>CM070595.1:26140310-26740310 GCA_036346395.1 Hsuehochloa calcarea | reverse complement strand
ATTTCTTGTGAAGGACAGAGCCTCAGAGTCATCGTTGATGGAGGGAGCAACAACCTTGCAAGCTCGAGATGGTCGAGAAGCTTGGCTTGACCACACAACCCCACCCACGTCCCTACTACATCCAATGGTTCAATTCGTGTGGTAAGTTAAAGGTAAACAAAGTTGTGAACGTGCAATTTTCAATTTGGTAAATACAAAGATAGTTCGACTTTGATATAGTACCGATGCAAGCATGCTCTTTATTGCTCTGAGGCCTTGGATATATGACAATGATGTTTTGCACCATGGTAGAGCTAATACCTACTCGTTCTTACACAAGGGTAAGAAGATTAAGTTATTGCCTTTGACACCAGCTGAGATTTTGAAAGATGAAGAAGAGCGTGCTAAAAATGAAAGAAAAACCGATAAGCATGATTCTGAAAATCAACAAGTAGCAAAACGTGTTTTCCCACCTAAAAGGGAGAAAGTGGCGTCTAGTCCTAAGTCCGAGGGGATTAAATTGAAGGGATGTGTTATGATTGCCACTAAATCAATTTGCTGAAATTTGTGATAATGAGTTGCCATGCTATGCTTTGATATGCAAAAATGCCTTATACTCGCTTGAGGATATAGCTAGCTCTTTGCCTCCTCATTGCTAACCTTTTGCGTGAGTATGTGGATGTATTCGGTGAGGTACCCGGGATTACCACCTATTCGATGGATAGAGCATCAAATTGATTTGATCCTCAGAGCGACTTTGCCAAACCGTCTTGCATATAGGACCAATCCAGAGGAGACTAAGGAAATTCAAATGACAAGTCCAAGATCTTACGGACCGTGGTACGTAAGAGAAAGCCTTAGTCCTTGTGCTTTGTTCGGTTCTTTTGGTTCCTAAGAAAGACGGTAGTTGGCGTATGTGTGTTGATTGTAGAGCCATTAATAACATTACTATAAGGTATCGTCATCCTATCCCAAGGCTAAACGACATGCTAGATGAATTGAGTGGTTCTATTATTTTCACAAAGATTGACTTGCGGAGTGGTTACCACCGATTAGAATGAAATTAGGAGATGAATGGAAAACGCTTTTAAAACTAAGTTCGGATTATATGAGTGGTTAGTGATGCCTTTCGGTCTAACTAATGCACCTAGTACTTTTATGCGTTTGATGAACGAGGTTTTACGTCCTTTCATTGGAAAATTTGTGGTGGTTTACTTTGATGATATCTTGATTTATAGCAAGACACATGAGCTACATTTGAATCATATACGTGCTGTTTTTAATGCTTTGAGAGACGCACGTTTGTTTGGTAACCTCGAAAAGTGCACCTTTTGCACCGATCGAGTTGCGTTTCTTGGATATGTTGTGACACCACAAGGAATTGAGGTGGATGAGACAAAGATTGTAGCCATCCAAAGCTGGCCGACACCGACCATCGTGTCACAAAGCGGAGCTTCCACGGCCTTCTTTGGATTCTATCGGCGTTTTGTGCGGGATTTCAGCACCATTGCCGCACCATTGAATGAATTGACAAAGAAAGGAGTGCCTTTCCAATGGGGACTCAAGCAAGAGAAGGCATTCAACTTGTTGAAAGAGAAGCTCACCCAAGCACCCCTACTCCAACTCCCCGATTTTGGTAAGACTTTTGAGATTGAATGTGGCGCTAAGCGGATTGGAATAGGTGGTGTATTGATTCAAGAAGGTAAACCGTCGCATATTTTAGCGAGAAACTAAATGGGCCTAGTTTGAATTATTCCACCTATGACAAAGAATTGTATGCTTTAGTTCGTGTGCTTCAAACTTGGCAACATTATTTATGGCCCAAAGAATTTGTTATACATTCTGATCATGAATCGCTAAAACATATTAGAAGTCAAGCTAAACTGAATAAACGACATGCTAATTGGGTAGAATTTATTGAGTCGTTTCCATATGTCATAAAGCATAAGAAAGGTAAGGACAATGTGATTGCTGATGCGCTCTCTAGACGTTATACCATGTTATCTCAACTTGACCATAAGATTTTTGGTTTGGAGGCCATTAAGAGTTTATATGTCACTGATTTGGACTTTAAGGAAGTGCTTGAACATTGTAAAGAAGGGAAGATATGGAATAACTATGTGTTTGAATGATGGTTTGATCTATCGTGCTAACAAGCTATGCATTCCAAATAGCTCTGTTCGTCTTTTGTTGTTACAGAGGCACATGGAGGAGGTTTGATGGCGCATTTTGGAGCAAAAAGGCATGAAGATGTGCTTGACCACCCACTTCTTTTGGCCAAAGATGAGGCGTGATGTCGAGCGCTACGTGGCTCGCAGCACTACATGCAACAAAGCTAAGTCCCGTCTCAATCCACATGGACTTTATATGCCTCTTCCTATTCCTAGTGCCCCTTGGGAGGATATTTCTATGGATTTTGTTTTAGGATTGCCTAGGACAAAGAGGGGGAGAGATAGTATATTTGTCGTAGTGGATCGATTTTCTAAAATGGCACATTTTATATCTTATCACAAGAGCGATGATACTACAAACATAGCTGATTTGTTTTTCAGGAAATCGTTAAACTACATGGAGTGCCCAATACTATTGTCTCGGATCGCGATGCGAAGTTTTGAGCCACTTTTGGAGATCGCTTTGGAATAAATTAGGGACAAAGCTGCTGTTTTCTATTACGTGTCATCCCCAAACTGATGGACAAACGGAGGTTGTCAACCGCACATTATCCACCATGTTGCGGGCTGTTTTAAAGAAGAACTTGAAGATGTGGGAAGAGTGTTTACCGCATATTGAGTTTGCTTACAATAGGTCAGTACACTCCACCACCAAGGTAAGTCCGTTTCAGGTAGTGTATGGTTTTAACCCCCGTGCTCCTATTGATTTACTACCTTTACCAACCTCTCAAAAAATAAATCTAGATGATAAGAAGCGTCTTGCATTTATTCTCAAGTTGCATGAGACCACTAAAGAGAATATAGAGCGTATGACCGAAAAGTATAGGGTTCTTTGGAAATAAAGGTAGGAAAGTTGTCAAAATAGAACCAGTGATTTAGTTTGGGTTCATTTGAGAAAGGATAGATTTAGGAATTAAGAAAATCAAAGTTGATGCCTAGAGTCAGCAGGACCGTTTAAGATAATTAAGAAGATAAATGATAATGCATATCGCTTAGAATTACTGCAGATTTTGGGGTTAGCCCACATTTAACATTTCAGATTTGAAACCATACGTGGGAGAAGAAGATGAGCTTGAGTCGAGGACGACTCCAATTCAAGAAGGGGAGTATGATGAGGACATCCCTCCTTCGGATACACGTACTACACAAGACCTTCCAGATTTGGGTGTTGGACTACAAGGTCCTATGACAAGAGCTAGAGCACGTGACTTAATCTATCGGGTAAAATCGTTTCTAGGGTCGAGTGTATTATTTGAGAACTCTATGATCTTTGCCTAATGGAGATGATTTACTTGTACTCGAAATCTAGGATTACGACCACTTCAAGAAGGCCTACGACCAGTTCAAGAAGGTCTCGACCACTTCAAGAAGGCCTACGACGGTTCAAGAAGGTCCACGACCAGATTCGCAAGGCCTCGACCACTTCAAGAAGGCCTACGACGGATGACTCGTTGGGAGCACTCTACGACCGAGAGAGGCGAGCACGATACTCGTTGGACACAATCTATGACCAAAGATAGCATGGACTCCTCAAGACCACCCTAGGACCATCCTACGACTAGATCTTCGACTGTAAATACGCGACACAAGGTCTTTGCGTCACCGTTTGGAAACTAATAAGACTTTGTAAACGTGGCGAGATCGGAGTCCAGGTTGTGTACGCCTCATCCCACTACCGCACAACCCTAGGTCGACCTCCTCCGTCCCCTATATATATACAATGGTCAGCCGTAGTTTAGAGGTGGGTTTTTCTTAGATTATTCTGCCAATTTGCAGTTTAGCCGATTATCGGTTTGAGGAACCCCACTTGTAAACTTCATCCATATCCGTAATACAATTCAGAGTGCATCTACCTTGTTCTTGTGAGTTGCTTCGATTGCTTGCAGGAACAATAACCTTCGTGGTAAGGTCGATCGCGTGCAAGCGTGGTCGATAACGACAGGCGTGCGGGTGTAGCGAATTGCGAGGTGACGATCTGTTGGTCGGAAGCCTCAAAGCGTCAACGTCCTCACGACGAACCAAATCGAATCTATCGGAAGATCGGGCCACCGTGACTCATCAGGTGCTGTGTTCAATGTACCATAAATTGTGCGACGCGTGCCACCTGGCTCAGGACAACTCCGTTCTCTCTAGATGTCCACTGCTCCTTCACCGTGGTCCTTGACGTTTTGGATCGAGACGACCACAATGGACTGTGGCGCACACAAATCAACATGTATGATGAGGACGATGACATGGACCGGCAGACCATGGGTACAGTGTGGTGCCGCCAACGAGAAAGTTTCCTGAACATTTATTCATTTTGAAAATGTAATTCAATTTTGTGTGCTAAGTTTTCATTATTCTTTTTCACAGGTCACCTACACGCCGATCACCACGCACGCGTCCTACCCGGGCTATGTTGTGATGTTCGATCAGCTGACAGATGACCAAGTCACCTGGACACCGTACACTCCTGAAAGGGTGTACACGCGTGTGCCCCGAGGCCTGTTGAGCCTATGCACGCAGACCACGAGTCGCGGTACACACAGAGGTGCTTGGTCCACGATGTCTTTGTGGAGGAGTGCCAGGTGCAGCTAGTCATGTGTCAATTCGGTTTGCGATAGGAGGTCCCAGCCCCCTAGGGTAGCGGGTGTCGCCGAATGTCCATGCGTAAGTTCACGTTTTACTTCTTTCGTACAATTTGTGTTACATACTTATGAAGCAATCGTTTTGCCTTCCATGGGTACACTAGGAGGGAGTACCTGCTAGGACTTTCTACATGGACAAGATGTTCTCTTGGGTCAAGGGCTGGATCAGCGCCTTTGCTAACGTAAGCTGAGGGACCCGGTGGACCCACCTACGCGTGGACGGGGGTGAGCCACAGTGCGTAACGCCCTAGGACTAGGGCTCCTCACCCGGACGTGGAGAGCGGGTCCTCGTGGCACCGTGCTGGTACTACCCAGCACAGTTTGTAGGTTGGCATGAAATACTCACGTTCGGATATTTCTTTCGAACTCTAGTAGTTACTAACGTCAATTTTCTCTTACAGGTCCTAAGTTGCACCCGTACACGGGATAGGTGTACACAGAGTCATCCTCTGACTTCGTACGACGAGGTATGACTATCTTGCTTGCATGCATAGCGTACTATTTCAGGGTTTTCGCCAAGGCTACATGCATAACGTAATGTTTCACAGTTCTTGCGCCGCTTTGGGACGAGACGGAGGTGTCGCACGAGGAGTTGCACCAGGAGTCACACTCGGGGACTACCAGTTCACCACGCGTGGTAGCCAGGTCTCCGTGGGGACTTCATATCTGCACGACGCGCCTGGACCGAGCCAGCCGACGCAGACCCCTCTCGACACCCTCTTGGCTACTCGTGTCGGTCGGGTACCTCGGGCGCCTGAGCCTTTGACGTACTCGCACCAGCGCCCAAGGCCAGGGGCAACACATAGGGTACACCCCAAGAGGGGCCGTGAGTAGATATTTGTTCTTGTAAATATCAGCAATGCCATGTAAATATCGATTTATGTACTACTTATGCTTGTCTCACGTTTTGATATTTCTTTTTTGCGTGCACACCGCGACCATGTGAGGGGGTCAGCATCGGGACACCCCACACCACCCTATTTGTAGCCTTTACTTCGTCCCACCACTTTTTCAAACCAATATGTTAACACACTGCGACGCTTACTTTTCAGACCGACACCAGCTTTTTGGATCGAAAAGACCAAACTCTGTCGTGCAAACATTTCAAACGGACGTGACAACACTCTGCCTCGGCAGCTTTTCAGACTGAAATGACAACACACTTGGACTCAACCTTTTCAGAATCGAACGCACCACACACATCGATTTCTTGTGTGTTCCCACTCCACCAGATGCATTACGCTCCATGGCTTATAAAAAGAGGTGAAAGAGATCTGGGGGAGAACACTACACAACCAAACTCAACACTACACCAGAGTTTGTTTCACACAACTAGGAGGAAGGAGATGGAAGACTCGGCGAACATGTACAAGAGGATAATGTAGAAGCGCAAGTGGCTAGCCGAGAGGGTTAAACCCTACCCGGATAAGTCTATGAAGGATACGCCGCTACCAACGCAATTCCCAGTCCTGCAATGTGTGTGCGAAGAACCGGCAAAGATCATCCCGTCCACACACCCAGTGACGTCAGCTCGGGCGTACTACACGTGCAGCCACCATCTCGTAAGCGTATCTTGTACACACAAAGATTTTTCACATCATACGTTTCATTCCACAAATCCCTGATTACACATGCCCATAATAGCAGCCGGAGATGCAATGCAATTTCTTCAAATGGATCGACGGCCCGGAGATGTACGATAGGGTATTCATCCAACAGAAGTACATGTTGAACTTTCCATGACGAGCTGAGACCTTCCAGTGCTGGAAACCTTACGTACCCGACCGAACTAAAAAGGCATTAGATGAGTCCAAGAAAGCAGATGAGTACGACAAGACCAAGTGGGTGGTGGACAAGGGGAAAGCTCCTGCAAGTGAGACCGTGGGTCGTACTGCCGCTCCCCGTCGCCCGGGCGCACTCCGGATCCAAGAGGCAAGTTATGTTCAGTATGCATCATAATTATTAATTTGGCCCGACGTTACATTATCCTAACATCATTCAACCATCCAGCCCGACTCGCAAGACATGAATGACTACGAGACTTGCCGCCGCCGCCGTGGGCAGCAAGCGGACAAAGGGAAGGCTCCTGCAAGTGAGAATGTCGGTTGTACTAGCGCTCCCCATTGCTCGGACGCACTCCGGATCCAAGAGGTAACTTATGTTCAGTATGCATCATAATTAATAATTTAACCCGACGTTGTGTTATCCTAACATCATTCAACCGTCTGGCCCATCTCGCAGGACATGGATGACTTCGAGACTAGCTACCGCCACCGCAATGGGTAACAAGGAGACAAGGGGAAGGGGGCGATGGGCCGCCGACGAAATGAATGATTTTTATTCCAATCGACTTTATTTTCATTCCAAAAAGGTGCATATGTATCGTAGGTTTCTTTCAGTTTGTTTCATCGTGCATGATCTCGTTCCTTATGCACGTAACCAAACCCTAAGGGCCATGTAATTCGCAACTTTATTACAAAGTCTATTTCAATTCGCAACTGTGTTGTAAAGCCGACTTCAAATCTCACTCTCTTTTGGCATTCAATTCTTGGCGTAGTAAGGCACAGGACAACATAAAAATTAAGGTCCAAAAGACGTATGGTGGGAGTAGGCACTAAAAATAAAGTTCCAAATGACAGTGATCTAGTGTATTGTCCAAATTTTGTCCATTCTCTACTTCATATTACATTGTCTTCTCCGATTTTTGCATTCTGAACTACGCGAACACTTAAAAGTATTACCAAATTTTAAAAACAAAATTACAAAAATTTAAAAATTCGGCTATAATACACATGAAAAAACCACAACCATCATGTCACCAGTTCAATTCAATTGGCGACAGGACCAATTCAAATGGCGACAGCAACTTCCCCCACTGTTCCAATTGACGACATGATCCCGATCACTAATTGAAATGGCGACAGGTACCTATTTTTGTAATTAAAAAAATCCAACTATTTAATTTTATAATTATCTTTTGAAATAGTATTATTTAAAAAAAAAATCTCACGAACACCGTCAAACGGCTCTTTGTCATTACGTTGACAATGACCGGACTGAGTTCGGGAATCCAAAGTGTCGTCACAATTCCCAAACGGTTTGGGAGAGATTCTATCTTGGTTTGGGAGAAGATTCTATCTTGTGTTCGAAGATAGAATTGTCGGCATCCAGGTATATCACATCTGCAATCCTGTTGTCCAGGTTGTGTTCGAAGATAGAAAGCTCCCGCAAGTGAGACTCCTTGTTGCATGGATCCTGCATCACTTCATCTGGCTTCATTGTTTGATTTCCGTATCCAGCACTTGGACTAGGGAAGCCATTATTAGCTACAGTGTTTCTTGAATTTCTCGTGATCTGCTTTAAATTTCTTTGAAGGCCTCAAGTCCCAGAAGAAATCACTTTCCTTTTCTTCCGGTTCCTTCTCAAGGTCTTGTACCCTTGCTGCTTGTTATTTGCACAGGTAAAAGTCACTCAAACTAAATAGGTACATTCAGGAACAAATCTTAAGTTGATATGAGCGTACCTTTAACTTCTTTATCAGCTCTTTGGCCTTCTCAAGCTTCTGCCAAGTGCGAGATTCTGATCTTCCCAGCAGATTGCATTGGGCTATCAACTATTTGTAACACCTAAAAAGACTAATGCATTATTGAAGTGTTCCAAGCATGAAATCCATGCTATAACAAGCAGTCATTTGAGGATAGGACTCGCAATTCAAGAGTACATGTGAAAACAAGCAGTCATTTGAGGCGCAGCCTCAAAGGGGCAGAGGAGACACCTCCATGCGACCTGGAAGGAGCAGAGGAGACACGGCGTCTAGGGGAGGCGCGACGTAGGGGGAACCTAGCTCGAGCGCAGCTTCAGGTGGGGGGGATGGGATACTGGTGGCAAGAGGAGAGTGCGGGGGTGAAATGGGGAAGAGATATTTCGGGCGAGGTGTTTCGCAAAAGTGTGTTAAGTGGGAGGTGAGATTTAGCTCGCTGGATCTTGACCGGCGATTTGCCATGTGGATATGTCCACCAATGGACCCATGTGCATGATATATGTTGCCAATATTAGCAATTTTCCCTTTATTTATTTTTACTGAACTGCTTAAAAAACGTAGCATTGTTGAAGTTTCTGTTTGTAGGAGAGGACACATAAGCAAATATACAAAAGAATTTTTTTTTTATGCAAACTAATGGCTTCTCTACTTAGAGGTTTTTATTGTGGTATCAAGAGATACGAAAAACATAGAGCATCGGTACGCTAGCTAATAGCTCCATTGCTAATATGTGAATATTGCAGGCAAAAATCCAAAGTCCTTGAAGTTCTAGCTGCCTTGTGGGCAGTCCAGAACATTCCACTTTGCAACACCAACATTCACTTGACAGCTCCTTGGACATATTGCTACTTTCCACTCTGAAATATGAATTTGTACCTGGTACAAAACACCCACAGTTTCCAAGATGATATTCTAGCAGCAAGGAATTGTGATAATGTTACTCAGCCTGTAGAACTACAATTTCTACCAAAACATTTGAGCCAATTGCGATCAGAAAGAGTGAATAAAAAATTATACCACATGTTTTTGTGCAATTTCAACCTAAGTCCAAATTTTTTTAGCGCATGTTACTACTAGCCTAATTGCAACTTCATTAGTGTACATCTGCACTCAAGAATTACGGTACAGCATAAGATGAGAAAAAGGACTGCTCACAAGGATTGTCCGATTGTATGTAGTCTCAGAATTTAGCTATTGCATTGCATGGCCTGCTCAGCTACTCCATTGAGTTTTTACTCTTGTCCGAGATCTGCTGCAAGTCACTACTGCCTGATTCCCTGTTACTTGTGGAACCTGTGGAGCCATTAGATGTGTTGGACTGCTCGCTGATTTTCTCCGAGGAGCTGCTGGAGTCATCATCCATGATGGAAGCAAAAGTAAGCTGGAGGGAATACAGTATTAATCCCACCGAGTTGATTCCAAACACAAAAGTTGCCAGGTAGCACAGCCCATTTATAATTGTTCTGCAGAGGAAAGAGTTTTAAAAATTAGACCAAAGGATGACAACACAACAGACAGAATAAACAGAATGGATGAAGTTTCATGCACCTAATTGTTATCGTTATCTGACGAACCTGAAGAAAACCAAAAAAGGATTCCATTAGACAAGGTGTGAGCTAATTTAAATTATAGTGAACCCTGCACTTCACTAATGTTATGAACGTATTGATGAATTAAGCCATGTACGAGAGAGAGAGAGAGAGAGAGAGAGAGAGAGAGCATTACTACTTGTCTGATGGCCAAAAGTATTCAAATAAATCAATACACCATGTCTAATGCTAGTTTACATCCTACTTCCCTACTTCTAGTCACTAGCTATTGATATATAACATACTGATATGATAGTAAAATTCGAGCAATAAGAATGGCCACAACAATGAGTGCTGGCACTCTAATTAGACAGATTTCCCAAGCTATCAAGTTTTATCAACTTGTGATGTTTTTTCCGCAATAGATGTACAGAATACATCGTATCATCAAATGAAAAACAATGTTTGCCTACTGTACTATCCTTAATGTTCGACAGCCTATACAAACTAGAAAGATGATAAATATTCTCAAGTTATGTAGGCACATTGGGAACAACATCAAGGAGTTTGCACCTTAGCATTGTCAAATTTCCTTGCTATGAAGTGAAATAAACTTTCTTCACAAAATTTAGCATCAACAGTGAAACATTGTGCCATTCACTCGCTCCACATGCCAAACAATTAACACAGTTGCACATTACTGAAAGGCTCCAGTTATCCTTTAAATTAATTACAACTTACTCCCTCCATCCAAAAATATAGGCGTATTTTATCTTGCACATTGACCAATGAGAAATTGAAAATGACTAGGTTACCCCTAATTATTATCTTGAAGTACTATATTCAATGCATGAATGTCGAGAATACAAAGTAAAGTTTGATAGTCCCTCCGGTTCATAAAAACAAGTCATTTTGGAATGGTGGAGTCAAACTTCGGAAACTTTGGTTATTAATATCTTTTTAAATATTTAGATTAGATACATGGAAATCATACATGTAGATTTGTCTCGAAAAATACTTTCATCGATGCCCAAAAACAACTGGTTTTTGTGAACTGGAGAGAGTATTTATTAAGGGTATAAAGAGAACAACACACTTATTTTGCATTGGAATATGAAATACGCCTTATATGTATGGACAATACCATTCAAAAAATATGCCCTGTATTTTTGGACGGAGGGAGTACAAGTTTACAATTATTCTATCGTTCTAACAATCAACTATATTTTATCGTGGGGTTTGACACTTGGAAGACTATTTAGCGATGATCAAACTATTGCAAGGCTATTTGGTGATGATCAAACTATTGTAAGGCCAAGGGATGTTAATGTGTTATACTGGTTATACTTAACATAAAAACATCAAAAAATCAAAACCGTTTGTACATGCACCCGCATGCACTATCGTGGATGTCCATTGTGCTCTGCGATTCTTGTGCTTCCTTTATACGCTCTCTCTCTTAACCCAATCCCACTCCAAAGGAACGAGAGAGAGAAGGGGGAACGAATGTCGGGGCATGTTGTACAGTGAGGATAGTGCATGCGGGTGCATGCACATGTGGGAAAACCACTTTAAAAAACATGCATGAAGTTTTCCTGTGAAAAAAAAATGATAAACCCTAATTTTTTTTAAAAAAATATTGATATCTGAATCAAGTTTTCCTGCATCGTTGCTGAATACTTGATGTGCCATATGGTGGTAGAACTCAGCAATTAACATTTTCCATGTACTAGTCGGATCTCTAATGAACTAGCATAGGGGGATGGGATCCGAACCTTAATCGTGAACTTTTGACACAACAGACAATGACTGCAGGACATTGCGTAGCACAAGTTCAATTATTCAAGGATAAAGAGATAATGGCAGGTAATCATGTAGATGAACAAAATTTTAAATCAGAACTTATATTTCAATGTATAACTTTCTTCCCAACTCAGCCTCCGCACTCGAACGGAAACGGCGGTCTGCTTCTTGGTCTTCCAGACAATCAGAGAAAAAACTAAAGCAAACACAATAGGCATGTCAATGTTTTAATATTGAACTTATGAAATGAATGCTAAAAGGAGAGCCTCCTTCCTCGAGACTACACAGGGATAAGACACAGAGATTGAGGCAGGTTCGGGACTTCTCCCTAGGAGAATAACAACCATAATCTTGTGTTCTTGTATTGATTGTGCTTACAACAGGAGAGAAATCACCAAAGGCTAAGACTAATGCTAAGACTAATGACTCATGTCTGTTCTGTTCTATTGCTTGTGTCGCTCTCTTTTTCTGTCCACTGACTTTATTCTCTATATAGCGTCGGAAGGGGTGGCAATTGTTCATGCTAGAAGGCGCCTCAACGGTTGACGAATAGCGCACGTTGATGGTAGTTATTGTCAGAGAGACAACACCATACGTTCGCCTTGCGAATATGCCAGAGACAGAAATTAATACGTGCAACTATATCAGAGAATAACAACACATATTAGCTACTGCGTGTAATTAGACACAACATATGGGGTCCCTAGTCGATTGGGTCCATATGTCTGTGGTTTTTATTGACCATAGAGTGGTCATGAATGACCTGGTCATAATGAAGCTAACGACCATAAGGTGATCTTAGTAGAACTTGCGATCAATATGTGGTCATAGAAAATCTTACGACCACAAGATAGCGTAGGATGACTTACGACCACTAGTTATTTATAACCTCCCTCATTATTGATAATGAGGGGTACATTTGAGATTGTATAAAGACATTATTATCTATAACGAATATTATAGATAAATAGTTTAATTAATTGAGAATTATTAGATCTTCGTCAAGGCAGAAAGAGACCGACGATCAGAAGAATCATTAGCCCAGGTCACATTAGAGTACACTTGAAGCTACAAAGAACTGGAGCAAGAAAAGAAAAAGCGACAACTGATGCTCCCACGAAGATATCGTAGAACACGAAGGTGACCGTAGTGGAGCTGAGTGGGAGTAGAAACGAACTGACTCAGAATGTAAACTGTGTGAGAAATGTCAGGTCGAGTAATCCCAAGGTAGATGGCGGTAGCGAGCGGAATCCTCGAGAGGCTCCCATCAGTGGGCCGAAGGTGAACACTAAGCTCCAGTGAGAAAAGCACGATCAAAGATATCCTAAATGCACTTCTCATGTTAGAGGTAGTATCCCGCAGGTGTAAAAGTGACATAAATCCCAAGGAAGTAACAAAGAGGACCCAAATCAGATATCAAGAACTACTCAAAGAGATGCTCCTTCACAAAATCAATGTACTAAGAGTCAAACCCGGTAATGATCATATCATCCACATAGAGAAAGATGAGTGTCCGGTCCCGAGGAGAGGTGTGTACAAAGAGGGCAGAGTTGTGATCACTAGCAGAGAAGGCAGCAGTGACAAAGGGGCTTGCTTGAGCCCATAAAGAGAGCGACGAAGGTGACAAACTATACTATCAAGGACAGAATGCCCACAGGGTGGCTACATGTAAATCTCCTCACGCAGCTCGCCATTGAGAAAGGCATTCTTAACATCCAATTGTGAGATGGACCATTGTCGAACAAAGGCCACAGCAAGGAGTGCGAGCAATGATCATGTGGGCGACAAGAGCGAAGGTCTAATCGTAGTCACGACCATGCTCCTACCGAAAACCACGCGCTACAAGACGAGTCTTGTAGTACTCAAAAGAGCCATCCAAGCGGGTCTTGATCTTGTACACCTACTTGCACGTGATAGGAGCGACACGTGCAGGTAAAGGAACAAAATCCCAAGTGCCAGTACGCTCCAAAGCAGCAACCTCCTCAGACATCGCGAACTACCACTCAGGGTGAGCAGCAGCCTCATGGTAGGTCGTAGGCTCAGAAAGAGCAACGATTGCGAAGCTGTAGTGCTCAAGAGGTCTGATAGTGTGACGATCACGAAGATTTTATCTGGGAGAAGGGAGCAGGACCCAGCAAGGACAGAGATGAAGAGCTGGGAACAGGGCCCAGCGAAGACGAAAGCTCAACTGGAGGAGTGCAGGTAAAGGAACAAAATCCCAAGTGCCAGTACGCTCCAAAGCAGCAACCTGGCTCAGAAAGAGCAACGATTGCGAACCTGTAGCGCTCAAGAGGTCTGATACTGTGACGATCACGAAGATTGTATCTGGGAGAAGGGAGCAGGACCCAACAAGGACGGAGATGAAGAGCTGGGAACAGGGCCCAGCGAAGACGAAAGCTCAACTGGAGGAGTAGGCCGAGGACGGCGAGAGTAGTGCAGGGGAAGGGGGGTCTAAACAAAAGAGCTAGAAGGAACCTCCGGAGGAGAGGGAACAAGTGGAGCCGGAGGAGAGGGAAGCGAAGAAAGTGAAGGCAAAAGCGAAACAGAAGTGGAAAATTGAGGATCAAGAAAAGTTAGAAAGGAGATCGACCCAACAAGAGAATCTGAGCTGACAGTAGGGGGACGAGAGTAGTAGTAAGATCGGGACTCATCGAATGTGACATCCCGAGATATCCTCACCTTGCGAGCAACAAGGTCGTAGGAGCGATAACCATTATACTCAAGACTGTAGCCAAGAAAAACACACAACTGACCGAGTGGTCAGCTTGGTGTGCTCACGAGGTGGAAGAAGGATGAAATGATACAACGAAACAAGCGAAGGTAATCAGATTCTAGAGTCCGACCGTAGAGACGCTCGACAGGAGTAGAGCCCTGAAGAGAGGTAGAAGGTTGCATGTTGATGATGAAAGCAGCAGTGGAGACAGACTCAACCCAGAAATAAGGTGGAACAGAAAAGGCAAGCATGAGAGTGCGAGCTGTCTCAAGCAAGTGACGATGCTTACGCTCAGAGACATCGTTCTGAGCGTGAGTATCAGGACAAGACTACTGGGGAAGAGTACCCTGCTCAGCGAGAAAGCGACGCAAAGCATCATATAGGTATTCGCCAATAGAATCAACACGAAACACACGAATGGCAAATCAAACTGAGTGCTGACCATAGTGGCAAACATTTGGTAAATAGAGAGAATCTAACAGCGAGAGGACATGAAGTAGATCCAAGTATGATGAGAATAATCATCAATAAAAATCACATACTATCGATGACCCCTTTTCGAAACGAAGGAAGCCGAACCCCAAACATCAGAGTGAACAAGATTAAAAGGACAAGCAAAAACAAAATCACTAGAGATAGGGGAGCTACAGCTACTTGCTAAGTTTGCAACCTATACAATGTAAAGAGGTGTCACCAGAAGCATATTCAAGAACACCACGACCTACTAGTGACGCCAAACACAATCCACAGAGATGACCCAAACGATGGTGCCACTGAGCGAAGGAAGTAGTAGAGGACGTAGCAAAAATAGAGGCAATGGCTAGTAGAGACAATGGAAGGAAGCTACAACCAGTCGAGCTCCCAAAGACGTTGCGAATCACAACGCCGAGGGCCAGTACCAAGCAGAGTCCTTGTGAGGCGGTCATGGACACAAGAGAGACTCAAGAACAACACAATAGTCGTAAACAGTGATCTGACCGGCCGACATAAGCTGCATAGTAAACTTAGAAACATGAGAGACTGCAGGAGCATGAAATAAAGAAGTGGAAAGGGCGCCTCGTCCTAAACAAGAAGAGAGACCCCATCTATAGTCTAAACAGTGCAAAGAAGAGTTATGAGACTCACAGAAGTGAGGTGAGTAGAATCTAGTGTCATGTAAAAAACACCAAAGTCCAAGGTCTACATAGACAAGATACCTGGTGAGGGAGGTGGTGGAGGCGAAGAAGACTACTAAGAAGCAAGAGCACACGAGCAGAGCCCGAGGAGTCTACGAGCCGACACCGAGGCACTGGAGCAAGGAGAGGAGTTGTTTCCTGGCGTCACAACAGGAGCCCTGGTGAGAGTCGCCAGCTCCTCAGTGGGAAGAACCTCCCGAGCCCTTCGGTGGACGTCCACCCCTACGACCCTGATCCCTCCTATTGTAGCAATCCACGGTACTGTGGTTGTTCTGTTGGCGAGAGGTGCAGCAGAAACCAAGAGAGAGACAAGAACCACCGGTGCGCAGAGCCGGAGGGACCATGGTCGATCTTTGAAGAAGGAACAGATGCTGAAGAAGATAAGATAGCTTGCATCTGAGCCACGCCTCGAAGACGAGTCTCCTCGACGTGAACACCCGTGAGGGCCTCCACCAAGGTCAAGCGCGAGTGGCGAGTTAGGAGCTAAGCACGCATGATCTCGAATTTAGACTGGAGACGCGTCGGGAAGTGATAGAGACGGTGAGTCTCCTGGTGAACGCAGAGCCGCACGATCGACCAGAGTCGAACTGACGCCACACCGCAAACATCTGCTGGTAGAAGTCATCCACAGTGGCATCAAGTTGCTGAAGGGAGTGCGCTGGTGCACGACAGAGAGGTACGTAGTATCACTCGTCAACTGATAGTGAGCTCAGAGGTGCTCCCACATCAGCTAAGTCGTCGGCAGCTTCGCCGCATCCATGGAGACAGCCACGAGCATGCTGCCCACCAAGATGGTAGTAGCACGAGCTTCAGCATCCTATCATCTCTCATACGCATGCAGCTCAGACTGGTAGAGCTCCAAGGCCTCCAAAGCAGCAATGGCAACCCCTGAGCAGCCTAATCCGCACCAGCAGGAAGAGCAAGCAGAACTGGCAGTGTAGGGCGAGACAGACAGTGTTGCTCACCGGTGAGGTGACCCCAGAGGCGTTAGCTATTGAGGTGAATCCTCAGGTGAGCGGGATGGCGAAGGAGCCACCGGCGGTAGTCATCAGTGAAGATGACGTAGGAAAAAGACCGACGCCATGGGAGGTGGGGCAGGGGAGGATCCGAACAACGACGGCGGCAGTCACGTAGGAAGAAGAGGAGAGGCTAGGGTTAGGGTTTTTTAGGAGAAAAGAGTCATGTGCTCTGACACCATATTAGAATGAACTCTTGATCTATTCCAATGGGCCAAAGGCCTAAATATACATGTTACAGGTGTAGATAAATATGCAAAGAACACACTATATAAGAGACATATCTAACACTTAATACAACGAAAAACTGAAGTCTTTTGCGTTTTTCCAAAAAAGAAAGTTGAATCTAACACTATAATTTTCTACGGATTCA
Source organism: Hsuehochloa calcarea (assembly GCA_036346395.1). Classification (NCBI taxonomy): domain Eukaryota; kingdom Viridiplantae; phylum Streptophyta; class Magnoliopsida; order Poales; family Poaceae; genus Hsuehochloa; species Hsuehochloa calcarea. The sequence goes on along the minus strand of CM070595.1, from coordinate 26,723,380 downwards.
GCTAAGACAAGAAACCATTGGCCAAAATCAGTAGAAGATAAAGTATAACTAGCCGAGTGCTCGTGTGTTGCAACGGATTTCAAATAAAACATAATATAAGTTATAAACTTAGAAAACTAATATACATAAGGTAATTATCCCTACAAATGAAAGTTTCATATATAATTTGCATCCAATCAACAAACCACATAGAATTTTATCACAAACCACAAACACGGATAATCTAATTATCCACATAAGATCCTTCAAGAATCTTATACATATGTCCACATATTTATCCACGAAACATCCCACCAACTCAAGAGAGGGTAAATGACACACTCACCACCACCACCACCAAATCTGCATCGATTACTTATACGAGAATATAGAATGGATCTTAGATAATTTGCTTGATTAGGCACATTGAATTACTGTGTTCATATTTCAAATGCCTCCTAATTCCTAAAAGCATCGCACAAGTAGGGAAGTTTTTAGTGGCTTTGGTATCTTTTTGTTGTAAGCTTACATCTTAGCTACAAATTTGGCATCAAATGGGAGATTCCTTTAGGTCCTATTTGGAACAAAGGAAAAATGGAGGAATTTTGCAGGATTAGAATTTGGTAGGGTGCGTAAGAGTGGAAACGTGTAAGTAAAACTAGAAGCTATCTTGCCCGAGTGCATTGAAATTCGACTGGAAAACACCCAATGGTATGACAAGCACAACACTTCCTGTGCCCATCACAGGTCATACGACTAGTGTAAAACAACCGCCTTTCGAGCAAATTTTCCCAGGAAACACTATAACTCCTACTTTGTCTAGCCAATTTTAATAAACAAACAAATGCAGGCACAGTATAACCCAATTCCCGTATTGCAATCGCTAATGCCAGCACTCAACGAACGAAGAAGCAACAATAACAAGATTGCGGAGAGCTGACCGAGAAGCTGTCGGAGATGGTTTGCCGGTTGAGCGCGGCCTCGATGGTCGTGGTGAACTTGTACAGGATGAGCGCGATGACCCCCGCCGCAATCCCGCCGAGCAGCGCCTGCACGGGCGACGGCGGCTTGTCAGTCCCGATCGGCGAGGCGCTCACCAGCCTCAGCCCCTCTAGGGCCTCCTCGCTCAGGTTCTTGGGCTTCTGCACCCCGCCGGACCGCACCCTCTGCACCAACGGACAACAGCAGGAAAAGCGTAAGAATGTAAGCTGAGGCGTTGTATTGGAGATTGGAGGTGGGGTACGGGAAGGAGGATTACGAGCTCCTTGGCGCGGCGGGCGCGGCGGCGGAGGGAGCGGAAGAGGAAGACGGAGATGGCGCCGGTGAGGAGGACGCTGGTGGCGGTCTGGAGCGGGGTGGGGTTTTCGTCGACGGAGAAGAGCGTCGGGGCGCGGAGCTCCACGGGGCCTTCGCCGCCTCCACCGTCAGCATTGCCGGCGTCTGGGGGCTCGGCCGCGGGGGTAGACGGCGTCGGTTCCGGCTCGGCGCGGAGGGCGGTGGAGCGGCGGAGGCGGCGGCCAGGGCGGGCCAAAGAGGCTGCGGGGAGGGTGTGGGATGGGGAGAGGCGGAGGAGGAAGCGCGGCGAGCAGTGGAGCAGTAGCATGGTGGGTGGCAGACTGGCAGTGGAGTCGGGAGCGTACGGCTTTGTGCAGCTGGGGAGCTCTGGGTGTTCGGGAGAGAGGATAACGGGGACGGAAAGGGTGCGTTTGATCCGAATTTTTTAAAAAATATAATATTATTTTTAAAAAATTATAAAAATAAATAGACGATCCAAAAAAATTACAAAAATGAGTTTTTATTGTTGGTAATATATCCTGGAGACAATTATAGAGATGATTGTATTACATTTATATTTATAAGTTATTGAATAAGTGTTATTCTATTACTTGAATGAATCATCTGTTACAAAATATTAACAAGTATGTAACTTGTTGGTGAAGCTCTTTTAAGTTATATGATGTCGTTCTAAATGTATTCTTTGTTGGATATCACTAGTCGGAAAAACAGTGATCTTATCGACCAGAATATATATTGATTGATGACCGTATTTCACCGGTCATGGATATAGGAATATCGAATCAATAATGTGAACACATGTTGGAAAATATGGTGTTGGGTTGACCCACCTTGAGACACTGCTGAGATTGTTATTATTTCATATGTCATCAGTTGGTCTCAAGCAATGTTGATGTATAATCCTTAAACCTGATATCAGCATAGTTTCCTACATTTGTAATAGTACAGTTTGGGATTGTCAAAGGCTACTACATAACTGGGTAGTCATAAAGGTAACTTTCGAGTGTGCTATGAAATATACGGAGAATAGTAACTGATCGGATATGAGATTTACTCTTCCTACATAACCGAAGAGATATCTCTGGACCCCTTGATGTGGTCGAATAAAGAAAGTGCATGACCATGTCGCTGGTGGTCAAAGAGTTCGACCACATAAAGTTATCTGACACTCAATCGAGAACGTATTGAATAGTCAACAGATGACATAATTTCTCACTTGGAGTTCAACAAAATATCACGAGGCAAAGGGAGAATACACGAGCTGGTCGTTCAGTTCGATCAGATACGATCTGGTCGTAACCTGTTCGAATATGATCACTACGTGGTCGAAAACTGGTCGTAAGGAGTTACAAACTGGTCGAGACCAAATATGAGTTGGTCGTAGGGTGATCAAACCTAATCGTAAGGAGTTACAAACTGGTTAAGACCAAATATGACCTGGTTGTATATCATATTGCAATAAGGTTCGTCCGATATAATTTGTGTGTATTCGAAAATCGTTATGTCTTGCTAGGTACCACTAACGACTCGTGATCAGAAAAGATTTTCGAGTCACAACCGAACTACGCATGAACCTACAGGGCCACACACTTAACGGGTTGGAATAAACCAGTACGAATACGATTCGTCAAACGTGTTTGGATAGGATCCGTCACGGGCACTATATAAGAAGATGCTTGAGGCTAAAGGAGGAAGGGAATAGACAACACGCGAGTTGCTCCAAACCCTAGCCATCATCTTCTTGAGAGAGCCTTTCCGTGCGACTTGGTGCTAACACACCAGTGTACGGTGTTCCTGCTCTGTACATGTGGATACCGTAGAGGCGCTACTGCGGTTGTTGTTGCGCTTGAGAATGATCTGTGACTTTGCAAGGAAAGTGATCGGTTGCTCGAGAAGACGATCGACTACGAGAACGATCAACTACGTTGGACGATCGACTACATCAACGCGCTCTTCATTGGACCAGACTGCTCCAACTCGTCTTCTGCTGCATTGCGCGTCTGGTGGTAACGATCTGTGATCTCTTGCTTGCATGACATTCTGGTTTACGTGGTATAATTTTTGAATTGTCAACTAGCGTAGCCTACCCGTATCCCTACACCTATTGCTAGTTGAACTAACGACAGGAGCCTGTCGTGCTCCTATCGCCGGTTCAACCAGTGACAGGAACCCTGTTGCCTCCCTGTCGCCGGTCCAACTCCTTGTCGCTAGTTGAACTGGTGATAGGGACTCTTTCCCCTATAAGAGCTCCATGAAACCCTAAAATTCAGCACATAACTCATTTTTATTCAGAAAAAAGAGGAGGGAAGGGAGAAGAGGAGAGGGGAGGTGAGAAGCTAGTGAAGCGCTGCCCGTCCGGTTGCCCACCAGTAAGGTAATTTTTTGAACCGAATGGATTGCATAGGTTTGGATGTACGTTTTGTGTAGTGCAGTATGTTGTACATAATTCTTTTCGATGTGTAGTCTTGTTTTAGATATGTGGTTAATCGTGTAAATGTTCTTATGGTGCAGTGCGTCAATTATGTCGGACATCACTAATTTCAAAATTTACTACGGTCCGATGACTATTCTAGATGGTCCCGAGGGGATTGATCTGAGTTATTTCCAATCGGTAACCGTGCCCCTACCAAAAGCAGAGGGGCGTATATGGGGTGTTGTAATGCGGTGGTTGTTTCACGCATTCCAAGTGGATAGTGATGTGTATGATCTGATATTGAGTTGCCTTGCCCCCCCCAAAACATAGCTCACATATTTGGAGTTAGTGCAGTTGAAGGGAACAGGGTCTTGGTAGTCATATCTAGGCGTGGCAAGGGAGAGAGGGTGGGATTTGGTCCTTCTGGCCTAGGCATATGCCAAGCCCCCTTCTACATCCGCGGCTGAACAAGAAGGAGGTGGTGATACCGAAGAAAAAGTCAATGACTCCAGCCACAGCGCGGCGCACACAGTGCCCGAAGCTCTCGGAGTTACTGATGCTGTCGACGAAGACCCTAGAGAAGTAGCTCCTTTAGGCAGGCAGGCTAGTGGGCTTGCTGACTAGGGTGAGGAGCTGGAAGCCATATTGCAAAGGATGGATCAGGAATCCCGGGACTACAATGCATTGTCAGAAGATGAAGGATCCAATGACAAGGATGATGTGGACCAGCTGGCGGTTCCATCCGAGTGGAACGCATACCAGTTCAACAACCTCGCCATCAACGAAGGCTCCCGTGTGCCGTTGGAATACGACTAGAGCGAGGTCAGGCAAGGAGCTGTGTACAAATGCAAGGAGACCGTGTAGAAGACGATCAAATTCTGGGCCTTGTTGGTGCGGCGCACATTCACAGTCGTCAAGTCTAACCCAAGATGCTACGTGTGAGAGCCCGGGGTATTTAACTTGTAATACTTAACCATTCGATTGGTCCTAGCCTTACAAATCAAATATCCTACCCTCAGTGTATTGTGTACCTCCCAGGAACGGAACACATACACCTCACAAAACAATATCAAAAGCAATGACATACAACAATATTACAATACCGTAGTCTCAAAAGGTTACAACGTAATCATCATACAACTTCAGTTTTCATACATATGGCCGACCGGCCAAATAACAATAATAAAAGTCAAGTACGCAACGCAATAGCAAAAGCCATAAGATGGCACAAAATAAACCCGACCAGCTGCCCTACCCACAAGGCAACCTGACTAGAAACCCACCGAGCTAGTCATCATCCTCGTAGACAATCTCACAATGATTGACCCCTTGGGGGTCAACTCCTCTGAAATTGCAGCAACCGGGTTGAATACAAAGTTGTACTTATAAGTTTTACAAGCAAAAGAATATATAGATATATTCATGTATCAAAAGAAGGCTACTACACTAGGTAATTTTCAGCATAAAGCAACATTTTATTTAAGTACAAGTAGTAGATTGAAATGACAAGTGAGCAAACATTTTTTATACTTTAAATAACAGCGAGTAAACAATATTGGACAATATCTAAATAACAACAGGTGGCTTCCCCGCATCTCACAAACATAGCATGAGACCATTCTCAATGAGAACCAATCAAGTTTTTTTTAGTTTGAATTTTCAAAATGTTAAGTCTAACTCCTGTAAGTTCAATTCCAAGCGTGTCCATAACCTAGGACAAGGCTATTCGAATAGTTTATACCCTGCAGGGGTGTACCAATGTACCCATACGCCAGACCACCTCTTTTGCCACATGATAAAGCACACTTTCGAAGGTATGCCAGCAAGGCTAAGTCCTATGAGACGTTTCAATATAATATATTAACTACGAGCCGCCCGTATGGATAGAAATTCATACGTTGTGTCGGGGTCATCGTAAAGCCTCGGTCAACTACCCCTCACAGATAAAGTTTTGGACAACTACGATGCCCTCGGGGTAGGGAACCTAAACCCGTAACCCATCCCGCACACCCAACAACAACAAAATATTTTTTTAACAGAACAACAGACACCATGCGATCCGGAGCTAACACGCGCTAAAGTACTAAGTCAAGAGAGGTCTCATATCCCTCTCATATGGTTAGCATACAATAATGCTTGGTTTTGGTGAAACAAGATGTTCGGTCCTTGTTGACCGAGGTAAGACATCCACACACCCAGCAACACACCAGCCAACCACTTATCCAAGTCTAAATCATTTCATTTGCATTTTTAGTTTTAAAATTAATATAGCACATGGTGCTGGACATAACATAATAAAATGATTTGTGTGATCAATCTAAGCATAACTAAGCATCAATTCACATAAACAAGTATAGACTATAACATCCACCGAGCACTAACTTCAGTGAGAATAATAACTTAGGGCTAGTGGTAAGCAATAAACATTTGCTACAACTCATGCATCTAATACGAATAACTATCTCAAATGAAAAATAATCATTCAAGTAGAACATGCATACACACAAATTGCAAACAAGATATTTTTTAACGAAAGTAATAGGATCAATATGATCAAAGGGGGCCTGCTTGCCTTGTTGAAGATAATCTGCTTGCTGATATTGAAGATCGCACTCGAACTCATTTGGATCTTCGTAGTCTAACGTTTGAATACGAAAAGCAAATAAAAACGCATAACACCAAATATATCAAAAAAAATCAAATTTATCCAAAATGCATGAAAATTTCACAGTAGATAGATTATGATTTTATATGAATTTATAAAGAAAAACTATTTTAGTTGGAGTTTGTATGTGGAAGTAATGCCCTTTGGAAGATCAAAGAGAAGAAAAATCAGGAAAATTGTAATTTGTTACTATTTATCAAAAAATTATGTATTTGGCAAATTTTTCCAAAAGTATGGTGGATATAAAAATTACATGTATAAATAGGGAATAAAAAGTTATAACCATAATAACTTGATTTTCCTCATTTGGAGTTCATATGAATTTCTGAAGTTAAAGTATTTTCTGGAGTAAAAATAATCTTATTCCGAGAGCAATATTAAAAACTAATTTTTCTAGGAAAGTAATGTGAGGACCCCGGATTATTGGGCTTGTAATGCTTAGTCACCAATTGACCCTAGAATCACAAACAAAATAACCCGTGTCTTCGAGACATGTATACTTCCCAGAAATGCAGTATACACACCTCTTTACAAAATTCATGCATCAATTCCATTCATTCACATAGAACCGAAGCAAAGCAACAAACCAGAAGTTAAGATAAATAAAGGACAGTTATTACAAAAGAGAGGCCGACCGGCCAATTACAATAAATACAAGAAGAATAGACAGCGGAAGCAAAAGTGCCATAAGATGGCCATAAATAAAAGAGCCAATCAGTGTGCCTTTAACCCACAAGGCAACCGACCGGACCGCCAAGCTAGTCGTCGAATCCACAACACATTTCACAAAAGTGAGGCCCTTGGGGCTCACCCTCTTCCTCTGCAACAAATAGTTAAGCAAAGCAAATGAGTACAAAAATTGTACTCCGCAAGACTTACGTGTAGAGTAACAGACCTATACATATGCTACATGCAAGCTTATTTAAGTAGAGGTTGTATGTTTCATTTTCAGCACAAAGCAATCTTTATTTGCAATAATGTAGTACATCTAAAAGCAAGTTGACAAATATGTTTTTAATGCTCAAATAACCGTAAAAGACAACAATATAACAGTAGATAGATGGCAACAATAATCCTGAAAGTGACTAACCCATTAGTCACCACAACAATAGCATGAATTACCCATTCATACCAACCATGTCAAATTTTAATTTAAAAGGGTTGTAGTCTAGTTCTTGCACGACCTTACCAAGCATGTCCATAACCTAGGACGAGGCTATTGGAATAGTTTTATACCCTGCAGGGGTGTACCAATGTACCCACACGCCAGACCGCCTTTTTGCCAAGCTATTAAGCACGCTTCCTTAGGTATGCTGGCACGGCTAAGTCTTACGAGACATTTCCAATATTGTGCATTAACTACGAGCCGCCCGCATGGATAGAAACTCATACGTTGTGTCGGAGTCATCGTAAAGCCTCGGTCAACTACCCGTCGCAGGTAAAGCCTTGGATAACTACGATGCCCCTCGAGGTGGAGAGCCTACCCGGAATCTCCACCACCGCACACCCAACACAAGAACACATAGCCTTTTTCACACAACACACACAACCCCCTCCTGCGACTCGGAGATAACACACGCTAAAGTACTTAGTCAAGAGAGGTCTCATATCCCTCTCGCGTGGTTAGCACACATAAGCGCTTGGCTTAGTGACACAAGTAACTCGGTCCTTGATGACCTAGGCACCATTCCATTCACACCAACAGATCACACCAACATACCATTGTGCCCAAGTCTAAAACAATTTTATTTTCAGTTTTTGACTTTACAAAGTAACAAAGCACAAGCTGTGATAAGGGCATGACCCCTACGGATACAACCACAATTGCTATGCTTGCTATTCCAATTACAAGAGTCTGTCCAATTACTCGGGAACGTGTTCGTCAACTTACTTATCAGGTAAATTCGTTTCTAGGGCTGAGTGTATTATTTGAGAACTCTATGATGCTGCCTAATGGAGATGATTTACTTGTACTTAGGAATCTAGGACTACGACCAGTTCAAGAAGGTCTACGACCACTTCAAGAAGGTCTACGACCAGTTCAAGAAGGTCCACGACCAGTTCCGCAAGGCCTACGACCATTTCAAGAAGGTCCACGACCAGTTCCGCAAGGCCTACGACCATTTCAAGAAGGCCTACGACCAGATGACTCGTTGGGAGCACTCTACGACCAGAGAGGCGAGCATAGTACTCGTTGGACACAATCTATGACCAAAGATAGCATGGACTCCTCAAGACCACCCTAGGACCAGTCCTACGACTAGATCTTCGACCAGAAATACGCGACACAAGGTGCTGCATCACCGTTTTGGAAACTAATAAGACTTTGTAAACGTGACGAGATCGGAGTCCAGGTTGTGTACGCCTCATCCCACGGGCCGCACAACCCTAGGTCGACCTCCTCACGCCCCCTATATATATACAAGAGTCAGTAGTTTAGAGGCGGTTTTTCTTAGATTATTCGCCAATTGCGCTTTCACGATTATCGGTTTGAGGAACCCCACTTGTAAACTTCATCCATATCCGCAATACAATTCGATTGCATCTACCTTGTTCTTGTGAGTTGCTTCGATTGCTTGCGTGAACAATAACCTTCGTGGTAAGGTCGATCGCGTGCAAGCGTGGTCGATAACGACAGCGCGCAAGGGTGTAGCGAATTGCGAGGTGACGATCCGCTGGTCGGAAGCCTCAAAGCGCCAACGCCCTCACGATTTAATCAAATCGAACCTATCGGAAGATCGGGCCGCCGTGACTCATCAAGGGGTATCAGAGCTAAGGTTGCCCGTTAGGTAATTTCGTTTATCCCCTTTTTGTGAGTTTTGTTCCATCACCTAGAGTCCAGAAAATTGCCCTACAAAAAATTTAGATCGTAATTATTCCGCTGTCCAAACCACTTTGTGCCTTCGCAATTGTGTTTTCAGTCTCGCGTTGTTGAATTCGAGTCCATCGTCGGTGTCTTTGTTGCTGGTCTAGTCGTCGTAATCTAGTTTCTAGCGTCGAGTCTTTACTGTTTCGATCATTTAGACACACCCCCATACGACCACCTACTCGGTTTCGGCTTCTCCGCCCTGGTCGGATTCGAACACCGAGACACCACCCCCATACGACCACAACACCACCCCCATACGACCACCTACTCGGATTCGGCTTCTCCACCCTGGTCGGATTCGATCACCGAGACACCACCCCCATACGACCACCTACTCGGATTCGGCTTCTCCACCTGGTCGGTCAGAACGAACGCCTGGTCGGATTCGACCGGCCACTCGTGTCCGACAACCCTATTTATTATCTTGTTGCTCTTGACACCCCACCACTGGCTCAAACAATCGATCGGGTCGATTTTTCCCATAGCTAAAGTTCGTAGAGAGAGAGAGAGAGTATCTTTAATTACCTTTTACCCTCGCTCCTAAAAGTTTGTGACCCATATATATCCATAAACCCAGAAAAGGGTTTTGAAGAGTTTTGAGTCAAGGTCACATTCGCAAAAAAAAAGGAAACCTAGGTTGGGTTTTTTGCAGTCCAAAAAAAGAGAGAAAGAAAGCAAAGATTGCAAAAAAAAAGAAAGCAAAGAGTGCAAAAAAAAGAAGAAGGAGAAAAAAAAAGTTGCTTTGTGATTTTGGATCCGATTGTGTTTGTATCTACCATATCCTTCCGTTTGCTTGAGCTAGTTCTAGGAACGCGCGTTTGGGCCAAAGAATCGTGATTTAGTATCGTGGACTTTTATTCACTTTGCTAACTGATTTCATTATTGCTATTCCTTGCTACTAAACATTGCCTTTCCGAGCTCCACATACTTCCGGCCCTCAGATTGGATCCTCGCATTCGCCTCTGCCGTGGTCATACATCCCACCTTCTCCGATCAGACCACCTACGGAAATTTGGTAAGAAACTCGTAAGAGCTTGGTAAGACGCGTGAGAGTGTGTGACTCCACCTTCCGACCACCTAGTAGTTGATAGGGATAATACCTTTTGTGTTGTCTTTTGTCTCCTACTAACCATGTCAGGTGAAGAATTGGATGCGCAAGAGTGTGTTTTGAGGGGAGAGTTCATGACGCTCTTGGATGAACAACGCACCACCATGAATGAGTTCATCGACAGGAAGCTTCAAGCTACCACGACCACTTTACAACGCCAATCAACGATAGTATTGCGGCGCCACTACACGCCTCGAAAGAATGGTGAACCGATCACCAAACACCGGTCGTGTGGAACCTCATGGTGCACCCATGACCATGAGTTTGATAATGATAATGAGATGCACGACCACGACGCCTTTGATGCACGACAACGAACCGCCGAACTTCAACCGTCAAGGTATGAGAGGTAATAATGTTCAAGAACATAATGCACGTGTTAATGATGATCCATATGCTAAAGTTAAGTTCTCTATTCCATCTTTTGCGGTGCTACGATGTCAAATATATCTAGATTGGGAGATGACTAGAGAACAGAAATTTAATACTCACTTAGTTCCCCGAAGTGCATAGAGTTAGGCAAGCCACAAGTAAATTTAAAGATTTTGCTATCTTTTGGTGGGATCAAGTAGTTAATTCGTTCAACACCGATACATGGGATAGATTGAAGGTAGCTATGCGTGCTAGATTTGTTCCTCCCGCTTTAAACGTGATATATGTAAGAAATTACAGCGCTTAAATCAAGGTAGTAGAACTGTAAGGAATACTATCATGAATTGAAAGCTCATTTATGGCGCTGTGGGTTAGAGGAACATGTCAAGCTACCAAAATAGATTCTTAAGTGGACTTAATCATGAAATTCGTGACATTCTTGTTCATAAAGAATATAATTCTCTCTCGCTTATTTATACTTGCTTGTAAGGTTGAATGTCGATTGAGGAGAAATTAAGAATACTTGATGATAGAAAACATGAGAACACGCCTGTGTTTGTGTCTTTTTCTGTGACTAACAACTTGCGTGAAGTTGGGAACCATGCCAAGAGGAGAATGAGTCGATTGAACCATCGACTCCATTGGTTGAGAAGGAAGATGAGGAGATGGATGCACCTATATCATTTGAGGAGAGCCAAAAGGTAAGGATCATGGTACTATCATCACACAAGGTGGGTATGTTTGTAAAGAACTACAATTGCCCATTGCTCATGATATTTTAGAGCAAAATTAGTGGAAAACAATTCGATATGCCCATATTCCACGAGAGAATTCAAATTGTATTGATTTTTGTGCACCATGTGGTAAACTTGTTGATTTACTGTTGACTTGAGTGCACCATGTGATAACATAATTGAATTGCCTCATCGTGTTGAGTGATTCATGTGATGAGTCCATCACATATCGTGATATTGTAGAATTGGTTAGACATAAAGAAGTTTTGACTAGAATTTATCCTGCTGATTCTTTATGTTACATTATGTTGGAGCCACCTATGAAATTGTCATATGCTATGGAGAAAGTTTCTGAAATTGCAACTACAATCTCCTTGTCTAGTGCGTATACCCCTGGATATAAGATTAATCTGATTGGAGATTATGATGTAAACAATCAATTTCTTGTATATCGAATATGCATAACTAGTGATCACATAGATGAATTGAAGCTATCGCTTTGAACCACAATTCTTGTGTGCGGATATTGTTTATTATGAGAAGAAAATAAACTTTAGTGATCATCCAATGGCTATGTGTTCATCTCTTATTGCACCATCTAGTATTGACAATCTGCATAATGATGTTGAAGTATGGAAAAACTTTCAAATCTTTTCACCCTTACTAGATGAATTTGCTAACGCTCAATTGAAATATGCTTATATGGATGAACTTTGTACAAACCCAAGGGTTGTAGATTTGCTCATATATACTACCACTACAAGTTTACAACTTCAGATATTTGAATTGTATAAATGCTTCACTTACATTTGCAAAACTAGTTGCAATAATTGTTGTGAGAAATTTTGTTTTGCTCATTAATATATATGATTATTCTTGGCCTAATAATACAATGAGCTTTTATGAATACTACTATTTTAAAACATTAATTGTGCAACAACGAAGAACCGTTAAAACGGATGACGTATACATATACCATGCATACACCTTGTTTTCTTTGTTATCCTATTTTCAGCTTATCAAAAGCCGAGGACGGCTTTGTTTTCAAGAAGGGGAGGATGATAAGGGCATGACCCCTACGGATACAACCACAATTGCTATGCTTGCTATTCCAATTACAAGAGTCCGTCCAATTACTCTGAACGTGTTCACAACTTACTTATCGTAAATTCGCTTCTAGGGTCGAGTGTATTATTTGAGAACTCTATGATGCTGCCTAATGGAGATGATTTACTTGTACTTAGGAATCTAGGACTACGACCAGTTCAAGAAGGTCTACGACCACTTCAAGAAGGTCTACGACCAGTTCAAGAAGGTCCACGACCAGTTCCGCAAGGCCTACGACCATTTCAAGAAGGTCCACGACCAGTTCCGCAAGGCCTACGACCATTTCAAGAAGGCCTACGACCAGATGACTCGCTGGGAGCACTCTACGACTGAGAGGCGAGCACAAGACTGCTGGACATAATCTATGACCAAAGATAGCATGGACTCCTCAAGACCACCCTAGGACCACCCCACGACTAGATCTTCGACTGTAAATACGCGACACAAGGTGCTGCATCACCGTTTTGGAAACTAATAAGACTTTGTAAACGTGACGAGATCGGAGTCCAGGTTGTGTACGCCTCATCCCACGGGCCGCACAACCTTAGGTCGACCTCCTCACGTCCCCCTATATATATACAGTAGCCGCCGTAGTTTAGAGGCGGGTTTTTCTTAGATTATTCGCCAATTGCGCTTCACGATTATCGGTTTGAGGAACCCCACTTGTAAACTTCATCCATATCCGCAATACAATTGATTGCATCTACCTTGTTCTTGTGAGTTGCTTCGATTGCTTGCGTGAACAATAACCTTCGTGGTAAGGTCGATCGCGTGCAAGCGTGGTCGATAACGACAGCGCTTGGCAGTAGCGAATTGCGAGGTGACGATCTGTTGGTCTGAAGCCTCAAAGCGTCAACGTCCTCACGACGAATCAAATCGAACCTATCGGAAGATCGGGCCGCCGTGACTCATCAAGCTGGACATAATGGAATAATAAATAAATGTGTGATCAAGATCATCGACTAAAATCGATGATCGCCCATTACTACCGAAACTAAGCATTTCTTAGCAATTTCAATTCGCAATCTACTAAGTGACAAGAGCTCATCCATCGAACTCAAATCACAGCAAATAACCTAGGCTCATAGTAGTAGAGGATAATCAATTCCTACAGATTATGCAACTATAGGATACTAACCATAATTTAACACAAAATAGCAATGCATTCATATAAGTTGAAATCAATATATTAGACTTGAAAAATACTAGGATTAACCTGATCAAACCGCTTGCCTATTTGCTGTGGGTCAAGATGTTGCTGAGGATCAATTATATTGTCAACGTGCTCTTCGGATCCTAACGAGAAAGCGAAAAAGAACCGATAAGAACGGAGAAAACATAAAGACTCAATAGCAAACTTTCTCCAAATATTCTGAAAATTTTACAGTAGCAAGAGCATGATTTATAAGGAATTTAGCAACAATAAACAATTGATTTGGATTCTCAATGCAAAAGATATGAGCAAAACAATTTTGCTCAGCCCTAAAAATAAAAAATGCTACTATTCATAAGCAAAATTTTCTGGAGATATACTGAGGTTAGAACCATTTTTAGATTAAAGTTTAGTTAAAAATATAACCAACAAAATTTGAATCTACTGAAAAGGTGTCGGTGTATTAGAACCGATCTTACGTAAAGATTATTTGATTCGGGGGGTCTCCTAGAGATGAAATCACGCAGAGTGGTTGACACGGGATGTTTAGACAGGTTCAGGCCTTCTCCGGGAGAATAACAACCCTACTCCGTGTGTATGGTATTGACTGTATTCTCGATGATTAAGTAAGAAACTAAGACTATTACAGAGAACAGTACTTGTGTTTCTCCTTGACTCACTCTATTTCGCCCTGATTGGCTGTGTGTGTTCGCCTCCCTTTGTCCCTCTGATTGATGCCCTTATATAGTCGTGAAGGAGTAGCCGCTTTGTCTCATGGAAGAGGCGCCTAATTAATCCAAAGAATGGGCGCATGATGACAAATTATTACCGCTGGCTTCTTCACGCCGTCGCGCTTATCTTCCGAGGTAATGGGGTATTTAAGCATTATTACTACGCGAATAACAAAGGCGTAGACCGCTCGATTCCTTAATCAATTGGACCCACTCGCTTGTAGGTTTGATTATAAGGTGGTCGTGGTTTACTTGGTCGTAGAAGGACTTACGACTGTAGTGGTCGAGAAGGACTTACGATCATGTAGTGGTCGAGAAGGACCTACGACTGTGCAGTGGTCGAGAAAGACTTATTTACCATGACATAGTCGTAGTAAGACTTACGACTATGGGGGTGATTGTAGAAGATCTTACAATCACTTGGTAGGCCTCCCCCTTATAAATATAAGCGGTACTTCTGGGGACTATGTGACATCATATTTACCCATAATAAGAATTATAGATAAAAGATAAAATGAGAATTATTAGATCCTCGTCATCTAGCCCCCCAGCTTCAAGTGAAAGTAACTTACTTGGTGAAGGATTTGCAAATGGTCTTACAACTATGAAAATGTCGTAGAACCATGGTCGAAGGAAAAACTGTTCGACATTTGAGTGCTACTTTGACCAGGAATTTACTTGGCCAGAAAGGTTGCTTACGATTATCAAATAATCGTAAAAACCCCTACGAGTGTGAGGTGGTTATAGTAGGGTAATCGGAGAAAAAAAAACCTTACCAATTGTTACTTCATTCGACCAGAAAGACTTTGGTCAAGAAAGTAATTTCGCTTGGAGGTGATAAAACGAACCTAATTTTCTCGAACAGACCATCTAGGGAATTACAAACGACTCCCATAGATCTGTCGATGAGACGGTTCCCGAAGCGGTTGCAATCGTGAAGATTGTTTACGACTATCAGAAAGTCGTAAAAACCCCTACGACTGTGAAGTGGTCGCAGTAGGGGAATCGGAGAAAAAAACCCTTCCGATTGATACTTCCTTCTACCAGAAAGACTTGGTCAAGAAAGTAATTTCGCTTGGGGGTGACAATACGCACCTAATTTTCTCGAATGCACTATCCGGGAATTGCAACCGACTCACGCACTGTCTCACGAGGCGGTTCCCAAGCGTGCAACCAACTCCCACGCACTCTATAGACGAGACGGTTTCGGCGGTGGCAATCGTAAGGCGTTATAAAAACTTACCAGGAGTTAGACTTGGATTTTTACCTTTTCCTCAAATCACTCCGCTGTTCTTCGAGCTCTTGCTTTCTCCGTCCTCGACTAGGTTTCATCTTCTCCGCCGCCAACCCAATCAAAAAACTTCTTGTTTCTGAGCGAAATGGCCAAGAGAGTTTCCGAATGGGAAGAATCGAGATGGATGCGCTAAGATCAAAATCTTGGTCGACGCCGAAGATTCCAGAGAAGGCTCGTGAAGTGGATTCGGCTATTGGGCAAAGATCGCCATCGGGGAAAATGGGCAAATCCCGCCTTCCAAGCATATTGTGAGTGCGCCTCCGATCGCTCGCCACCCTTTCTTATAGTGGTAATCGAGAACTTTGGGGTGGAATTGGTAAACTTAGGTCCTAATTCCATTACCATGTTGAGTGTCTTTGTGTACTGCATGAGGCGCACTGGGATTCCATGATCTCGAGCTGCTCCAATATTATTATGGGATGGCTCGACAAACCGAATCGCCGAAGTCATGGCTCAAGCTCCACGACTCAAGTCGAAGGAGTATATTCAGAGTTTCACCCGGTCTTCGTGGTCGGATGGAGGAAGAGGTGGTTTTATCGAAAGTCACCTCAAGACACCTCTTTATGGGAGGGTCGCTGAGAAGAAATCTTCATGGGACTCGACTCAAGATATCACCGGATTGTTCCCTATATTCAAGCCATCAAGGACTTGAAAGAAGAGGGTTGACCGATGGCATGTGGTAAAAGATTTTATCACACGCCTAATTAGTCCTTGAAGAAACGAGCATCTCCTATGTGGAGATACTCGGGAGAGGAGACCCAACCAGAGACTACGACGAGGGTAAGTAATCGCCGACTTAGCTCTCGGCTTGGTCCTTCTCAACATTGTCTAATATTCTTATCTGCTTACACGATCTTTCACAGCCGAGGTTGACTCTAGAGTCGACTCATCCAGAAGAAATCTCCGCCACTTCGAGTGGCGCCCTCAATCATCGCGCTTTGTCCGCAGATGAAAAGATAGAGCGCCTAAAGGTAATCAAAAAGTTGATTCTTTCTTTAGGACTTTATAGTCGTAGAAGATACTTACGACTAATGGTGATCGAGAATATCTTACGATCAAGAAAGCGTCGAGAAAAACTTACGACTTGGCACCGGGTCGAGAAAAACTTACGATCGGGTCGCTGATTCTTCTTTTTCGCTTTGCTTTACGTAAAGTAGGCATGGAAAATCGCCAGACGACGAGGAAGTCGATCGATGACTATTGGCGCAGGTTGTCGAAAGACGAGGCTCGGCCTCCATCTAAGAGACGCCGACTTGCAAGGTCCGCCGACAAGGGAGGAGTAAGCTCAAGCTCGGTCTTTCGACTGCACTTCTATAAAGCCTACGGCACCGTAGCCATATCCGGCCGAGGTCGCAGCCTATCGGGCCGAGGAGGTTGAAGCACCAATCTCTTAAGCGCAAACCTCGCAAGGCTAAGGTACCCTTCTATTATGACAAGGAATCTTTCGCAGCTGTCGCTACTCCCGCTTTGTTAAGCAACCGGAAAAGGAGATCCGAAAGATTTTATGTCTTTATGAAGGACGATGTCGCCCAAAGACCACCGCAATGAGGGTAGTGTCTCTTGGAATGGTCGAGACCGATCTCGCCATCCAGAGAACCAAGAGACTAGAGCCCTGGTTCCTGTTCAATCTCTACGACCAGACGTGATCGTAGCTGGGCCAATTGTTGAACTTCACCGACGTGGTCGTGGAGAAGAAGAGGTCCTCCGCTGGGAGGATTGTTCCTAAATTCCCGTTAGACCAGGTGCAGAGGTATGTGAAATGTACTAAAGTGTAAGAACAACATTTACCTTTTTCTTTTCACAACCCGATTTGCTTCTCTTTATTTTAGTCCGACTCTTCAAATTTCCGGGATGCTTCCGTTGAGAAGCCCATTATTACTTCTTCTGCTGTCAAGAGGTAACAATGGAAGTGGTTGAAGGAGCTTCCTTGACCTGTGGCTCCCGGCGGTTTCTCCAATCGCTGTGGTCGTAGCTACAACCATCAAGTCATAGCTACTACTACCGAGAGGGCACTGTGACTCATCAAGTCGAGAGACCACAGAGGCACCGTAAGAGCCCCTTGGCCAAGGTGATGATGATCAGACACCGCATCGGAAAGGAAGTCGTGGCGCATATTCTTCCTGTCCAAAGAGAAAGTGCACCACGAACCTGAGGGTGAAGAACCTTTCAACTTCGTGGCCGATTTCTTTGGACTGCTTCGTTATAGGGTCTGCCTGCATGAGATCTCGCGATCGAGTCCCCATCCCAAGGATATTCCAAATAGAGGAAATACCTTCGACAACGAGCGCCTTGAGGAGGTGTGGTGGGATAAAGTCGCGAGGATAGATAAGCTGCAGAACCCGGAGTTTGTATATTCGACCTTTGCTAGGTCGACTATGAATGTAAGTATTTTTAGAATACTTATATATGTGCTTCTTTTTGCAGAAAGCTCTGGAGCAAATTGCCGTTGTCGGTGAGTATCATCGACAACTTTTAGAGCTACGACAAGAGAAAGAAGAACTCTGCATACAAGCAGAGAGATGGTAAGTTACTGTTATTCATAGTCGTTTTCGATTTGATTACTCGTATAGTGTTTACGAGAGTTGTCATGGAAGAACTCATGACAAAGTACTGGTCGTAAAGAGCTTACGACTACTTACGACCAGGTAGTGGTCGTAGAAATACTTACGACCATGACGTAGTCGTAAAAAAACTTACGACTAGGTCAGTGGTTATAGAAGGACTTACAACCTATTGGCTGATGTTCATATCTACTTTTGTTCTTTGTAGGCTGAGCAGTGACACGAAGACCTTAGCTGACTCACTCGACTATGAAAAAGAGGAGTCAAGAAAGCTAAGTGAGGAAGTAATAGTTCTCTCGGATAGACTTCGAGAAGCGCCTCGTGATCTAGAAGATTGCAGAAAAATAAACAAGAAGTGCCGAACTTAAGATCGCTTTGAGTTTGACCTTTACCTAACTCTCATTTCTTTTCCAGAAAAAGAAGATGAGATGAGGAAGCTCCGGACCGAAGTTCTAGAAAAAGCTTTGGTTATTCAGGAGTTTTCTCGCATTACCAAGGACAAAGATCATGAACTCGAGGGTCTGAGAACTCGAGTAACAGGTAAGTAATTCTTTACCTGTTGTCCTTTTCGAGTATTTTCCCTTTTCTAATGCAAATTTCTTGTTCGTAAATTGTCACGAATTGAGAAGCCTCGAGGCTGAAATCCAAGAGAAGACCTTGATCTACAATGAGTCCGTCCGCATTGCTAAGATGAATGCAGAGGACGTGAGAGCATGGGAGAAAAAACACGCTGAAACCGTTGCTTCCCATCAAGAAGAGGTCAAGAAACTGGATTCTCAATTAGTAGGTAAGAAATGCTTTTACCTACAATTATCTTTGTGTTATCTTCCTCTAGAAGTTTTTATTTTTGTTTGACCGGTTTTATTCTTTTCAGAACAAGTGGTCGAAAACAAGAAACTTCGCGAGGCTTCGACTGCACTCCAACAGAGATGGAGTCGATGAAGACTAGTCTTCAAGGCAACATCACACTCCTGAACAATGTACTTGGTGAGCTACATTCTGAGGGAAAAACTCCTCGAGAAGAAACTGTAGCTGCTCACATAAGTACTATTGGGGAACAAGTCGGAAACTTGCAAGAAATGGTGACCACTCTGAAGGCTAATCAAGTCAATCAATAAGGAGGCAATGGTCACAGAAGTTACGCTTTGGCGAAACTTAAAGCTCAAGACCCCCGCCTTAACGTGAAACCAATTGAAGCCGAGTTCGATTGCCCTGAATCAGAGGCAAATCGTCTGATTGAGGAAATGCAATCGGCTGGCAAAAAGGTGGCGGAGGAAATGCAGCTAGGCACTCCCCCTTCAGAGTAATCTTGTAACTACTTTGTAAGGTAGACAATTTCTGTTTACGAGTAATATATGATCCATCTTGTTTCCTGAAAATCATCTTGTCGAGTAGTTAGTAACTCAAAAGATAATAAACGAATGAAAGACCAAGGACTGAAGTTAAATTAATAACTTTATCCTAGGTCATCTTGTTTCCTGAAAATCATCTTGTCGAGTAGTTAGTAACTCAAAAGATAATAGACGAATGAAAGACCAAGGACTGAAGTTAAATTAATAATTTTATCCTAGGCCATCTTGTTTCCTGAAAATCATCTTGTCGAGTAGTTAGTAACTCAAAAGATAATAAACGAATGAAAGACTAAGAATTGAAGCCAAATTAATAACTTTATCCTAGCCCCCGACTATTTGCTTAGCTTGTTTAGACAATCTAAGTAAATAGTATTTGGAATGGGTTTTCTGAAAATAGAGAGAGGTTTGTTTAACTTATAGTTTTTGTTATGGTTGTCAAGCACTTGGTCGAAAGAGTAGAAACAACTCGACACTAGGAAGTTCCTTCTAGTGGGCAGGACCACGTGCAGAGAGGAAAGGCTTCGACTAGGTGATGTTACCACCTCCGACTAGTTTAATCGAACCAGGAACAACAACTTGAGTTAAGCGAACGTCTTAGAGGACTGACGAGGATCTAATAATCCTCATTTTATCTTTTATCTATAATTCTTATTATGGGTAAATATGATGTCATATAGTCCCCAGAAGTACCCCTTATATTTATAAGGGAGAGGCCTACCAAGTGATTGTAAGATCTTCTACAATCACCCCCATAGTCGTAAGTTTTACTACGACTATGTCATGGTCGTAAGTCTTTCTATGACCACTACCTGGTCGTAGGTCCTTCTACGACCACTACCTGGTCGTAGGTCCTTCTACGACCACTACCTGGTCGTACGTCCTTCTACGACCACTATCTGATCGTAAGTCCTTCTACGACCACTACCTGGTCGTAAGTCCTTCTACGACCAAGTGTTGGACCGAAAAGGCGACTAGAGGGGGGGGGGGTGAATAGGAGCACGCTCACTTTTTCAACCAAGATCAGATTCAATACAAATTTTACCCCAATAGCTATAGAAGCTATGAAGATTGATATACCAGTACAGCGGAAGACTAGGATTGAATCCAATCAAAACCCCGAAGCAAAACAACCAAAATCAACCAAAACTTGATTTCCTAAGTGTGGGGCGGTCCGACTCTATTCAAGGGCGGTCCGACCGTCCTATGGGCGGTCCGACCTCAGAGGGGCGGTCCGACCTCCAAATTGATGAACAAGAAATCACCAAAAACGGTTGTAAATAGATGTAACTTTTGATCTACAACTCCAAACTTGATGAAACTTGGTATACACCTTCTCTAGGATGTCAGAACCTATTCCAATCAAGATCATGAAGATCCATGGAAAAGTTATGACCTTTTTCAGTTTGAGAGATGGATGGTTCAAAACCGAGTCAAAACGAAAACTAGATCCAAAACTTGCTCGTGGGTGATTGATGATCAAGATGATCTTAGATGTGTTCCCACATGTCACAAAGAAGCTAGATCATATAAAGAAATCAACCAAAAACATGCGAATCAAAGAAAGACTCAAAATCACCAAATAGAGAGAAAGAAGGCAAATGAACTCATCTTAGAGAGAACTCTTCTTTGGATTGATTTGATACCGTATTGATTACACCACTCATACGGATACGCATGCACACAAGATCAAAACATCTCTCTCTCTAGAACCCTAACCTCCACTAAACCTTCCCTAAGCACCTAAGCCAAAACTAGGGTTTCAAGCATGAAAGGGTTAAGGGGTGCACCACCTCCTCCTCTATTTATAGTGGAGACTTAAACCTTCTAGAAGAGTCACCCTAATGGGCTCCGCTAAGGCCCAAAACAAACGGGTCACACACGCACGCCTCTCGGCGCCGCCTTCATCTCCTCTTGACCTACTCCGCTTCTCACGAGTCGTCAAAGTCACCAAGGCGGTATTTGGTATGATTACCAAAATACCCTTTTCGATCTTTTGCAAAGACCGAGTCCCATCTTTGTGAAGCACCTCCCATGCTTCGCCACGTGTAGGTTGATCAACGGCTCTCAACATGTCGGCAAGTCTCTCCCATCCGGCTCCCACCGTAACCACCATGGCACTTGCACCACCCCGCCGCTTGATCCAACCGGGCCGCCGAATCGCCTGCTCGGTCATCCTTGTCTATTCTCGCACCACACTTGAGTTCATTGACTCACCCGCATCGCCGATCGCTCGACCTCGCTCTCCAAGCCTAGTCCCGATCATCCTCGCCGCTGACCGCCGCTGACCACCAAACAACCTCGCACAACAATAAACAAGCAAATCGAATCCGGAACAAGTTCTTCACAACTTGACCCACGTTAGTCAAAACATGCATCATGCAACACATATGCATCAAACCCATGACTTTGACCTAACAAAACATCATCGCCACGGTTGGCCGATGAACAAATCGAAACCGGTCGATCGCCTCGTGGCTTGGCCCGATCGCTTAACGGCCGGCCCGATCCGCCACCACAAGGCGGGCCGATCACCAGGGACTTAGCCAATTTTCAACCACCAAAATCCAAACCTATCGAAACTTTAAACCAATAGAACTTTTGCTTGGGAACTCCAAAATTATGAGACCAAGTGTATTAGGATCCTCACTTGTCTACAACACCTATTTTTGGCCCACCATTCGACCATTTTGTCACGCACGGTCCGATCACAGACATGGCCGGCCCGACCGATTTGGGACCTGGCCGGATCGCCATGCTATGGCTTGGTCGGACCACCGCCCGTAATGCCCGAACAGATCTCAAACTTTGTCGAAAACCGTGAAACGACAAACCGTTAACGCCATTGCCAATTGTCACATCATCCTAAGATCCGAGCATATCCCCATGATATCCACAATCTCCCTTGATGAACACATTGGCAATAATCCGTAAAATGTAATTTGAAGGTTTGAAAAGTAAAATACTTTCTTTTTCGCACAAAGGCACAACTTGGTCCATAAGCAAGAGAAAGCAATGGAAATGACCAAGTCGGCATCGTAATAGCATAGACAAGTGAGATAAGGCAAAAGAAAGCATAAAACTTTGATTTTAAAAGTCAAAAATCTCACTTAAGGTCCATATGAAAGAACAATTGTTCAATTGACCTTGATCATTGTGAGGTGTAATAAATGCAATTCAAGTTCGTAAGAGTCAATAAGGCAATAAGAATGCAATTCAAAACTCCCTCACTATGATCCTCGGATTTAAAAATTTCAAATTCTCCAACTTTCTCCCTTTGTATAAACTTCCCAACATTGAAAATATCTTCTCCCTTTGACAATGGAGTCATCAAGGAATCACGCCTTCCTCTCATCCAGAGATAGCAATTTGCGAATGAAGAAAGAAGCAAAAGAAGAAGTATGCATGAAATGCAATGGAGTGGCTTCATTTTTGTATTTTTCAATTTTGATTACAAGAAGCTTTGAAGATTACCCAAAAGAGCAAGTCAAGATTTCTAATATTGCACAAACAACATATCAAGCCCGATAGTGCTAGCAAGATCATGGTAAGACATATATAACAAAGCTAAGCATAAAGGCTCAAAAGTAAAGCAATGGATTTGATCAATTTAAGCAAAGCTTCAAATTCAAAGAAGTTCATCAACAGGATCCTAAAATGAAATTGGCCATGTTAAAATGTCAAAGTGAGATCAAAAATCTAACAAAGACCACATTAAGAGTCAATCAGTCCCAGATTGAATCATTTTGCTCAGATTTTTTAAAAGCCCATTTGTCAACAGCTTTCACATATGCATTGAATATTTGAAGTTGACTAATGATCTAACTTAGTGACAAGATCCCGGACTAGGAGCCATCCACAAACTCATCCTAAGCTTCACTGAAGTTGATTAAAGGTATATCTTAGTAAAGAAGATCCCGGACTAGGAGCCATCCACAAACTCTTTCTAAGCTTCTACCAGTATGACAAATCTTGAGGTTCATGTCATTTCGACAAGTAATCCCCATGAGATCGTTCGATCATCAAACTATCTCCAAGTTCATGTCATTTGACAAGCGCCTCGTAAGAGTAGTTTGGCACATTTTAATCATAAGACAATCTTGATTTTTCATTTTTCACAAGAGCGCTTTTAGAATCTCAAGAACACAAAAGCTCAAGTAATGGTCAATTTTAGATCAAAGAGCTAACAAGACAATTCGACAAGGCCAATGTCACAAGAGGAGCACTAATTGCGCAACTCGCTAAAACATCCACAAATTGCAATTTCTTAGTTCGAGTTGTTTTAAAGTTCTAGCTCATATAGCAAAGACTTAACTACACATGTAAAAGCATGATAATTCTAGCAAGTCAAAGAACTAGACATGGCATTGAGCAAGAATTGAAATACTAAAGCTCCAAAGGGTAATAGGCAAAGCTTCATCAATTTTAAAAGATAAGCGAGAAAAACTTATATTACAATGCATCTTTTGAATTTTTCATACCACTTGTTGTATTTTTCATATGAATGCAATATGATACAATGAGATGCAATAAAAGCCTAACAACCTAAAAAGTTCAAAAGATCAAAAGTTCGTAAAAGAACAATAAGAGATCAAAAGAACAAGGTAAGATCGTAAAAGATCGAACTCCCCTCAAACCAACCCATAGGGATAAATTACCCTAACTCGCTTCTCAAGGTGGCAAACCTAGTTGGGTCTAAAGGTTTGGTGAGGATATCACCAATTGAGCCTCTGACTCCACAAAATGCAAAGACAATATCACCCTTCTCGACATGGTCTCTAAGGAAGTGATAGCGAATGTCTATGTGCTTGGTCCTAGAGTGTTGCACAGGTTCTTAGCAATGTTAATAGCGTATGTTATCACGTAAAAGAGGAACACTAGCAAAATTTAACCCAAAGTCCTTAAGAGTGGACACCATCCACAAAATCGACTACAAAGAAATAGCAAAGCAAAGCCTACATATTCAACAAAGAAGGATTGTGCAATGTAAGACCGCTTCTAGAAGACCAAGAGACAAGAGACGTGCCTAAGAAATGACATGTACCGTAAGTGCTCTTCCTATCTAGCCTACACCCGCAAAATCGTAATCGAAAACCCCGAATGGACAAATAAGAAGAGCAAGAATACCAAATGCCATATCGAGAGTAGAATGTAAATACCAAGATGCGCTTAACGGCTTGGCGATGTGAAGTCCTCTGACGCTCAAACCTCGCAGAGGCGACGGCGAGTGGATGTCCGGTCTTGAGGCCGTCAGTGCAGGAGGGAGCCGATCATGTCATGTACTCGCGCTGATCCACGGCTTCCCTTCCTCATCTCGATCCAAAGCGCCGGTCGCCATGGGAGTGGCGATCGCCTTGCGCCACCCATATCAAAACGCTTGAGAAGATCCTTGGTGTACTTCGCTTGATGGATGAAGATCCTTCCTTGCATTGCTTGATTTGCAGCCCCGTAAAGTAGTTGAGCTCGCCCATCATACTCATCTCAAATTCCTCGACATGGTCTCGTAAAACTGAAACAAGAGCATGAGAGGAACCACCAAAGATAATATCATCAACGAAATCAACAAGCAGAAGTCATTGCCATGCCTAAGAATGAATAGAGTCTTATCAACTTTTCCCATTTTAAAATCATTCTTAAGCGTAAAGGTCTTAAGTCTATCATACTGTGCTCTAGGGGCTTGCTTAAGACCATACAAGGCTTTGATAGCTTAAAGACACGATCGTGGTGCTTGGGATCCTCAAAGCCGTGGGGTTGCCTAACATACACTTCCTCCTCTATAAAACCATTCGAAAAGCACTCTTAACATCCATTTGATGCAACCTAAAACCTTTAGATGTAGCGAATGCAAGCATGATGCGAATGGCTTCTAATCTAGCAACAGAGCGAAGGTCTCATCAAAATCTAACCCTCAACCTCGACTAAAACCCCGAGCTACCAACCTAGCCTTGTTTCTAACCACGTAACCATCCTCATTTTGTTTATTTTAAACACCCAACGGTACCAATTACATTATGACCACTAGGAGGTTCTACAAGGTTCCGACTTTATTTCTTTCAAAGTTTTCTAACTCCTCATGCATGGCATTGACCCAACTAGCATCGATAAAGCATGTGATATATCTTTGGGTTCAAAAGACGCTACAAATGCAGAGTGAGAGAAAAGACTTGATCATGATACCGAGCGAGTGACTCGCCATGGAGACTACCAATCATCCGATCCGAAGGGTGCCGCTCGATGTGCAAAGGAGCGCCTGGGAGATAGTATCTCCTCAACCTCCGCAGTATCACGATGAAGAAGATGCAGCAGAGCCTCAATTGAGGTGAAGCAATCAGAGTGTGTTCTCGAGCCGAATCGAGCATTAGCAAGAAGTGGAGGAGCATCATCAATTTCATCCTCATCTTCCTCAACAAATATGCTCTCACACACTGTAAGTCACCAAACATCGGATCTAGCCAGCAGGCTAGTCTCATCAAAAGTGACATTGCATGTCTCCGGACAATGTTAGTTTCAACATTAAAACCCGAAACCCTCGAATGAGCAAGATAACCTAGAAATAAACCATCACAAGTTCTTGATTCAAATTTATCTAGGTTCTCTGCCTTGAGAATAAAACACTTCGATCCAAAGACTCGAAGTGCTAAACCGAGGGTTTTCTCGCCAAAACGAAGCTCATAAGAAGTCTTGCCCAAAGACGGTCTCGTAAAGACACGATTTGAAATATGGCAAGTCAGAGCAATAGCTTCGCCCAAAACCTCCTGTGCTATACTCATCTAGCATCGCCCTAGCCATCGAGACTAAGGTCCTGTTCTTCCTTTCCACAACGCCATTTTGTTGAGGGACGGTGGAGAAGAGAACTGATGCTCAATACCGCGCCAAAGACAAAAGAGGCAACGAGGCATTCTTGAACTCCGTGCATTGTCATCGCGGATTGCTCTCAAGGCACCGTGAAGTTCGTAAGCCAAACGAAGAACAAGATCATGATAATGATCAAAGACCTCATCCTTCAAGCAAGAAAGAACACCCAAGAATATCTCAAAAATCATCGACTATGACAAGAATGTACCAATTGCCACCGATCGATCGAACCCTAGCAGACCAACAAGATCCATATGAAGCAACCGTCCCGGTCCATCACCATGACCATAGTCAATGAAGGGTGTGAGGCGGCAACTTGCTTGCCATGCCTACAGGGAGCACATACAAAGATCTTTGATGCTTTGAGTTTAGGCAAGCCTCTCATGAGATCAAGGCCGCTAACTCGTGTCGATGATCAAAACCAATGTGCCCCAACCGCGGTGCAAAGCCGATATCGTAAGAAGATGCAACTAAACATTTGAGAGATCCGGCAAGAGATTCGTAAAAATCAGCCCAAATATTCTACCAACTCTAGAAATTCCAAAATGAGCTCACCAAAAGAATCAAGCACCGACAAGCGTTCTTCTTAAATCTAGTCTCATAGCCATCATCAAGAAGTCGTGAGACGTAAAGGAGATTGTACCTTAGCTTGGACACAAGAGCGACATCCTTGAGAATGAACTGCTGCTCACCCCGATCGATCCAGCCTTCGATCCGCCTTTGTGAATCATCTCCAAGGTGATGAAGTCATCACCATCGCCGCGTGAAGGAAGTGAACCATCTTGAGTCTCCTGGTCATGTGGCGTGAATAAATGAGTCGACGAGCCACGTGTTCTTCCTCCTTCCGCGACGATCCCGAAAATCAAGGCACAAAAGATCGATGTGTCTCAACATCAAGTTAGTTAAAATAGACTTGGGAACCCAAAGATCGAGACACATGTCTGCGAGTAGTATGCAAAGCGTAATGAGTGTCCTTGATCCTAGTTGAAGTCCTATCATGAGCAATGGTTACAAACACATGAGATGCATTCTGCCTAGGAACATGATGATGATAAGCATGTGTAGTATATCCTAGACCGGTTTCTTCTTCTTTTCATGACCATGTTTCACACAAGCTCTAGGTTGATGAAATAAAGTTCTAGCATGATTAGCATTTTTCAACCTACGCCAACAGAACTCAACTAAATGTCCACTCTTCTCGCAATAGGTGCAATGGTATTTTGTACCACTGGGAGAAGCACCTTTTGACTCAAAAGAAGGTTGGACAAAACCTGCAGGTTTGAAAGCAATTTTCGCAGGTTGGGTTTTGAATTCAACTAAGCCATTTTCCAAGACCTGAATGACCTTAGTCTTGGATTTGTTCTAAGCAGAGTTGTATCCTAAGCCTTGCTTCTTAGAAGGAGTTCTAGACTTGTCAAGAATCATGTTTAATTGTTTTTCTCCACTAGAGAATTTTTGCAAGGTGTTCTCTAGATAAACATTATCTTTCCTAAGATCAACACATGATTGACAAATTTTAGGTTTATTAACCTTTGCAAGCCTCTCCTTATAATTAGCAATTTCAAGCTTAAGAGCAGGACATAAAGTACAATTAGCAGAATTAATATTGTCCTTAAGCTTGGCATATTTCTCTCTAGCTGCTTTTAAAATGTCTTTAATTTCACGCTCATGTTCTAAGCAGAGAGCAAGAGCGAGACTCTCATCGGTTCAAACATCCAACTTGCTAGACTCTAAGCATTTAAGACATGGAGCAGATTTGACCTCAACTAGCTCGGTTCTAGCATTTTCAAGTTGATGCAAAGCAAGATAAGAGCAGATTGCGCTTAGATAGTTCGAGTGCAAAGCATGGCAAGATGAACATTCATCAACGCCTAGACTCTTAGCATTCACAAGTTCCAATGTCAAATTTTCAACTTGTGACTCTAGATCCTTGTTCTTAACCATGATGAACTTTAAAGCCTTATCCCGACTAAGCAATTGCTCATACATGTTCTCGCATCTAGCGTAAAGGACATCATAAGATAGGATACCTCATCATCATCATCGACGCCGACGAGTCACCATGAAGCACATGCCTGAAGTCCTTGGCCTTCCCTTTCTTGTCTTGAGGTGGCTCCTCCTCCTCCTGTCCTCCTCGCCCCCGAGTCCACATCGCTCAAGGATTGATCTCCAAAAGCTGCAAGGACCCTGTGAGTACTTTCATCACTTGGCAAAGATCAAACCTTGATTTGTTCCTTGAGGCTTCTTCCAAGTCGGCTTTCCTCCTTATGGTTACCCTTACCCTTCACTTAGGGCGCTTAGCCCAATATGGTAAAGCTCACCACACTCGTAGCAAGTCACAGGGCCACCTCTCTTTTGTTTCTCACATTGTTGTAAGCCCGTGTGACTTTCTTGACTATGAGGGCTAGCTCTGCTCAGAAGACTCTCAAAATCCTCTTCACGAATTGTGGATAAACAGCAAGAGAAAACCCAAGAGGACTCGGAAAAACCATCGAAGCTCTTGAAAGAGGATCACTACCAAAGCCATGTCAGTCCTTCTTAGGAAGACTACCTCTCTGATCTCATGAGTCTTGAGCTTACTATAAAGCAGCTCCAAGGTGAGAGTAGAGAGATCGACGCTTCTCCTCTATGGCAAGAGCCTTCATCTCCCACTCCTTGGTGTTGATTGCACCAAGAGGTGAGTGGCATTCTCGATTGAGAGTACTCAATGTCAACGACTTTCATCCGATTGACAACCTTGTTGAAGCGAGTAAAACGCCATCGATGCTCTCGCCAGACGATCTCGAATTTGTTGTACTCTCGCTTATAGACCGTCTCGCGACTTGTTTAATCTGGGACGATCCTCATGGTAAGTTTCGAGGGTGTGCCAAATTTCATGTGCGGTCGAAGATTGCAAATCCGCCATACTCTTGTCTACCAAGCCCAAAGATATAGGAGATTCTTTGCCTTGTTGTTGTTAGCTAAAAGTATTGCCAAGCTTGCGTGGCAATCTCAGTAAAACGAGCGAGCTCGAACAACCTCCCATATAGCTTGTCCTTCGCTCAAGGAAGACTCGCATGCGATTCTTCCAATAGGCATAGTCGAGCCCATTGAAGACATGCGCTTTGTCGAGTACTTATCCATCGCCAGTTCAAAGGACCTGCTAAGATCAAGATTGAACTAACCGGCTCGATACCACTTGTTGGACCGAAAAGGCGACTAGAGGGGGTGAATAGGAGCACGCCACTTTTTCAACCAAGATTAGATTCAATACAAATTTCACTCCAATAGCTATAGAAGCTATGAAGATTGATATACCAAGACAAATGGAAGACTAGGATTGAATCCAATCAAAACCCCAAGCAAAACAACCAAAATCAACCAAAACTTGATTTCCTAAGTGGGGCGGTCGACTCTATTCAAGGGCGGTCCGACCGGTCCTATGGGCGGTCCGACCAGAGAGGGGCGGTCCGACCTCCACCGATGAACAAAGGAAATCACCAAAAACGGTTGCAAATAGATGTAACTTTTGATCTACAACTCCAAACTTGATGAAACTTGGTACACACCTTCTAGGATGTCAGAACCTATTCCAATCAAGATCATGAAGATCCATGGAAAAGTTATGACCTTTTTCAGTTTGAGAGATGGATGGTTCAAAACCGAGTCAAAACGAAAACTAGATCCAAAAACTTGCTCGTGGGTGATTGATGATCAAGATGATCTTAGATGTGTTCCCACATGTCACAAAGCAAGCTAGATCATATAAAGAAATCAACCAAAAACATGCGAATCAAAGAAAGACTCAAAATCACCAAATAGAGAGAAGAAGGCAAATGAACTCATCTTAGAGAGAACTCTTCTTTGGATTGATTTGATAATGTATTGATTACACCACTCATACGGATACGCATGGACACAAGATCAAAACATCTCTCTCTCTAGAACCCTAACCTCCACTAAACCTTCCCTAAGCACCTAAGCCAAAACTAGGGTTTCAAGCATGAAAGGGTTAAGGGTGCACCACCTCCTCCTCTATTTATAGTGGAGACTTAAACCTTCTAGAAGAGTCACCCTAATGGGCCCCAAGGCCCAAAACAAACGGGTCACACACGCACGCCTCTCGGCGCCTGCCTTCATCTCCTCTTGACCTACTCCGCTTCTCACGAAGTCGTCAAAGTCACTAAGGCGGTATTTGGTATAATTACCAAAATACCCTTCTCGATCTTTTGCAAAGACCGAGTCCCATCTTTGTGAAGCACCTCCCATGCTTCGCCACGTAGGTTGATCAACGGCTCTCAACATGTCGGCAAGTCTCTCCCATCCGGCCCCACCGTAACCACCATGGCACTTGCACCGACCCCGCGCCGCTTGATCCAACCGGGCCGCACCGAATCGCCTGCTCGGTCATCCTTGTCTATTCTCGCACCACACTTGAGTTCATTGACTCACCCGCATCGCCGATCGCTCGACCTCGCCTCCAAGCCTAGTCCCGATCATCCTCGCCGCTGACCGTCGCTGACCACCAAGCAACCCGCACAACAATAAACAAGCAAATCGAATCCGGAACAAGTTCTTCACAACTTGACCCACGTTAGTCAAAACATGCATCATGCAACACATATGCATCAAACCCATGACTTTGACCTAACAAAACATCATCGCCACGGTTGGCCGATGAACAAGTCAGACCGGTCGATCGCCCTCGTGGCGGCCTCGATCACTAGCCTACGGCCCGATCGCCACCACAAGGCGGTCGGCCGCATCACCAGGGACTTAGCCAATTTTCAACCCCAAAATCAAAACCATCGGAAACTTTAAACCAATAGAACTTTTGCTTGGGAACTCCAAAATTATGAGACCAAGTGTATTAGGATCCTCACTTGTCTACAACACCTATTTTTGGCCCAAATTTATTCTCGACCATTTTGTCACGGCCCGTCCGATCACGCACATGGCCGGCCCGATCGATTTGGGACCGGCGGACCGCCATGCTATGGCCGGTCGGACCGCCCGCCCGTAATGCCCGAACAGATCTCAAACTTTATCGAAAACCCGTGAAACGACAAACCGTTAACGCCATTGCCAATTGTCACATCATCCTAAGATCTGGAGCATATCCCCATGATATCCACACCAAGTAATCCACGACCACCTTATAATCAAACCTACAGGCGAGTGGGTCCAATTGATTAAGGAATCCGAACGGTCTACACGCACTATTATTCCGCGTAGTAATAATGCTTAAATACCCCATTACCTCTGGAAGATAACTGCCAGACGACGTGAAGAAGCCAATGCGCCGGTAGTTACTGCCATCATGCGCCCATTACTGGATTAATTAGGCGCATCTTCCGCAGGACAAAACGGCTACTCCTTCACGACTATATAAGGGCATCAATTAGAGGGACGGGAGAGGCGAACAGAGACAGCCACAGCCAATCAGGGCAAAATAGAGCGAGTCAAGGAGAAACACAAGTACTGTTCTCGGTAATAGTCTTAGTTTCTTACTTGATCATCGAGAATACAGTCAATACCATACACACACATGAGTAGGGTTGTTATTCTCCCCGGAGAAGGCCTGAACCTGTCTAAACATCCCGTGTCAACCACTCTGCGTGATTTCATCTCTAGGAGACCCCCCGAATCAAACAATCTTTACGTAAGATCGGTTCTAATACACCGACAAGGACTTTAATAATTCATTCGCCCTTTTTTAGTGGACTCGATAAGTTTTTTCCAGTAGCAAAAGTGGGAGACTGAGCAACGCTAGGAAGTTCCTTCTAGTGGGTGACCACGCAGAGAGGAAAGGCTTCACTAGGTGTATCTCTTCCTTCACCGCTTAAAACGAAACGAGTACACCAAAGGTGGTCGAATAAATATAAGAAAGTGCACTCTACTTAGAATATTTTTCGAAATTACTGAAAAAATAAACTAAGATGGGAAGAGTTGGCTTTGAGAACATTTCGACTATATAGAACCTGAGCTCTCAGATTGGCAAAGAAAAGTGAGTAACGAGTCGATGCTAGGAAGTTCCTTCTAGTGGGCAGGACCACATGCAGAGAGGAGAGACTTCGACTAGATGATGTTACTTGCCTTTTGACCAGTGTAAAGAGAACTGGGTATTTTTGGATCTTAGTCGAAATAATATAAAAGCACTACTCAAAAAATAAGACAAAAGAGGTAGAAGGAACCTGGACTTTTGTTGCCTGAGATGTTGGTCACACATAGAATTTGCGTAACTGGTCGATGTTCCAAGAATTTGAGAGAACCTGTCCGTCTTCCATTGCTAGTCGTATCGACTCTCGCCGAAAGTGACTTCGACCATCGTAAGGACCTTCCCACTTGGGAGAAAGTTTATTCCGATTAGACTTGGTTTGGCAGAGCCTCAACACCAAGTCACCTGCAGCAAGGCTGCGAGGCCGGACCTTACGATCGTAGTATCTGCGTAGGGCTTGTTGGTAGACTGCTGAATGGATTAAGGCCATGTTTCTCCTTTCTTCGAGTAGGATAATGTCATCTGCTCGAAGTTGTTCCTGGTCGGAGTTTTGAAGGTTTCAACTCGTGTCGACCGCAATTTTAGCTCCGAGGAAGCATGGCTTCG
This sequence comes from Hsuehochloa calcarea, assembly GCA_036346395.1. NCBI lineage: Eukaryota > Viridiplantae > Streptophyta > Magnoliopsida > Poales > Poaceae > Hsuehochloa > Hsuehochloa calcarea. The sequence continues at coordinate 26,690,311 of CM070595.1, read as the reverse complement.
CCCAACACTAGAAAGAATGGAGTTTCTCCGTCCGCCGACTAGTGGTCGCATTTAACCGCCCATAATACGGAAGGTAATTATTGTACCCAAGCCCCGAGCGCTTAACAAGTCGGGTCAAGACTCGGTTTTAATTCCTCGCATTATTTGGCCGTTAGCACGCTCGACCGCCTGCTGCTTTGGGGATGTGCAATGTATATAGCATAACTTAGTACTCAACTCGCCGCAAAATTCCTCAAATTTTGCACTTGCGAATTGTTTACCATTATCTCGTAATTATCCGACTTGAGCTCCAAATCGCTAATTACGCATCTCATCATGAACCTTTTGTCGCCTGCTGTTATCCCGCATGTGTTCACTTGATCCACTTTGTGAACGTGTCAATGGCCACAAAAGGAATTCAAACCTCCGGAGCTTTGGGAAACGGTCCTAGGATATCGAGACCCTGTGTCGCAAAAGGCCAAGAAAGAGGTATTGTCTCAAATGCTTGAGCCGGTTGGTGTATCTGTCTCACCATGAAACCGCATTGGACACACTTTTTAACCACCTCTTTGGCATCGCATGAGTCAGATGCCAAGAGAAACCTTATCGAAAGGCTTTACCGACCAATGTTCTCAGAGAAGCATGCGCCCCACAGATGCCATCTGTATATCATGAAGGAGTGTTATTCCTTCGCTTTGCGGAATGCATTGCATAAGTATCCCTTAGGTTCCTCGCTTGTAGAGGACTCCTTCACCAAAGTATACATTTTGGCTTTTCGGATAAACGACCGCCTCAAGATCATCTTCTGCACGGAACCCTTGTGAAGATACTCGAGATGGGAGTCATCCGTATCCTCGTAGTCTAGCGAGGCCATCTCAATAGGAGGTGTCTCTGGTTCTTCGACCGAGACGGCTTTTCGAGTTGCTCCAAGAAAACTCCTTTGGTACTCGTGGATCGGAAGAAGCCATCCGAGCAAGTTGGTCTACGAGGAAATTATCCTTCGAGGGATGAATTGTACCGAGACCTAAAAATGCTTTTCTAGCTTACGCATCTGATAAGTACCGAGACATTGTCGAGCCAGAGCACCGTACTCTTTCCCAACTTGATTTACGACTAGTTGAGAGTCTCCTCTCACGAGTAGTCGATTTAATCGAGAGTGCTTTCACTGTATGCCACCTAGCAAACCTTCGATTCTCGCCACATTATTAGTGGCCCAAAGTTTAATTGTATGGCATACTTTAAGGTTTCTCCAGAGGAGATACCAGACTACCCTACCACCGAGCCACTTAAAGTAAGTGACCCGCCAAAGTACATCATCCACCGGTCGTGGAATCAGATCGGGATCCCAACAGTTCAGATTTATCCATTCGGCGACAAAGTCCGCCAAGATCCGATTTTATGGCCGTCGACACGAATGGAGGTCGAACTCCCAAGTTCGATCGACCATTTTGTCATGCGCGTCCCATTGCTTCCTTATTATGGAGGATTGCTCCCAAAGGAAACTCGAGACAAGACAACTATTTTGTGCGCTCAAAATAATGCCGCAGCTTCTCAAGACATGAGGAGGGCATATAGAAGTTTTTGACCGAGGGTAACGCCCCTTAGGCCCGTAAAACTTCGCCGACGAGTAAACCGGTCGTTGTATGCCACGCTCTACGACTAGATCGCGCTTGCCGCCTCGTGGCGTGGCAAATAGGTAAATTAAGAGCGCCTCTTCCGCTTTGGAGAAACCGTAACAGAGCACTCGAAAGGTACCTCTTGACATCCTCGGCGCGTGTTTGCCTCGCTCGACCACTCAAAACCTTCATGTCTCCCGAGAAGTTTAAAGAAAGGTAGTCCTTTTCTCCTAGTCGTGCGATGAAACGACTTAAAGCCGCCATGCACCCAAAGGAGTTTCGGACTTCCTTTTGTGGTCTGAGGATGCATCCGAGGATGGCCTTTATTTTTTCAGATTTGCTTCGATTCCTCGCTCGTATACTAGGAATCCAAGCAATTTTCCAAGAAATTCCAAACACACACTTCTCTGGATTATGTTTTAAGCGGTGCTTTTCGAGATTGTCGAATGTTTCTTGTAGGTCGGTGATATGATTAAATTTCTTAATGCTTTTACGACTAGATCATCAACATAGGCTTCCAGATTCCTACCTAATTGAGATGAAAAAGTCGATTGCATCAAGCGCTGAAAAGAAGCACCGCATTCTTCGACCAAATGGCATTTTGACATAGCAAAAGGTACCAAATGGTGTAATGAATGCGTATTTTCTTCATCGCTTAGACACATATTGATCCGTGGTATCCGAATATGCATCTAAAAACTTAATATTTCACAACCGCAGAGAATCAACCAACCGATCGATATGAGGTAAAGGAAAATCATCTTTTGGACAAGCTTTATTAAGATCAAGAAAGTCTCACGCACATACGCCATTTGCCGCTTGACTTTTTGACCATTACAGGTTAGCCAACCACTGGGTGGTTGACTTCTCTTATAAAGCCCGCTTTGAGTAGCTTATCCAATTCGATTTAATAGCATCTCGTCGATCGTGGGCAAATCTCGTAATTTTTATTTTACGGTACTTTATCAGCCGTAAAGCTAGCCCGTGCTCGATCACCTCCCCGGGACTCCGGCATGTCTGATGCTTGCCACGCAAGACATCTGCGTAGCTCTGAGGAAGGTAATGAGGGCGCCTTCCTATTTGGGGTCGGAAGTCTCCCGATGAGCGAGCCTTCGAGGGTCCTCCAAGGCCCGTAGGAACCTCTTGACTTGGTCGCTCGGCTTTGGTGCAGCTTTAGGCTTCGACTTGCTAGTCGGTCGACTTCGCCTCGAGTTGGTATTTGACCAACCATCTCGAGGAATCGACGGCCGCAGCTTATACGCCATCTTTTTGTCACATTGAATTGTGATCACTCCTTTGGGACCTGGCATCTTAAGACATTGATACCCATAATGAGTAGCCATTAAGAATTTTACCAAAGTTGGTCGTCCGAGTATGGCATTATATGCCGTATCGAAATTGACCACATCAAAGGAGACTTTCTCTCGCCTGAAATTACTTGGCGAGCCAAATGTTAAAGGAAGAGAAACTTGGCCAATGGGTTTGGTCAAGACCCCTGTGACGATTCCATGAAAAGAGTATCGCATCGGTCTTACCTTTGTCCCGGTACTTGCATCTCGCCCGTGGCATTAGTAAATAGTATGTTCAAGGAATCGCCACCATCAACCAACACTGATTGACCCGACAGCTTGTTGATGGTGGGTTCGACCACAATCGGATATCGACTGATCGATTCAAGTGATCGGACAATCACCCTTCTCAAAAGAAATGGTAACTTCCACCACTTCTTGTAGGTTATTGACAAGAGGAGCGCCTATAGAGTTTACCTCTCGTCCGGCAGCTTTGAGTTGTCATTTCGACTAGTATGTCGATGATCCTCCGTAGATGTGCTTTACGGTATGTTGCGGATCTTGGAACGGCATCTCTTCATCATCCGACGACTTTTGGCCACTCGTATTCCCTACTTGCTCGAGAGTGGGGAGTGGCTCTTTGCCGTTGTAGTAGTCCTCGAGCTTTCTTTGAAAAATCGGCAGTTGCGGAGGTCATGTCCTTCCTTTTTATGAAAAGGACACCACCTTGGTTTGTCGCTCCTACGATCGTATGCTTACCTTTGCCTTGATCGTGTACGACTTGGTGGTTCGTGGCTCTTTATCTTTCACGGCCAAGACCTCCTTGAAACCACTGGTTTGTGGTTTTTGACTCTTTATTTTCTTCTTGGACTTCTTTGCTTTCTTGTCCTTACCAACTTCACCTGGCTCCCGAGGAGTGTACGCTTCTCAATCAATAGTGTTGTTCCACTCGACCGCCTCGTAGCCAGATATCGATCGGCCATCTCAAGAGCTCACCAAAGTTGTTGGGAGGATTCAAAGCAATATCCTCTCGTATCCTTTACTACGGACTCCTTGCTTAAAGGACCGATCACGATGAGTCGAAATTTCCGAATTGAGTTACTAACCCGACTAAAGCGCTTGATGAATTGACGCAAAGTCTCGTTGTTGTTCGCTTTATCCGGCAAGTCGCCTTCCTTTCTGTATGTTGTATGTGCCTTGGAAATTCGCCAGAAGATCGCAGAGGTGTTGCCAAGAGTAGATCGACTCGAGTGGTTGGTTTAATAACCACGATCGAGCGGATCCTTCAAGCACAATGGAAGGTAATTTGCCATTACATGCTCCTCCTCCCGCCGCCGGACAATGTTAGATAGATCTCAAGAAATTCGATGGGATTTTGAGATCTATCAAATTTCTCCATGTTCACCGGTCGAAATGAGGTGGCCAAATAATCGCCAAGGTCGCGTAAAATGCCCGCATCCGTAATTACTTCTTGACGCCTTCTTTGTAGGAAAGAAGGGTTAATGTCACCAGTGATCGTGATACGACGATACCCAAGAACAAAGTTGACTCGCCCCGTAGTAGGTCTCAAATTTCACGAGGGAATACTCGCACTCCATCCGCTAGAATTTCTTTATCAAGTGGTGAATGATCACCTCCGAGGGGCTTCTTGATCATCACCGATCGAAATGTATTTCTCCGAGTAGGGATCGATGCGACTTATGGCCGTGTCGATTTCTACGTGGTGAAATATTTGATTGACTGGTAGCTGAGGAAGTCGCATTGCTACGACTACCGAATGTTGTCGACGAGGTACTTCCATCCTTGTCATCACGGTTCAAGCCTTTGCGCAATCTCTTCAAAGAAAGAGATCGTACTCGCGCTCGAGCAAGCTCTTGATTGGGATTTTGAGCAAGTCGTTGATGTCCCGGAGTTCTTGTACCTCTTCGATCGATGTTGAATGCGCCCAGCAGGTTCTTCTGGGCTGCAATTTTCTTTCGTCTGATGGCCTCAAAATCCTCCTCATCAGATCTTTGAGGCCTTCTCAATGGAGTGCGAGAATGTCGAGGATTTCTCGCTCATCGTGAGTGTTGGTTCTGTCTCACACCGTGGTGCCCTTACTATTACCACGAGGGGCGCAGTGTGATCTTCGGGAGTGTTCTTATCTCGGCCTCCATGAGGTCGACCACGATTTGTGGGAAGGACGAAGACCTCCCGCTGATGATTCTCACTTGCGCCGAGGCCTCCCGCTTGAGGAGTACTCGAGAGACACCATCCGCGACTTGGAGCAATCCTCCGTAGGGGAACTCGGTTATAATCGCCTCCGTCCGCAAATGAGATCTCATGAGAGACTGGCCGAATTTGCAGAAAAGCATGCTTGGTCCCACCTCTCCGGAGTTACCCCGAGAGAGAGGATCACCAGATGTTGGTGGAGTCCTCGAATGGTGGCTCTCGTAACTTGTCTCACTGTGTCTGACCGCCTTAGGGGACTTGGACACTTGGAGGAAAAACTCGTCGTGTTGTGAGTCCTCCCAGGTGCGGTTCGGTCGGATTGACCATTGTCCTTTGAGGGAATTGGCTCCTCGTTGGACGATCGCTGTGGGGATAAGGATCCTCCTTAACTCTATTGATGGGATGGTTTCGGAGAATGATCTCCGAGGCAACATCACCATCACGGATGCATCACTCGGCCGTAGTCGAAACCGCATCCATGTCGACGTCACAGAACCGCCAAGTCAAACCAGCTTCTCCTCGCTCCATTCTCCTCGCCATGATTGCATGAGATTGCAAAAGAGAGTATGTTGACAAGAGATTACCTAAGATCCCCACGGCCGGCGCCAACCGCTTGTATTAGAACCGATCTTACGAAAGATTATTTGATTCGGGGTCTCCTAGAGATGAAATCACGCAGAGTGGTTGACACGGATGTTTAGACAGTTCAGCCTTCTCCGGGAGAATAACAACCCTACTCCCGTGTGTATGGTATTGATCAGATTCTCGATGATCAAGTAAGAAACTAAGACTATTACAGAGAACAAGACTTGTGTTTCTCCTTGACTCGCTCTATTTCACTCGATTGGTGTGTGTGTTCGCCTCCTTTGTCCCTCCGATTGATGCCCTTATATAGTCGTGAAGGAGTAGCCGCTTTGTCTCGCGGAAGAGGCGCCTAATTAATCCAAAGAATGGGCGATGATGGCGAATTACCGCGATTGGCTTCTTCACGCCGTCTCGCGCTTATCTTCCAGAGGTAATGGGGTATTTAAGCATTATTACTACGCGGAATAACAGTGCGTGTAGACCGTTTGGATTCCTTAATCAATTGGACCCACTCGCTTGTAGGTTTGATTATAAGGTGGTCGTGGTTTACTTGGTCATAGAAGGACTTACGACCAGGTAGTGGTCGTAGAAGGACTTACGACCATGTAGTGGTCGTAGAAGGACCTACGACCAGGTAGTGGTCGTAGAAAGACTTACGACTATGGGGGTGATTGTAGAAGATCTTACAATCACTTGGTAGGTCTCCCCCTTATAAATATAAGGGGTACTTCTGGGGACTATGTGACATCATATTTATCCATAATAAGAATTATAGATAAAAGATAAAATGAGGATTATTAGATCCTTGTCAAAAGAATTAAAATGAAATAGTTATGCATTTTACAAGTTCCATCATTTTTCTGTTGACAAATAAATCTTTCGGGAAAAATCAGAAATTAAAATCGACGTGGACGAACTTGGATCGTTGATCTTGGATCCAACGGTCCAAGTTCTCGATGACGCATACGCGCGAATTCTAAACCCTAAACGTTAACCGCTGGATCTCGATCCAACGGTCCACGTGATGAGAGCGTTGGCGGTCCGAACGCTCACACGCACACCGCCGCTGATCTTGGATCCAACGACCCATGCGACTCGAAGTCAGACCGCTGATCTTGGATCCAACGGTCCACGATCAAGGCGCAGATAAACTCAAACTTCCGCGATCCTAGGTCAGATCTTAGGATCGACGGTCCACATCGATTCACGCTCAAACTTTTGTCACCGTGTTCGTCCCAAAAAAAAGCGACGGAAGAACGGCTCGCCACGGCGGCTCGCCATGCATGCGGCGGTAGCAAGTGCCCAAAATGAGTTCCAAACAACATTGCGCACCCAATAGTACCAACAGTTTCGGCTGCGGTGGCCTAGAGCGCCGGCAAGCCGGAGATAACCGAGGTGACCGAAAACGAAAAACGTATTTGAGCTCAGCTGCGGTCCAAGGGAGCGGGTGCCAAGCAACTAGGGACTAATAAGGAGTTACCTGAGCGCAAAGGATGCACAGAGAATGGTCGAGACTGCTCGGGTGAGGAAAAATGCGGATTTCGGCCGAAAAGGGAGAAATCCAAATTCAGCCAAGCCCTGAGCAAATTGAACAAAATTGAGTGAGGGTTAAGCTTCAGAGAGTAAAGGGGGAGCAAAGTCTTGAAGAAGAAAACCCCTGCTGCACCGCCTTCACCGAAGCTTCAAACTCAACAATGGCGGCCGAACAAGCTTGTGAGTGCTAGCTGGAGTTGCGGGAGTGCTAAAGGAAGCCAAGGGTGAAGCAATGGAGCTTAAATAGAGCAATGGCAGAGAGCAACGGTAAGGTTTTCCATTCGGGTCAACACTGCCATTAGAGGACGAGAGAGCGACGGGAGCAGTTGGAGAAGGGACTCCTGAGGGAGGAGCACGACGGGCATTAAATGCGCAGAGAAATAGCCGTTTAAAGTCGATCACGGAGGTGACTTCACGCCGCGTTTTTCTCCTCTGCTCACGCCATGGACGGACTCGACTTGCGCACGACCGCAGGAAGGAGACGATGTATCAGCCGTTGGATTGAAATCGAACGGTTCAAAAAGAACGGGATGATTATAACGATTCGACCGTTCGCTTGATCAAGGGCCGTTGATTTGGATCCTACGGTTCACATCGCGCGAGGCGTTCGGATAGTCCGAAAGTTCACGCGATTGTGGACCCTCGATTTAGAATCCAACGGTTCAAATGGATCGGTGGCCGATGGTCCGAACGTTCACTCGAGCGTGGGCCGTTCGATGCCGATCCAACGACTCACAACACTGGCGTCCGAACGACCGAGTCAGTGCGTTTAGTTGACTGAACCAAATCAAGTGGCTCGAGCCCGAGTCTGATTCGAACCCGAGGAACAGTGAAAACCAGTTAGTGTTTTAATTTAAACATCTGATTTTTGGAGGAATTTTTTAAGATAGCAAACAAGCTCCAGAAATTATGAAATTTTAACTGCAGGTTTCTGACTGTAGGAGGAACCTCTCATAAAATTTTCAGAGATTTTCATGCACTGAATTTTTCTCCAAAAATTCCAGAAGATGAGAAATAGGGTTTGACCAAGTTTTGACTTGCCTCCCAAAATTATCAAATAGTTTCTAAAAATCATGAGATAATTCAGAGGTGTTACCAAGCCTCCCTAGAACTCAGGAAAAATATTTTCATGGGTTTGGCACAAGATCTTTGCCAAGGAGGTTTTGGATTAGAGTCAATTGAGGATTTGATTTAGTATTTTCCATCATTCTTTTACAAGAATTACAGAAATGCTCAAGGACTTCAAGATGCAAGAAAAGTTTTAATTTTTTCTCATTTTCTTACATTTGAAACACAAATCCATATTTGGGATGTTACAAGTAACATGTTCAAAAATTATACCATATTAAATTAATTAAAAATTATAACTAACAAAATTGATTTCACTAGATTTGGAGTTAAAATGAATTAATTATGCATTTTTAAAGTTAAATGATTTTTTAGTGCACAATAAATCATTTCGAATTTTTTTTAAAACATTAAATACCTTTCTTACCAAGCTGAAGCTAGCCACAGTCAATGACATGTGGGGTCCACTGCATAGGGTTATTTTTTTTAAATTTCTGATTTAAATTCTAGTGACTGGTAGGGTCCACCTGTCATACTCTCGGTTCACCGAATATTGCATGGATCGAAGGACGACGCACTCGGCCCACGGTCCACCGTTTAGTGCACTATGCAGTTAAATGCCCTGTTTGTTTAGGTTTTTTGTCTGACTTAAAAGCAAAAAATCATAAGCCTAAATAAAGCGGTGACTTTTTTATCTGGCTTATAAAAAGCTTAAGTCATTTTAAGCCTAAAAGTCATAAGCCAAGGAAGAGGTGTTTTTTTGGCTTTTGCGGAATGGAATAACCAATTGCTACTAAAGTTCGCTAAAATTACCCACAAAATGCCATTGCTTATAAATGCAAATCGTTTTGTTTTTTTGCTCTTCCATCTTCCTCTTCATACACAACTCAATAAGCCACCATCCTATAAAAAAGACAGATTACCAAACACTAAAGCTTAGCTTAAAAGTTGATTAAGCCAAAAAGCTGGTTGTAAGCTATAAGCCAAAAAGCCTAAACCTAACCAAACAGGGCCAAAGTATGGGACCCACATGTGACAGATACATTAGCATTTAAGGACCACTCATTAACGCATTTAAAGAAGATGTGCCGACATTAAACATAGATTATGTCCTACGACCGTCATTAACTCTTAATCATCTTGCTATAGTACCGGTCGGAGCAGAGCTCGCACGACTGCAAGCTTGACGGGAGCCCCGCCGGTGATTCCGACCACGGTGGCACCGGGCAAGGGCGTGAACGGGTTCCTTGGAGCATTGCTAGAGCCGTAGCTTAAGGTGCCAACGATGACCTCTAGGATGGCCAGTAGCAGCGGCACGCCGGCGCTAGCTCTACGGTGTACGTGCGTGTGCTAAACAAGTTCTGTAGTGTGCATACAAGCGAGTGCCCAAGCATCCATGTGGTCCAGTGAACCTACCTGGAGCAAAGAAAGGACCGGAGGTGCACAGGTGTTGGCCGATGATGAAGAAGACGACGACGGCGCTTGCGGTTCACGAGGAGGGAAGATCCTGAGGCAAACTAAGAGAAATTAAGGTGCGGGAAAGTACCAGGGAGCTACGGGGATGGTCAGTGAGTGTGCAATTGGATAATGACTCACCGAAGCAGCGCCGGGGAAGAAAGGGATGCTGGCGGTCGAAAAATGGGAAAGCTGAAAATCCCGATGCTATTGTGATCGAAAGCCAAATCAATGAAGGGGGAAGCTTCCTCATATTCTAGAACATATGCTAACGCAACTAGGGGGCAAATGGCTTACCGAGGACGAGGATGACACGATGGTGGTTCTACGGGCGTGCTCTGGACATGCTCCGAAGTCAAAGAAGGCACTTCCACATTTCGGGTGCTACAAGCGAATTCAAGGCGGCGCATTAGCAAAAATGGACTCGGTAAAGAACGGAGATGGAGAAGGACAAGGAGGAAGAAAGCTTACCTGAGAACGGAGCGAGCACTAGCTTCCTCCTCCTTAACACCGAGAGGGGAAGTGAGGAGGAAGAGAGTGTGTGGAGGGGTTTTAGCTCGTGCAAAGGACGAAAAATGAGGCGGCATTATCGGGCGAAGCTCTAGAGTGGTGCATGGTGGCGGTGGATTCACGGCATGATCTGGCGCGCGCAAAGTGGCGTGGTCGCATGGAGCTCGAGCTCTGCTCGCTCCAGCGCGAGGTAGAGGACGAGACTAACTAGCGGGGTCCATTGGTCAGCGGTAGATGGAAATCGGCTGGGTCGGTACGGTTAGAGGGTTAGGTCAAGTCAAGTGGTCCGGTCGGGTTTGAGTCAGAACAGTAACTGGTTCGATCGCACCGAGTCACTGTTTGACTGAGTTTAAAATCAAACTTTCCTATTTTGACCAGGCTAGATAAAATAGCAAATAAATTTCAAAAATTCTGAAAAAATTTCAGAGAGGTTCCTGGGATGACCTAGCACACATATTTTTTTTAAAAAAAAAATAAATGTTCATATTTTATTTGCTTATTTTTAATCCTTTAACTGCAGGGGTTATATAAATGAGTTTTGAATTTTCTTAGGGTTGATTTGGTTTCTAAAAATTTGGGAAATTATATTTATTCATGATAAATATTATAATAATTAAATAAATTATTTCCCAAGGATGATCACAAAAATTTATTTCTGTTTTCATTGAGAGCTCGATTTGAGTTGTATATTTTCTTTTATTTCAAAATTTTCAAATGCAACAATTTATACAAATACTCCAGAAATTCAATGCATGTTCAAAAGTTTTAAAAAGTTCATATTTTTATACAATTGAAATACAAACCTAAGATTTGAGATGTTACACTACGATGTGAAGTGCGAAATTGAGGGATGCCCTTGCCGAGTGCACGCATTTCAGCCTAAGTGGGACACCTACTAGAAGTGCTCTATAGTGGTTCCGCACACATGTGTTGTAACTAAGTCAGTGCAGTCCCACAGGAACCTGTCATCAAGCTTCATCGCCAACCTCATGTACAGTGATATCGTGGATAATCTTGATTTTGAGTCACGATCCATCATTCGTGCTATTGAGATAAAGTTACAATACACAATCAGCTATGTTAAGGCTTCGACAGCAAAACAGAAGGCATTGGAATCAAGGTTCGGCACGTTTGAGGATTCCTACCACAACCTCCCCAGGCTAATCCGAGACATACAAGATAGGAATCCCGGCACTCATGTCGACATTCAAGACGACACACATCCGAAGTGGGCCAATAAGAGGGTACTGCGGTGAGCATTCTTCGCCTTTGGTCCAAGCATCAATGCATTCCGGAACTGTCGTCCAATCTTGTGCGTAGATGACACATTCCTGACTGGAAAGTACAAGCACCAGATACTAACCACAATAGCGACAGACGACAACAATCAAGTTCTTCCCGTGGTATTCGCTTTTGTTGAAAGCGAGAACACGGATAACTGGTTGTGGTTCCTGAAGAATGTGAGGATTTTTGTTGTACAAGGTCGTCCAAACGTATGCATCATTCATGATCGGCATGCCGGCCTGCTGAGTGCAATAACCTAGCTACAACAAGGAGATAATAAATCACTTGCATGGGCGGATCTGTAGAGTAGGTGGTGCATGAGGCACTTGGGGGGTAAACTTCTACAAGTAATTCTGCAACAAGTACCTAATGAACCTATTCAAGCGGCTGTGCAACCAGAACCAGCAGCGGAAGTTTGAAGCACTCTAGAAGATTCTGGATGAGCGGACCCGGACGCATAGAAGGGAGGCAAAGCAAGGGCCGCCTAAGCGCTAACTGCACTCCAAGTATTACCACAGCTATCCACAATGGTCCCAGTCTGACGAGGAGGACGGAGGCGCAGGTGAGATGCTTCTCGGACTGGATTTAGCACGAGCCTAAGGAGAAGTGGTCGCTGCTGCATGACAGGGGTGGTGCTCGATATGGTGTCATGGCAACCAATCTAGCCAAGGTTTACAACTAGGTTATGCGCAGCTCAAGGTGCATCCCTTTGGTTGGTATTGTGGAGATAATTCTCCACGGTACGATAAACTACTTCGTTGACAAAAGCAACAACACGCCACTCGCCATGGCAAATGATAAAGCACTCTACTCCGCCAACAAAAGCAACAACGCGTCACTCGCCATGGCAAATGATAAAGCACTCTACTCCGCCATGATCACCAAGTACATGGAGGAGAAGAGCAATAAGGGTGAGATGCATCGGGCATTCAAGATGGGCACAAGGGAGCTTCGCTTTGAGATAATGTGCAGCGATAAAGGACATCGCGGGAAGAACCGTGAGAAAATTACTCACGAGTGCACGCTACACCACGCTAGTTACGTATGCACTTACAACAACCCCGTTCTTCTGCATAGGCCTTGCTCCCAAGTCATGGTCGCATGTTCCACGATGGCGCAACATCGTGGGTAGTACCTCTCTGATTACTTCAACAAGGAGGAGGTGATGCAAACATGTAGTGCGGAGATATATAGTTACGCCGTAGTTGGCCATTTCATTGGCCATCGGACATGGGAGCAACTAATCTGGACTGCGGACATTGAAAGTGTTGGAAATATGCCCTAGAGGCAATCATAAAGATGATTATATTTCATTATGTTCATAATATTGGATAATATGTTATCTTATTTCTAGAATAATATCAATAATTTTTATTATCAAGTATGTGACTTGATTATGAAACTCTATATTTCTATGATGATTATTCTTAAACGTTCCCTGGTCGAAAACATATGAGAACATATATGAATAGACTAGCATATGTATTGGTTGATGACTATGTTTCACAGGTTATGGATATGGAGATATCAAACCAATAATATGGACACATATTAGAGAGTATGGTGTTGGAAAAGACCCACCTTGAGACACTGTTGAGATTGTTATGATTCTATGTATCATTAGTTGGTCTTAAGTAATGATAGTATATAATCCTTAGACCTGAGATCAGCATGGTTTCCTACTTGTGTAGTAGCACTTTTAGGGGTTGCCAAACGCTACTCGTAACTGGGTAGTTATAAAGGTAGCTTTCGGGTATGCTATAAAATATGCGGAGGGATGTGACTGGTCGGATATGTGATTTGCCCCTTCTAACATAACAGGAGAGATGTCTCTGGGCCCCTCGTTGTGGTTAGATAAAGAAAGTATTGAACAGTCCATGGATGATACAACATCTCACCTGGAGTTCAACCAGACATCGTGAGGCAAAGGGGGAATACATGAGAAGGTCTTTCAGTTCGATCAGATACGGACTAGTCGTATGGAGATACGAGCTGGTCGTAGGCTGGTTGAACATGGTCACTAACTGGTTGAAACCCGGTCGTCAGGAGTTACGAATTGGTCGAGACAAACTTTGGACTTGTCGTATAGAGATACAAGCTGGTCATTAGTGTATGGACCTGGTCGTAGATCATATTGTATTAAGGTATGTCCGATATATTCTATGTGTGTTTGGGAATTGTTATGTGCTACTAGGTACCGCTAGCGACTAGTGGCCGAAAAAGAGCTTCTGAGTCACAACCGATTACACATGAACCTATAGGGTCGCACACTTAAAGGGTTGGGATTTGATTTGGATGGTGATCCAAATTCTTGTAGACCACGAGTTCGTAATAGTCCTCAAGTACGAGACCCATTATGTATGCCTATAAATAGAGGGGCGGTGACAAGGGGTGAGTTTGATCTTTGGAAGAACTCATGAAACCCTAATAACCACACCTTCCTTGACCACGCTGCCGGTGCTAGCACTCCAGCGCGTGGTGCCCTAGCCCTGTACGTGCGGATACCTTAGAGGTGTTGTTGCGAAGCATCAACACTAAGACGATCCGCAACTCGTGATAATCACAGGAGCAGGAGGAGGAGACGCACGGCGAGTACGACTACGACCGCATCAACTCGCTACATTGACTCTACTTCCGCTACGAGTCGGTGTGTCTAGTGGTAATCTCATGATCTATTACTAGCAGAGGTTCCTTGGTTGCGCGGTAAATTTTTTGTTTTGTGCTATCGTAGCCTTCTCGCGATCCTTCAGAAAGGTTGAAGGGAAAGGTCGTCTGGAGACAGGTACGACACATCAGGAACGACATAGACGAAGCAAAAGCCAGACGTCGTACAAAGAAGTGCTCTATTTGTAGGGAGTGTGGGCAGACCTTCAAGAAATGCCTTACGAGAAATCCTCAGGACGAATGAGACATCGACACTCTGGATGTTGTCGCGGGGACCTCATTTGGCTGCCCGAATCGAGGCAATCTACATGGGGGACGTTGAGGTCGCGGCTACAGAAAAACACATACAGTTGTAATATGTGATTGCCAATGTTCTGGAATATCACTTTGATTTGTAAAAAAAAAACTAAGTGTTATGATGTTTTGCTTAATGTTATTTAATATTAGTGTGATATGTCGTAGTTTTGAGTAATGACAAATTCACATGATTTTATCTTCCTTACCAACTTGTGGGAGTAGTTAGGGTTATGCTTGTCCCTCTGTCTTCTGTTAATATTTACACGATCTTGACTTTTTGTTACTAAGAAATTTACCCTATGGGCCGAAGGTAAAGTGTGAGGTAAGAAACCAGAAATGCATTAGAGTCCACAGACAGAAGAACGTTACACGTGGTCACATGGCATGATGGTTTGGTCAATTGCTTTAGTCATCCTCGCTACTACTACGGTACACTAGGACACAAGTATCCGAACTATGTAAGTATACATGCCTTTAGAGGATAGCAAAAAATATGGCGGGTAGGACGGAGGACTACTACGGAATGACCCGACCTACTGCATGGACTGTGGTCATTTACCCTTCCTTGCGAGCTCGGTGTTGTACCCCTTGCCGTCCTCCCTCGCCTTGGCTATCATTTCCCTCTTTTTCTCGTACTCCCTCTCGTGAGTCTCGCGCTCCCTACGCCTGCACGTCTCGAGATGAGCTTTCGTCTCCCAACGGATACGCTTATTTTGCTCATCGTTGCGGCGCTTCTCCTCCCGGATCTCGCATACCCTTTTGGCATCCCACTCCTCGTAGTCGATACGCCACTGGTCACGTGGTGGATCTCTTGGTTGATCTACTTGCAGTAGTCACATAGTGGATCCGGGGACTACGGGTAGACGAGAGAGGTTGTTAGTGTGTACTTTGAAAGAGAAATGGTAGGGGAACATACTATAACTAGTCCTTACTTGCTACTGATAGATGCTCGTGTCCTAACGGAGGTTGGGATAGTCAGAGGAGTAGTTCGCACAACCTTAGTAACGCATGCCAGGATGAGCCACTGCTTGGACATGAAGAACTTGCATATGTCTATGCACCAACAGAGGGGCGGCGTCTCCCCCTTGGTCGAGTTTTGCGACGAATACTCGGCTGGAATGTTCTGGTAGGGGTTACTGCTACGGGGGCGGCGTCATTGTAGGGAGGTGCCCTCCTAGCACGTGCCCTTTGTTCATCCAGGGCCACAACACGCCTTGCGAGTTCGTGAATCTCTTCCTATTTTTTCTCCATCTGAGCGAGATTGTGTTGAAGAGTTGATGCAGGAGAACCCACCGTGGAATATGTAGTAATTATAGGCTGAGGCGACCCTACGTACATGGCTGAATTGTAATTCGATTTGACAAAAATTCGCGCCCACGAGGCAGCGGCCCCGATAAGGCATCGTGTGGCAGCGCTGCATCACGTCTCTACACAAAGTTGTCTCGTTGGGTCACGTCTATGTGCAAACCGACTCGTTGTCACGTCATTGCGCAGCGTACTCGTGGTCACGCTCGGCACAAAGTCGACTCATTAGTCATGTCATTGCGCAAAGTCAGATCGTTGGGTCATGACTCGTACAGGTGGTGTGGGGGAGTAAAGGCGTACAGAGAGGGTAGTGCAGTGTGTGCACGCCAAAAAGAGATAATGAAACACGATACTAGCATTACTATAGTTGTACAAAAAGTAATATTTACATGGCATGACTGAACAAACATCTACTGGCGGCCCCTCTTGGAGCGTACCCCATGTGTCGCCCCTAGCCTTGCCAGGC
Organism: Hsuehochloa calcarea; assembly: GCA_036346395.1. Classification (NCBI taxonomy): domain Eukaryota; kingdom Viridiplantae; phylum Streptophyta; class Magnoliopsida; order Poales; family Poaceae; genus Hsuehochloa; species Hsuehochloa calcarea. Next base: position 26,674,049 of record CM070595.1, on the reverse strand, counting down.
GCTGGTGCGAGAAGATAAAATGATCAGACAGTTGACGTACCCAACCGACACGAGGAGCCCGAGGTGGTGTCGCGAGGTCGAGGTCCTGTGTTGGTAGGGTCGGCTCCGGCGCACCTGGCATCTAAGAAGCCCCCGTGGAGACCTGGTCCTGACCGAAGTAGAAGTCCCTGGCGAATATCTTCTTGTACAACAAGTCCACTTCGTCCCAACGCGATGCACGACCTGTGAAATATTACGTTACACATGCAGTCATTGAAAAACCACGAAATAGGACGTTACGCAATCAAGCAAGGTAGTCATACCTGGTGCCACGAAGGCAGATGCGAATGACTCCGCGTACTCCTGCCCCGAGTATTGGTGGAACTAAGTGTTGGAAATATGCCCTAGAGGCAATAATAGAGATGATGATATTTTATTATGTTCATGATTTTCATAATATGTTATCGTGTTCCTTGAATGAATCGTTTGTTATAGATCAATAAGTATGTGACTTGTTGGTGGAACTCTTTAACTTATATGATGTCATGCTAAATGTATCCCTGGTCAGAGGTCACTGGTTGGAACACCAGTGACTCTATGACTAGCACATGTATTGATTGATGACCTGGTTTCACTGGTCATGGATATGGGGATATCGAATCAATAATGTAGCACATGTAGAGAACATGGGGTTGGATAGACCCATCATTGAAATACTATTGAGATTGTTATGAATCTATGTGTCATTAGTTGGTCTCAAGTAATGATGATGTATAATCCTTAGACCTGAGATCAGCATAGTTCCCTACATATGTAATAACACTCTTAGGGGTTGCCAAACGCTACTCGTAACTGGGTAGTTATAAAGGTGGCTTTCGGGTATACTATGAAACATGCGAAGGGATGTGACTGGTCGAGATGGGATTTGCCCCTCCTAACATAACAGGAGAGATGTCTCTGGGCCCCTCGTGGTGATCGGATAAAAAAAGTGTTTGGCCATGCCACTAGTGGTCAAAGTGTCGACCACATGAAGTTATCCAACACTCGATCGAGAAAGTATTGAACAGTCCATGGATGACACATCATCTCACCTGGAGTTCAACCAGATATCGTGAGGCAAAGGGAGAATGCATGAGTAGGTAGCTTAGTTCGATCAGTTACGGACTGGTCGTATGGAGATACAATCTGGTCGTAGATTGATCGAACGTAGTCACATAATGGTAAGGACCTAGTCGTAAGGAGCTACGAACTGATCGGGACCATATACGATCTGGTCTTATGGAGATACGAACTGATCGCAAGTGATGAGGACCTGGTCATAGATCATATTACATCAATGTTCGTCCGCTTTTCTATGTGTGTTCGGGAATCGTTATGTGCTGCTAGGCACCGCTAACGACTGGTGTTCGGAAAAGAGTTTCTGAGTCATAACTGATTACACATGAGCCTGTAGGGTCGCACACTTAAAGGGCTAGGATCTGTTTTGGATGGTGATCCGAATTCGTATAGGCCACGAGTTCCTAATGGGCCTCAAGTTCGAGACCCATCATGAAAGCCTATATGAAGAGGGGCGGTGGCATGGGGTAGGAATGAGGATGATCTTTGGAAGAACTCCCGAAACCCTAATAGCCACACCTTCTCAACCACGCTGCCAGTGCTAGCACTCTAGCGCATGGTGATCCTGCCCCGTACGTGTGGATACCTCGGAGGTGTTGTTGCGAAGCATCAGCACTAGGACGATCCGCGACTCGTGACGATCGCCGGAGTCGGAGGAGAAGTCGCGTGGTGAATACGACCACTCGGAGGAGCAGACGCGCTTCGAGTACAACCACTCGAAGGAGGAGATGCATCGTGAGTACGACTACGACTGCATCAACTCGCTACGACGACTCTACTTTCGCTTCGAGTCGGTGCGTCTAGCGGTAATCTCATGATCTATTTCTAGCGGTGGTTCCTTGGTTGTGTGATAATTTTTGTTTGTGCTATCGTAGTCTTGCCGCGCTCCCCAACACTAAGGACCTGCAAGAGAAGATTGCCGTTAGTAACTAGTGGGATTCGAAATAAAGAAGGGGAAGTGAATGTGTCATACTGACCTGCAAATAGTCCCGATGAGCTCCCACCACAGTGCCACGAGGACCCATTGCCGTGAGCCACCATGACTGACCCCTCGTCCACGCACTAATGGGTCCACCAGGTCCCTCAGCGTGCGACAAGTCACGATCTGGATCCCTCGCCTCGCCTTCTCTACAATGCACTGTAAGATCCCTTTGATGTCCCCCCAGCGATATCTGCTGCCTGGAGGTTGTCAACTCAAGGACCTCCCGGTGTAGATCCACATGTACATGTAATCAACAAGTTAGAAACCTAAATCTAGCGAATTAAATATGAAGTACCGACCGTTGAATACGTACCACACAATGGAATACGGAGTCCGGCTATGTGGGGTACGTGTCGGACGTCACAGCCTCGTTGTGTGGTGGGTCGACCACGGCCCAGCGAAGCCTTGTCCGACTGGCGTACCACTCCATGTACTCCTCATACTCCCCGGGGTCATAGTGAGCATCCTCCAAGACGACGTCGGTGTAGGCAATGAGCCAGCCTTGAACCCAGGGGAACATCTTCTCCGCCCAGATGGTAGTATCACGTACTCCCTTCCTAGTATACTTTTGGACGGTAAGATAATTATTTGGTATGTATGTAACACATGTTGTACTAAAGAAGTAAAGCGTGAACTTACCTATGGACGTGGGTCGGCAGTCGCTGCTCCCAAGGGGCTGGGACATGCTGTCGTAGACCAAACTATCGGATGACCCGTGCCACCTGGTACTCCCCCACAAAGACCTCATGCACTAAGGCCCTCCGCGTGTACCAGTATACGTAGTCTCGCGTGCACAGACTGGACAGTCCTTCGGGTGAGCGCGCGTATGCCCTCTCTTGAGTGTACGGTCTCCAGATGACGCGGTCATCCGTCGGCTCATCACAACGTGGTCCGGGTACGACCCCTGTGTGGTGATCGGTATGTAGGTCACATGTGGAATAGACCAAAGGAAAACTTAGCATACGAAATTGTTGATTCATTACAAGAAAATAATAAATATTCACGAAACTAACCTGTCGACGGCACCACACCGTGCCCATAGTCGGCCGGTCCACGTCGTCGTCCTTGACGTACAGGCTGATCGTGTACTCTCCCAAGTCCAGCTGTAGACGTCTGATCTTGAAGCACTCGAAGGACCATAGTTGTAGAAGTAGTGGACATTCAGAGAGGATGGGGCTATCCCGAGCCCGACAGCACAAGTCGGACAATGAGTGGTACGTAGCGCACAGCACGACCGGACCCCGGGCGTAGGGCTGGATCTCCTCCACTGGCCAGTCTGCGAGCTCACATGCATACCGGATGTAGTGCTTCTCGACACTGTCGCTGTGGCACCCAAGGAACATGACCCACCCGAACAGCCACAACAGGTAGGCCTCGAAGTGCCTCCTCACGGTCTCGTCAGGTGTGTTCTCTGCCATACGCTCAGGCTGCAAGAAGACATATACACGTCGGCAAGGTTCACAAATGAATTAATGCGAGAGGGCAATAGTTCCGAAGACTTACGTAGAACTGGCAAATCCACCTCAGCGTTGGCCCGTGCGGGCTACTGAACTCGTAGTAATCGCTGCCCGACACCATCACGTCCTGGAACCTCGCTAGGAGCTCCGTGCGCCACGTGGACGAGATCTCATACGCCGCTATGGGGAAGCATGTGCAGGGCAACCTAGTCAGGAATCTCATGTCTTGCAGTGTCAGCACCATCTCCCTGTACGGAAGGTGAAACATATGCATCTCCGGCCTCCACTGGTTGACCAATGCCGTCACTAGGGCCCGATCGTATGGAAAAATCCTAGACGTACGACCAGGACCGTGGTCCGGGTCGTCCTCCCACGTCGCCTCCACCAGTTGTGCCAACGGAAGGAGGCCTACCGCCCTCAACCTACGTCGGGAGAGGTTACGAACGAAGGTTAGTCCACACGTAGTAGTCAGGCTGCAAATGAGTACACAAAGATCGCAACGGCACGTACCTCAGCTCCCAGCTTGGGTGCAACCTCCATGCCTTGATTGGCATGCGCAGCCGCTACGCGCCAAGCTCAATTGTCGCCTCGCCCTCTTGGGGGAAGATGGTACTAAGGCGGCTATGGTGAAGTAGGTCAATCACCGCGTCAAACAACTTGTACGGCCACTCGGCAGCGTGGCCTGGGTCCGCCATACCAAAAAATTCAGTACATACATTGTAAAGACTACGAAACATGTAAAAGGTAACAGGAAGCGGGATTAGGAAAATAATTACCAACCACAAAAAGAAAACAAATTTATGTGATAAGTCATAAAGCTGGGATTATGCTCTACCTACCATACGAAGCTAAATAAAGCTGAGATTAATTCGATTAGGCTCTACCTACCCTAATTAGTTGTTCTGGACTTTCTTTATAATTTTAAAACGTGTCATGCTATTTTCCTAGTTATAAATTAATTCCCGACATTAACATTATAATTATCGCGCACAAATGGGGAGCAAAATAAAGCTGATATTATTTCGATTAGGCTCTACCTACCCTAATTAGCTACTCCGAATTTTTCTTTTAATTTTAAAATATGTCATTCTATTTTTCTAGTTAAAAATTAATTTCTGGTATTAACAATATAATTACTGCTCACAAATAGGGAGCTAAATAAAACTAGTATTATTTAGATTACGCTCTACATACCTCGTACACAGCTCAAATGATGTACTACATAATTGGATTATATTTATCTAATATACTAAATTCTATGTCGCTATTTTTTATTTGCTAACCGATAATGTTTTGACATAATGTATAAAGTTTTAAAAAAATGTACCTACAAGATGGACGATCGGATCCGATGATCTATCTATCTCTCCTCCGCGACGAACTGGCAGAGCTTCGCTGCCTTTCTTCTCTCCCTCTTCTTCTCTCTTTCTATTTTTTCTGGATTTAAAATGAGCTTTGGAGTGAATTTTTGGGGTTTTTATAGCTGGATTATTGTCGCCAGTTCTATTGCCAGTTGGAGCATTGTTTAACTTCTTGTCGCCTGTTCAAGTGGCAACATGAAGTTGGACCGGTGATAAAGGGCGACAGGGTACCTGTCGTCTGTTGAACTGACGACAGGAGCTTGTCGCCAGTTCAATCGGCGGCAGGAACCCATTTTTGTTATTTTTTGGATCAGCTATTTTATTTTTTAAAATTTTCTTTTAAAATAATATTATTTAAAAAAATTCTGTTTGATCCACACATCAACTTATAAATTTTTGGCTAATTTGTTCTTTTTTTACGGAATAGCAAATCTATTTCTCACGAACAGAATAGCACCTTTACTGTATAAAAACAACATGGCAGACCACTGCCCCGTGCGCCTGTAGCAACATTGACCGAAATGATGGCGCTCTTGTATTAAAGTACCGTTAATACAATGTTTTTTCCTGCTGCTGTGTTTTCGCACGTTATTTTTATCATTTTATTTGTAGAAAAGCTAAATCTGCTATTTTGTTCGAAAAAGATCCAAAACAGCCAAAAAAAAAAAACTGAGAGCAAATCTAGATCGAAACAAGAGCCAATCCAGTCCGGAGTGAGCCCCAGTCCAGGGTTGGACCACGTCTCGCTGGACCTGACCTGATTTGGCAAAAATGTGGAAATTTATACTATTTCTGCGAAATTCTCTCTCTTAGTGCATGTATGCTACCATCGTTCCTCTCGCTCCTGTATGCAAACTTGCTCGTCTTGGTTCCTCTATAACGGTTTGCCTTCTCCTCAGGCCGCCTTTGCCGTTGGTGAGGGCAACGGACTTTCGGCTGCCACCACTCCTTGGTGAAAGTTTTTTTTCAAATCCCGAGTTGGATGTGTGGATTTTTTTAAAGTTGAAACGTGAGACTTTTAAGCTGAAAGTTTGATAATTCTAGTTGAAAGTTTTGGGCTCGTTTGGAAAGCGGGATTTATTCCCGATCCCGGTGGGAATTAAATCATTTCTTGTGAAATTCCTATAAAATTCATGCGTTCCAAACGAGATCTTGAATTTTAATATTTCAAAGTTCATTTTTTGAATTGAGAGTTCCAAATTTGAGCTAAAATGTGATTTTTGTTGATGGGTTGGAACTTGGAAGCGCAAAATCCCGGATGATAGTCTTCCATTTCAAGGGGGTGAGCATGATGGTGGCGCCAATTACACTGTGGGAATGATGGTGGCGCCAATTACACTGTGGGAAGTAGACGAGTGGGGTGCTACGAAGCGGGCATGTGTAAGAACTCTTCCCTTATTTTCATCAGTGTATGAGTTATCCCTGCATAATGTATAGTTATCCTTGCATAATTGCAAATAGCTTTGCATATGTATCCTCGGTTGTTGTTTGGACTCTTTCTTTTTGGAAGTAAACTATCTCGTAGCTTGTAAGGTTGTCCTATCATATTAGCTAATCTCTGCATTTATGGAATGGGAAATGTACATTTGACTCTCTAAAGTATAGCTCTCCGGACATGTAACCCCTTCACCAAAAAAAATGGATCTTTAACACTCTTTTGTTGCAAAACCAAATAACTTAACCCCTTAAGGCTATTTCGTTTCGTGGTATTGCGTACGTGGCATCGATTCAGCCTGGTTTCGCCGGATCGGTTGCTGTGTCAGCGAGGTGAGCTGGCGTGCGAATGGGGAAACTTATAAATGGTGGCATGAGTGAGGATAGGGTTCGGGCATGGAGGAGGAAAGAAGCTCCGGGAGCTCGTGGTCTCCCCACGCGGCGTCGTCCGGAAGCAAAGGGCGTAGGGCTAGAGGGTCGTAGTTGCCAGTGTATTGTGAGATGCCGCTGGAGTACCTCCCTACGCGGTTCTGCTACTGCAAGGAGAAAGCACCAAGATGGATTTCATGGACCGATGCGAATCTCGGGAGGAGGTACTACACATGCAAGAGAGCAAAGGTAAGCAACTAGCTTGGATCTATTTTTGTGTGTATTGAACATGATTTTGTTGTAGTTCACTTTGATTTGGGTTCCTTTTTTTTGTTGGATTTAGGCTGGTGGGTGCGGTTTTTGGCAATGCCATAATCCGGAAACACCTCCATTTTTTAATCCATTATTGTTGGATCTTCGTGATAATGTGTGGGGATTAAAGAAGGAGAATGAAGAGCTAAAGAAGGAGAATGAAGAGCTAAAGAAGGAGAAGATGCAAATGGAGAACGACATTGTTGATGCTGGAGAAATGTGGTAGAGATCGAAGGAAGGCACGCCGCAGAGGTTGCTGTCCTAAAGAACAAGCTGGAGGAGAAGAAGATGGAGGTGGCAGAATTAGCTGTTAGAGTAGTTGTTAGTATAGTTGTGTTTTTTGTGTGCGCGGGATTGAAATGTTAATCAATAATGTGACTCTTGTAATCGTCATATGCAGTTGTAATGCTTGAATGTTGAACTTTATGGAATGCAGCAATTCTGGAACATCTGACGTTGAGAAGTTTGGCATTGCATTAAGTAGTCCTTCCATTAACCGAAACACTTGCACAACATTCACAGATCCAAATTCCAATAATTCTGGAACATCTGACATCGAGAAGTTTGGCATTGCATTAAGTAATCCTTGTATTAACCAAAACACTTGCACAACATTCACAAATTGTCTACTTGGTTACATGCATATGAGGTTCACCTACTTAATTGTTACATCACAAACTGACTACTTGGTAGTCTTGCTAAGAATTGGAGCTTTGCTAGTTGACCTCTTCTTTGATTTCTGAGCAGCAGCTTCAACATTGTGAACAACTTGCAAGATGGTATTCTCACTATCAGTGATGATGTACTATCAATGGATTACAGCTACAGACATGGCGGTGATTTCAACAATCAAGTATGGTTAAGTACTTACCAATGCTGTGCTTAAGTTTGCTGTAGAGCTTCATGCCTCTGCTTGCTTCCTCTTTCTGATAGCATCTCTCCTAAGGAGTGCATTGGCATCTTTCTTCTTCTGCTTTGCATTCGGATTAAGTGGATATCTCCTCACATTGTGGTCATCTTTTTTATAGAGGCCACATCTGACCTTACCCCCAACTTTAGTTAGCTTTGTCCCCTTTGGTTCCTCACCTGGTTCTCTTCTCCTTTTCTTCCTAGGTCTCCCTGGCATTTTGATGTACCCAGGGGGTGAAGGCTTAGGATGAACAGAAGTTGGTCAATTCTCTTCACCTTGCACTGGCTCCAAACAATGCTCATATATTATCTCGTAAACTTCTATGGAGTAACAGTTGCCAATGTACCCATCCAATTGTTGTGAGCTTTTGTAGATGGCACTGAATGCATGGTAACAAGGCAAACCAGACAGTTGCCAATACCTGCTAGAATAAGTCATTTGCTCCAAGTTGACTGTGTACTTCATTATGTCCTTCTCCCTAACCTCAAATCCTTCCTTATCATTCCAGAGAATATCACACAGAGAAGACCTTGTAATATTTAGTTTGAGTTTCTTGAATACTAGTTAAGTGCTTGTACGTTGCTACGAAATATCTCATAAATGTAATAGTTTATCAATTAAAGCAGATGTAATATATTTCAATTCGTCAAGGCACGCAGAGCAGAAGAGCTAGGGCGGAGAGGAGGAAGTGAAGCCCATCCAAATCCGGTCGATGGAAACGGCGACAGGGGAGGGGGCGAGGTGCGCACAGAGCAAAGCAGAAGAGCAGGGTGGAGGCGAGAGTGCAAAGGAGGACGAAGCGCAGGCGTCATCGCATGTGATGCTGGGAGCGCCCAATGCCAGGAGATAGTTTGCTGATAACGTGACTCACATATCAGTAGAGAGAGACAGGGGTGGGAGGGTGGGGAGGACGGACGACCACCAATTCTAATTTTTAAGTAGTAGAGATGTTTGAACAGATTGCTCATTGCCACTTGTTTGATCTAGTTCTATTCTCCTAAATCCCGACCATCACTCTACATCTAATGGCCTCTAGCAATAACAAGATTGAGAGAAACCTTGGTTCCACAATAGAGTTATTGAAGGATTCACACATGTTATTATCAACTGAATCACTCTTGGATCCTAGCTGGAAAAATGCCCTACTCCAGTGGATTGGCTCGGTGTTCATCATGTCCTTTGCACCTTGAGGGTGTATGTTGTGCTAGCTTTGCTCTATAGTAATTGAAGATGGTCCTTGATGAAGCCTTAGCACATCTCTAGAATTTCTTTTGTAGCTTCTGATATGAGTGGTTCTTCTTCTAGTTAGCATATATATGCCTAGCACACATCTTATGCTCCTCGTTGGGCACTAGGTCATTTATGGCATGAGAAGTCCTTACAAGTAGATACACAATCCATCGACATTATGAACATGCAACATATAATAAGAAATGAATATTACATAACATGGTTATGTACTAACTCACACACCTTTTGCTAATCTGATATGAACACCCATCCTTTACACTGGCTATTGATGTTAATATCCTTGATAATAAGTGCAACAAACCAGAACCACAAACTGTTTGTTTCTTTTTCTACAACAGCCCATGCTATATGGTACATTTGGTTGTTGGCATCCCTACCTGCACACAATAGCTCTCCATCGCAAGCACCCTCGAAAAAACACCCATCTAACCCTATTACTATAACATCCCAATTTTTGTGTTTTTTTTAAATTTTAAAATAAAAGGAACTAGTTGAATTTTTCTTGAAATAATTAAAGCTTAATTTAAAATTTTAGAAATTAAAATAATTTAATATGAATAAACCAAACTTCAGTTAAATTCAAAACTATTTGATTTGTTTGAGTTCCTCTGGTTTTCCAAGTTCTTTTGTTGTTTCTTGGAGTTCAATTTAATTAATTAATTAATTTTATTTTCCCAAAATTTATTTCCTGGTTGTAAAATTTAATTTAAATAAATTATTTTAAAAGAGTTGGATTTCTTTTGGAGTTTCTGCAATTATTTAAATCCAAGTCCGAAATTCAAATCTCGTTTCCAAATCCAAATTCAAATTTTGTAATTTGAATTTTTTTTTTGCGAAATATCTTTGGACCGAGCCCAATTCTTTTTCTCCAGCCCACTTCTTTTTCCCTTTTTCTTTCTTTTTTCCTTCCTTGCTTTCTTTCTTCACTTTCTTCTTTCTCTACCTCTGCTTGCTTTGTCTTGAGCCGCCGCCCAGGCCAGCACGCCCCGCCCGCGTGCCCTCATCGTGCCATGCCTGCCCTTCATGTCGCCCGCGCCATGCGCCACGCACCCAGGCCATGTCGTGCCGCCTATGCCCGGCTGTGTCATGAGCGCTCCAGCCACTTGCGTCTTGACTTCAATTCGGTCAAACCATGCCCCGGGAGCGCCACCACCACTGTTGTCGTGCCACCTCGGCCACCCCTGAGCCACCCTGACCTATCCGACGCTTTCCCCATGCCGCCGCACCTCTCATGAGCGTGCCAATTCCCTCAGGACATCATCGCACCGCCAGCGCCACCGCATGGCTGTGCGCCGCCGCCGCTGCTACTATCGCCAGCCCCATGCCCCTCCGGCACTGGCGTCGCCACCTACAGGTAGGGGACCCCATTGGGGTTTCATTTTGCTGGTTGTCGTCCACTCCTGAGCCGCTACTCGTGGGCGCCGCTGCAAGCCCAATGCCGCCTGCGTGGGTCCCTCTGGTCATACATAGAGCCTTTTCTCTTCTTCTCTCTTTCTTTCTCTAGCATGTGGGTTCCATTGGGCAGCTCTGTTGATTATTCATCCAAAATTTGAAATAGAATATTCCCTCTCTTCCTATTTTTAGGATTTTCATTCCGGTAAATCTTTCGGATGCTCATTCTCCTTCATACGACCTTTGATTTATTCTTATTCCTAAGTTCATCTAAATTCAATATCTATCTATCAGTACCTACTTTATATATATATTTATTTTATTTGGATTTATCGTATTTAATTTGGCTCATTTTGCATGTATAGACTCCAACGTTGCTTAAGCCTTCTTGGACCAGTCTGCAGGTGTAACTCCAATCTTCGATAAAGGCAAGTCGTAGACCTTTGATCATGTTGTAACCATTATTGCAAAATTATGTTGTTTTATATCAACATGCATGCTAATTTTATATCAATTATTTTCGGGAGTAGCTAATTAGCTAATTGACATTTTTGCCACCTGGAATATTGTGAACGTCATGTATCCTTTGGCACCATAGGAAGGGTTGATTTTAGATGGACATAAATGTAATACCAATATGGGTGACGTAGTTGTTGGAAATATGTCCTAGAGGTAATCATAGAGATGATTATATTTTGTTATGTTCATAATATTGGATAATATGTTATCTTATTCCTATAATAATATCGTTAATATTTATTATCAAGTATGTGATTTGATTGTGAAACTCTGTATTTTTGCGGTGATTATTCTTAAACGTTCCCTAGTCGGAAACATATGAGAACACATATGTATAGACTAGCATATGTATTGGTGATGACCATGTTTCACGGGTCATAGATATGGAGATATCAAACCAATAATACGGACACATGTTATTGAACATGGTGTTGGTTTGACCGACCTTGAGATACTGTTGAGATTGTTATGATTTCAAATGTCATCAGTTGGTCTCAAGAAATGATGATGTATAGTCATTAGACTTGAGATCAACATGGTTTTCTACATATGTAATAGTATTCTTAGGGGTTGCCAAACGCTACTTCGTAACTAGGTAGTTATAAAGGTAGCTTTCGGGTATACTATGAAACATGCGGAGGAATATGACTGGTCGGATATGGTATTTGCCCCTCCTATCATAACAGGAGATATATCTCTGGGCCCCTCATCGTGGTCAGATAAAGAAAGTGCATGGCCATGCCACTAGTAGTCGAAGTGTCTACCACATGAAGTTATTCGACACTTGATCGAGAAAGTATTGAACAATCTATCGATGACAAATTATCTCACCTGGAGTTCAACCAAATGTCGTGAGGCAAAGGGAGAATACACAAGTAGGACGTTCAGTTCGACTAGATACGAATTATTCGTAAGGAGATACAAGCTGGTCGTAGACTAGTTGAACATAGTCACGAACTGGTCGTATGAAGATACGAGCTGGTCGTAGACTGCTCGAAAATAGTCACAAACTGGTCGTATGAATATACGAGCTGGTCGTAGATTGCTCGAACATAGTCACGAACTGGCCATATGGAGATACGAGCTGGTCGTAGACTGCTCGAACATAATCACTAACTGGTCGTAATTAAGTATTAACTGGTCGTAAGGAGTTACGAACTGGTCGTAACTAAATACGGACTGGTCGTGACTAGATATGAGCTGGTCGTATATGATAAAGACCTAGTCGTAGATCATATTGTATTAAGGTTCGTTCGATATATTCTATGTGTATTCGGGAATCGTTATGTCCTGCTAGGTGCCGCTAACGACTAGTGGTCGAAAAAGAGTTTCTGAGTCACAACCGATTACACATGAACATATAGGGTAGCACACTTAAAGGGCTAGTATTTGATTTGGATGGTGATCCAAATTCTAGTAGGCCACGAGTTCCTAATGGGCCTCAAGTTCGAGACCCATCATGCATGCCTATATATAGAGGGTCGGTGGCATGGGGTGTGGAGATCCTCTTTTGAAGAACTCCCAAAACTCTAACAGCCACACATTCCTCATCCAATACCACGCCACCGGCGCTAGCACTCCAGCACATGGTGTCCTTGCCCCGTATGTGTGGATACCTTGGAAGTGTTATTGCGAAGCATCAGCACTAGGATGATCTGCAAATCATGACGATCTCAGCAGCAGGAGGAGAAGACGTGCAGCGAGTACGACTACTACTGCATCAACTCGCTACATCGACTCTACTTCTGCTACGAGTTCGCTTAATCTTGTGATCTATTACTAGTGGAGGTTCCTTGGTTGCGCGGTAAAATTTTTGTTTTGTGCTATCGTAGCCTACCCGTAATCCTTCAGTGGTATGCTTAGTTATGATGGGCTCATGATCACATGTTCAATAATGTTAAATTTGACTTAATGATATATAGAATTGTGGTGCGATACCACTGTTATGCAACTGTGGTGCGAGGTCACTACTGTACAGTTGTGGTGCGATGTCGTTGTTATAAAATTTTGTGCCATGGCAGGGATTGTCATTGGTTTGGGTGAACAAAATGATTTATTCTCAAGCCAGTGATCGTGCAGTAAAGGGGGTGCGTGAGGCACATTGTTTTTGGATGAGGTTGTCTCGCCTGATTAATCACTAAAAACTTAATCTTGTGCACCATTGATCTGAGCTTTATCGTACAACCATATATCCAGTATGGGATGGACCTAGCTAATTAATTAGAATGTCTTGATTTTTGTTATATCATGTGGTGTGGGTTCCAGGGTTTATGGGTAGATTCACATGGCGCAAGAGGGGGCCCCCGACTGTGGTGGAGGTAAGCCTTTGGTGGTCAAACCTTAGCGGGGCAGAACTAGATTAAGATATAACTTTATAAAAGTCTTATGATAATTACTTAGTCACACGCCTACAGAAGCGTGTCATGGCCGACACTATAAGTTGATTATCTCTTGTGGATCGAGATGTACAACCTTTGCGGTGTGTTAAAAACTGTTCGAAAAGCCATGTCCCCGGTTATGGACAATACCTGGGGATTTCACATGGGATATAAAGCTTTCATAAAATGTTTGGATGGTGGAATGGATGGGTAGTGAACGGGTTGTTCACTGATTGTTTGTTGGGAAGTTAATGGGTAGTTCACTAGTTGTTTCAAAGCCCTTGTTTACTTTATTTATATAATCTTTTCAATTATTCTTTTTAATCTATTTACTGTATTTACTATCAATATTGCTTTTTGCAAAATAACTATACAACTATTCCTTATTCAAGCCTTGTATGAATTTTAATTGCATAATATTCTCTACGACTTGTTGAGTACTTTATGTACTTATGGCTTTATACCATTGTTGATCAGTTGTTGAGAAATAATCTGGGAATACAGAATTTTACGAGTGGTAATTTGAAGATTATGCGAAATAGGTTGCACTCCCCACTCAATTGCATGTGGGCATGTCAGATGGCTACCATGAGTTTTCTTCTTCCGCTGCAAGATTTATTTATTTGTCTTTTAAGTCCTGCGTGGCAAACTCTGTAAACTTTGACCATAAGGTCTGCTGCTTTTATTTAATAGTATTTTGCTTATTTCTTAGCTATTTCGTTGTATAGATATGATTTTTGTCGATGTTGTCACTGTGTGAGCTAGCTACTGATCATGAGACTAGTTCAGAATACACAGAGGATCCGGATTTGCATGTTCGAGTCCCGACAAAGATGGTATCAGAGTCATATCGACTGTAGGACGCAACCATAGTTAGTATAATCGTTTTAGTAAAAAATTCAAAAATTATTTTTGTGGATTTCATGGGGATATGCTCTAGATCTTAGGATGATGTGTCAATTGGCAATGGCGTTTACGGTTTGTAGTTTCACGTGTTTTCGACAAAGCTACGGTATTACGGGCGAGGCGGTCCGACCGGTCCTTACGGCGATCTCGACCGGTCCCAAATCGGTCGGACCGGTCATGTGGGGCGGTCGGACCGGCGATGACCAAAGTTGTCAAAATAAGCTGGGCCAAAAATAGGTGTTGTAGGCAAGTGAGGGGATCCCAATGCACTTGGTCTCATAATTTTTGGAGTCTCCAGTAAGAAGTTCTATTGGATTTAAGTTTCCAGAAGGTTTCGGTTTTTGAGGGTATGAAATTCGGCTAAGTCCTTGGTGGCGGTCCGACCGCTCATTGAGGAGCGGTCCGACCGCCATGGCGGTCCGACCGCCACCCGGAGCGGTCGACCGTAATTACTTGAACGTCGGCCAACTTCGTGGCGATGTTGATTTGTTAGGTCAAAGTCATTGGTTTCATGGCATATGATTTGCATGATGCATGTTTTGACTAACATGGGTCAAGTTGTGAAGAACTTGTTCCCGAATTCGTGTTTTCTTATCTGTGGTTGTGCAGGTAGCTTGGTGGTCAACGACGGTCAACGGCGAGGAGAATCGGGACTAGACTTGAAGAGTTGAGGTCCAGAACGATCGACGATGCCGGGTGAGGTCAACGACTCAAGCGTGACACAAGATGGACAAGGGTGACCTATTGGCGAATCCATGGCACATGGTGAAGCGGTTTAGGTCAAAAGTTAAAGACGGCGCTTCGCGAAGCGTGCGTGTGTGACCCGTTTGTTAGTGGGCCTTAACGGGAGCCCAATTAAGTCAAACCCTAAGAGTTTTAGGCCTCCACTAAAAATAGGAGGAGATGGTGGCTGCACCTCTCCCTCTCTCTCTCTCACGCCTCTTTGTGTTTTAAACCCTAATTGTCTTTAGGGGAGTTGAGGTGGAGGCTAGGGCTCTTGATGGTTTGTGGTGAATTTCGTGATCCTTGATTGTCTACTGATCCATGATGGTGTGGATGTAATCCAGCTTCAATCACGAAATCAATCTATGCAAGGTTTGCTTGAGATAAGTCTCTTTTCGTTCTTGCTTTCAATTTGGTGATTTTAGGGCTTTCTTTGATCCGCGAGTTTGTGATTGATTCTTTCACGTGAATTAGCCGACTGTGATATGTGTGAATCTATCTAGCATCATCTTGATCATCAATCTCTCATGAACAAGCTTTAGGATCAAGTTTTCGTTCTTGCCCGGTTTTAGACCTCCTGTTAATCAATTGACAATTTCTCAAGATCGTTCCAAGAATTATCATAATATTCGATTGGAATAGGTCCTCAATAGCATATAGAAGGTGTGTGCAAAGTTTCATAAAGATTGGAGTTGAGAATCAAAAGTTTCATCTAATTGCAACTTCGTCATCGGCCGATTTTATCATTGCGGATCGGTTCGAGTCGGTAGGTCGGACCGCCCGTCATCACCGGTCGACCGACTTTGAGCGGTCCGACCGCCAAAGACAAAGCGGTCGGATCGCTTGTGCAATCGGTCCGACCGGTTGAGTATAACTGTCGACCGCCTGCGTCTTTGTGAGTCTTGGTAATCTTAGTTGATTTTGTTATATTGCTTAGGGTTTAATTGGATTCAATACTAGTCTTCCGCTGTACTGGTATATTGATCTTCATAGCTTTCTAATAGCTACTGGAGTTAAATTGTATTGAGTTCATAACTTGTGAAAAAGTGAGCGTGCTCCTATTCACCCCCTCTAGTCGCCTTTACGGTCCAACAATTTTATAAAGAAAACAAACCAATTGACATGAATAGTTATTCTTCTATCGTTTTATTCTATTCTTTTCTCATCCTATTCTAATCTCTTCTTATATCATTCTTAAGTTCTTATCTCTTGTTTATTCTGAAACTTTATTTTTGAATTTTAATTGACCTCCTCACCTCAGAAATCTCTATAGCTGACTCGAGTCTTTGGTGGTCAAAGCGATGGATGGCCTAGAAGTTTCAAGATCTGCTGAGTGTTTTGTGAGGATCCCGGTTTATTAAGCTTGCAATACTTAGTCACCAATTGACCCTAGCATCACAAATAAAATAACCCGTGTCTTCGAGATATGTATACTTCCTAGAAATGCAGTATACACACCCCTTTACAAAATTCATACATCAATAACATTCAAGACATATAACCAAAGCAACACTTAATAAATCAAAAGACATACATAGTAGAGTTATTACAAAGGGGGGCCAACCGGCCAAAAGACATACAATTAACTAATTAGACAGCGGAAGCAAAATATCATAAGATGGCGATAAACAAAAGAGCCAATTAGTGTACCTTTACCCACAAGGCAACCAACTTGACCGCCAAGCTAGTCGTCAAACCCGCAGCACATCTCACAAAAGTGAGGCCCTTGGGGCTCACATTCCTCCTCTACAACAAATAGTTAAGCAAAGCAAATGAGTATAAAAATTGTACTCCGTAAGACTTACGTGTAGAGTAACAGACCTATACATAGCTACATGCAAGCTTATTTAAGTGGAGACTGTATGTTTTATTTTTAGCACAAAGTAGTCTTTATTTGCAATAAGGTAGTACATTTAAAAGCAAGTTTACAGTCTGTTTTTATTGTTCAAATTGAAGGGATACGCGGCAAGGCTACGATAGCACAAACAAAATTTTACCGCGCAACCAAGGAACCACCGCAAGTAATAGATCACGAGATTACCGCTAGACGCGCCGACTCGTAGCGGAAGTAGAGTCGTTGTAGCGAGTTGATGCAGTCATAGTCATACTCACGACGCGTCTCCTTCGAGTAGTCGTACTTGATGCACGTCTGCTTCTTCGAGTGGTCGTACCCACTACGCGACTTCTTCTCCGACTCCGGTGATCAACACAAGTCGCGGATCGTCCTAGTGCTGATGCTTCGCAACAACACCTCCGAGGTATTCACACGTACGGGGCAGGATCACCACGTACTGGAGTGCTAGCTCCGGCAGTGTGGTAAAGAAGACGTGGCTATTAGGGTTTCGAGAGTTCTTCCAAAGATCATCCTCGTCCTCCTTTACCCCATGCCACCATCCCTCTTTATATAGGCATCCATGATGGGTCTCGTACCTGAGGCCCACTAGAAACTCGTGGCCTATACAGATTTGGATCACCATCCAAAACAGATCCTTACCCTTTAAGTGTGCGACCCCACAGGTTCATGTGTAATCGGTTATGACTCGGAAACTCTTTTCCGATGACTAGTCGTTAGCGGTACCTAGCAGCACATAACGATTCCCAAAGACACATTGAATATATCGGACGAACCTTGATGTAATATGATCTATGATCAGGTCCTCATCACTTACGACCAGTTCGTATCTCTATACAACCAGGTTGTAATTGGTCACGACCAGTTCGTAACTCCTTACGACTGTGTTCTCGACCATTCAGGATTACGTTTGATCGATATCGACCAAAGACGTATCTCCATACGACTAGTCCGTAACTGATCAAACTAAGCGACCTACTCATGCATTCTCTCTTTGCCTCACGATGTCTGATTGAACTCCAGGTGAGATGATGTGTTATCCATGGACTGTTCAATACTTTCTCGATCGAGTGTCGGATAACATCATGTGGTCGACACTTCGACCACTAGTGGCACGGCCATACACTTTCTTTATCCGATCACCATGAGGGGCCCAGAGATATCTCTCATGTTATGTTAGGAGGGGCAAATCCCATCTCGACCAGTCACATCCCTCCGCATGTTTCATAGCATACCCGAAAGCTACCTTTATAACTACCCAGTTACGGAGTAGCATTTGGCAACCCCTAAGAGTGCTATTACACATGTAGGAAACCATGCTGATCTCAGGTCTAAGGATTATACATCATCATTACTTGAGACTAACTAATGACACAAAGATTCATAACAATATCAATAGTGTCTCAATGATGGGTCTATCTAACACCATGTTCTCTAACATATGCTCACATTATTGATTCGATATCTACATATCCATGACCGGTGAAACAAGGTCATCAATCAATACATGTGCTAGTCATAGAGTCACTGGTGTTCCGACCAGTGACCTCCGACCAGGGATACATTTAGAATGACATCATATAAGTTAAAGAGTTCCACCAACAAGTCACATACTTATTGATCTATTACAAATGATTCATTCAAGGAACATGACAACATATTATCAAAATCATGAACATAATGAAATATCATCATCTCTATGACTGCCTCTAGGGCATATTTCCAACACAAATAACAGTAAATAACAACATAATAACAATAAATAGATGACAACAACATCCTGGAAGTGACTAACCCAATAGTCACCACAACAATAGCATGAATTACCCATTCATACCACCCATGTCAAGTTTTAATTAAAGGTTGTAGTCTAACTCTTGGAAGACCTCCCCAAGTGTGTCCATAACCTAGGATGAGGCTATTCGAATAGATTTAACCCTGCAGGGGTGTACCAATGTACCCACACGTCAGACCGCCTTTTTGCCAAGCTATGAAGCACACTTCCTTAGGTGTGCCGGCACGGCTAAGTCCTACGAGATATTTCCAAAGGATGATGCTAATTACCAGCCGCAACCCACGAAGAGAAGGATACATTAGCTAGCTTATAGCCGATCTGCTAATGCTCCCCTCCTATCACAACACAATTTTTCTTTTAAACACCCACCAACCAGCTCATAATTAACATCTCCCAAAGTACTTATTCAAGAGAGGTCTCATATCCCTCTCGCGTGGTTAGCACGCAAAATTGCTTGGTTTAGTATAACAAGATGTTCGGTCCTTGTTGACTTAGGCACCATTCCTTTCACACCAAAAGATCACACCGATATTCCAATATGCTCAAGTCCAAATCAGTTCTCATTTTCAGTTTTTGACTTTACAAATTAACAAAGCACAAGTGCTGGACATAATGGAATAATAATTAGATTTGTGTGATTGAGATCATCGACTAAGTCGATGACCGCCCAAAACTACCGATAGCTAAGCATGTCTAAGCAATATTAACCCGTAACCTACTAAGTGACAAGAGCTCATCCAACGAACTCAAATCACAGCAAATAACCTAGGCTCAGGTAGTAGAGGAATATCATTTACCTACAGATTATGCAACTATAGGATTGACTAATCAAACCATAATTTAACAACAAAATAGCAATGCATACAAACAAGTTGCAAACAAGATATTAGGCTTGAAAAATAATAGGATTAATATGATCAAACTGCTTGCCTTGCTGAAGTTGCTCGTTAAGTTGCTGAGGATCACTCTCGTTAGCAATGTGCGCGTCGGAGCCTAATGAAAGAAGTCGAAAGCATAATAAGAACGAATAATACAAAAAAGACCCAAAAATTCAAATCATCCAAAAATCATGAAAAATTCATAGAAGGTAGAGCATGATTTTAGGTGAATTTATCAATAAGAATCAATTGATTTGGATTCTCTATGCCAAAGTTATGACAGTTTGAAAGTCAGTTTTTCAGAAAATCCAAATAAATTAGAATCTGCTATTGTTCACTATATCTAAAACTTTCGCAAAATTTTCGGAGTAGTGGTGGACATGAGGATTACAAAAATGTATAGATAGTATTATTACATGACCAAAATAATTTGGTTCATCTCATTTGGAGTTTTTATGAATTAGTTATGAATTTTCAAAATTTTCAAAGTTATTAGCAATTTGTAATGCATTAATAATTCAATTTTGAAGCACTCTCCACAAAATATGTTTTCTGAGATAGTGACAAGGGCGAAACCTATTTTATAATAAAGTAAATTAAAAATGAAAAATAACAAAAGTGGTCTAACTGTTTTTGGAGTTAAAATAAATTAGCTATGCATTTTTGAAGTTAATTATATTTTTCAGTTAACAAATAAATCATTTTGGGATTTTCAAATACATTAATACTTTTCTTACCAATCCTATTCTAGCGCAGACCACTTACAAAGGACCCCGGCAAAGTTGATCTGGTCAACTTTGACCCACCGTAGAAATGATGTCGGCGTGCTTGAATGCGCCTTCTGATAACGAAAACATACTATCGGTTTCAGTGTATAAGGAATACGTTTTCCACGAGGGAAAACGTACTACACAATTTTACTCTACCACTTAACCGGCAAAGGGGCCCACATGTCATAGACTACAGCAAATCATTTAATGCGCTAACCCCGATTTCCGACAGTGATCACGACATTAATTACTAATCAATATCCTAATTACTTTGCCACAAGATGGCGCCGGTTTTTCGACAAAAGCAGTCGTGGCTCCGCTTGCTTTGTCGGTGGCTCGCGGCGTTGCGCAAGCAAGCGATGGCGAGGGCTAAAATGGAACCGGGGCGGTGAGGTGAACTGTCGGTGGTGGTGCCTTGGCGGCCGGTCTGGGCGACCAGAGAGGCGAGGCGGCGGTGGCCATGGGGACGAAATGGCACTAGCGGCGAGGGTGGAGTTGGGACGGGAGCAGCGTGAGCTGAGCATAAGGGAGGTGATTGGGTCTTCACCGAGTGCCCGAGGGGCCCGAGGTGGCCGGAGTTGGGTGGACGACGACAACCGTGAGTGGTGCCTAGAGGTTCAACGGTGGCGGCGACACGGAGACAACGAGAGCCAGTGAGTGGTTGGGGAAGGTGTAGGGAGGTATGAGGATGCTCACTGAGGAGAGAATCGAGCCTGGGCTCGTTGGAGAAGATGCGGCTGCTGTGGCGGCGGATTTGGCCGGAGGCGAAGAAGACAACGTGTGCGCGGCTCCTCGGTGGTGAATGCTCCAAAGTGATGGAGGGGTTCTCTTCCTGGGGTGGGGAGACGAGCCGTGACGCGGTCGGGGAGGAGCGGCGGTCACTGGAGCGGCTGGAGCTCGGATGAGGTGCGGCAGAGGTGTAGAGGAAAAACAAACGTGGTGAAGTAAGGGCGAGGAGAGTAGCAGCGGTGGTCACGGGAGGTAATGGGGGCTCGGGCGGCTCTCGTGGCACCAAGGCAGTGGTCGCGGTGGGCGGTAGTGGCAGGGGCATCACGGGGGATGACAACGCGCAGACGCTGCGTGGAGCGGGATTCCTGAGCGAGCTGACGCGAGGTGGAAGAAGCATCTGCAGCGTGGGCCCGGGCTGTCGATGACTCGGCGAAACGGTAAGTAGGCGGCTGATCGGGAGCGTTCGATCGGGATCGGACGGCTTCCGAAGAAGGTGAGTGAAGCGGCACGGCTGAAACAAGTGGTGCGTCGGGCTCGGTGGTTCAACAGTGAATGGCTCGAGCAGATGAGCGATGATGAGTTTAAAATTCTAGATTTTGACCAAATGAATTACCAGTTTGACCAAGGCTTTAAATATATAAATGAAATTCTGAAAATTCTGAAATAATTCAGGGGTGTTCCTGGGATGGAATAGTACCCAAATAAAATTTTATAACCCATTGTTCATGGGTTATTTGCTTAATTCAATTTCAAATTTAAAATAGGTTATTTATCGTGTTTGAAATTTAGGTGATTCTAATTAAAGTCCAAAAATTTGGTAAAAAATATATTAATTCATGATAAGCAATATAATATTTGAATAATTTATTTCCAGAAGGTGTTCATAAGTTTTTATTTGCTGATTTCTTTTTGGGAGTTCAAACGTGGGTTGTAGGTTCAATTTGTTTTGTGATTTTCCAAGTGCAATAAATTGTGCAAAAGATTCAAAAACCATAATCACGTTAATGAGATGCATACTAATCATCATTAATTAATTTAGGGATGTTACATGTTTTAAGTCAACCACCCATATAAGTTAGATTAGTAGTGTTGTACCAAAGTTTTCCTTTCCAGTTTTAGTATTATTTAGTCCGAGTAATAGGATATTTTGCTTGAGTTTTGATGCCTCTTAATAGCTTTCCGGCTATTTGTTCTTTGTGTTTAACTGACTTTCTCCAGTTAGTTTATTTCTATCTTTCTCCCTTGTTCTCTCTCATCTATTGTGCTTTTCTCTATCACCTATCGTGCTTTATTCCTCTCATCTATTAAACTCGTGAAAGAATGTTGTAGATGGTTCAAACACGCAACTCAGTAAGTCAAGCCGGACCAGTTGATCCCAATACTAGTGCAAATCCCAATGCACCACCCCCCACTGGCCGCAATAGCAGACCAGAACTTGGGTCAATTTATGGCAGCTCAGACTCAGTTAATGAATTTCATGATGCAAAATATGAACCAAATGATGAATCAACAGAACCAGACCACCTTTGCAAAATAACCATATAATTATTTCTTGTTCAAGCCTTGCATGAATATTAATAACATAATATTCCCTACGATTTGCTGAGTACTTTATGTACTCACGGCTTTATGCCATTGTTGATCAGTGTGTGGATTTCATGGGGATATGCTCTAGATCTTAGGATGATGTGACATTTGGCAATGGCGTTTACGGTTTGTAGTTTCACGTGTTTTCGACAAAGCTACAGGTATTCTGGACAGGGGCGGTCCGACCGGTCCTTGCACGGTGGTCCGACCGGTCCCAAATCGGTCGGACCGGCCATGTGGGGCGGTCGGACCGGCGGTGACCTAAAAGTGTTCAAAGCAGTGGGCCAAAAATAGGTGTTGTAGGCAAGTGAGGGGATCCCAATGCACTTGGTCTCATAATTTTTGGAGTCTCCAGTAAGAAGTTCTATTGGTTTAAAGTTTCCAGAAGGTTTCGGATTTTGGGAGTATGAATTTCGGCTAAGTCCCAAGGGGCGGTCCGACCGGCTCACAGGTGTTCGGTCCTTGTTGACTTAGGCACCATTCCTTTCACACCAAAAGATCACACCGATATTCCAATATGCTCAAGTCCAAATCAGTTCTCATTTTCAGTTTTTGACTTTACAAATTAACAAAGCACAAGTGCTGGACATAATGGAATAATAATTAGATTTGTGTGATTGAGATCATCGACTAAGTCGATGACCGCCCAAAACTACCGATAGCTAAGCATGTCTAAGCAATATTAACCCGTAACCTACTAAGTGACAAGAGCTCATCCAACGAACTCAAATCACAGCAAATAACCTAGGCTCAGGTAGTAGAGGAATATCATTTACCTACAGATTATGCAACTATAGGATTGACTAATCAAACCATAATTTAACAACAAAATAGCAATGCATACAAACAAGTTGCAAACAAGATATTAGGCTTGAAAAATAATAGGATTAATATGATCAAACTGCTTGCCTTGCTGAAGTTGCTCGTTAAGTTGCTGAGGATCACTCTCGTTAGCAATGTGCGCGTCGGAGCCTAATGAAAGAAGTCGAAAGCATAATAAGAACGAATAATACAAAAAAGACCCAAAAATTCAAATCATCCAAAAATCATGAAAAATTCATAGAAGGTAGAGCATGATTTTAGGTGAATTTATCAATAAGAATCAATTGATTTGGATGCTCTATGCAAAAGTTATGACAGATTGAAAGTCAGTTTTCCAGAAAATCCAAATAAATTAGAATCTGCCATTGTTCACTTTATCTAAAACTTTCGCAAAATTTTCTGGAGTAGTGGTGGACATGAGGATTACAAAAATGTATAGATAGTATTATTACATGACCAAAATAATTTGGTTCATCTCATTTGGAGTTTTTATGAATTAGTTATGAATTTTCAAAATTTTCAAAGTTATTAGCAATTTGTAATGCATTAATAATTCAATTTTGAAGCACTCTCCACAAAATATGTTTTCTGAGATAGTGACAAGGGCGAAACCTATTTTATAATAAAGTAAATTAAAAATGAAAAATAACAAAAGTGGTCTAACTGTTTTTGGAGTTAAAATAAATTAGCTATGCATTTTTGAAGTTAATTATATTTTTCAGTTAACAAATAAATCATTTTGGGATTTTCAAATACATTAATACTTTTCTTACCAATCCTATTCTAGCCAGACCACTTACAAAGTGGACCCCTAAGAAAGTTGATAGGTCAACTTTGACCCACCCGAGAAATGATGTCGGCGTGCTTGAATGCGCCTTCTGATAACGAAAACATACTATCGGTTTCAGTGTATAAGGAATACGTTTTCCACGAGGGAAAACGTACTACACAATTTTACTCTACCACTTAACCGGCAAAGGGGCCCACATGTCATAGACTACAGCAAATCATTTAATGCGCTAACCCCTGATTTCCGACAGTGATCACGACATTAATTACTAATCAATATCCTAATTACTTTGCCACAGTAACTGTCGGTTTTTCGACAAAAACAGGTCGTGGCTCCGCTTGCTTTGCTGGTGGCTCGCCGGCGTTGCGGCAACGGCGCGGTGGCGGCGAGGGCTAAAATGGAACCGGGGCGGTGAGGTGAACTGTCAGTGGTGGTGCCTTGGCCAGAGCTGGTCGGCGGCGACCAGGAGACGACGAGCGGCGGCTGGCCATGGGGACGAAATGGCACTAGCAGCGAGGGGTGGAGTTGGGACGGGAACAGCGTGAGCCTGAGCATAAGGGAGGTGATTGGGTCTTACCGGAGTGCCCAGAGGGAGCCGAGGTGACCGGAGTTGGGCTGACGACGACAACCGGTAGTGGTGCCTAGAGGTTCAACGGTGGCGACGACCTGGAGACAACGAGAGAGCCAGTGAGTGGTTGGGGAAGGTGTAGGGAGGTATGAGGATGCTCACTGAGGAGAGAATCGAGCCTGGGCTCGTTGGAGAAGATGCGGCTGCTGTGGCGGCGGATTTGGCCGAGGCGAAGAAGACAACGTGTGCGCGGCTCCTCGGTGGTGAATGCTCCAAAGTGATGGAGGGGTTCTCTTCCTGGGGTGGGGAGACGAGCCGTGACGCGGTCGGGGAGGAGCGGCGGTCACTGGAGCGGCTGGAGCTCGGATGAGGTGCGGCAGAGGTGTAGAGGAAAAACAAACGTGGTGAAGTAAGGGCGAGGAGAGTAGCAGCGGTGGTCACGGGAGGTAATGGGGGCTCGGGCGGCTCTCGTGGCACCAAGGCAGTGGTCGCGGTGGGCGGTAGTGGCAGGGGCATCACGGGGGATGACAACGCGCAGACGCGTGGGCGGGATTCTGAGCGGTGTGGCGAGGTGGAAGAAGCATCTGCAGCGTGGGCCCGGGCTGTCGATGACTCGGCGAAACGGTAAGTAGGCGGCTGATCGGGAGCGTTCGATCGGGATCGGACGGCTTCCGAAGAAGGTGAGTGAAGCGGCACGGCTGAAACAAGTGGTGCGTCGGGCTCGGTGGTTCAACAGTGAATGGCTCGAGCCCGATGAACAGTGATGAGTTTAAAATTCTAGATTTTGACCAAATGAATTACCAGTTTGACCAAGGCTTTAAATATATAAATGAAATTCTGAAAATTCTGAAATAATTCAGGGGTGTTCCTGGGATGGAATAGTACCCAAATAAAATTTTATAACCCATTGTTCATGGGTTATTTGCTTAATTCAATTTCAAATTTAAAATAGGTTATTTATCGTGTTTGAAATTTAGGTGATTCTAATTAAAGTCCAAAAATTTGGTAAAAAATATATTAATTCATGATAAGCAATATAATATTTGAATAATTTATTTCCAGAAGGTGTTCATAAGTTTTTATTTGCTGATTTCTTTTTGGGAGTTCAAACGTGGGTTGTAGGTTCAATTTGTTTTGTGATTTTCCAAGTGCAATAAATTGTGCAAAAGATTCAAAAACCATAATCACGTTAATGAGATGCATACTAATCATCATTAATTAATTTAGGGATGTTACATGTTTTAAGTCAACCACCCATATAAGTTAGATTAGTAGTGTTGTACCAAAGTTTTCCTTTCCAGTTTTAGTATTATTTAGTCCGAGTAATAGGATATTTTGCTTGAGTTTTGATGCCTCTTAATAGCTTTCCTGCTATTTGTTCTTTGTGTTTAACCGACTTTCTCCAGTTAGTTTATTTCTATCTTTCTCCTTGTTCTCTCTCATCTATTGTGCTTTTCTCTATCACCTATCGTGCTTTATTCCTCTCATCTATTAAACTCGTGAAAGAATGTTGTAGATGGTTCAAACACGCAACTCAGTAAGTCAAGCCGGCACCAGTTGATCCCAATACTAGTGCAAATCCCAATGCACCACCCCCATCGGCCGCAATAGCGCACTGAACTTGGGTCAATTTATGGCGGCTGCACTCGCTTAATGAATTTCATGATGCAAAATATGAACCAAATGATGAATCAATGAAACTGCACCACCTTTGCAAAATAACCATATAATTATTTCTTGTTCAAGCCTTGCATGAATATTAATAACATAATATTCCCTACGATTTGCTGAGTACTTTATGTACTCACGGCTTTATGCCATTGTTGATCAGTGTGTGGATTTCATGGGGATATGCTCTAGATCTTAGGATGATGTGACATTTGGCAATGGCGTTTACGGTTTGTAGTTTCACGTGTTTTCGACAAAGCTACAGGTATTCTGGACAGGGGCGGTCCGACCGGTCCTTGCATCGGTGGTCCGATCGGTCCCAAATCGGTCGGACCCGGCCATGCAGGCTGATCGGACCGGCGGTGACCTAAAAGTGTTCAAAACGAGCTGGGCCAAAAATAGGTGTTGTAGGCAAGTGAGGGGATCCCAATGCACTTGGTCTCATAATTTTTGGAGTCTCCAGTAAGAAGTTCTATTGGTTTAAAGTTTCCAGAAGGTTTCGGATTTTGGGAGTATGAATTTCGGCTAAGTCCCAAGGGGCGGTCCGACCGGCTCACAGGGAGCGGTCCGACCGGCCAAGGGGCGGTCCGACCGGCTCACCTGGAGCGGTCAGACCGGTTTCTACTTGAACGTCGGCCAACTTCGTGGCGATGTTGATTTGTTAGGTCAAAGTCATTGGTTTCATGGCATATGATTTGCATGATGCATGTTTTGACTAACATGGGTCAAGTTGTGAAGAACTTGTTCCCGAATTCGTGTTTTCTTATGCGTGGTTGTGCGGTAGCTTGGTGGTCAACGACGGTCAGCGGCGAGGAGGATCGGGACTAGACTCGGAGAGTTGAGGTCCGAGCGATTGACAATGCCGGGTGGTCACGACTCAAGTGTGACACAAGATGGACAATGGTGACCTATTGGCAAATCCATGACGCATGGTGAAGCGGTTTAGGTCAAAAGGTTAAAGACGGCGCTTCGCGAAGCGTGCGTGTGTGACCCGTTTGTTAGTGGGCCTTAACGGGAGCCCAAGAGAGTCAAACCCTAAGAGTTTTAGGCCTCCACTATAAATAGGAGGAGATGGTGGTCGCACCTCTCTCTCTCGCCTCTTTGTGTTTCAAACCCTAATTGTCTTTAGGGGAGTTGAGGTGGAGGCTAGGGCTCTTGATGGTTTGTGGAGAATTTCGTGATCTTTGATTGTCTACTGATCCATGATGGTGTGGATGTAATCCAACATCAATCACGAAATCAATCTATGCAAGGTTTGCTTGAGATAAGTCTCCTTTGGTTCTTGCTTTCAATTTCGTGTTTTTAGGGCTTTCTTTGATCCGCGAGTTTGTGATTGATTCTTTCACGTGAATTAGCTTGCTGTGATATGTGTGAATCTATCTAGCATCATCTTGATCATCAATCTCTCACGAACAAGCTTTAGGATCAAGTTTTCGTTCTTGCCCGGTTTTAGACCTTCTGTTAATCAATTGGCAATTGCTCAAGATCGTTCCAAGAATTATCATAATATTCGATTGGAATAGGTCCTCAATAGCATATAGAAGGTGTGTGCAAAGTTTCATAAAGATTAGAGTTGAGAATCAAAGTTTCACCTAATTGCAACTTCGTCATCGGTGATTTCTTCATGCTGCATTGGTTCGAGTAGGCGGTCGATCGCCAGTAATCACCGGTCGACCGATTTTGGAGCGGTCCGACCGCCAAAGACAACGCCGGTCGACCGCCCCCGCAATCGGTCCGACCGATTGGGTCCAATGATCGACCGCCTGCGTCTTGTGAGTCTTTGCAATCTTAGTTGATTTTTGTAGCATTGCTTAGGGGTTTAATTGGATTCAATACTAGTCTTCCGCTGTACTGGTATATTGATCTTCATAGCTTTCTAATAGCTACTGGAGTGAAATTGTATTGAGTTCATAATTTGTGAAAAAGTGAGCGTGCTCCTATTCACCCCCCCTCTAGTCGCCTTTACGGTCCAACACAGTGGTTGATAAAAAATCCAGGAATCTAGAGTTCTACGAGGAGTAGTAATTTGAATACTATGCGAACTAGGATGCGCTCCCCACTCGATTGCATGTGGCATGTCGGATAGCTACCACAAGTTTTCTTCTTCCACTACAATATTTATCTATTTGTCTTTTAAACCTTGTGTAGCAAACTATGTAAACTTTGACCATATGGTCCTTTGCTTCTATTTAATAATATTTTGCTTATTTCTTAGCTATTTTTATTGTATGGATATGATTTTTATCGATGTTATCGTTGTGTGAGCTAGTTACTGATCATGTGACTAGTTTAGAATACACAGGTTCGTATTTGCATATTCAGGTCCCGACAATTACCCTTCTACATCCAGCAAGAAACCCATTTTTGCTAGCATCTAAGCAAACACAGATCCTCTGGAAGACAAGCTTCACGAGAATCTATGGGCCAAGTGCAACAACTACTATGCTACCAGGGTTGCTTCTCAATAGTTCTAGTTGGTAATCAAATACCCTTGTGTACTCACCTTTGTGTGCATCCAACATCTTCTACCTCACCATCCACTTAGCTCTCTTGCATTAGGACAAACTTACATCAATCATCATCTCCTACCGAATACATCAATAAACTTGTTAAGACAAGACAAAGGAGCAATCCACATGCACATGCACAACAACATTAAGATGGAGTAATTGACATACCTTAAAAATTGTCTACTTAATGTTCTCAAGCTTCCATGTTAGGTTAGCCTTGATAAAATGATCATATTTGTCTACAATCACCTGAGCTGTCACAAGCTTATTGTCCCTCCTTGGAGGGCAGTGGTGATCATCAACAAATGTGGAAACTTGGAACCACTTGCACTTTGAGGTCTTTGAGCCATAAATCAACCACCTACATCCAGGGTATGAACACTTGGCTCTGATCTTGTCATTCTCATCCTTGTCAAAAATTAAGTGATTACGGTTGTTTAGCCCATACTTGATCAAAAGGTTTCTTGAATTGCTCCTTGCTTCTAAATACCATTCCAATAGAAAATATTGGAACATGAGCCTTACTGTAAGCCTTGGTCACCTGGTCTTCTTCCTCTGCACATACTCACCACCTTGGCCATCACTAACTTCCTCACATGAGTACTCATCACTTGAGTCGAAGTAAGGTGTCTCATAGCCTACATCCAAGTTTTCATCTTCAGGTTAGATTAATTCGGTTGTATCCATACCAGGTGCAATATCTACACCCAATATCTTAGCCCTAACTTCCCTCTTCAATGCCTTGGCAAGCTTCCTCATTTCCTCTGCTTCTGATTCTTCTGTAGAGCTGTTATCACTCTTGTGTTGGTAATCACTGTCAGAGCTGTCACTCTCCTCACCTTTTGTTGCAGCAGCTTCCTTTCTCCTACTACTATCAGGCTGAGGTTCCTTCTCAGGAGATCTGTGAAATTCCCTAAATCTCTATAGGTCTTTGCCATTGTTTTCTTTGTTTGGTGTAACATAAGTTTGGGGCCCCACATTAGGCACCACCACATCTACTTCCTTATAATCCTTGTGTTCTTCAATCTCAACCAGATTTCCATGCTCCCAGTCACTTCCATCGTCACTCTTATCATATCCATCAAATTGGGTAAGTTCAACATGTATGTCCACCACCCATCTTCAGTGATGCAATCAGATATGGTAGTGCAAGACTTGTCATCTACCAAAAGTTTCAGGCCATTACTCAATCCTAAACTAGGGAACAACGAATGCAAAACCATATCATCAATGATTGTAACATGGTCTCGAGATGACCTTTGATCTCCGCAATGAGACCTTGTCGAGCTCTATGAAAGACATCCCCACATCCCCACCTCGTGCTCGAAAACCATCCCAAAATTCGTTAATTCCCCATTTTAATGGAACCCCACCCCAAGAAAGTCGAGATTTTCCATTATCACAATGAATCCGCAACAAGTGATTACAATGTCGACAACTACAAACACGATCCGAGATTTAGAGCTACAAACCTAACTACCCGCACAACACATGAGCATGAAAGATTCATCTCTTGCGAGAGGGCGAAATCCATCAACTAAAACGAGAGCAAAACCACTCAATGACCGTAGATTCACACTAAAAAGCAAAATTTAGCTACTCCCAAACCAAATGAAATGGAATTAAAACCCCATCCCATCTCCAACCCTAACACAACCCTACAACTGCCAAAATTGATACATTCTCACCGCAGATAACACAATAAAGGGTGTTGAACTCACCTCGACGTTCGTTTGGAAGAGGGTGACCTTCAATTGCTGGCGATCATCACAGTGACACCATCTTCTTCGAGTGGAGCGTGCGAGGAGGGAGCGACAAGAGATGAGAAGTGGTTAGGTGGAAGGAACACGAAGGGTCACGAGCATTTTTGGCGATGGAACTCCTACTAGCTCACCTCGTCGACATAGCAGCTGATTTGGCGAAACTAGGCCGAATCGATGCCACATACGCAATACCACTGAGCGAAATAGCCTTAGGGGGGTTAAGTCGTCTGGTTTTTCAATGTGAGAGTGTGAAATGTTCGAAGAGCGAGGGGGTCAAATGAACATTTTCCTTATGGAATTAATGGAAATGGTCGGTATTTGCCACTATCTCTGTGTTCTTGCATTTTTCATTTTCTTTTACCCAAAATTAGGTAGGAATTGCTAGAAGCCAATATGGAGTGAGAATTCATAAAGTGGCAACCTTTGAGGTAGAAAATAATTAATTTCCCCATTTTTATTGAAGTATGAGTTACCTATGCACAATGCAAATCACTTTGCATATATATCTTCTTGGGATTCCTCTTCCCCTAAGTAAACTAATTCATAATATTGTCCTAACATGTCAGCCAAAAGCCATTGGTATATAATCTAAAAAGAGAGGAAAGCCATTGGTATATAATTTACACATTTAGGTAAAGAATGTGTATCTATAACATAAACTTTAATATTTTAAGACAAACATATAACAGTGTTAACTTTACAGCCGCTCACCAGTGTCATGCCAATTAAAAGCCCGATATCGGTACAGCTTACACTTTTATTAGATGGTAAGGCAGACAATGTGTATTAAAAATATAAAAAATCATACAACTAGTATTGGAAACAGTTTATAAAGCTACCAATTAAAAACAAAACCCAGTTGACAACTCAAAAAGAGAGAGAGAAGAAACTCGCGGCAGAAAAGTTCAAATCTAGGTCAAAAGCGGGCCACAGATACACAGCACAGCGAGAGCCAGCTAAACAAAGGGGAAAAGCCACAGAGGCAAAATCTTTTCCCTCACAACGTCACAAGCGACCGGAGAGAGAGACCGAAGCGTTCCCCTTCCCTCCCTCCCTCCCAACGAAAAAGGTAACCGGGCTCACGGAAAGTGAAGAAACGGAAACCCCTCGAAGTCGAAGCTCCCCTGCCTCCTGGGGAAGCGCGGCTACCACCATCCCCAGCTCCCCGACCCTCCAAAATCCCCCAAACCCTAGAGAAGATCCTCCCCCGCGAGGCCGCGATGATGCAGATGCTTGGACTCCGGGGCTCCGCGTCCAAGGAGCGGGACCGGAGCCGTGGCGGCGGCGACGGAGAGGCGTCGCCGTCGGCGCCGGCCCCCGGCTCGCCGTGGACCCCGTCGTCCGCCTCCTCGCCGCGGTCGCCGTTCGCGGGGGGAGGGGGAGGGGGAGGTGGACGGCCGCTGCGGCTGGTGTACTGCGACGAGCGGGGCAGGTTCCGGATGGACCCGGAGGCGGTGGCGGCGCTGCAGCTAGTCAAGGGCCCCGTCGGGGTCGTCTCCGTTTGCGGCCGCGCGCGCCAGGGAAAGAGCTTCATCCTTAACCAGGTTCGCCATCCGCCCTCTTGCTCTGGTCTGAACTCTGAAGAGAATCGATTACGTACATAAAATTGTCCAAAATAGAGATTGTGGTAATATTTAGGTATAGGGAGAATTTTTTTTAATTATTCTGGGGTTATACAGTTGATATAGGAAAATTACACAAGTTACGATGTACGCGTGTGTGGATTTGTCTGAATACCCTTTTCCCTGAGGGAATCAATTTTTTATCAAGGCGGTGGCTGATAATGGTTCGGAATATTAAAAGCATGTTCTTTTTTTAAAAAAATTAAAAGATGATCAATTGTTCTGATATAGTGTCGGGTCCATAACCATGACAAAAATTTGTACCTACCTGACGATAAATTGTGCTTACTGCTATATTGATGCTCGGTTGATTTGTTCATGGCCAATCATGGGTGTTGTGAATTGCTGTCTAAGTGATTGTGTTATGGACTCCCAGTGAGGCACTGTAGCGAGAGCACCGACAATATCACTTAACTGTAGCAACTTGTGAACAATAATACCATATTAGTAATGAATTATTATTTTGTAATCTATCTATTGAGTGTTTGGTATTATCTATTAGTTGGACAAGTTATTATTAGATTGGTTTATTAGAGATAAGTTTTGTTATTGATTATTTCTTAAGGGTTAAGGCGTTAAGCTGGGTCGTCCCCATAAAAGAGATAGTATGTATCCATTATCTATCAAGTTAAGAAATAAACAAAGTTAGTACAAAACCTGTTGGCTAAATATTAGAGCATCCTTGTTCGTCGGGAAGAGTCTCGGCCGAGCTTGTAGGGCGATCCTTCGCCTCCCTAGTTAATCAGGCTTCAGAGCCTAGCTACCTCGACAGGGAAGAGCCTTGTCAGCGGTTAGATGAGGGTGAATGCCCTACCCTTGGTCCTCGGACCCATACCCTACCAACGACCACAACAGATTGCAGTTACAAGATGTTTTCTGGAGGATATTTACTGTGAGGAGTATGTCACATTGTTTATGTTCTAGCAGAACATGAATCTCACGTTCGTATTTCGATAATGGAGTGGTGAGGATTAAGGACATCGACAAGAATATCAGAAAAGAAGATTGTGGATGACTTTGTCTTTGATCTAAGTGTTATTTATGTTCTAGTAGCAGGAAGTGCCTCTATGGAAAATGATGTACAATGACATGGTTTATTGTAATTGTACATCTTTGTAAAATGACCGTGCATATCACTTGTATGTCTCCAAAGTTGAGCTGTATAGACATTTGTGCTAGATTGCTTGTTAGAGAATAATCTGGTCTTTACATCTCAATAAGTTGTGGTTGAAACTCTGAAGGTACTAGGTAGCCATTTGATATATCTTGGCTATAGAGTAAGTTTGCTAACTTTATGTCTAACCTGAAGTTTTATTATATTTTTGCTAATTATCCTGTCAAAGAGTAATGCAGCTTATTTCTGTGTTATAGCTTCTAGGAAGGAGCAGCGGATTTCAAGTAGCAGGTACCCATCGGCCCTGCACCAAGGGCCTTTGGATGTGGAGTGCCCCAATAAAAAGAACTGCACTTGATGGAACTGAATATAGTCTTTTGCTACTTGACACTGAGGGCATTGACGCCTATGATCAGACGGTAAGAAATATATCAATGATCTAACTTTATTTCTGTGCCTTCTTAAATTATCAAATTATTCAAAGATTGTTCCCATGTTTCTTTTACTTGTCTTCTATTCGTCAACATGCATTTAATGTTTATTTGCTACTTTCAAATATCGGGCATCAAGCAATATTCTATGTTTGTGCTAGTGCGCTCTCCCTCCCTCTCTGACTCATTCACTCGCACACAAGTTATATAATGTAGTGATCTTTTGCATGCATGTACAATTTTATATTACTCTGCAGTTACTGATGTGCCGGCAGCTTGCTTGCTGACATCTTTATGGCATAAAAATGATATGATTTGGACAGATAGTGTTTAAACTGTAACCATAGTATTTCAGTTTAGAAACAAATATGCATACTGACAGGTATCACACGGATGTTGTTATTTATAGACCTGAATACCAACATGGACAGTGGTATGAAATTGAATATCATGCACAGATAAATAGTAATGACAAAGAGTAAACTCTATTTTTCTTTATTATTGACACATCTATTGAATAAAGAAAGACCTACAAACTGGGTAATACTCAGAAATTACATATTTTACTTGATAATTACGAGGCAACTGTACTGATGATCTCCTAACACTGAAAATTATCTGTAGGATGTTAAAATTGCCTAGTGGGCCTGTAGGCACAATGCTTTTGGTTGTACTAGTAATTCTCAGTTCACACAGATCTAAAGCATGGTGTCATACAAGCTATCAGTGCAGGGGGCTTTGGCAAATGGTTTGTTTCTATTCTTTATGCCTATGACATTGGTGGTAATCTTGTAGACAAAGATTACAGACATGGAATTTTAGAGAAACACTTACCAAACACATGTAGTGTCAGTCTAATTTTATACCAGATATCCATTGCCTGCATCTAGATTTGATGGAAATGAGTCATAACCTAGATCTGCAATTTTTAAAATATGGTGTTGTGTTTGAGGGTGCCAACCCATTTATATGGCTGCATCGTTGTGTATAAGTCGGAATAATATGACTTGGCTTGTATGATGCAATGCATAGGTTACTAGATTAGACATCATGTGCACAATTATGATCCTGACGTCTGATAAATGTAATCACGCTTAAAATTCTGTCATGCCAAGTAAATGCTGCATTATTGGTTTCTTTGTTCCATGAGAAGATGTTTTATCTTCGTGAATTTCTTTCCATGTTTATTGAGGCTAAGTTTTTTTTTTCATTGAACTATGTAATGATAGACTGGTCCTTGTAGTTACCAGACCACACCGTTAGTGAATTTATGCCTAACTCTGGTTCCGAACCTTGTGGTAATGCTTAACCAATTCTTTTTTTTTTTTTGGTTTTTGCAATGAATCATTTCTTTTGTTGTGGTGAGCTAAATTCCGAAATTCCATGGTGCATATCAAGGATAAAAATCTCGTTACCGGCTAGTTTACGGTGATCGCGATAACGATAACGCCATATTACGGATGAAATTCGTTTGAATTTGTTTAAAAACCAGTCAAAATTTGAAAACTAGAATTTGAATTTGCTAAACCGGGAAAAACCGGCCGGGTTTTCCGTTACCGGACCCGACCGGTAAACCGGTAACCGGCCGGTAACCGCCGGTTACCGGCCGGGATTTTGATCCATGGTGCATATACATAAAAAATTGAAAATTGGGATTGTAATAACATGCAAGTCTTGAGTTTGGTGCATAACTGCATATACATGAAAATTGAAAATTGGGATTGTAATAACATGCAAATCTTGAGTTTTTCCAGGATACATCAATGTAGGATAAGCATGGAAAGTGCAAGCTTCTGTCTGTCGATTTTCTTGTTTGGTTTTACATTTTGATATTTCTGGTTGTCTGGTTGAGCAGAGGTTGGAAACAAGACTGCAGTGTTTGCTCAATGACACTTAAGCTCAAAACACTCATGAAATGCTCTATTTGGTTTCTGTGTTTCCTTTTTATCAGTGGTTCAGTATCATTACCAACTGTAATTCATATAAGCCTTAATGCATTTTGCTTATATAATGGAAGAAGTATTTCTAAAAAATGATTCAGCATGCTGCCACCATGTATTACCTTTTTTATTCTGTCTTAATGCCAAAGACAATCTTTACTGACATGTTTCCTCGTTGACAGGGCACTTACAGCATTCAGATATTCTCCATTGCAGTCCTACTTTCGAGTATGTTTATATATAATCAGGTGTGGTTCAATGATTTCTTCCTCCAGACCCTTGTGTTTTGGATTAAACTCAAGTTTGCCCTTAACAAATGTTGAAACTGTTTTCTTCTACCTGAAGTGACTTGATCTGTATGGCCACTGTAGTACTAATAATAGCAGAAGCAGCTTAAAAAAAAATAATAAAAAAGGAAAAAGAAAGTGGGCAAATGGGCTCAGTAGATGAGTAGATGTTGGAACACATGAACAGCTTTTATGCACTGCCAATCAAATATTTATTCGTTGAGAGTAGGCAGCAATTAAACACACAGAAGGATTGTTTCAAGAAGTATAGACTTTATTGACAGCATCATACAATTTGGGCAAAATTTGATTAATTTGTCTCTTCGCAACTAGAATATCTTCAATAGCCTCTCCATTCTCTAATCCAAATAAGCTTCTCGAGTTGTGAATTGTGGTGACACAAATAGGCTCTTACAAACTATCTAAATCTGAAATGTCTATTACGGAGGCTTTTCCTTGTATTCATTTCTCTCTCTTATAGGCCTAGATATTAATTATTGGAATTGTTAGAATTTGGGAGGGAGGAGAGAAATAGGAGTTGAATTGTTGGTTCTATTGCAAAAGCCTAAGGGGCAATATATAGTGTACAAGAGAAACTCTAGACTAGACTATAATTACGTAACTACCTCTTTAACACTTACATGATAATTACACTAACATGACTATTACACTGCTATCTTTAACATCCCCACTCAAACTCAATGCGTATGCAATAGCATTGAGTTTGAAGAGGACAATACTAAAATAAAAGATAAATCCGAAGTTCGAGCTTAAAGATGTAGTCGAAGCATGCAATTCTTGAACAAAAATTGTCTTTTGGCTCTTCACGCACGAATGTCTTGATTTGGAGATGTCGAAACCGACAGGAATAGAAAGATATGTCAAATCAAGTCGATGAAGGGAAAGATAGGGACTGGGACACAAACCAGATCCGCCCACCCAAGAAGCGAGGTGACGGTGTAGAATTTGGCGCTCGACAAAGGCAAAGACGACGTACCAGATCTGCCCACCTAAGATGTGAGGTGATTGTGTCGAATCTGACGCCGGACGAAAAAAAGACGAGACAGTTGATGATAACGACAAAGGTCACCGGTCAAGGGTCACAATGATGCGAAGATATGTAGCAAGATGGCTACAAGAGAGGACCAAGAGGGCAAAGTCGCATCAACAACGATGATGGGGTGACCACACTCGATCCAATGGACGGACCGCGGCAACCTGAAAAGGAAGAAGCAATCGGCCGATCGATAAAGGATATGATGAATTGGCACGACTTCGATGAACTCAGAGAGAGATACAACGGACTTGGATGGACTCGACGGAAATCAAAGGAAAATAGACTTAGGATACTAGCAGCAACAACATATATTAGTAGCAGGATACTTGCAACACCAACGAAACAAAGACATCAGCACAGCTCGCCCAGTGGAAAGACCAAAGCGGGCAAGATCCTAGTCCCGTG
Organism: Hsuehochloa calcarea; assembly: GCA_036346395.1. NCBI lineage: Eukaryota > Viridiplantae > Streptophyta > Magnoliopsida > Poales > Poaceae > Hsuehochloa > Hsuehochloa calcarea. Next base: position 26,636,372 of record CM070595.1, on the reverse strand, counting down.
AAGATGGCCGGGTGCAGATTGGAGCTGTGCAAACTGAAAGCGGTGCAACAACCACATAGCAGGTGCCAATACAAGAAGAGGAACCAAGCAAGAGTTTGGAGATGAGGCAGCAGCCGGTGACGACCACCAAATGCTTGATTCGAGCTGGTGGTGATGAGGCTCCACCTCATCGTGCCCTGCGCGACCTCCCTCTGTGTTGACCATCTCGACCTCGCTTGTCGCCAGATTCGTCGCTGTCGCCGCTTTTTTGCCATCTATGGCTCGATCGCCCTTTGCTTAAGTCAGCCGCCGTGTCACCTGGCCAGGTCCGGCCTCGCCCTCGCCTTGGGCTGCCGCCATCGGCCCTGCCTCTGCTTCGGCTCGGATTCGACACCGTGTCTCTTGACGGGCTCAAGTCAGTCCTCTGCTCCAAGCCGGCTGTCGTGTCGCCTGGCCAGATCCGGTGTCGCCCTCGCCTCGGGTCGCTGCCGTCGGCCCTGCCTCACGCCGTTGCCCCCGGGAGTGGAGATTGCTCTTCCCGGGGGGCAGAAGCATTGGAAGAAGATGGAGGCTAGAGTTTGGATCCAAGTTGTGATATCATCTTAGAATTTGGGAGATGAGAGAAATAGGAGTTGAATTGTTGGTTCTATTTCAAGAACTTAAGGGGTAATATATAGTGTACAATAAACCCTAGATTAGACTACAATTACATAACTACCTCCTTAACACTTACATGACTATTGCACTAATATGACTATTACACTATTACCTTTAATAGGAACAACCCTTTGATGTAGTTGACAAGTTCATGTCACACTGTTTGGAATTTTCTAAGCATGCTCTTATTAATGCTTGCGTGCCTATTTCAAGTATATGATGATGTGAGCACATTGATATCCCCAAAGTAATCTAGTCACATTGTTGCAATGTACTTTGTTTTTTGACACTGAAGTACTGAACATGTTCAAAGGCACAAGAAATATATCTTATTGTTCCTTCGCCCTTGCAGATGGGTGGTATAGACGAGGCTGCTCTTGATCGCCTTTCACTTGTTACTGAAATGACCAAGCATATCCGTGTGAGGGCAAATGGTGGGAGGTCTACTGCATCTGAACTTGGGCAATTTTCACCTATCTTCATTTGGCTACTGAGGGTAATTGCCTCCTTGATTTTGAGAGCTTTTTCATTACAATTTCTTTTGTAAACTATCAGAGTTGTTTCCCCAGTCTAAAAAACTGTCATTTTCTTAGGATTTCTATCTAGATTTAGTTGAAAACGATAGGAAGATAACTCCACGAGATTACCTGGAAATTGCTCTGAGGCCTCTTGATGGCAGAGGAAAGGATATATCTTCAAAGAATGAGGTATTATATCAGAATATGTTCTTATTGTTTGTAATTCATAGAGTAGCTTCTAATATTGTAATATTCTAGAGGGCGCACTTCTGTAATTTTCCTATTGTTGTTTACATTGTGATCTACAATCTCATTAAATATTGTTTATGCAAATGTTCTTAGATCCGTGAGTCCATTCGTGCACTCTTTCCTGATAGAGACTGTTTCACACTGGTACGTCCATTGAACAATGAAAATGAACTTCAACGCCTTGATCAAATTCCGGTAAGCTCCTTTTCCTTCTATTTATCATTATAGTAGGATGCATTTCTGAACTTTTCCCCCCTCTTTTGATACATTTTATATTGGACCTCTTCTTTTTGGCAGCTAGAGAAACTGCGGCCTGAATTTCAAGCAGGACTGGACGAACTAACAAGATTTATTTTTGAGAGGACAAGGCCTAAGCATGTTGCTGGTACGGTCATGACAGGACCTGTACTTGCTGGTGTTACGCAGTCTTTCTTGGATGCAATAAACAATGGAGCTGTACCGACTATATCATCCTCTTGGCAGGTATTTTGTTTCTTGAGCCATGGCTCTGGGCAGTAGAATATATCTGTAAAGTGATTCATATCAGATCAGAGCATGTCTGATATGATGGTATCCATTGACGACAATTATATGTTGATACAGAAGGAATATGAGAGAACCATGTTGTTCCTCTGTATGCCGATGTTATGTGTTTCAACTATTTCCTACATGAACAGTAATGTCAGAATTTGCAACTTCCAAAAACACTGTATAAAGAGAAAAGAGTTAGAATTTTGTAGCATGATGGTAAAAGCATATATGGGACAAGCCAGCAAAAAGTCATCTGGTACCCAATTGCCTTACCAATGCGTGCCAAAATTTGGCCATCCATGACTTGGGCAAAATTTTGGCAAGAAATGAACTAGGATGACAATTGGAATAGAATCATGCCAAATTTTTTTGCAGCAAATGAAACAAATGCCAAATCCAGTAGATGCGACAAAAAAAAATGCAACCCTTGGCTTCAAACCAAACACTGGATGTGTTCTGGTGGTGTATCAGTTTATATTGTATGTGAGATGTACCACCCTACTAAGGTGCATGAAGAATCACTTTTTATGTGCCTTTGTAGTATAATCCAAACGTTATGAGACATAGTATTCAGAAAATATGAGGAAGTATAACAGAAAAGTGGAGGTGTGGTCTGTATTGACTATTGAGTGGTTAAAATTATTTGAAGCTGAGTAATTTTTTAGATAATTTGCTTTTATCATCTTCAGAATGTCCTTGTTATCTTGAGTTTAGACATCTTCTTTATTTGACTGCAGAGTGTTGAAGAAGCAGAATGTCGCAAGGCATATGATTCTGCTGCTGAGGTTTACATGTCATCTTTCGACCGCAGCAAACTAGCAGAAGAAGTAAGTTAATACATCGATTAAGTGCAGTGCATGCTTATAGATTGCAGTATGCCTTAACTCTGTACATTTAGGATGCTTTAAGGGATGCACACGAAGCTGCTTTAAGAAAGGCACTTGATGCATACAATACTGCTGCTGTTGGAACTGGCACTTCACGTATGCATTATGATAAAGTTCTTAACAACTTCTGCGAAAAGCATTTCAGGTATACATACCTTTTTTTTGTAAACATTACGTGGAATCTTATTTTGCCATTAGATATAATCACTATTCACTTATCCAGCATGTGGAACCATACATAGAGAACAAGCTCTCCATCGAACATCTTTTCGTGTAATATTTCACAATGGTATGCTCTGTTTGAGCTGGAGCTTGGGTTAAGCACCACCGAACTCATTCTCTCTTTAATTAGTGCACAGGTTACTGCACAACTACCACTTCAATTAGTGCACCGGTTAATGAACTTTAGTTACCAAGAAAACCAATTGGAGGGAAGAGGAGCCGGCACTAGTGTTCAATTTGAGGTTGGAGTCAAAATGAAACTTTAAAACTGAAATGATATATCAATTTTGGAGCCAAAAGGCAGAGTATATAGAGGGTTCATATTCATCTAAAGTACCTGTAGAGATTCTCATCCAGTTATGGCTTGTAGAGAATGTGTACCACATGTTAACCTTAATGCTAGTCCTGCTATCTGTTAGATGGAGAGGGTGAGTGGAAATGTGAATGGTTAGTTGTATTGCAATAGTCCAATGGGCAATATAGAGTACAAGATACACACAAGACTAAACACTATAATAATATGGAAATACCACAAATATCCTTAACAACCCCCTCAAATGCAAGACGTATGCAATAGCATTGCATTTGGAAATGGTTGACACTAGAATAGGAAAAATAAAAAATCCGAGTCTTGAAGTTGTCCTCATAGCGTGCATCTCTTGGAAAATTGTGTCGAGTATTAAAAGATCTCCCATCTGGGGTCGTGCGGCGGCCCATAAAGCACAAGATGCAGGGGTTGTGAAGGTAGAGGCAAGCGGGAGCAAAGTTGATTGCGGCAGCACGATGAAGAAGATGATGAAATAAAGAGATCTGTCAAATCAAGCCGAAGGGGAATGGATAGAAGCGAAGCGAGCGACAGGGAGGTCGGCGGCGACCAGAGGCTGAGCACGGCGGCTTGGCTTGGGCCAGTTCCGACCAGATCCGAGTGGATTTGGTCGGGAAGAGGACGACGGCGGCGGCTGAATCCGGGCGAGGTGACGTCGGCGGTAGACAATTAGGAGGCCGTCACTGGGAGTGGAGATTGCTCCTCCTAGGGGCAGGGGCAGCGGCAGCGGAGAACAAGCCGAGGCTAGGGTTTCACAACCTGCTATGATACCATGTTAGATGGAGAGGGGGAGTGGAAATGTGAATGGTTAGTTGTATTGCAATAGCCTAATAGGCAATATATAGAGTACAAGGGACACACAAGCTTAAACCCTAGAATAATAGGGAAATACCACAAATACCTTTAACACTATCAGCGAAGAAAGGATTCCATTTGATCTAAACTTCGCGCCTAATGAGCTTGAAGAAAACTACTTAATGCCAAGCAATGTCATAACCGTTGACTTGAACAGGAGTATAAAAAGAAGAGGAATGGGAAAATAAGTCTTACTCCTTTAATTAGAGTTTGGTGGGAATTGCATGGGAAATAGAGTAGAGGCATGGAAAAAAAGACCATTTATTAACAGGAACAAAAGGGGGGCAAAAGTGCCTCGAAATTGTAGAATGATTTATATTTTGAGAAGAGTTGAGAAGGCTAAAACGACCTATATTGTGACACCAAGGGAGTAATAATCAAATGGTAAAGTACGTGAAGTTGGCTGCACTAATTTACCTTATTTGTACTGTATTCACCTCCTTAGCTACATAAGTTCAAAACTTCAAATACATCAAGAAGTTAAATCACACATTGATGGTATATAATAAGTGAATAGTGGAGCCTATGCTCCACTGTTGAATATCTCTAATCGAGATGGCATACACTTTGATTTGTGTTCTGAATTTCTGATATATTAATCCTTTCATATCTAATTGAGTTGAACAAAGAATTTCATTTAATTGAGTTAGTCCATAACTTGATTACCATATTCCTTATTGAATTAAAGACTAGCATATAAAAGTTTGAAGCCCTCATTTTAATGATTGTTTTGTATATTGTATACCTCATCTAGCTTGATCAAACATTGCATACCTCGATCAAATTATACAATATGTGATAATGGAGCCTACGCTCCATGGACCCCCAAACTGGTGCCTTCAGCTAAGCAAATGGTATATGCCTGTATTCAAGTTAGTGGGGGTCCTTCCATACATGGCTATGTTTTTGCTATTTACTTGTTGAATTATTTTTCCCAATAGTCTACCGCTCAGTTCCTCATGTAGGATACTCGTTATCCAGTTGTCTATAATTGGTCACTTACATTGTGACTGACTGATGGTTTTTGGTTCTTAGTCTTGTGGCTCATTTGCTTGCATGTACTTGCTTCATTTGTTTAGGACTACAAAAGGAATGCCTTTTTAGAGGCCGGTAAGCAGTGCTCAAACGCAATACAAAATATGGAGAAGAAAGTCCGATCAGCGTGTTCTGCTCCTGGAGTCAAAGTTTCTGGTGTGATCCAGGTATTTCTCCAGTATGACATGCATGTATGCTCGAAGCAATACTTGCTTTCTGAAGACGTCATACAGTATGATTATTAGTGACCCAATTAAGCTAACATGCCATTATTACTTTATTGTTGACCATAGTGAAATGGGATGGGGGTTTTCCTTCTTTCTTTCTTCTCTCTCTTTTGCCCTGTGTTCTGTTTGATGTGCTATGTTATGTCTTGAATAATTTTGTGAATGCGCTTTTGCTAGATAAATAATCTAGATGAGAGATTCTGTTTTGCCTGAAATTACCAGGGGCTCTTATGTTTACGCCTACTTGACTACAGCTTTGCACACCTTTGTGATTTGAGTTGCTACTTGCTAATTTTTTTTCATCGGTGCATTGTTTGTAGTTGTAATCTTCTATGATGGAAGTTGCTCTGGCTTTGTTTTACCCTGTTTATCCTTTGAAGTTGAGAACTTGAGATAACACATTAAATTTTGTAGGTTCTGGAAACTTTACTCGCTGAATATGAAACTTCTTGTTCTGGCCCAGGAAAATGGAGAATGCTTGCGGCCTTTTTAAGACAGTGGTTTGTTCCTGCTTCTGATCCTTAAATATTTCATGCTCGTGGTTGGTTTGAGTTAGTTGCATTCAGAAGATAAAACCAGAAATGACAATTTCCAATGTTTGTGTCACAAACTTATATTTTTTTCGGATTGATTTGAACAATATTTTTTTTTCTATATTGTTGCCACATATTTCGTTGAGCTTCTCTTGATTCTATCACACATTAGGATGTCTCTAAGCTTTGCCTGCTGTCTCAAATATTCTAATGATATTTTTTTGGCTTTTTTTTAGTTTGTGGTTGAGACTTGAGATCTCAAATTGTAATTGCATGTTGGATCTTGATGTATAATATTAGATGCTCTATGCCCAAAGTCCCAAACTATAGCATATATATTGCGTTTCAGTCAGTAGATTGTGGTATCAATAATTTCACCCATCTAGTCCAATTCAGCTGGAGCTATTTGCTCACAACTTCCTTAGCATTTCGATAAATTTTCATTCATTTTCTCTTTTGTCAATTTATCGTTTCGTTAAATGTATAATGCTGGATTTCCGTTGTTAGTTTTCAAATCTCAACCATTGCTTCCACTTGTTGATTAGTGGGCATCTCTAAGATTCTGATATACATTTCTTTTTCTTCCAGTTTGGAAGGGCCTATTTTGGACCTCTGCTTGAAGTTAATAAATGAAGCTGAATCAGAGAGGACTTCCTTTGCACTAAGAGGTCGGTCAAGTGAAGACCAACTGGAACTTTTAAAGAAGCAACTTGAAGCAAATGAGGCCCACAAATCTGAATATCTGAAACGGTATGAAGCTGCAATAAGTGAAAAACAAAGGGTTTCTGATGATCTTAGTGGTCATCTTGCAAACCTGAGGACCAAATGTAGCACATTAGAGGAACGCTGCTTGAGCATATCAAAAGAACTTGATTTGGTACGACATGAATGCACTGATTGGAGAGTGAAGTATGATCAATCTGTTTCTCAGCACAAGGGTGAACAAGATAGAGTCATTTCTCAACTAGCATCTCTTGAGTCTAGATATAGCTCTGTGGAGGGAAAGATGGGAGCAGCTCGTGAGCAAGCAGCCTCTGCTCAAGATGAGGCCTCAGAATGGAGGCATAAATATGAAACAGCTGCTGTGCAAGCTAAAACTGCTTTGGAGAGATTAGCATCGGTGCAGGAACAAATTAACAAAATCGCGCAAGAAAGGGAAAGTGCTATAAGGGCTGAATTTGCTGCCCAGTTGGAGGAAAAGGTTCTCCACCCCCTCCCCCCCTCTCTCCCCACATACCCAATATGTTTCTTGTGTTTGACTATGTATGTTGACAACTTCTTAATGACAGGAAGAGGAAATGAAGAGATTAGTAGCAAAAATTAGACATGCAGAGAGTGAAGAAAGTGTGTTGGTTGAGCGCTTGCAGGTCACTTTACCTTTCAATTACTCTTGAATTGATGCATTCTGTTTTATGTGAATTTTAGTTATCTAATGCTGAAACATCACTTTCAGGCAGTGGAATCCCAAACACAGAGCCATAATAAGGAAACTGCAGTCTTGAAGGATGAAATTAAAGAACTGACTAGCAAATTAGAATTTGTAAGAGATAGAGCGGTATCATATGAAAAACAAGCTAGAATGCTCGAACAAGAAAAGAACCATCTTCAAGAGAAGTTCTTATCTGAATGCAAGAAATATGATGAGGTGGAAGAAAGATATAAAGATGCTGAAAGGGATGCAAAGAAAGCTACCGAGTTGGCTGATGTAGCTCGAACTGAGGCCACTGCAGCCCAGAAAGAAAAGGATGAAGCGCAGCGGTTATCAATGGAAAAATTAGCAGTGATTGAAAGAATTCAAAGACAAGTTGATAGACTGGGGCAGGAGAAAGTAAATCTATTGGATGAAGTGCAAAGGATGCGTAAATCTGAAACAGATGCCTTGTCAAAGGTTACTTTCCTTGAGAGTAGGGTTGCTGAGAGGGAGAAAGAAATAGATGAATTAATGACCCGGAGCAATGAACAGAGGTCCAGTACGGTGCACGTTCTTGAGAGTCTATTGGCAACAGAACGCGCAGCTAGGGCTGAAGCCAATAAGCGTGCAGAAGCCTTATCTCTACAGCTACAATCCACTCAAGGTAAACTTGATGTACTCCACCAGGAGTTGACATCGATTCGTCTTGTTGAGACTGCGCTGGATAGCAAGTTTAGAACCACTACTCATGGCAAAAGGATGAGAGAGAATGAAGTAGGCATGGAGTCGGTCCAAGATATGGACATTGATCCTCCGGAGAGGAGCAGAAAGAGATCCAAAAGCAACACTAGTCCGCTGAAACACGTCCAAACTGAAGACGGTGGTTCTGTTGATATGGGAGAAGACAGCGTTACAGTTGGCACAGATATAAAAGATGGCAATTCAGGAGATTATAAAAAATTCACCATTCCAAAGCTAAAAGAGGAGCTTACTAAGCATGGATTTGGGGCACAATTGCTAGAGCTAAGGAATCCTAACAAGAAGGATATACTTGCGCTTTATAAGAAGCATGTTTTGGGCAATTAAATTGATCTACAACATGCAGCTCTGTGCAAGTGCTTGCTCTGTGTTCTTAAGCTGTGCGAACTGTGAAGTATGTGAAAGAGCTCTAGTCTGCGGTGTGCAATTATCCTAACTAGGATATACAGTAGTCTGCTATGTAGGTTTATATTTAACCAAAGAGATGCCTGATTGTTTGGGTCATTTGATGATGCTGATTCGTTTGTATTTTGGTGTACATTTCTTGGTTGTCGGTTTGTAACTAGGCTTGTATATTTGCTAGTTTGGTAATTGTGTGAAATTTCGGCTTGTAAATGTGTGCTAGTTTGACACTGGCCGTCATCTTTCCACAAATCTTCGGCTAGTTTGTCGTATATTTGTGAAGGCTTATTTGTGCGGTATATTGTCTAGTGCGTGCATTTGCCGAATTGCTGTATCCTGTATTCTTGGAGTCAGACGGGAAGGAAAACTGATCAACCAGAGCATATTTCAGAACGCAGGAATTTCACAAAGCCGTTAAAATTCCCACAACAAATCTATGATCGAAATATTCTTCCGAAGACGAGCAAAGCGACACTGCAATCAAAGAGTTGATCACCGGAGCTCCCTGGCGCTCTCATCGATGGGAAAGAAATTCGAACACGCGCGTCGCTCGTATAACACAACGTTGAAGAATTGGACAAGAAATCTGGCACTTCAACGATAACAATCCTAACTTACTTACGGGAGACCGGAGTAGTAGCAACTAGTAACTTCGCACTATTTCTTCACATGTCCAGAAATCAGGACGAATCATATGTCCAGATGATTACATACACCAAAAAATTTGGGGTGATAACACAGGAAAACATTACTTCTCGACGAATCATCGAACTCTCCAGATCCTAGCTACACATACCGAAAATTTGGGGTGATAACACAAGAAAACATTAGTTCTTGACGAATTCTTCGTGTCAGATCAAACTCTCCAGATCCTAGCTACACACCCCGAGAGACGACGGCGCCAGCATCGTGCGCATCCCCGGGCCCAAGGACGACGCCGCGCACACCTTGCGGCTCACGCGCACGACGGGTTTCCTCCTCTGGTTCGCCATATCCGGCGCCACGATCACCTGGATCCGCCGCTGCTTCTTCGCGTCGGCGGCTTCCTCGTAACCCTCCCGCAGCTTCCGCTTGGTCGCCGCCAACTTCGCCTCCAGGCTTGGCCCCGACAGCGCCGCTGCGACAGCCGTCGTGGTCGACGCCCTGGCGGAGGTCTCAGGACGAAACAGAGCCTTGGAGGTCGGCGCGAGCTCGCGACCATCCTGGTTGCCGACGACGCCGCGGATCTTCGAGATGCTCACGTCCTCCCCTGCGCGGACCGGTGCGGCGGACACGCTCATGGCGATCCCCGCGGGCGAAGCAGCTGGGGACGGCGCGAAGAGTAGCTCCATGATGTGGTCGCGCCTCCGCCTGAGCTCCGCGGGGTCGTCGAGCGCCGCGATGGTGATGGCGGCCTCGAGTGCCTCGAAGACCTGGGAGCCGAACAGTTCCCTCCAGCGCCCGATCGACGTCGCATCAGCAGCCATGGCGCGGGGTCGGCGGCGGAAGAAGCTAGGGCAAAGGCAAACGCGGAAGAAAGAGAGAAGCTTGGGCTGAGGGAATTGGGAGCGATGGCTGAGTAATTTCCAGGGGGTGGCTTAAATGGGGAGTCAGGACGCCGACTTCGATGCGGATTGCGGAGTAGGACGGGTGGTGGCGTCTTTGAGACGCGACGCGTTTCAAGCATGGGGAACTTTATTTTGCTGCCTGTTTGTATGTACGGAAAATTAAGATATTTAAAAATAAATGATACACTAGTCTAATGTCCATGTTTTTACCACGAATTAAAAAAAATCATATCTCGTGAACCGTCGTCATGCTCAGCCTACAATGCAAGTGTGCCTCTGCTATTTTGTATAGGCGTGTGAATTTTATTTAACTTAAACGATTACAACATTTGCATTACAATGGCCGACCGACGAAATAAAACTTAAGTACTAGAAGTAACAGAGTAACAGAAATAGCAGCGGAAGTAAAAGTAGTGAAAGTAAACCAGATTCCAGCGGTGTGCCCATCTAATACCCAAAGGCAACCGACAAGAAACAAATCCTACATAGGCCCGTCATCGAACTCTCCGGTTTCGGGTGCGAAGAAAGCGTCGTCTGGTGTTGGCTCTTCCTCATACTTTGAACAACAAATTAAGCAAGATTGAGTACATTTTGCATTCAGCAGGACTTGTATTGTATCGCAAAGTTTATATAAATGCACTATCAAAAGATGTAGCTCTACTCCACAAGTTGCGCTAAGCAGATTTTATTTGCAATATTCATTAGTAGTACTTTGCAACGACATTTGAAAGAGCGGTTAAATGAATAATGCATAGTAATAAGTATTTAAATGAATCATCCATAGTAACAACTACAACTCGCAACCCTCCTTGGCCGCGAGCAACAATTTACGTTCAGTCATAACTCAACAGTTAACTCAAATAAATCACAAACCATTTCATGTGTTTTCCTGACAAGGCAGTTTTTGTGAAAATAAACACTAAACCCATACCGTCCGCACTAAGCACACTTATGACCACGAGTACAGCTATTATAATAGATTTACAATCTGCAGATGTGTACAACTTTACCCACATAACACGAATATTCCAGTTTGCCTGGAATTCTCTAGTTTATGTATGCGAATGTATGGATATGAATACCACTGCTCACTACTGTAGGTAAGCAATCTAAAGTACGCGTCGAAGACTCTAGTCCTAACCTTGCACTAGCCTAGCGAGTGTTTATCCTTCACTACCCGGATAGCTCCCATTGAGTAAGGTATTCGCAGTTGTGTTAGAAGGCTTTATCCCAATCCTCGGAGAAGGGAGCCCATTCGGACATGCCGATCCTTTGGCTCTATCCGCACTTTGCGGCCTACCTACGGGCAAGACTAGTTTTTCAATGATTTAATTAGCTAAGGTCATCCTCGTACTAGCATATGTGGTTGTACGTTAGATTTTAGCTCTGGATTTGCGGGCGTCTAGTCCTTAACTGACCCGGGCTAGAATCTCCCCCTATATACTAGTGAGACCCCTTTCCAACTTTTTTAGAATATAATATAACTCGTCCGCGTCCAAAACTAGGTTCTGCATTTTATTTTTATACAAAATAGCATAGGCACACTCCTCTGGACATTTTCATAAATATCTCAATTTCACATTTATCACATTGTCCTTTGTACAACTTTTTCTGGAAAAATTGTTGTTCTAGTAAGCACTTGTGTGATAACTCGCACTCAAGATTCCCATATGATATCATATATTGTCTAACCCAAATCCTATAGGCTACAACAACAAGGATATCAACATATCAAGGAGGATCATGACATGAATAGGATTTACGACTACCGACAATCCAAACATAACAGTTTAATACTGAACATACACGCATGCAATAATAGAATTTGCAAAACGAAATACAATAAGTAAAATACTGAGATCTACATGATAAAAGGGGGTGTTTGCCTTGCTCAGGTTGTTTTGAATATGAGATTGGTTGGTCGTCAAATATTTCGCTCGAGCAATTGACGTCTATCGCAAAAAGAGCCAAAAATAACTAAATAATGCAAATAAATTATGACAGTAAACAAATACAAACATTTTTAAATATTTGGTAGATTATGATTTTAGACGAATTTAGAGATAAAAATAAACTCATTTGGAGTTTTGTAGCAAAAACTATTAAGGTTTGAAGTTGAGTTGGATTGAAATTTCAGAAAAAGAAAAGGGGAGAGAGAAAATGTCTCTCTGGCAGGAGGGACCCGCACATTTTTCCATTTTATTTTTGATTTTTATCTAGCCAAAAATCTCAATGAATGACAGGTGGGTTCCACGGATTGTGAGACTAGCTATAATTTTTCCACGGGTTATCTATTTTCAAATGGACTTCTTCATATTATAAAATAATCTTACATTCCTAGCATATTTTTTATTAGCAATTTTCACCTGTCATGAGCTTTTTTTATATATAATAGATATAGTAGATTGAAAAGTTTTTTGTTCTGGCGAGATTCACATGGAATTTATGTGTCGATCCAAACATGGTTTGACACAAAATTTATACAGAAGGAAATTATAGTACATTAGAAAGAAAAAAAAAATCAAAACTCAAGCAATAACATCAGGAGGAGGAGTGATGAGGGCATCTCTAACACTTATATATTTCCTCCTATTGGTGGCGATACACATATTGATCTCCAAGCCATAAGTGAGGCTACAAGTAATACAAGTGCAGAAGTGCTTGTTGGTCCACTAACAAGAGCTAAAGCTAAACTTCTAAATCAACAGGTGCTTTTATTTTTTAATGAATCTTCTGTTATCATTGATCATAATTGGGTGCTACCACTGAATTTTCGCTTGCTGGTTTATCTGTAATTCATGAAGAAGAGTTTGAGAGTCTTACTAAGGCTGAGTTGGCCCTCATAGTCAAAAAGGTCACACGAGCCTACAATAATATGAGAAACAGAAATCGAGGAGGTCCCGTGACTTGCTATGAGTGTGGTGAGCTTAATCATATTCGGGCAAATTGCCCCAAGCTGAAAGGTAAGAGCAACCACAAGGAGGGAAAGCCAGCTTGGAAGAAGCCTCAATGGAACAAATCAAGGTTTGATACTACTAAGCTGACAAAGGCCGCTCACTGGGTGCTTGCCGCTTTTGAGGATCAATTCTTAAGCAATGTTGACTCCGGGAGTGAGGAGGATCAGGAGGAGGAGTGATGAGGGCATCTCTAACACTTATATATTTCCTCCTATTGGTGGCGATACACATATTGATCTCCAAGCCATAAGTGAGGCTACAGGTAATACAAGTGCAGAAGTGCTTGTTGGTCTACTAACAAGAGCTAAAGCTAAACTTCTAAATCAACAGGTGCTTTTATTTTTTTAATGAATCTTCTGTTATCATTGATCATAATTGGGTGCTACCTAATGCAAATGTTTTGTGCATTCTAAGGTTTTGTGCATTCTAAGGTTTGAACATTTTGAAGCCTTCGGAACCAAGAGGGACGCCGGAGCCAAAGCAATGGAGGAGAAGCTCGTGGGAGACAAGCAAGGGGGAGAAGCCCAAGAATCCAAGTCAAATTCGAGACTTCCACAATCCCAACCAAATTCAAACTCGGAATCAACTCAGAATTCAATTCGGATTCGGAATCAGCCTCAAATTCGGATTCGGAATCAGCAGAACAGTCCGGAGTAAAAAGGTCATAACTTTCTCATACGAAGTCCGATTAGGGTTTTTTTGGGCTTGTTGGAAAGCTAACTTGAAGCCCGATCCAACGGATCCTCGCTCACTCCGAAATTCCTCAGGAGTCAAAAGATATGACCGAAACAATATAACAGTTGTAAAATTAGAGTTTCCTTTTTGTTTTAGATTGAGTCGGAATTGGAGTAGGAGTTCTAATTCCAGATTAGAGTAGGAGTAGGGCCTCTTGGCCAGCCATAAGGAGGAGAAGAGGCACTATATATTGAGGGTTAGACCCCCATTGTAACGGCAGACCAGTTTATGCATAAGAATAGAAACATAGCTATTGCTTGTTCTTTCGAAACCAGAGTTCATGCGAGGACTTTGAGAGAGGACTAGGCGATCCATTGGTTCGTTCTGCAATTCAAGGTCAAGCCGTCGTTCCATTGGGAATTGGGGACTTGACGATCGTCGTTTGTGGTCTCGCGACGATCAACAATCTGGTGTGTTTTGGGCGTATTCCAAAGAGTTGAGGGTTCGTGCATTGACGCGAGTGTTCAGCTAGCGACATCGTCTACTTCGCATCAGTTATCCACGGTTACTCACCGAGAAGATCGGGCATCCCCCGTATCATATGGTATCAGATTCTAGGTTTACTCGGTGAGAGCTTTTTTTTACCCTTAGTTTAGTTTCGTTTTTCTGTCCTATAGTCCATTAAACCGAAAATTACAACACAAAAATTCCAAACCCTAGTTTCAATCTGTTATTTCTTGTGAGTTTTGTTAGGTTTTAGTCCATTAGAATTTTTTGTTTAGTGCTGATCTAAGTGTTTCCTTTGCGTACCTTGTTCCTTGTTTCCTTCCAAAAAACAGCCTCAGGAAGACTTTCAAACTCTTCTTCATGAATTGCAGATAAACCAGCAAGCGAAAATTCAGGAGAAGACTCAAAAGACCCATCAGAAGCTCTCTTGAGCGGGTCTGCTACCAAAGCCATATTTTCTTTATTGGGATGATCAATCCTCTTAATCTCATGAGTCTTGAGCTTGCTATAGAGCAGCTCCAAAGTCAGATCAGAAAGATTGACAATCTCCTCAATGGCAGTAGCCTTTATCTCCCACTCTTTGATGTTGATTGCAGCCAAGAGGTGGGTGGCATTTTCAGACTAAGAATATTCAATACCAACAGCTTTCATCTGATTAATCACTTTATTAAAGCGACTGAAAATGTCATCGATACTCTCTCCAGGACGCATCTCGAATTTGTTATATTCACGCTTATAGACTGTTTGGCGTACTTTCTTGACTTGGGATAAACCCTCATGATAGGTTTCGAGAGTGTTCCATATCTCATGCGCAGTCTGAAGATTGCAAATCCGATCATACTCCTATCTCCCAAGCCCACCATACAAGAGGTTTTTAGCCTTATTGTTGTTAGCCAAAAGGGCTTCTGAAGCCGGCGTAGCAACTTCGGGCACAACGAGCGGGACTCGAACAACCTCCAATATAGCGTGTCCTTCGCTCTCAAGGAAGACTCGTATGCGATTCTTCCAATAGGCATAGTCGTGCCTATCGAAGATATGCGGCTTTGTGCAGTATCTATCCATCGCCAAGTTCTGTGACCGGTTAAGATCAAGATTGAACTAACCGGGCTCTGATACCACTTGTTGGACCGAAAAGGCGACTAGAGGGGGGGGTGAATAGGAGCACGCTCACTTTTTCACAAATACTGGATTCAACACAATTTCACTCCAGTAGCTATGGAAGCTATGAAGATCAGTATACCATTACAGCGGAAGACTAATATTGAATCCAATAAACACCCAAAGCAATACTACAAAAGATCAAGCACAAGATAACAAATCACAGTGCACTACTGGTCAGACCGCTAGCTCAAGGGCGGTCGGACCGATTTTCGGTTGATCTGACCAGTGGCCACGGGCGGTCTGACCGCCGGCCTCCAGAACAGAACAGATCAGCCCCGATCACGAAGATGAAATTAGATGAAACTTTTGATCTACTAATCCAAACTTGATAAAACTTGGAACACACATTCTCTATGATATCAGGAACCTATTCCAATAGAAAGTTATGATAATTCTTGGAAGAATAGTGATCCTTTTCAATTTGATTGAAGAAGGGTACAAAACGGGTCAAAACGAAAACTAGATCAAAACTCTTGCTCGTGGGTGATTGATGATCAAGATGATCCTAGATAGATTCCCACACGCCACAGCGAGGTAGATCACGTGAAGAAACCAAGCAAAAACTCACGGCTCAAAGAAAGATATAAAATCATCAAATAGAGAGAAAGAACGCAATGAGATAAAACATTGATCAACCTTTCCTTTGACTGATTGATATGATATGGGCTTATAGCCTCTCCATCAATGGAGGACAATGCTCAATCCAAGAGCACGAAAATCACATCAAACTATCAAGAACCCTAGCCTCCACAAAAGCTCTCCCTAAGAAAATTAGGGTTTACAAGAATTGCAAAAGAGACGAAGCAAAGGTGCAGTCACCTCCCTCTCCTATTTATAATGGAGGCTTAGACCTTCTAGAAGTTTGACTCAACTGGTCTCCCGTTAAGGTCCAAAATAAACGGGACACTTACGCACGCATTTTAATACGCTGTCTTTAACACCCCTTGACCTAACTAGCTACACCTTGCGCCATCTTGCGCTTCGGATTAGCTAATAGGTCACCCTTATCCATCTTGCACCACGCTTGAGTACATCGACCTCACCGGGCATCGTCGATCGTTCTGGATCTCAGCTCTCCAAGCCTAGTCCCGATCATCCTCGCCGTTGACCGTCGTTGACCACTAAGCAACCTGCACAACAATAGACAAGTAAACCGAATTTGGGAACAAGTTCTTCACAACTTGACCCATGTTAGTCAAAACATGCATCATGCAACATATATGCCCTGAAACTCATGACTTTGACCTAACAAACGAAAATCGCCGCCACGACGGGCGACGAACAAAGTGACAATCGGACCGCCCACCCTGGCCGGTCTGACCGCCAGCTATTGGCCGGTCAGACTACTGGAAATTTCAAACCAATAGAATTTTTGACTGGAGACTCCAAAAATTATGGGACCAAGTGCAATAGAATCCCCTCTCTTGCTTAAACCCTCTATTTTTGGCCCAGCTCAATCCACCACTTTCGACATTCTTTGGTCGACCGCCGCTAGGCCGGTCGGACCGATCTTGACCGATCGATCACGCCGCCGGTCGACCGGTTATGGGTGGACAATGAGTAATCGTGCGAAAATATGCAAAACGACAAACTGTTAACGCCATTGCCAATTGTCACATCATCCTAAGATCTGTAGCATATCCCCATGATATCCACAGTAGGCCAGTAGAAACCTTGGCGGAAAGTTTTTGCCACGAGGCTCGGGGGTGCTTGGTGTGCTCCGCATTGTCCCTCGTGTACTTCTCGCAGCAAGGATTGCCCTTCGGCCTGGGAGATGCACCGCAGCAACAGGGCGCACACGCCTCCCTTATACAGCTGGCCGTCAATGATGCGGTAGTTGCGAGCTCGGTGCTTTAGGCGGCTTGCCTCGGCTACTTCGTCGGGCTCTTCTCCTCCGAGGTAGATTCGAATAGAATTCTGCTAGTCTGTGCTACTAATATGGAGAACGGGACGAGACTCTCGGGCCGTTGGTGTCTCCAGGGCAGCCTTCAGTGCTTCCGGGGTAGTCCCTGGTGCTTCCGGGGCAATTGATGGCTCCTGCAGCCTGGAGTACAGTACGTCTGGTAGGGGATTCTCGTTGGAGCTGGCTATTTTGGCCAACCTGTCTACCGCGTCATTGCTGGTGCGCGGGATGCTCTGGACGGTGATGCCGTGGAAATGCTTTGCTTCGCCCCGGATCGCCGCTAAGTACGAGGCGGGAGTCACTCTTGATTATTATGCGCTTCGCGTCCAGCGTTTTGGCTTTCCCAGGCTGAGCAGTATGACCTTGTACTCGAAGGCGTTGTTGGTTGTTGGGAAGTCTAGGCGCACCGCGTAGGAAATTGGCCGGCCGTCTGGCGCGGTCAAGATGGCGGCGACGCCGTCCCTTGCTGCGCACCATGGCCCATCTGTGGTAATTACCCAAGGTGTCTCAATTTTGCCTTGCGCATGGTCCTCTAGTTGCGGAGTCCATTCGGCGACGATGTCGGCTAAGGCCTGCGACTTTATTTCTGTCCGCGCGGTGAAGGCCAGGTCGAATGGCGCCAACTCGGCCCCTCACTTGCCTATGCGACCCGATGCGTACTTGTTCCTCAGCATCAGGGCCATCGGATAGGATGTGGGGATCATGATGGCGTGCGCCAGAAAATAGTGTCGGATCAGCTTACGAGAGGCCATGTGGAGAGCGTAGGCCAACTTTTCTAACTCGGTGTACCGGGCTCTGGCGCCCTGCAAAGCTTCGGATACGTAGTACACCAGGCGCTGAACACCTTCGTCTTGGATGAGTACGACGCTGACGACGGACGAAGAGGCTGCGAGGTACAGCAAAAGGGTTGCGCCCTACGCTGGGCTCGCCAAGCTTGGGAGCTTGGCGAGGTACTCCTTGAGCTGCTGGAACGCCTCTTGGCAATCTTGGGACCAGCTGAAGGGCCCCGCTCCGCGGAGCGTTTTGAAGAATGGCAAGGCCCGCTCCGCCGAGCGGGACAAGATTCTTCTGAGTGCTGCGAGGCGGCCCGTGAGTTTTTGCACCTCGCGGGCCGTGCGGGGAGGTGCCATCTCCTGGATGGCTTTGATCTTTTCTGGGTTCGCCTCGATACCCCTTTGCGATACCAGGAAGCCGAGGAGCTTTTCGGCCCGGGCGCCGAAGGCACACTTTTTGGGGTTGAGCATTATCCCCTTCGCCCTGAGGTTGGCGAATGTCTCTTGGAGATTGGCCACGTGTGACGCCTGGAGCTTGCTCTTGACCTCCACATCGTCGACATACGCCTTGACATTCCGGCCGAGCTGTTCGGCAATAACCTTGTTGATGAGTCGACTGAACGTGGCTCCCACGTTCTTAAGGCCGAAGGGCATCTGACTTTAATAATATGTGCCGATGGGGGTGATGGATGCCGTCTTGATCCGTCCTCCCTTGCCATGAATACCTGGTGGTAACCAGAGTAGGCGTCGAGAAAGCTCATTAGGTTGCAGCCTGAGGTGGCGTCTACGAGTTGGTCGATGCGGGGTAGGGGGAAATCGTCTTTGGGTGTGGCCTTGTTGAGGTCGGTAAAGTCAACACACATGCGCCAGTCTCCTTCCCCCTTCCGCACGAGGACCGGGTTGGCCAGCCACTCCGAGTTCTTAATCTCCCTGATCACACTGGCTTTTAAGAGTCTGGCAACCTCCTTCTTTGCGGCTTCGGCCGCTCTACACCGATCTTGGCGTAATACGCTTCTTGGGCACCGCGTCGCTCCGCAGTGTCAGCTGATGCTCGGTGACTTCCCTCGGGACCCCCGGGATGTCTTCAGGGCCCCAAGCGAAGATGTCCTTGTTGCGGCGGAGCACCCCAAGTATTTCTCCGCACGCCTCGGCTGACAGCTCGACCCCGAGGGCCACCGTTTTGTCTGGTTCATCTTCGGCGATAGGGACCCTCAGGAGCTGGCCTTCAGGCTTAACCTTCGGCACTCACCTTGCCGGGGCGCTGTCGGGCTATGCAACGCCTGTTCCCACGGCGTGGACATGGCTCGGTCTGCCTTGCGAGGTCTTGATCCCACGGCGGGGGATGGCTATCTCGTGACGTGGAGGAACTTCGTGGGATCCGTCGACCCTTCGAAGCGCCGGACTTCTGACATCTTGAAGCCCTAGGGCCAGCGGGTTGCTTCCAACCCTGCGCTCAAAGGGGAACTAGGATCTCCCCAGAACACCGGTGCGGGAGCAGCAGCGGGGGACCCTGGTGCGGCAGGTGCTCCGGCTCTGGGCAGCGCGGCCCCCCGGGGTGGCGGGGCCGTTCCTGTCGGAGGTCGGCCGGCTCTGCTGGAGCAGTTCATGTGCCCCTGCGTTACCTCCGGTGGGCGGCCCGCATGGCCCGGCCGATCGCCCGAGTCCAGGGGGCGCCTCGCCAGCTACGGTGTTCTCCTGCCTGGAGTTGTAGGTCTCTTCCTCGGGGCGGGCGGCCGCCGTCGCGGCTCCGGCCGTGTGAGACCTGGAGGGCCTGCTTCCCCGGGAGGTTTCGCCCGGGGTCCGCCGTCCGGGTTTTGACGATTGCTTCGCTTGGTCGTAGGGGCCGGTAGAGGCTGCCCCTACGACACATATATTTTGACCTCCCATCGGCCCCTACGACACATATATTTTGACCTTGTATGAAAAATCAAATCGAATGGTCAAATTAAATACAATTGTAGCATCGAAATTAAGCATGCTATAGCCAACTGTAGGATCAAAATTAAATGCTCTGTTTCATCTCCTTTATCTAATTTTCACACCGTGCCCGTTTGTACTCTAAAAATGTTGAGGTGAGCAGCAACGCCATAGGCAAATCACAGCAGAGCGGGTCAATCTAGTCAGTAGAAGAAATAAAGAACTAAACGTACGCTAGCACCTTACAAGGCCACCTTGCCACGTAGTTTCGAGATTCACTGGCCGGCTTGACGAGAGCACCTCCCGTGCCGCAGCCTCGTTTCGCTCATGTTGCTGGTCAAATTTCTCATGGTGGGACAAAGAACAGGAAGAAGAAGTTGCAGGACGGGCGTACGAGACAGCCGGACGCGGATAGAAGGGAGTGGCTGGTGCCCGACAAGAGGTGGCGGCAGTGTTAGTGAGCTGTCGATTCAACCGCTCCGGGCACTGATCGATAGGAGAGAAGCCGGGGCGGAGAGAATTGGGAGCGAACGGCTGAAGTAATCTCGGAGCTGTGCCTTAAATCTTATCTCGCTCCGGCATTGGGAGTCAGCACTCCGACTTCGATGCGGAGTAGGAAGGGTGGGGGAACGGTGGCATCTCGGGGACACGCCGCGCGATACATGTACGGAGAACTAAAATTGAAAAGATAAACGAAACAATAAAAAAGGTATAAATATTTTTTTGAGAGGATATAAATATGTCTATTTGGAACTATAGCGTTTTACATAAGTTTTAAATAAAAAATACTTAATCAAATTAAAATAAGTAAAAAATGAAAGTTTTTTTTTGTGAATAGTGACATTTTTTTTAAATGTTTTGTCTGATATTTCACTTTTTCGTTTCTCATAGTAAATATTTATTTCTCTAAGAATTGGCAATTGCTATATCATTAGGCAGTTGAGCTCTTTCGTCTAAAATAAGATAGGCAAATTGGCTCCTAAATACTCTAAAAAATGGCTCCTTAACAATGCACTTAGTTGGCATTAAAATATATCGTAAATTTGATAATTCAATGACGAACACGTGAAAATTATGGTCATTTGCATGAACACAATTATTCGATTAAAATATTTTTATTTTGAAATTTAGGAGCTAGAAATGGCTTGAAAAATCATGTTCTCCCTTGGATATCAATTTAACCTACTTGTCATTGCCCACTTCTATATCTATATTATCTTCTCTCTCCCCTAGCTCCCGTGACCCGGGATTTTTCAAACAAACCTTTCTCTCCTAATTTTTGAAATAATAATATTTTAATCGGTTTGATTGGCTCTAGTAAATGGACAATTGTGCTCCCTTGCAACGTTATTGCTTGAGTTTTGATTTTTTTTCTTTCTAATGTACTATAATTTCCTTCTGTATAAATTTTGTGTCAGACCATGTTTGGATCGAGACATAAATTCCATGTGAATCTCGCTAGAACTAAAAACTTTTCAATCTACTATATCTCTATTATATATAAAAAAGCTCATGACAGGTGAAAATTGCTAATAAAAAATATGCTAGAAATGTAAGATTATTTTATAATAGGAAGAAGTCCATTTGATCCCTAAGTATGCTGTCCAGCTACTTAACCTTCTGACCTAAAAAAAACCGACCCTTTGATCCCCTCTCGTTGAAAAACCAGTGCACTTAGCCTCCATAGCTCTTTTCCTAGGTGGTATTACCTACGTGGCACTCAGTCAGCCTGGTTTCACCACATGGGATACTGAGGTGGTAGGAGGCTTGCTTAATGTAATTCCGCATGGTGCTGCTCTCTCTCATCACCTCCTACTCCCTCCCCAGTCCCTCCCGCCCGCTCGACCTCCTCTTCGCCCACCTCCCGCCTGCTCCCTCCCCGCGCCACGCCGCAGCCACCGGCGACCTCATCTCCTCTTCGCCCACCTCCCTCCTGCCGTCACCCGCGCTCCCTCCTCGCACCATGCCGCGACTGCCAGATACCTCACCTCCTCGTCGCCCACCTCCCGCTCCACCACCCTCGAGCCCGTTGGAGCCGGATCTGCTGTGCTCGAGCCTGCTGGTATGATGAGCAATATGTATTTTGTACGTTATGTCATGTATTTGTATGATGTATTCTTGTACAATATGTAGTATCACTACTGGATTCCGACTATTTGCCGAGTGCCTCAGGCACTCGGCAAAGGACCCTTTGCACTCGGCAAAAGCTTTGCCGAGTGCGACACTCGGCAAAGGACACTCGGAAAAAAATTTATCGGCGAAGCAACCTTTGCCGAGTGCCTTTTGTCGGGCACTCGGTAAAGGCTTTGCCGAGTGCCGATTCAGCACTCGGCAAAGAAAAGACTCAGTCACGGCTCACAAACCAGGAGATCTCCTATGCTCACAAACCAGGAGAAACATACGAGATCTCCTGGTTTGTGAGCATCGTACGTGACAGCGTGCTCGAAAATTTTTTAAATTTTTTCCACGGCATACGCATACGATACGGCGACAACTCGACAAGTTTCATGATTTTCGGAATTCGTTCGCATTTTATACAATTAAAAAACCACTCCCACGCAAGTTGGCGGCGTTGCCCCGTGAGCACGTTGATCGAAATTTCGAGACAGTTCCTGGATTTAGCCTAAATTTACACTAAGAAACAAGGATAACATTTTTTGAACGAATGTAATCCATTATTCGATGCACTTGCAGTTCAAACTTACATTTTTTGGAAAAATTCAACAAAACAAAATAAACTATAGAAATATGCCAAAAGGCAATGAAAATATCCCAAATTTAAACATGTTGTTTGTGGTAGTGTACTAAAGCTTCAAAAAAATATTAGTGGCAAAAAACCAAAAAAATTAGTTTGCCGAGTGCCTAGGGTGGGCACTCGGCAAACTAATAACTTTGCCGAGTGCCGCCTCACGACACTCGGCAAAGTTATTACTTTGCCGAGTGCCAACCCCAGGCACTCGGCAAAGACAAACTTCGCCGAGTGTCGGCCATCTGGCACTCGGCAAAGATAAACTTCGCCGAGTGTCGGCCATCTGGCACTCGGCAAAGATAAACTTCGCCGAGTGCCGCCTCACGACACTCGGCAAAGTTATTACTTTGCCGAGTGCCAAACGGTTTGCACTCGGCAAAGACGATGCCGCTGGATGCCGTTAGGCCCCTACAATCTTTGCCGAGTGCCTACCTTTGCCGAGTGCCTGGCACTTGGCAAAGACATTCTTTGCCGAGTGCAGGTATTTGCCGAGTGCCAGGCACTCGGCAAAGGCCTCTTTGCCGAGTGCCATATTTTGCCGAGTGCGGCACTCGGCAAAGCAGGTCTTTGCCGAGTGCCCGAAATTTGGCACTTGGCAAAGATTTTTGCACTCGGCAAATCACGTGTTTCCCGTAGTGTATGCGCATGGGTACAATATATTGTTGGAAGAAGTCCATATGGATCAGACCTTCGAACGCGCTCCATGCATGCATCAAACGTGTCTACCCGGGCATTGGCACCCACGCGCCCACATCGATTCGTCTTGTTGAGACTGCGCTGGATAGCAAGCTTAGAACCACACTACTCATGGCAAAAGGATGAGAGAGAATGAAGTAGGCATGGAGTCGGTCCTGCACTATTTCTTCATAAGTACTGAAATCAGGACGAATCATATGTCCAGATGATTGCATACACCAAAAAATTTGGGGTGACAACACAGGAAAACATTACTTCTCGACGAATCCTTCGTCTCAGATCGAACTCTCCAGATCCTAGCTACACATACCGAAAATTTGGGGTGATAACACAAGAAAACATTAGTTCTTGACGAATCCTTCGTGTCAGATCGAACTCTCCAGATCCTAGCTACACATCCCGAGAGACGACGGCGCCAGCATCGTGCGCATCCCCGGGCCCATGGACGACGCCGCGCGCACCTTGCGGCTCACGCGCACGACGGGTTTCCTCCTCTGGTTCGCCAACTGCGGCGCCACGATCACCTGGATCCGCCGCTGCCTCTTCGCGTCGGCGGCTTCCTCGTACCCCTCCCGTAGCTTCCGCTTGGTCGCCGCCACCTTCGCCTCCAGGCTTGGCCCCGACAGCGCCGCTGCGACGGCCGCCGTGGTCGACGCCCTGGCGGAGGTCTCGGGACGAAACAGAGCCTTGGTGGTCGGCGCGAACCCGCGACCATCCTGGTTGCCGACGACGCCGCGGATCTTCAAGATGCTCACGTCCTCCCCAGCGCGGACCGGTGCGGCGGACACGCTCATGGCGATCCCCGCGGGCGAAGCAGCTGGGGAGGGCGCAAAGAGTAGCTCCATGATGTGGTCGCGCCTCCGCCTGAGCTCCGCGGGGTCGTCGAGCGCCGCGATGGTGATGGCGGCCTCGAGTGCCTCGAAGACCTGGGAGCCGAACAGTTCCCTCCAGCGCCCGATCGACGTCGCATCAGCAGCCATGGCGCGGGGTCGGCGGCGGAAGAAGCTAGGGCGAAGCGAGCGCGGAAGAAGCTAGGGCGAAGCGAGCGCGGAAGAAAGAGAGAAGGTTGGGAGCGATGGCTGAGTAATTTCCAGGGGGTGCCTTAAATGGGGAGTCAGGACGCCGACTTCGATGCGGATTGCGGAGTTAGGAAGGGTGGTGGCGTCTTTGAGACGCGACGCGATGCGATTCAAGCATGGGAAATTTGTATAAGCGTGTGAATTTTCCTTTCCAAGAACGACCACCTGTCTGTGTGTACAGGGAATCAAGATTTTAAAAATAAATAAATGATACTTGAAAAATTATAAATAAAAAAAGTTCCCCGAGAGGCCATAAACAAGGAAATTATAGAACATTTTACAAAGGGTAAAACCGGATCAGATATTACTCCCTTGTATCCTAACTTATATTTTTTTCCTGAATTTGGAGCCAGATAGTGCAGACCGGATATGAATACGAATTCAGAGTATTCTAAATACGGATACACGGCGTATTCAGACCGGGAAAGGATAAAATAGTCGGATAGTACGCATTTGCACACACACATGAAGGGATATACATCGAACCATACCACCATAGCTTCAACTTTTCAACACGAGTACATATACAAGTCTTACACGTATACACGATGACATCAACATAACGATATGATGTTAGCAAAACGTAAGGTATAACAAAAAAAAACTGAACGTATGTTTGTACATAGCGACATACCTCTGCGCCTCGGTGAATCGGGAGACCGGTAAAGAACGAGACGTCCTGCAGGGTGACCGTCATCTCACTCCACTGAAAGTGGAAGGTGTGCATCTCGGGCCTCCACCTGTCAACAAGTGCCGACTGCAGGCTAGCGTCTAGGGTGAACTGGCGTCCGATGAAGACCATCCTCGCAAGGGGCAATAAGCCCGTGTCCCGTAGGATCAGGACGTAGCAATCGCCCGAGGCCAGCAGCTTCCTCCCGTCCGAGCGCCCGGGCGGAAGGCCATCCGCATCAGTAGTGTGCCACAGCTTGCACTAGTGGTCATCATCATAGAAGTGTTCCATAAGCGCCGGTAGAGACATGGCTTGCAACACATGGAATAGATGGAACATTAGTGAGAAGGTGGCTAATGAATATAAAAGATTGTAAATTAATTGCAGAGTAGTTTTTCTAGGGTGATAAGCTACATGTTAAGCTAGCTTAATTATATTATGCTCCTCTCGGTGAATGCATTTCTTATTATTTGATTTCGCTTTACGACCAAACTAACATTACAAATTAATATATAGTACTTAATTAATTAATAAACACTGTAAAATAAAAATTACGACCAAACTACATGCGAATGACAGTGGTTAATAACACTGAAATGTCCGCAAAAATATAATCGACGGAGCAAGATTGCGAGCGACTGTGAAATGAAATGAATGAGCGGAAGAGCGAGCGAGCGACTGCGAAATGAAATGAATGAGCAGAAGAGTGAGCGAGCGACTGCGAAATAAAATCGCACTCGCTTCCTCAAATTTATAGTCTGTGGATATCGTGAGGATATGTGCACGATCTCAGGATGATGAGTCAATTGGCAATGGCGTTGTTGGTTTGCAAAATCTCGCGTTTTTGGGTTTGCTCCAAGGCTGTCAGACCACAGGCGGTCTGACCGGTGGTGTCGGGCGGTCAGACCGCCCGTGGAGGAGTCCGACCGGCCATGTTGGTCGGTCCGACCGCCAAAACAAAAGTAGGTTTTTGGAGCTGGGCCAAAAATAGATTGTGTAGGCAAGTGAGGGGAGTCTCCTGGATGTGGTCCCATCATTTTTGGAGCTCCCAGTCAAAGGTTCTATTCGTTTGAAAATTCCAGAAGGTTTCGGAATTTTGAGTTGAAAATTTGGCTAAGTCCTTTGGACCGGTCCGACCGCCGTTGTGGGAGCGGTCCGACCGGCCTGAAATCGGTCGAACCGGCCCTGTGGGGCGGTCAGACTCGGCAATGGCTTGAAGGTTAGCCAAGTGTTGCATTGAGTTGGTTTTGATTGTGTTATTATATGAACTTCAATGCTTTATTGTTGTATATTGCATTGCGGAGCTAACGTGGGTCAAGTTGTGAAGAACTTGTTCCCGGAAACGGTTTGTTTGTCTATTGCTTGCGCGGGAGGCTTGCGTGTCAACGACGCCAACGGTGAGTGGATCGACTACGCTTGAGAGCCGAGGTCCGTAACGATCATGGATACCGGGTGAGGTCGTGTGACTCAAGTATGGTGCAGAATGGGCAAGATGGATCGAACGGGTGGTTCGGAACAGCTGGTTGGATCAGGCGGTGCGGATATCGGTGCGAGTCTCTGGGAGGTTCCGATGGGATTCGGACAAGAGAGGCTTGGCGACGCGATGAGAACCGCTGATCAACCTACACGTGGTGAAGCAGGCGATTGCTTCAATAGTTATGTGTGTGTGGGTCCCATGTGTAAGTGACCCCAAAAGTGGAACCCTAGCTCTCTAGTATAAATAGAAGGGGGGGAGATGGAAAACCCCCTAAGCACTCATTTGGCATTCTTCCTCACTTTCTATGGTTTGGAGGAGAGGAGAGGAGAACTAGGGTTTGGAGTGTGCTCCTTGTTGAGCTCTTGCCCTCTTTGTTGGAGAGGCTTTGTAAGCATCTTGTGTGACCGAATAATCTTGTGATGCTCAATTGAAAGATCGTTTGCTCCCTTTTGTGTTCTTCTCCCTTTTGGATGATTTTGGTGCTTCCTTCATTCAAAGGTTCATGCTTGGTCTCTTGGCCTACTTTATCTTGCTTTGATGTGTGGGATTACTCCTAGAGTCATCTAGATCATCAATCCCCCACAAGCAAGTCTTGAATCAAGATTTTCACATTTCTAGGGTTTGTGCACTTCTTTGGTAAAATCTCGAGAGATCGATTCTGCGAAGTGGATCTGACGGATCGTCGCTAGAAATAGGTCTCTAATATCATTAGGGAGGTGTGCTCGAAATTTGGTCAAGTTTTATTGGTTGAATCAAAAGTTGGATCAAATTTCGTTTTGGATTTGGGTGGAGTTTTTCAGTACTGGACTCTACCGGTCCGACCGGTCTTTCAACGGCGGTCTGACCGCCCGTGTATTCAGACCGCTGGTGTGCCGGGTCGAACCGCTGTCCACCGGTCCGACCGCCAGTTAGTTGCCGGTCAGACCGCTGGTTGACCGTCGGTCCGACCGCCCGTGGTAGCCGGTCAGACCGCCAGTACCCAGTAAGGAACAAGGTGAGTTCTTTTCTCCGTTTGTGTCGTGTGGTTGAGGGGTTTATCAAATCCAACACAAGGCTTCCGTTGTGTGCTTACTGATCTTCTTAGCTTTCATAGCTAAAGGAGTAAAGTTCGTGTTGGTTTTGATTTAGGCGAGAAAGTTTTGAAAGCGCCTATTCACCCCCCCTAGTCGCCTTTCCGGTCCTACAAGTGGTATCAGAGCCGGTTAGCTCTTCTCATAGATCTTAACCGGTCTTTGGAGCCATAGCGACTGACAAGTACTCAACCAAGCCACACATTTTTGAGGGAGTTGACTTTGCATACTGGAAGGCTCGTATGCAAGCATATATCGAGGCTCAAGGGCACGCTATTTGGCTAAAGGTGAAAAATCCTTATGTCGTGCCAGCCGATGACGATGTGATCACTCCAGATGTGGAGGCCAACAGCAAGGCTCGGAATTATTTGATCCAAGGCCTTAGTCGATCTGAGTTTGAGTGTGTTGCTCACTTGCGGTCTGCTCACGAGATCTGGCGGACACTTTGTGACTATCACGAAGGGTCCACTGCGATCAAGGAAGTGAGACAGAACCAGCTCAAAAAGGTTTACTCTAAGATCGAGCAAAGGCCTGGTGAGTCTTTGGATGAGCTGTGGGGACGATTCTCTAAGATTCTTCATGATCTCCGCGTTGTTGACTTGATATTTTCTGAGTCTGAGAATGCACGCCAGCTTCTGGGTGCTCTTGATGTGAAGGTCTGGGGAATGAAGATCACTTCCATCAATGACAACACTGTCATGAGTGAGCTTACCATGGATAAGATTTACTCGAGGTTGAAGACGCATGAGATTGATTTTATCTCGCGTCTCCCCAAGACAGAGTCGATGGCATTAGTGGTCGACAAATCCAAGGGTTGTCCTTCAGAGTCTTTTGATTGTAGCTCATCTGGTTTTTCATTATCTGCTTTACATTCCTTAAGTGATGAGCAACTAGAGAAACTGCCCGAGGATGACTTAGCCCTCCTTTCCACCAAATTCACAAGAGCGTATAACAAGGTGAGGAATAGGAGGAGAAGTGGACCGATCACATGCTTCGAATGTGGTGAGCCAAACCACATTCGCTCCAGGTGCCCCAAGCTAAAGGGCAAGGAGGAGAAGGAGACACGAAGACATCCCGGTGAGAGGATGCGAACCCAAGAAGACAAACTATCGAAGTTTGTCACCGGTCCTTGCCGCTCTTGAGAATGTAAATATGAGCGATGTGGACTCGGAACGGAGGACGACGAGTGACTCGTGGCAAGAAGAAGGCGCATGACTTCACCAGCATGTGTTTCATGGCCAAGAACAACCACGACAAATACTCCTCCAACAATGAGGATCCTTTTAGTGATCCCGATGAGGTATGCCCTTCTATTGTCGACATGAAAAGGGCGTTGGTGCTTGTGAATGAAATTGCATAAGCAAGTAAAAATGATTAAGAAGCGTGATATTATGATTGATAATTTGAACCTAGAAGTTGTTAGGCTTAAATCTATTAATCTCGATGATATTTGTGAATCTGCACTAGCTTGCTTAATGACTTGACAAGCTTGAAATCTGCTCATTCCTCTGTCACTAATCAACTTAAAGATGCTCTCGATGAACTAGAATCTCTCAAGTCTAGTTCTGCTTGTTTAGATGCCATTTCACTTGATGTGACTGCCATGGAAGCTATCCCTTTAACTTGCTCAAATTGTGCTTTGCTTGAATTAAAACTGGATAGCTCCTTAAAAGAACTGCAAAAATTTAATGCTAGTCACACATGTTCTCATTGTAAGAATAACAAGATTAAGATGCAAGAGATGAAAGAAATGCTAGTTTACTCTAGAGTTGCATCTTGTGAAAATTGTCCCAAGCTTACAATTGAGATTGAAGCCTTAAACAAGACCCTTGAAGAAAAAGGCTAAAATTGAAAGATCCATGTCTTTTACTGCTTCTAAGAAAGTTATTGATTCTAACTCTTGTGCTTTAAATGCTGAAGTTGAAACCATGATTAATCAGATTCAAGAGGCATTTAGAGTCAAATTTAAGGAGCAGTTGAATAGGATTAGAGAATCCTATTGTGTGTCCTGTGAGGCATTCAAAGTGGAAGTGGCCCTTCTTAAGAGTAAGAGCAATGAGGTAATCAAGTCTAGCAAATGCACTAGATGTGAGGGTTTAATGAAAGAGAATGATTACCTCAAGGTGACTCTTGAGAAGTTTTCAAGTGGAAAAAAGAAACTCAACATGATTCTTGATCAATCCAAGGTGAGCGTGAAAAATAGTGGTCTAGGTTTCAATCCCCTAGAGCATTCCAAGAAAAACCCACCTAAGATTGCTAGAGTTGTGAAGAATGGTTTGTTTGAGCTAGAACCTCCTAAGCCATCCGGGGTTGTTTTCAAATCCGCTGGTTTTGCTCAAACTCTTTCTGGCAAGAAAGGTGCTTTCACTCATTCTGTACAGACCTCTCAAAAGGTCCAGTACCATTGCACCTTCTGCAAGAAAGAAGGCCATACTGTTGAGTTCTGCTTCCGGAGAGTACAACTTGAGAGAAAAGAGAGGATGAGCGTTCTAAGATCCATTAGAGGAGTCCCTTCTCCAGCTGTAGTCTCTAGAGCTAGGCAGCCTGTTTATTGCACCACACATAGGCCTAGATTTGTAGAGAACTTTGTAGACTCTTTTGGTGGGTCTAGGCAGCATGTTGGATTAGGACATCGTGAGGAGAGACACCGGGTAGCACCTAGACAGGGGGAGTATCGATCTTTTGGTAGATCGTTTCGGAGAGGTCTAGGTGGTTCTCATGTGTATCCTTATGATTTTACTCCTGATCATGTAACTGCTATTTCTACTGCTGCTCCCAGACATCGTGCTTCTCAGTACTGGATTCCTCGATCATTTATCACTAACCCCAGTACTGAGGCACGGATGTTTTCTGATTGTGCCTTTTAGGTTCGTCGTGCGAGGAAGGAGGACATATGGCTTGTTGACTCCGGGTGTTCTCGACATATGACCGGAGATTCTAGATGGTTCTCCTCCCTCACACGTGCATCCGGCAACGAATTGATTACATTTGGGGATGCTTCTACCGGGACCGTGACTGCAAAGGGCACTGTGCGCGTCAACGACAAGTTCATGCTAAAAGACGTCGCTTTGGTAAGTAAGCTGAGGTATAATCTTCTATCTGTTTCTCAGCTGCTTGATGAGGGTATAGAAGTGAGGTTTAAGAGAGGTGAGTGTAGAGTTCTAGATTCCTCGGGTGAGCTTGTTTTTGAGATCTCCAGATTTGAGAAGATCTTCTGTGCAAATTTTAGTATTTCTTCAGTTTCTAGTCCTAGGTGTCTTGTAGCCTCTGATTCTCATGACCTTGTTTTGTGGCATCGTAGACTTGGGCATATAGGTTTTGATCATTTGTCTAGAGTCAGTTGCAAGGACTTGATTAGAGGTTTGCCTAGGTCAAGGTCATAGAGATCTTGTGTGCTCACCTCAGAGACATGGTAAGATGGTGTCTGCTTCCCACCCACCTCTTACTTTGGTAATGACTGATGGACTGGACAGCTTCTTCACTTAGATACAGTTTGGTCCTTCTAGAGTTCAGTCACCTGGTGGGAAATGGTATGTCTTGGGTGGTTGTGGATGATTACTCCAGGTATTCATGGGTTTATTTTCTTGCTTCTAAGGACGAAGCATTTGGATTCTTTAGAGATTTGGTCCTTAGAATTGCTGTTGATATACCTGGAGCTTTGAGAGCCATTAGGAGTGACAATGGGACAGAGTTCAAGAATTCTTCTTTTTCTACCTTCAGACCGATAGGGAATTGAGCATCGCTTTCTTTTCCTAGAGTTCCTCAACAGAATGGTGTTGTAGAAAGGAAGAACAGAACCCTTGTAGAGATGGCTCGGACCATGCTAGATGAGCATTCTACTCCTAGGAGATTTTAATGAGGCGATCTCTCGCTTGTTATATTTCCAATGGGGTTTTTTGAGATCTGTGGTTGGAAAGACTTCTTATGAGCTTAGATTTGGTCTTTCTCCCAAAGTCTCTCATTTCAAGATTTTTGGTTGCAAGTGCTTTATTCTTAAACATGGCAATCTTGATAAATTTGAGTCTAGATGTTTTGATGGCATATTTCTTGGATATCCCGCTCATTCTCGTGGCTATCGTGTTTTTAATGTTGATACTAACAAAATTGTTGAGACTTGCGGTCACTTTTGATGAGGCTAGTCCTGTACTAGACCCGATGCTTGTGTACACAGTTCACGAAATTCAAGGAAGCATTTTCGTCGATGATGACTCGAGGATGAAGAACCAAACCATCCTCCGGCTACCTCGAGAGGGGTGGAGAGCTGCTACTACTACGTCGATTTCCAAATGAAAGCGCTCCTCCTATCCCCACCGACGATCCGAGTGGCTCTGTTCCTACCTCTACAACTCATGAGGTAGAGGCCACTACGCACCAGAGCACCTCTTCAGATACAAATGACAACATCCACCGAGCGGATGATTGGGGATCTTCAAGAGCGAGTCACTCGCTCTGTGTTTATTTCTCCCGATTCTCATGCACATTCTGCTTTTGTCGCTTCTTTTGAACCCCGAGATATCACCCATGCTTTATCTGATGCCTCTTGGGTCAATGCCATGCATGAAGAGCTTGAAAATTTCGAGAGAAACAAAGTCTGGTTTTTAGTTGAGCGACCTTCCGATTCTCATGTTATTGGAACAAAATGGGTTTTAAAAATAAGCAAAGTGAGGATGGATTGGTTGTTCGCAATAAGGCTAGACTTGTAGCTCAAGGTTATTCCTGTGTAGAGGGCTTAGACTTTGAAGAGACTTTTACTCCAGTAGCTAGATTGGAAGCCATTCGCAATCTTTTAGCATTTGCAACATCCAAGGGTTTCAAGCTTTTTCAAATGGATGTTAAAAGTGCTTTCTTGAATGGCTTCATAGAAGAAGAGGTCTTTGTCAAGCAACCTCCTGGTTTTGAAAATCAAAATTCCCAAACCATGTTTTTAAACTCTCTAAAGCCCTCAGATGGATTGAAACAAGCTCCTAGAGCTTGGTATGACAGCTTAAGAGTTTCTTGCTTGAAAATGATTTCAAAATGGGAATGGTTGATAAAACCTTGTTCACTCTCGTGCATGGCGGTGATTTCTTCTTGGTTCAGATTTATGTGGATGATATTATTTTGGTGGTTCTTCTCATGCTTTGGTGTCCAGATGTTCAGATTCGATGAGCGGTGAGTTTGAGATGAGCATGATGGGAGAGTCGACATTCTTCCTTGGCCTACAAATCAAGCAATCGAAAGAAGGCACCTTCGCTCACCGTAGTAAGTATACAAAGGACCTTCTTCGCGCTTCAATATGGGAAGCGAGAGGCCAATGTCTACTCCCATTGCTACAACCACCGTGGCCGGACCACGATGAGGATGGAGAGTCCGTGGACCGTAAGAGAGTACCGCAGATGATTGGCTCCTCCTCTATCTTACAAATACGAGGCCGGACATACAATTCGCCAGATGTCCAGCGCCGCTTCGAGCTTCCTCGTGCTTCTCATCGTCAAGCAAGACGCCGCATCTTCGTGTATCTTCAAGATACGCTTGACTTTGGACTCGGTATTCTTCTTCTTGGCTCTTTCAATTCGAGCATTTTCGATGTTGATTTCACGGTGTAGAGTGGATAGGAAGAGTACTTCGGCACTTGTCATTTCTTGGGCACATCTCTTGTTTCTTGGTCTTCTAGAAAAGTCTTACATTGCCTGATCATACCGAGGCCGAGTATGTAGTCGCCGCCGATGGTCGCTCTCGTGTTCTCTGGATTTTATCCACGCCATGACTATGGGTTATCTTTGGGAAGTGTTCCTCTTTTCGTGACAACACTTCGCAATTAATATTGCCAAAACCCAAAGGCAACATTCCAGACTAAACACATTGACATTCGATTTCATTTTCTGAGAGACCATGTTGAGAAAGGTGATGTTGTGCTTCACTTTGTAGAGTATGAGCAACAGCTTGCAGATATTTTCACTAAAGCTCTTGATTCTTCTCGCTTTGTCGCTTATGGGAGAGTTAGGGTTATTAGTCCTATTGGGCTGTTTTGAGGGGAAGTTGCTCTTTTTGCATTCATTGTATCATAATGCATGTTTCAATTCATTTGTCTTGCATTGTATATTAAAATTAGTGGAGCTTTGATTATTATCCTTGTATGACTTGATTTCATCTTCTATACCTTGTCATATCAAGTGATAGTCTGCTAGACTTCTTTTATGGCTCTTCATGTTTGGCTTAGCTTGTGCCCTGCTAGCTTTATATCTGTGAGCAAATTGAATCGAATCATGTCTTGTTGGATCTTGTGACTAGTTTTGTTCTAGTGATCCTCTTATGACTCTCGCCATGTCTTACAGGTTGAATTGAGTCTTGAACTTATTTTGAGATGAAAAATGAGCTTTTTATCTTATTAAGTCAAGCAAATGAAAAATGAGATTTTCTCGTGAAAAAACGATCTCACCAATCCTTTCTCATGAGACGGCTTGCCATTGCACTAGGCATGAACTCAGGGGGAGCTTTGGATGACCTAGATCATTCTTTTAAGCTTATCGTTTGAGATGGTCGCGGCAAGGCTTGAGATCTAGCACAGTAAAAAAGGGGAAGAAAAAGAAAAAATTTTTTGCCAAAAAGGGCTAAGTGCTTGAGCTTTGCTTCAAAAGAATTTTCTTAATGCTCAAAATGCCTCAATTCTTGTTTTGAGCCTCTTTTTACTTATAGACATGGCTTGACTCATTTTTGGTTGCTTTGAGTGAATCTATGATATTGAGCAACCTTTCATGATTTTAATTCTGTTAATCTCAGATTGCTGCTATCTTGGTTTTAGCTTTGCAGTACATGTTTT
Organism: Hsuehochloa calcarea; assembly: GCA_036346395.1. NCBI lineage: Eukaryota > Viridiplantae > Streptophyta > Magnoliopsida > Poales > Poaceae > Hsuehochloa > Hsuehochloa calcarea. The sequence continues at coordinate 26,601,802 of CM070595.1, read as the reverse complement.
GCCATGATTGAATATAGCGTCTACTCTTTATATGGCTTGGTATAATACTTGTATTATCTTCATGTATAATGGTCATGGCTCCTTTTTACTAAAGTTCAAAAATAAAGTCATTCCTTCATGCTCTTTCTTTTTCATGCATCTTGATGAATTCATTGTCAAAGGGGGAGAAAGATTGTGAAGAAAATGATGTTGGAGCTTTTGGTTTCATACTTAAGGTTTAATATAAAAGAACTTCATAAAATAAAATTTTGAACCTTTTGAAAATTTGTGATCATAGTGAGTTAAGTCTTGTGGTTCTATTGCCTTTTCCTGATTTCATTTGCAATTGAAGAATACTCACAATGATCAAAGGTCAAATAGAACAATTATCCTTCCTTTAGACATAAGTGAGATTTTTGGCTACCTTCTGGAAATTGAATCCTCTTGTGCTTTCATTGCCTTATCTCACTTGCTTATACTATTCTGAAGCCAGCTTGGTCGGTTCCTAGGCTTTTTCTTGCTTATGGACCAAGTTGTGCCTTTATGCGAAAACGGCGAAGTTTTTACTTTTCATTTCGAAAAACCACATTTTCTTGAAAATTGCCAATGTGTTCATCAAGGGGGAGATTGTGGATATCGTGAGGATATGTGCACGATCTCAGGATGATGAGTCAATTGGCAATGGCGTTGTTGGTTTGCAAAATCTCGCGTTTTCGGGTTTGTTCCAAGGTTTGTCGGACCACGAGCGGTCGGATCGGTGGTGTCGGCGGTCGATCGCCCGTGGAGGAGTCCGACCGCCATGTTGGCGGTCCGACCGCCAAAACAAAAGTAGGTTTTGGAGCCGGGCCAAAATAGGTTGTGTAGGCAAGTGAGGGGAGTCTCCTGGATGTGGTCCCATCATTTTTGGAGCTCCCAGTCAAAGGTTCTATTCGTTTGAAAATTCCGAAGGTTTGAATTTTGAGTTGAAAATTTGGCTAAGTCCTTGGACCGGTCCGACCGCTTGTGGGAGCGGTCCGACCAAACTCGAATCGGTCTGACCGCCCACAATGGGGCGATCGGACTCGCAATGGCTTGAAGGTTAGCCAAGTGTTGCATTGAGTTGGTTTTGATTGTGTTATTATATGAACTTCAATGCTTTATTGTTGTATATTGCATTGCGGAGCTAACGTGGGTCAAGTTGTGAAGAACTTGTTCCTGGAAACGGTTTGTTTGTCTATTGCTGTGCAGGAGGCTTGCAGGTCAACGACGTCAACGGTGAGTGGATCGGGACTACGCTTGGAGAGCTGAGGTCCAGAACGATCATGGATACCGGGTGAGGTCGTGTGACTCAAGCATGGTGCGAATGGGCAAGATGGATCGAACGGTGGTTCGAATACCGGTTGGATCAGGCGGTGCGGATATCGGTGCGAGTCTCTGGGAGGTTCCGATGGGATTCGGACAAGAGAGGCTTGGCGACGCGATGAGAACCGCTGATCAACCTACACGTGGTGAAGCAGGCGATTGCTTCAATAGTTATGTGTGTGGGTCCCATGTGTAAGTGACCCCAAAAGTGGAACACTAGCTCTCTAGTATAAATAGAAGGGGGGGGGGGGATGGAAAACCCCCTAAGCACTCATTTGGCATTCTTCCTCACTTTCTAGGGTTTGGAGGAGAGGAGAGGAGAACTAGGGTTTGGAGTGTGCTCCTTGTTGAGCTCTTGCCCTCTTTGTTGGAGAGGCTTTGTAAGCATCTTGTGTGACCGAATAATCTTGTGATGCTCAATTGAAAGATCGTTTGCTCCCTTTTGTGTTCTTCTCCCTTTTGGATGATTTTGGTGCTTCCTTCATTCAAAGGTTCATGCTTGGTCTCTTGGCCTACTTTATCTTGCTTTGATGTGTGGGATTACTCCTAGAGTCATCTAGATCATCAATCCCCCACAAGCAAGTCTTGAATCAAGATTTTCACATTTCTAGGGTTTGTGCACTTCTTTGGTAAAATCTCGAGAGATCGATTCTGCGAAGTGGATCTGACGGATCGTCGCTAGAAATAGGTATCTAATATCATTAGGGAGGTGTGCTCGAAATTTGGTCAAGTTTTATTGGTTGAATCAAAAGTTGGATCAAATTTCGTTTTGGATTTGGGTGGAGTTTTTCAAGATCGACTCTACCGTCCGACCGGTCTTTCAACGCGGTCCGACCGCCTGTATTCAGACATTGTGTGTGCGGGTCGAACCGTTGTCCACCGGTCCGACCGCCGCTTAGTTGTCGGCCGATCATGGTTGACCGTCGGTCCGATCCGCCGTGGTAGCCGGTCGGACCGCCAGCACCGAAGAAGGAACAAAGTGAGTTCTTTTCTCCGTTTGTGTTGTGTGGTTGAGGGGTTTATCAAATCCAACACAAGGCTTCCGTTGTGTGCTTACTGATCTTCTTAGCTTTCATAGCTAAAGGAGTAAAGTTCGTGTTGGTTTTTGATTTAGGCGAGAAAGTTTTGAAAGCGCCTATTCACCCCCCTAGTCGCCTTTCCGGTCCTACATAGTCGCTGCTCGAAGGGAATCCTTATCCCGCGGGCTAATTAAGCCATGTATTTCGGAGGACAAAGATTTGATGGCTGAGACAAGGAGGTAACGAGACGATGAGTGATTAATGTTTTGGGTGGAAAAGTAAGGTAAATGGAGGGAGGACCTCACTCACATGTTTAGGCAATCAACAAATGGCACGATTTGATGTTGATTCGTGCAAACATAACGGTTGTACGAAATAGCGATAAAAATTCGAATGAGGCCTTTTTCTAAAGATGTCAAACAAGGATATGATTAGTCCATTGTGAAGACAACGCTTCCACTGTTTCTAGCTTTATATAGGCAGATGCACTAGATTTTTTCCCTGCTTAGTTTGCTCAGAAAATGTTAGGCTTACTGTCCTCAGCGTCTATTGTACTTTTATAGTTCGAGATTTGTCTCTAGGCGAGCCATACATAGAGAGATTATTAGGTGCCGATATTGTTGCTTCTTGCGTCCATATCCTAAGACGTAGATTACATGTTTATTAAAGAGGAGCCCCAAGATGAACTTAGTTTGATCTTCAACAAAAACAAAAAAATTATCTGTGCAGAATTTTTTTTCCCCTTATCGATTTGTATGGATCCTGCAAAGAACAGAGGCAACAAAGCTGCCATTTTTGAACAAAGCCTATGTGAGAACCTCACCACCCACAGAAAACGGAACCATCCGCGCCATTTGGCGCAGGTTTTCTTCTAGTAAAAGAGAAGGTGCTACGCACAAGGTTGGAACCCTGATCTTCTGATTGAGATAGCCAAGTGCCGACCAGCTGAGCACTGCTATCTTTGTGAACCATTGCTGTGCTGAGCGAACCGCCGCCGCGGATCTTGCCAACCCGTGCCACCCGCGTCACAAGATCCGACCCACTGGAGCCTAGCTACTGCCACCATCATAATCTTTGTTAGGTAATCTTTGTCTAAAGTATTAGTTCTCTTATGTTAATCATCGAGTCTTAGTTAAATTCTGATTTTTAGTCCTATTTCATTTGTGTGGTTGAGTCTTGGTGCTATATAAACAGGAGCATTGTACTCTAATATGAGATAACTTGAGAAGAAAAATGTATTAGTTGTGTCACACTGAAATTTTTTCTTTGTCCGTATTCAACAGTTTTTATCGTAAATTTGTTTGTCTTCAGTTTGAGACCAACAGTCTTCCCCATCACTGTCACCGAGCTCCACCTTTGCACCATGGCCGTCGCCGTCGCCGGCTTACCTTGAGTCGCCCTCGGCAGTATCAACGCCGCCGCCAGCATCCCTGTGCCGGGGCCGTGCCCATGCGCCCCTCCACTCCCTCTCCATGTTGCCGGAACCGATCGCCGGTGCTACTCCCCAGCTTACGGCTCGCCGCAGCCGTCGATCAGTCGTTCCCACCGCATCTGGCCACCCTTGCTTGCGCCGCCCACGCTAGCTGCTCTTTCTCGACTGGGAACGAGCCGTGCACGCGCCCTCCCCCACGTTCATTGGATTGGTTGGCGAAAGATGTGCACGCCAAAGAGCGATGGCGCTTTGGGTTTCCGCCTTTCCGGGACATGGAGGTTTTTTAACGAAGCATTGTTGGCCAGGCAGAGCTGGCGGTTTTTTACAGTTCCGGACTCCCCGTGTGAGCGTGTTCTAAAGGCAAGGTATTTCAGAAATTTCTCCTTTCTTGAAGCATGCTGCCCTAGGCAAGCGTCACTCACATGGCGTAGCATTTTGCATGGGAGAGACCTGTTAAAAAAAAATGGAATTGCTACAAAACTAGCACATGTTTTTTTAAAAGGAAACAGTTGAATTTCTGACCTTACAACTTAGACCTGTTAAAAAAAATGGAATTGCTAAAAAACTAGCACATGTTTTTTTAAAAGGAAACAGTCGAATTTCTGACCTTACAACTTTCCTTAGAGATTCGTGCTTCGGTCGGCAACGTTGTCTTCTCTGGAGGGGGTGGCGGCGGCGAGTTAGAGCGAGGCTTCGCCGGATTAGGGCTAGAGTTCATCAGGAGCCGGCTATAGAGGGAGGGAGGGGTGGCAGAGGCACGGTGGTGGGCGGCAGTGGCGGAGGGGCAGCGAGGCGGCGGTGGCACCGCCGGTTGCTGGTCGGAGGAGGGCGGTGGGTGGTAGAGGTTGGCAGGGCGACGTGAATCGACTAGAAATTAGGAGGCGGGGGTGGCGATGGTGGATCCGACGGCGGTAGCAACCGAAGACAGGGAAGAAGGCGGTAGCGGGGGAGGCAGGAGAGGAGGCTAGCTGTGGAAGCATTGCGTCTGGTGGTGGCGGGGTGGGAAGGAGATGGGAGTAGGTAGGAGATGAGGGTTGTGCTTTAATAGGGAAGTTGGGGGAGGGGATAACCGTTGGATCTTGATCCAACGACAAAGAAATCTGAATGATTTTAACCCAAAAAAACAATCAGATTAATCTGAATGATGGGTAGACATACCCTTAAAAAAGGGGCTTGTTTGGCGGATAGGGATGGGAGATCCATCGATATTTGGATTTAAGGGTGAATCCAACGGATGCATGCTCAGCTCGGGGAAAATGGGGATTGGGGAAGAAGGCAGGGCTGCCAGTCTGAGGGTGCCCTCGGTGGGAGAGGAAGCTGTTAGAAATATGCCCTAGAGGTAATCATAGAGATGATGATATTTCATTATATTAATGATTTTGATAATATGTTATCGTGTTCCTTGAATGAATCAGTTGTTATAGATCAATAAGTATGTGACTTGTTGGTAGAACTCTATAACTTATATGATGTCATTCTAAATATATCCCTGGTCGGAGGTCATTGGTCGGAACACCAGTGACTCCATGACAAGCACATATATTGATTGATGACCTTGTTTCACCGGTCATGGATATAGGGATATCGAATCAATAATATGAGCTCATGTTAGAGAACATAGGGCTGGATAGACCCATCATTGAGACACTATTGCGATTGTTATGAATCTATGTGTCATTAGTTGGTCTCTAGTAATAATGATGTATAATCCTTAGACCTGAGATCAGCATGGGTCCCTACATGTGTAATAGCACTTTTTGGGGTTGCCAAATGCTACTCGTAACTAGGTAGTTACAAAAGTAGCTTTCGGGTATGCTATGAAACATGCAGAGGGATGTGGCTGGTCGAGATGGGATTTACCACTCCTAACATAATAGGAGAGATGTCTCTGGGCCCCTCGTGGTGATCGGATAAAGAAAGTGCATGGCCATGCCACTAGTGGTCGAAGTGTCGACCACATAAAGTTATCCGACAATTGATCGAGAAAGTTTTGAACAGTCCATGGATGACACTACATCTCAACTGGAGTTCAACCAAACATCGTGAGGCAAAGGGAGAATGCATGAGTAGGTCGCTTAGTTCGATCAGTTACGGACTAGTCGTATGGAGATACGAGCTGGTTGTAGATTGATCGAACGTAATCACAGAATGGTAAGAACCTGGTCGTAATGAGTTACGAACTGGTCGGGACCAAATACGATCTGGTCGTATGGAGATACGAACTGATCGTAAGTGATGAGGACCTGGTCATAGATCATATTATATCAAGGTTCGTCTGATATATTCTATGTGTATTTGGGAATCGTTATGTGCTGCTAGTACCGCTAACGACTAGTGGTCGGAAAAGAGTTTTCGAGTCATAATTGATTACACATGAACCTATAGGGTCACACACTTAAAGGGCTAGGATCTGTTTTGGATGGTGATCCGAATTCGTATAAGCCACGAGTTCCTAATGGGCCTCAAGGTCGAGACTCATCATGGATGCCTATATAAAGAGGGACGGTGGCATGAGGTGGAAAGGATGAACTTTGGAAGAACTCTCGAAACCCTAATAGCCACACCTTCTCAACCACGCCGCCGGTGTTAGCACTACAGCGCGTGGTGATCCTGCCCCAGACGTGTGGATACCTCGGAGGTGTTGTTGCGAAGCATTAGCACTAGAACAATCTGCAATTCGTGACGATCACCAGAGCGGAGGAGAAGTCGTGAGGTGAGTACGACCACTTGGAGGAGCAGACGCGTGGCGAGTACGACCAGTCGAAGGAGGAGACGTGTCGTGAGTACGACTACGACTGCATCAACTCGCTACAATGACTCTATTTTCGCTATGAGTCGGCGCATCTAGCGGTAATCTTGTGATCTATTTCTAGCGGTGGTTCTTTGGTTGCGTGGTAAAATTTTTGTTTGTGCTATCGTAGCATTGCTGCAATCCCTTCGGTGGTATCAGAGCCTTGCCGTCTAGTTTTAGATTCGGATTGGTCACATATTGTGATATGCGGCAGTTATAGATGTGATCTATTTCTGTTTTTACTGGTCGATTTGATCGTCCATGCGTTTTGGTGGTAAGATGGGTTTCTTATTCGTTATTCCGTGATCGTACTTGCATGGTCGTATCACGACTTACCTCTACCGGTCGGTTTCCGCCATCGGGGCAGACAGTGATCGTAAATCCATTGGAGCACGCGAAGATCAATGTGGTTGATCGAATCGGAGTTGCGATCGTTAAGTACCAGATGTATTATTGTGCTTGTTCACGATCACATTGCATGATACACCTACCGGTCGGAATTCTGCCATTGGAGTATGCCGCAGTGTGTAGTTGGGACCGTCGTGCTGGGTATTCGCACCACGCTTTTTGTATAGTGTGTGTTCTTGTTGCCCGATAGAATGCTATTCTATGCCTAACTCGTTGTTGCAGCGATTGATGTGAATAGTATGACACATGATGTATGAGATGCATGCATGTGTGTAATGTTCATGACCTGCGTGTCATGTTTATTGTAGCCAAAGGCTGTCTATATTTGTATAACGGCCTGCGTGTCGTCTTGTGGTGTTCATTCACTCCTTGTACTTTTATCACTAGTGTTGTTAGGAGTAATGGCTTAGTAGGAGCACTTGGAGGTTTTGGCAACTCGGAGACATGAAGAATAGGATGCTTGGCGATGGAGATCACCATGAGGAAGGGTCATACTATATCACAATGCAATTTGATTGTCTATGAATGCCCTTACATCCCTGTTCATTTATTTCTACGCATGTTATTTAATTGCTTGAAATGATTTTAACATGGTAGAAGTAAAATTCCCTCAGATAATATTAAGTTAAATTGATGCCCTCCCAATTAGCTGCACCATTCATAGACTTGTATTTTAATGGTAGGTCTTGCTAAAACAGAGTGCCATTAATATTTCTTGACTAGATGGGTTTGTGTTAGACACTTACACGCAAGCGTTGGTTTAACTTTGACAAGGTCATCATAACGGTTATGGACTTTGGGGCATATGGTTGGGTGCCAGAGCATAGAGATACTACCCAACAACAAGAGTCATATAGAGATATGATTAGCAAAGGGTTGCTTAACAAATTTACTAATCTTCTAGCAGTGATGCCAAAGCTCACTAGTAGATTAACAGATTGTGGGTCTTGAATCACTACAATATCATAAGAGGGATGTGATATTTAGTGGGATTATATTCATTAAATTGTTTAATAGAAGTTACTTTTCTTGAACATATGTTTTAGTTTTGCATATTTCATGTTGTAGATCATGGCACCAACTGCTGTACCTACATCCAGTTTTGCTTTACGTTCGATACTTGATAAGGAAAAACTGAATGGAACAAATTTTGCAGATTGGTCCTGCAACCTGAGAATTGTTCTTAGGCAAGATAAAAAGGAACATATTATAGAGAAACCAATTCCTAATGTGCCTACTGATAATGCTACTACTGCTGCTCTTAAAATAGCCTATAAAAAAGCATGTGATGAGTCCCTTGATGTTAGTTATCTCATGCCTTGCTGCCACGAACTCAGACCTTCAAAAGAAGTTTGAGAACATTAAGGCCTACGATATGATCATAGCGCTCAAAGGCATGTTTGAGATGTATAAGAACTGAGAGATATGAGATCTCAAAGAAAATGTTTGGGAGTAAGCTAGTTGAGGGTAGTCCGATGAGCCCACATGTGATCAAGATGGTTGGTTACACACAGAGCTGCTACAGATTTGATTCTTGCTTCGCTTCCTGTAAGCTATGGGCAGTTCATTATGACTTTCCATATGGACACTTTAGACAAGAATCTCACCGAATCGCATATGATGCTTAAGACTGCAGAGGACAGCATTAAAAAAAGCAACACTCATGTGATGATTGTGTAAAAGAGTACAAACTTCAAGAAGAAGGCTAAGACTTGGGTCAAAGGTAAGGACAAGCCTTCGGATGGGATCCAAGCTATCAAGCCTAAACCCAAAACCAAGACTGGCCCGACTCAAGAGAGTGAATGCTTTTACTGCAAGGAGACATGCCACTGGAAGAGGAACTACAAGAAATACCTAGCTGATCTGAAAAATAATGGTGTGACTAAACCTTCCACTTCAGGTATTAATGTTATAGATGTTTTTCTTGCTGATGCTTATGTTAACTCGTGGGTATTTGATACCGGATTGGTTGCTCATATTTGCAGTTCGATTCAGAGTCTAACAAGGAGTAGGAGAATAACAAGGGGCGAGATGGATCTTCGCATCAGGAATAAAGCAAGAGTTGTTGCATTAGCCGTCGGGACTTTGCCATTACTTTTGCCTTCAGAATTTATTATGGAACTAAATAATTGTTATTACGTTCCAGCCATAAGTAGAAATATCATACCCACATCATGTTTGATGGCAGAGGGTTATAAATTCATTATATAGAACAATGGTTGTTCTATATTTTTGAATGAAATGTTTTATGGCTATGCTTCTGTTTCGAACGGGTTGTTTATTTTAAATGTTGATGATGCACCCATCTATAATGTTAATGCAAAGATGCTTCGGCCTAATGATATGAATTCCACTTTTATTTGGCATTTTCGTTTGGGTCACATAAGTGAGAAATGCATGAAAAGACTCCATGATGATGGAATTCTAAACTCATTTGATTTGGAATCATTTCAAACGTGCGAATCTTGCCTGATCGGAAAGATAACCAAGACACTTTTCACTGGTCGGAATGAAAGTGCGTCCGACTTATTGGCACTCATACATACTGATGTGTGTGGACCAATGAGCACGACAGCTAGAGGTGGTTTTCAGTAATTCATTACTTTCACTAATGACTTTAGTAGATATGGATATATCTATTTAATGAGGCATAAGTCGGAATCATTTGAAAAGTTCAAGGAGTTCCAGAATGAGGTACAGAATCAACTTGGCAAGACAATCAAGTTTTTACGATTTGATCGTGGAGGAGAATTTTTGAGCCATAAATTTGGTGATCACTTGAAACAATGTGGAATTACTCCACAGTTTACACCACCGGGTACTCCACAGTGGAATGGGGTGTCCGAGCGGCATAATCGGACCTTGTTGGACGTGGTTCGGTCAATGATGAGCCAATCAGATCTGCCATTGTATTTTTGGGGTTACGCTCTAGAAATTGCCGCTTTCACTTTAAATAGGGTACCTACCATCTAAATCAGTAGATAAGACACCATATGAGATATGGACTGGGAAGAGTCCTAGTTTGTCTTTTCTAAAGATTTGGGGATGTGTCTATGTTTAACGTTTGACATCTGACAAACTCACACCCAAGTCAGATAAATGCTTCTTCATAGGATATCCTAGGGAAACCAAAGGATATTATTTCTACAATCAAGAGGAGGGCAAAGTTTTTGTTGCCCAAAATGGTGTCTTTTTGGTGAAAGAGTTTCTTTCAAAAGGAGTTAGTAGGAGAAAGATGCAACTCGAAGAAGTTCGGGAAACATCTGAAAGTGTTTCAACTCCTACCGAACCTCTACAGGACAAACAAAGTGATGTTGAACCTGTAGATAAGGTATCAGCCCAACGTAGATCTAAAAGACCACGTCAATTGCCTATAAGGTATGGGCATGACGTATTATTGTTGAATAATGATGAGCCTAAAACTTATAAAGAAGCAATGATGGACCCAGACTCTGAGAAATGGCTTGGAGCCATGAAGTCTGAGATAGACTCCATGAGTGACAATCAGGTTTGGAACCTGGTCGATCCACTTGATGGTGTTAAAACCATTAAGTGCAAATGGATCTATAAGAAAAATATTGAAATGGATGGAAATGTTCACATTCATAAAGCTCGACTTGTTGCAAAAGGGTTTCGACAAGTTCAAGGAGTTGACTACGATGAGACTTTCTCACCAGTAGCGATGCTTAAATATATTCGGATCATTCTAGCTATTGCTGCATATTTCGATTATGAGATATGGCAGATGGATGTCAAAATGGCTTTCCTTAATGGAAACCAAAGTGAGGATGTGTACATGACACAACCTGAAGGTTTTGTTGATCCAAAGAATGCTAGTAAAGTGTGGAAACTTCAGAAATCCATTTATCGGCTGAAGCAAGCATCTCAGAGTTGGAAATATGCCCTAGAGAAAGTTTTGAACTGTCCATGGATGACACTACATCTCACCTGGAGTTCAACCAGACATCGTGAGGCAAAGGGAGAATGCATGAGTAGGTCGCTTAGTTCGATCAGTTACGAACTAGTCGTATGGAGATACGAGCTGGTTGTAGATTGATCGAACGTAATCACAGGATGGTAAGAACCTGGTCGTAAGGAGTTACGAACTGGTCGGGACCAAATACGATCTGGTCGTATGGAGATACGAACTGATCGTAAGTGATGAGTGCCTGATCATAGATCATATTACATCAAGGTTCGTCTGATATATTCTATGTGTATTTGGGAATCGTTATGTGCTGCTAGGTATCGCTAACGACTAGTGATCGGAAAAGAATTTTCGAGTCATAACCGATTACATATGAACTTGTAGGGTCACACACTTAAAGCACTAGGATCTGTTTTGGATGGTGATCCGAATTCGTATAGGCCACGAGTTCTTAATGGGCCTCAAGGTCGAGACCCATCATGGATGCCTATATAAAGAGGGGCGGTGGTATGAGGTACGAGAGAGGATGATCTTTGAAAGAACTCTTGAAACCCTAATAGCCACGCCTTCTCAACCACGCTGCCGGTGCTAGCACTCCAGCGCGTGGTGATCATGCCCCGTACGTGTGGATACCTCAGAGGTGTTGTTGAGAAGCATCAGAACTAGGACGATCCGCAGTTCGTGACGATCACCGGAGTCGGAGGAGAAGTCGTGTGGTGAGTACGACCACTCGGAGGAGCAGACGCGCGGCGAGTACGACCACTCAAAGGAGGAGACGCGCCGTGAGTACGACAACGACTGCATGAACTCGCTACAACGACTCTACTTCCGCTATGAGTCGGTGCGTCTAGCGGTAATCTCGTGGTCTATTACTAGCGGTGGTTCCTTGGTTGCGCGGTAAATTTTGTTTTGTGCTATCGTAGCATTACCGCGATCCCTTCAGAAGCAGCTTCGGGGAAGTGCTAGTGGCAGAGGAGAACAGGATGTCGAGGCAAGCATGCTGTCAACAGAGGGGAAGGAGGCTTCAGTGGTGGAGCCATCCGTCGTGGCAACGACGGTCGGCGGGGCAGGAGCAGAGGCAATGGTGACTGGAGTCTCGTCTCTCATGGCAGCAGGGCTTCAAGGTTCAACGATAGTGGTAGTCGGGGATTAGGAATGGTCGATTGGGGATTTTTTTTAATAATATTAATTTAAAAAAATTAAATTAAATAGTAAAAAATAGTTGCACTTCTAGACTACTGCCGTCATTTTAACTGGCGACGAAAGGCCTGGTGCTAGCTCAATTGGCGGTAACTAGCAGGGGGTTGAGATTTTTTTTTGGCGTGCAGAATTGGAGTTAAACATTTATTACTATTTTATTTACATTTCTACCATTATTCCAGTATCTACACTGCCATAGAACACTCACCAACTAAACTAACACCACCAACAGCGCCGCCGACAAAGACAATGGTGGTGGTTTCAGGAAGAAGGTAAGTTACACAATACAATTGGATGCACGACATAATAAGAAACATAATCAGATAGTAGTAAGAAAAATAATATTAGCACAATATATTCTAAAGCAAAATGTCCTTGCATAGTTCTTCAATAAATCACAAAGACGTTACATAACTTTACACCATATTTCGAGAAGACAACTCATTCGAGTAGTTGTTGTCTAGACTGCTAATCTCTCCTTCATCCCGTGCACTTCTCGTAGAGCATTTCTTGTAGGTATGCCCGGACTACCTACAAATCGAGCACTTTTTTGTGCGATGGCCCGCTTCTACTTCGTCCATGTCGTTTCTAATTGTGAGAACCCGGGGTATTTAACTTGTAATACTTAACCATCCAATTGGTCATAGTATTACAAATCAAATATCCTGCTCTTGGTGCATTGTATACCTCCCAGGAGCGATATACATACACCTTTATAAAATCTAAAGCATCAATTCCATACACAAGTCATTACAATGCCGATGTTTTCATAATTTATAACACATAAGTCATTCAAAGTTCATATTACACAAATAGGGCCGACCAGCCAAATTAAATGATAAAGTACAAAAACACAGCGGAAATAACTGTAACACCATGGCTATGCGAAAGCCAAGATATTACCTAAAGTCTAACACCAAACATTTCTATGAATGTATTTCAAGAATCTTTCAACTAATAACATAAAAAGAGCACAGCTATAAAATTAAATATATGGTTTTAATCGGAACTCAACAAATTTATCAAAATTCTAAATATCCAATCATATTGAATTATTTATGATAAATCTATTATTAGGCCGTATAAAGGTTATTAAGCATTTACTAATTCAACCATATCATAATGAAAGGTAGCATAATCCAACAAACTTCATTTATTACAATCCAATATCTATCAAATGAAAGGTAATGGCTTATTCATATAACTAAACGAGAAGTAATGTGAAGTGAATGGAGTGATCTATGACTATCCCCTCCCAAGCATGCCGGCCTCATTGATTACCTAAAACAACTAAACACGGCAAGAATGAGTCCACGACTCAGCAAGTACAACAGAACAATTTGAACAACACTGAATAAGAACAAGACAGTCACCATATAAAATAGGAATGTGGAATGGCATAAATCATATGAATGAATGAAATGCATAACATTCTCTTCTGCTTATACCGGTATAGCCAGTGAACACCCGTCAATGTTTACTCATGCCCGTATTATCCAAAATGCGGGGATCCAATGTTCGTTTGAAGAACGTTTCATAACGGGTGATGAGGGCATCCCTACAACACCTTCTTCTCCTCCACCTAATGCTCATTATATACGCCTCGAGTTGTCGACAGGACCAATAACAAGAGCACGTACCAAGAAACTACAATCTTAGGTGAACTTGGTCCTTAATGAATATGTCATTGATTTTAATGAGAATTTTATACTACCTAAAAATAATATTTTACTTGTGCTTAGGTTTGAAGAGTCAGCGATAGATGGAGATCAAGGATATGCGGCTATCATCAAAGGAAGCAAATCCACAGCGTGAACAGCGATCGGTCGATGAATAGTGCTGCACGTGAACAGTACGTGCGCTACATAACCTGTGAACACTGTGTAGGACCGGAAAGGCGACTAGGGGGGGGGGGTGAATAGGCGCTTTCAAAACTTTCTCGCCTAAATCAAAAACCAACACGAACTTTACTCCTTTAGCTATGAAAGCTAAGAAGATCAGTAAGCACACAACGGAAGCCTTGTGTTGGATTTGATAAACCCCTCAACCACACGACACAACCGGAGAAAAGAACTCACCGCTCCTTCATCGGGATCAAGCGGTCCGACCGGCTACCACGGCGGTCGGACCGACGGTCAACCAATGATCCGACCGACAACTAACTAGCGGTCGGACCGGTGGATTGATGGTTCGACCCGCAAGCCAATGATCTGAATACACGCGTCGATCGCCGTTGAAAGTCCGGTCGGACCGGTAGAGTCCAGTACTGAAAAACTCCACCCAAATCCAAAACGAAATTTGATCCAACTTTTGTTTCAACCAATAAAACTTGACCAAATTTCGAGCACACCTCCCTAATGATATTAGAGACCTATTTCTAGCGACGATCCGTCAGATCCACTTCGCAGAATCGATCTCTCGAGATTTTACCAAAGAAGTGCACAAACCCTAGAAATATGAAATCTTGATTCAAGACTTGCTTGTGGGGGGTTGATGATCTAGATGACTCTAGGAGTAATCCCACACATCAAAGCAAGATAAAGTAGGCCAAGAGACCAAGCATGAACCTTTGAATCAAGGAAGCACCAAAATCATCCAAAAGGGAGAAGAACACAAAAGGGAGCAAACGATCTTTCAATTGAGCATCACAAGATTGTTCGATTACACAAGATGCTTACAAAGCCTCTCCAACAAGGAGGGCAAGAGCTCAACAAGGAGCACACTCCAAACCCTAGTTCTCCTCTCCTCTCCTCCAAACCCTAGAAAAGGAAGAAGGGGCTAAAATGAATGCTTAAAGGTTTTCCACCTCCCCCTTTCCTATTTATACTAGAGAGCTAGGGTTTCCTTTTTGGGGTCACTTACACATGGGACCCACACACAAATAACACTTGAAGCAATCGCCTGCTTCACCACGTGTAGGTTGATCACGGTTCTTATCACGCCGCCAAGCCTCTCTTGTCCGAATCCCATCGAACCTCCCAGACTCGCACCGATGTCCGCACCGCCGATCCAACCAAATTGCATCAACCACCCGCTCGATCCATCTTGTCCATCTCGCACCATGCTTGTGTCACACGACCTCACGGTATCCCCGATCATTCGGACCTCGGCTCTCCAAGCGTAGTCCCGATCCACTCACCGTTGACGTCGTTGACTCGCAAGCCACCGCACAAAGAATAGACAAACAAACCGTTTCCGGGAACAAGTTCTTCACAACTTGACCCACGTTAGCTCCGCAATGCAATATACAACAATAAAGCATTGAAGTTCATATGATAACACAATCAAAACCAACTCAATGCAACACTTGGCTAACCTTCAAGCCATTGCGGTCGATCAGCCTTACAGGGCGGTCCGACCGATTCATGCGGCCGGACCGCTCCCACAACGGCGGTCGGACCGGTCCAAAAGACTTAGCCAAATTTTCAACTCAAAATTCCGAAACCTTCTGGAATTTTCAAACGAATAGAACTTTTGACTGGCAGCTCCAAAAATTATGGGACCACATCCAGGAGACTCCCCTCACTTGCCTACACAACCTATTTTTGGCTCAGCTCCAAAAATCCAATTTCATTTTGGCGGTCGGACCGGCCACCATGGCCAGTCGGACTCCTCCACAAAGCGGTCCGACCGCTCGACACCACCGGCCGACGCACTGTGGTCCGACAAATTTTGAAGCAAACCCGAAAACGCGAGATTTTGCAAACCAACAATGCCATTGCCAATTGACTCATCATCCTGAGATCATGCACATATCCTCACGATATCCACAATCTCCCCCTTGATGAACACATTGGCAATTTTCAAGAAAATGTGGTTTTTCGAAATGAAAAGTAAAAATTCGCTATTTTCGCATAAAGGCACAACTTGGTCCAAAAGCAAGAAAAAGCCTAGGAACCGACCAAGCTGGCTTCAGAATAGTGTAAGCAAGTGAGATAAGGCAATGAAAACACAAGAGGATTCAAATTCCAGAAAGTAGCCAAAAATCTCACTTAGGTCCAAATGAAAGACAGTTTTTCTATTTGACCTTTGATCATTGTGAGTCTTCTTCAAATGCAAATGAAATCAGGAAAAGGCAATAGAACCATAAGACTTAGCTCACTATGATCACAAATTTTCAAAAGGTTCAAAATTTTTATTTTATGAAGTTCTTTTATATTAAACCTTAAGTATGAAACCAAAAGCTCCAACATCATTTTCTTCACAATCTTTCTCCCCCTTTGACAATGAATTCATCAAGATGCATGAAAAAGAAAGAGCATGAAGGAATGATTTTATTTTTGAACTTGGTAAAAAGGAGCCATGACCATTATACATGGAGACAGTACAAGTATTATACCAAGCCATATAAAGAGTAGACGCTATATTCAATCATGGCAAAACATGTACTGCAAAGCTAAAACCAAGATAGCAAAGAATCGAGATTAATGAAATTAAAATCATGAAAGGTTGCTCAATATCATAGATTCACTCCAAGCAACCAAAAATGAGTCAAGCCATGTCTATAAGTAAAAAGAGACTCAAAACAAGAATTGAGGCATTTTGAGCATTAAGAGAATTCTTTTGAAGCAAAGCTCAAGCACTTAGCCCTTTTTGGGCAATTCCTTTTTCTTTTTTTTTGCTGTGCTAGATCTCAAGCCTTGCCGCGACCATCTCAAGCGATAAGCTTAAAAGAATGATCTAGGTCATCCAAAACTCCCCCTGAGTTCATGCCTAGTGCAATGGCAAACCGTCTCATGAGGAAGAATTGGTGAGATCAGTTTTTTCGCACAGAAAATCTCATTTTTCATTTGCTTGACTTAATAAGATAAAAAGCTCATTTTTCATCTCAAAATAAGTTCAAGACTCAATTCAACCTGTAAGACATGGCGAGAATCATAAGAGGATCACTAGAGCAAAAACTAGTCACAAGATCCAACAAGACATGATTTGATTCAAATTGCTCACAGATATAAAGCTAGCAAGGCAAACGCTAAGCCAAACACGAAGAGCCATAAAAGAAGTCTAGCAGACTATCACTTGATATGACAAGGTATAGAAGATGGAATCAAGTCATACAAGGATAATAATCAAAGCTCCACTAATTTTATTATACAATGCAAGACAAATGAAATGAAACATGCATTATGATACAATGAATGCAAAAAGAACAACTTCCCCCTCAAAACAGCCCAATAGGACTAATAACCCCTAACTCTCCCCGCAAAGCAGCAAAACGCGAAGAGTCAAGAGCCTTAGTGAAAATATCGCAAGTCGTTGCTCGACTCTACAAAGTGAAGCACAACATCACCTTTCTCAACATGGTCTCTCGTAAAATGAAATCGAATGTCAATGTGTTTAGTCCTGGAATGTTGCATCGGGTTTTTGGCAATATTAATTGCGTATGTTGTCACGTAAAAGAGGAACACTTCCCAAAGATAACCCATAGTCCCGCAAATGGATAAAATCCAGAGAACTCGAGAGCGACCATCAAGCGGCAGCTACATACTCGGCCTCACCAGAGGCAGGCAATGTAAGACTTTCTTAGAAGACCAAGAAACAAGAGATGTGCCCAAGAAATGACAAGTGCCGAAGTACTCTTCCTATCCACTCTACACCCGTGAAATCAAGATCGAAAAATGCTCGGATTGAAAGAGCCAAGAAGAAGAATACCGAGTCCAAAGTCAAGCGTATCTTGAAGATACCGAATATGCGACGTCTCGCTTGACGATGAGAAGCACGAGGAAGCTCGAAGCGAGCGCACGTGCATACAAATAATTGTATGTCCTACCTCGACTGTAAGATAGAGGAGGAGCCAATCATCTCGGTACTCTTCCGTCCACGGACTCTCCATCCTCATCGTGGTCCAAAGACGGTGGTTGTAGCAATGGGAGTAGACATTGGCCTCTCGCTTCCCATATTGAAGCGCCAAGAAGGTCCTTTGTATACTTACTCGTGAACGAAGGTGCCTTCTTTCGCTTGCTTGATTTGAAGACCAAGGAAGAATGTTAGCTCTCCATCATGCTCATCTCAAACTCACCGCTCATCGAATCAAAATCTAGACACCATAGCATGAGAAGAACCACCAAAATAATATCATCCACATAAATCAACCAAAGAAGAAATCACCGCCATGCTTGAGAGTGAACAAGGTTTTATCAACCATTCCCATTTTGAAATCATTTTCAAGCAAGAAACTCTTAAGCCTGTCATACCAAGCTCTAGGAGCTTGTTTCAATCCATACAGGGCTTTAGAGAGTTTAAAAACATGATTTGGAAATTTTTGATTTTCAAAACCAGGAGGTTGCTTGACAAAGACCTCTTCTTCTATGAAGCCATTCAAGAAAGCACTTTTAACATCCATTTGAAAAAGCTTGAAACCCTTGGGTGTTGCAAATACTAAAAGAATACGAATGGCCTCCAATCTAGCTACAGGAGCAAAGGTCTCCTCAAAGTCTAAGCCCTCTACCTGGGAATAACCTTGAGCCACAAGTCTAGCCTTATTGCGAACAACCAATCCATCCTCACTTTGCTTATTTTTAAAAACCCATTTTGTTCCAATAACATGAGAATCAGAAGGTCGCTCAACTAAAAACCAGACTTTGTTTCTTTCAAAATTTTCAAGCTCTTCATGCATGGCATTGACCCAAGAGGCATCAGATAAAGCATGGGTGATATCTCGGGGTTCGAAAGAAGCGACAAAAGCGAATGTGCATGAGAATCGGAGAAATAAACTCGAGCGAGTGACTCGCTCTTGAAGATCCCCAATCATCCGCTCAGTGGATGTTGTCATTTGTATCTAAGTGGTGCTCCTGGTGCAGACGTGGCCTCTACCTCATGAGTTGTGGAGGTAGGAACAGAGCCACTCAGATCGTCGGTGGGGATAGGAGGAGGCTGCTCAGCTGAAACTGACGTAGTAGTAGCATGCTCTCCACCCCTCTCAGAGGTAGCTGGAGGATGATTTGGTTCTTCATCCTCGAGTCATCATCGATTAAAATGCTTCCTTGAGTTTCAGGAACTGTGTACCTGAAGCATCGGGTCTAGTACCAGGACTAGCCTCATCAAAAGTGACTTCGCAAGTCTCAACAATTTTGTTAGTGTCAACATTAAAAACACGATAGCCACGAGAATGAGCAGGATATCCAAGAAATATGCCATCAAAACATCTAGACTCAAATTTATCAAGATTGCCATGTTTAAGAATGAAGCACTTGCAACCAAAAATCTTGAAATGAGAGACTTTGGGAGAATGACCAAATCTAAGCTCATAAGAAGTCTTTCCAACCACAGATCTCAAGAAAACCCTGTTGGAAATATAACAAGCAGTAGAGATCGCCTCAGCCCAAAATCTCCTAGGAGTAGAATGCTCATCTAGCATGGTCCGAGCCATCTCTACAAGGGTTCTGTTCTTCCTTTCTACAACACCATTCTGCTGAGGAACTCTAGGAGAAGAAAACTGATGCTCAATTCCCTATCGCTGTAAGGTAGAAAAGAAAAATTCTTGAACTCTGTCCCATTGTCACTCCTAATGGCTCTCAAAGCTCCAGGTATATCAACAACAATTCTAAGGACCAGATCTCTAAAGAATCCAAATGCTTTGTCCTTAGAAGCAAGAAAATAAACCCATGAATACCTGGAGTAATCATCCACAACCACCAGCACATACCATTTCCCACCAGCTGACTGAACTCTAGAAGGACCAATCAGATCTAAGTGAAGAAGTCATCCGTCCATCACCATTACCAAAGTAAGAGGTGGGTGGGAAGCAGACACCATCTTACCATGTCTACAGGGTGAGCACACAAGATCTCTGACAGCCTTCAGCCTAGGCAAACCTCTAATCAAGTCCTTGCAACTGACTCTAGACAAATGATCAAAACCTATATGCCCAAGTCTACGATGCCACAAAACAAGGTCATGAGAATCAGAGGCTACAAGACACTTAGGACTGGAAAGAGAAGAAATACTGAAATTTGCACGGAAGATCTTCTCAAATCTAGAGATCTCAAAAACAAGCTCACCCGAGGAATCTAGAACTCTACACTCACCTCTCTTAAACCTCACTTCTAGACCCTCATCAAGCAGCTGAGAAACAGATAGAAGATTATACCTCAGCTTACTTACCAAAGCGACATCTTTTAGCATGAACTTGTCGTTGACGCGCACAGTGCCCTTTGCAGTCACGGTCCCGGTAGAAGCATCCCCAAATGTAATCAATTCATTGCCGGATGCACGTGTGAGGGAGGAGAACCATCTAGAATCTCCAGTCATATGTCGAGAACACCCGGAGTCAACAAGCCATATGTCCTCCTTCCTCGCACGACGGACCTAAAAGCACAATCGAAAACATCCGCCCTCGATCAAGGGTTAGTGATAAATGATCGAGGAATCCAGTCTTGGAGAGGCACGATGTCTAGGAGCAGCAGAGAAATAGCAGAAATATGATCAGGAATAAAATCATAAGGATGCACATGAGAACCACCTAGACCTCTCCGAAACGATCTACCAAAAGATCGACACTCCCCTGCCTAGGTGCTACCCGTGGTCTCTCCTCACGATGTCCTAATCCAACACGCCTAGACCCACCAAAGGAGTCTACAAAGTTCTCTACAAATCTAGGCCTATGTGTGGTGCGATAAACAGTCGCCTAGCTCTAGAGACTACAATGGAGAAGCGACTCCTCTAATGGATCTTAGGACGCCATCCTCTCTTTTCTCTCAAGCTTTGCTCTCCGAAGGTAACTCAACAAGATGGCCTTCTTTCTTGCGTAAGGTGCAATGGTATCGGACCTTTGAGAGGTCATGCATGAATGAGTGAAAGCACCTTTCTTGCCGTAAAGAGTTTGAGCAAAACCATGGATTTGAAAACAACCCCTGATGGCTTAGGAGGTTCTAGCTCAAACAAACCATTCTTCACAACTCTAGCAATCCTAGGTGGGTTTTTCTTGGAATGCTCTAGGGATTGAAACCTAGACCACTATTTTTCACGCTCACTTTGGATTGATCAAGAATCATGTTGAGTTTCTTTTTCCCACTTGAAAACTTCTCAAGAGTCACCTTGAGGTAATCATTTTCTTTCATTAAGCCCTCACATCTAGTGCACTTGCTAGACTTGATTACCTCATTGCTCTTACTCTTAAGAAGGGCCACTTCCACCTTGAAGGCCTCACAAGACACACAATAGGATTCTCTAATTCTATTCAACTGCTCCTTAAATTTGACTCTAAATGCCTCTTGAATCTGATTAATCATGGTTTCAACTTCAGCATTTAAAGCACAAGAGTTAGAATCAATAACTTTCTTAGAAGCAGTAAAAGACATGGATCTTTCAATTTTAGCCGGTGAAGTCATGCGCCTTCTTCTTGCCACGAGAGTCACTCTCGTCGTCCTCCGTTTCCGAGTCCACATCGCTCATATTTACATTCTCAAGAGCGGCAAGGACCCAGCTGACAAACTTTCGATAGTTTGTCTTCTTGGGTTTCGCATCCCTCTCCTGGGGATGTCTTCGTGTCTCCTTCTCCTCCTTGCCCTTTAGCTTGGGGCACCTGGAGCGAATGTGATTTGGCTCACCGCAATCGAAACATGTGATAGGTCCACTTCTCCTCCTATTCCTCACCTTGTTATACGCTCTTGTGAATTTGGTGGAAAGGAGGGCTAAGTCATCCTCGGGCAGTTTCTCTAGTTGCTCATCACTTAAAGAATGTAAAGCAGATAATGAAAAACCAGATGAGCTACAATCAAGAGACTCTGAGGAACAACCCTTGGATTTGTCGACCACTAATGCCATCGACTCTGTCTTGGGGACACGCGAGATAAAGTCAATCTCATGCGTCTTCAACCTCGAGTAAAGCTTATCCATGGTAAGCTCACTCATGACAGTGTTGTCATTGATGGAAGTGATCTTCATTCCCCAGACCTTCACATCAAGAGCACCCAGAAGCTGGCGTGCATTCTCAGACTCAGGAAATACCAAGTCAACAGCGCGGAGATCATGAAGAATCTTAGAGAATCTTCCCCACACTCATCCAAAGACTCACGGTGCCTTTGCTCGATCTTTGAGTATACTTTCTTGAGTGGTTCTGCCTCACTTCCTTGATCGCATGGACCCTTCATGATAGTCACAAAGAGTCCGCCAGATCTCGTGAGCAGACCGCAAGTGAGCAACACGCTCAAACTCAGATCGACTAAGGCCTTGGATCAAATAATTTCGAGCCTTGCTGTTGGCCTCCACATCTGGAGTGATCGTATCGTCATCGGCTGGCATGACATAAGGATTTTTCACCTTTAGCCAAATAGCGTGCCCTTGAGCCTCGATATATGCTTGCATACGAGCCTTCCAAAGATGCAAAGTCAACTCCCTAAAAATGTGTGGCTTGGTTGAGTACTTGTCAGTCGCCATGGCTCCAAAGACCGGTTAAGATCTATGAGAAGAGCTAACCGGCTCTGATACCACTTGTAGGACCGGAAAGGCGACTAGGGGGGGGGGGTGAATAGGCGCTTTCAAAACTTTCTCGCCTAAATCAAAAACCAACACGAACTTTACTCCTTTAGCTATGAAAGCTAAGAAGATCGAGAAGCACACAACGGAAGCCTTGTGTTGGATTTGATAAACCCCTCAACCACACGACACAACCGGAGAAAAGAACTCACTGTTCCTTACTGGGGACTGGCGGTCTGACCGGCTACCACGGGCGGTCGGACCGACGGTCAACCAGCGGTCTGACCGGTAACTAGCTAGCGGTCGGACCGGTGGACGGCGGTTCGACCCGGCAAGCCAGGTGATGCGAATACACGGCGGTCGGACCGCCGTTGAAAGTCCGGTCGGACCGGTAGAGTCCAGTACTGAAAAACTCCACCCAAATCCAAAACGAAATTTGATCCAACTTTTGTTTCAACCAATAAAACTTGACCAAATTTCGAGCACACCTCCCTAATGATATTAGAGACCTATTTCTAGCGACGATCCGTCAGATCCACTTCGCAGAATCGATCTCTCGAGATTTTACCAAAGAAGTGCACAAACCCTAGAAATATGAAATCTTGATTCAAGACTTGCTTGTGGGGGGTTGATGATCTAGATGACTCTAGGAGTAATCCCACACATCAAAGCAAGATAAAGTAGGCCAAGAGACCAAGCATGAACCTTTGAATCAAGGAAGCACACAAAATCATCCAAAAGGAGAAGAACACAAAAGGAGCAAACGATCTTTCAATTGAGCATCACAAGATTGTTCGATTACACAAGATGCTTACAAAGCCTCTCCAACAAGGAGGGCAAGAGCTCAACAAGGAGCACACTCCAAACCCTAGTTCTCCTCTCCTCTCCTCCAAACCCTAGAAAAGGAAGAAGGGGCTAAAATGAATGCTTAAAGGTTTTCCACCTCCCCCTTTCCTATTTATACTAGAGAGCTAGGGTTTCCTTTTGGGGTCACTTACACATGGGACCCACACACAATAACACTTGAAGCAATCGCTTTGCTTCACCACGTGTAGGTTGATCACGGTTCTCATCACGCCGCCAAGCCTCTCTTGTCCGAATCCCATCGAACCTCCCGAGACTCGCACCGATGTCCGCACCGCCGATCCAACCAAATTGCATCAACCACCGCTCGATCCATCTTGTCCATCTGCACCATGCTTGTGTCACACGACCTCACCCGTATCCCCGATCGCTCGGACCTCGGCTCTCCAAGCGTAGTCCCGATCCACTCACCGCTGACGCCGTTGACTCGCAAGCCACCCGCATGACAATAGACAAACAAACCGCTTCCGGAACAAGTTCTTCACAACTTGACCCACGTTAGCTCCGCAATGCAATATACAACAATAAAGCATTGAAGTTCATATGATAACACAATCAAAACCAACTCAATGCAACACTTGGCTAACCTTCAAGCCATTGCCGGTCGATCACTTACGTAGGCCGGTCCGACCGATTTCATGCGGCTCGGACCGCTCCCACAACGCGGTCGGACCGGTCCAAAAGACTTAGCCAAATTTTCAACTCAAAATTCCGAAACCTTCTGGAATTTTCAAACGAATAGAACTTTTGACTGGCAGCTCCAAAAATTATGGGACCACATCCAGGAGACTCCCCTCACTTGCCTACACAACCTATTTTTGGCTTAGCTCCAAAAACCCAATTTCATTTTGGCGGTCGGACCGGCCACCATGGCCGGTCGGACTCCTCCACAAAGGTCCGACCGCCGACACCACCGGCCGACCGCCGTGGTCCGACCTTTTGAAGCAAACCCGAAAATGCGAGATTTTGCAAACCAACAATGCCATTGCCAATTGACTCATCATCCTGAGATCATGCACATATCCTCGCGATATCCACACACTGCCACGCTACAAAGACTGTGAATGTTGTTGTGCTACGTTGTCATGCTCTGATGCCATCTTTGCAGGTCTTGGCCCATGGATAGTGCCGTGCTCAAGACTTCACCCCCATGAACAGTACGCGTGAGTGAATAGTACTGTATGGAAAATTTAGTGCTAAATAGTCTTAGACCGAGACTATATATCGATGGGTAGACCCCATTGTAAACCAGACCACGTTTATGTATAAGAATAGAACACAAGTTATTGCTTGTTCTTTCATAACAAAGTTCATGCGAGGACTTCTGAGAGAGAATTAGGAGATCAATTGTTCGTTCTGCTTTTTAAGGTCAAGTTTGCTTTTCCGCTGGGAATTGAGGGCTTGGCGATCTCCGCTCGTGGTCTAGCGGCGATCAACCAGGTGCGTGTTGGCGAATATCCATAGAGCTGCAAGTCCGTGCACTAGCGCGTGGTGTACAGCTGAGCGTTATTCGTCATCAAGCGCTATTTATCCACGGTTCTACTCGAGAAGATCAGGTCAACCCGTATCATCGTGGTATCAGATTCCAGGCCACTCGATAGAATCTCTTTTTCCCTACATTTTAGTAGATTATTTTTTTGTCCTATACACCGAAAAAGCCACAAAAAAATATATCATCTTTCGTCATAGTTTAATTCAGGATTTTTTTAGTGCATTTTGTTAGGTCTTAATCCACTCGTTCATAGTGTTTAGTTGCTGGTCGTGTTCCGTTCGGGTCAATTTTTGTTTCCCATTTCACAAATTTTTATGTTCGTACTTGATTCCTGCTTTGTGCAACTAAACATTACTTATATCTAGTGGATTGCATGTTGTTTTATTCATGAACCCTTCGATCCGTTCGCGAACCTATCGTACCTATTGAGACTAGTTTGTTGTTGTGCTCGAGGGATTGCTATTAGGATTTTGAGACGCCAAGTTTTCGCGTCTGGTACTGTTCGCATAACTTGCTGTTAGTAGTCGGCCGTGAAAGAAACGAACAAAAAAGGGGTTGATTGATTAGCGCTGGCCGTGAAAAAAAAGAGAAACAGAAGGCAAACTTTTCGGCTATAGTTTTCAATCCTTTTATTGGAGCCAATTTATATACTTGTATCCGCTGTTGTTCGCGTACCATAATTTTGAGCAATCTTGTGCCCTCATATACAACTTTTGAGCACTAGCTAGCATCTCTCCTTGAACTGTTGCAATACGAGCGTTCGCCTCCATACAGAATTGTTCGTGTTATCGCTCATTCCTTTGATTGCAATAGTCCCATTATCCTTGTGTGTGTGTTGCTGTCTACTCTTCACTTATATTTATCGATCAGCAATTAGGTATTGTGAGTCTAGTTTGGATTGCTACCTAGCTCGACAATCTTTAAATTCTGAATTTGTTAGGTTGTTTTCCTCACCTAGCTCCATCAAAAACATCCGTGTCATGTATTGACTATCGTTTTTGATATTCTCTCGCACAATCTTGGTTGGTCGTTCGTTGTTATGAGCGTAAGTTTTTGCTGCTCTTAATTTACTTCAGAACGGTACAACTTGCTTTGTTTCAGAATAGTAGTTGAGAGATTCCCACTTATTTTCCACGTATATTGTCACTTGGTATTTTTGATTCTGTAAACATGTCAGGAAGCGAGCAGGATAAGGATCTGAATGACAACCTTACTGATCCGGTCACCAAGATGCACTACCATACACTTCGTACCACACTCCGGGAAGAGTTCCGGGTTGAGGTTGACCAGGTGCGCGGCGACCTTGGGCGTGTCCAAACCAACTTGGACGGCTTGGGGACAGATTTCCAGAAGCTATCCGTGACTGTCAACGACAACCATAAGGTACTGCTCGACGCTATTGCCAAGCTCACCGCTTCGATGCAGCTGGGTACACGTGGCGAGGTGGGGAGTTTACACCTCCCGTATGAGCCGTGCGACGAGACGTATGCGAAGGCTGCCGCTAGACGACAGCGCGAGGATGATCTACGGCTACGACAACTCGACGAACAGGAGCATGTTCGCGAGGCGGCACCACAGCGTCGTGCTATTGCCGAGGTCATGGCACATCCCTCTTCACAACGACGCGACCGTGGTAATGGCACAGGAGGAGGCGGTGCCAACAATGGCATCCACGATGGCGCCTATGGAGGTGCGCATGTTCGCGCCTATGGGGGTGCCTACTATGACGCCCACGGAGGAGGTCGTGGCAACCACCATGCTGACGATGACGGCGACGAATTCGTGTTCGACGACTATTTACCACACCGTCAACATAATCAATATGCACGCAATCGTCGGCGCGATGAGGACGCCGATGATCTGGTTACAAAGCCCAAGTTCACGATGCCATCCTTTGAGGGTACAACAGAGGTAGATGTTTATCTTGCATGGAGCTGAAAGTTGATAAGCTGTTCAGCATGAACCGCTATTCTGATCAGCGCAAGTTGGATCTTGCCGTTGCGGTTTCGGACATGGTGGGAGCGCTGTGTGCAACAGCGTATGGAGCGACACAAGCCACTTGTTGTTACATGGGATGAGCTGAAGCGATAGATGCGCGCGCGCTTTGTACCTACACATTACAAGCGCTCGCTGCATGAGAAGCTGATTGGGTTGCGACAGTGGTTGAAATCAGTTGATGAGTATTATAAAGAGATAGAGCAGATTATCATACATACTGATGTGCGTGAGAATGAGGAACAAGCGATGGCTCATTTTCTTGCCAGGATGAATTATGCTATTCGGCGGATCATTAATCATCATCAATACAACAACATGGTTGAGTTGATGCATCAAGCACGTGAGGCTGAGAAGCAGGTAATTGGAGATGCCAAGTATGCTGCACGTCAATGTTATTCAGCGAGCACATCACCTCTGTACAACACGGGACAACCAGGCAAGCCCGCTCCATCAGGGGGTACTTCTGCGACGCGCAGTTCGGCACAGAGGAAGACAGATAGTACGCCGCCACCAGCGCGCCGACCACCGGCGCCAGTTGCTAGTGTGGCATCCTCGATGGGTTCTACGGGTCGTTCACATGATCTGACATGCTACAAGTGCAAGGGAGTTGGTCATTTTCAAAAAGATTGCCCAAATAATAAAGTTATGATATTTGCTGATGATGGGTATATTTCAGCTAGTGATGAGGAGGATACTACTCCGTTTGTTGATTTTGCAGATGATCCTACTGAGGATGAGAGAATGGACTGTCGACCGGGGTCGCCAGATGGACAACATATGCTAGTGTGCACACCTCGTGTACTTAGCGTGTCACAAAGCCAGTCTTCCGTACAATGGTGCAATTTATTTCAGTCATGGGAGACAGTTGGTGGTAAAGTGTGCAAAGTTATAGTTGATGGAGGAAGTTGTCATAATCTGGCCAGCAAGGAGATGTGCACAAAATTGGACTTAAAATATTTACCGCATCCTCATCCTTATCATGTGCAGTGGTTGAGCGATGTGGGCGAGGTGAAAGTCAGTCATATGGTGCAGGTGCACTTCAAGATTGGCAAATATGAGGATACCATTGTGTACGATGTGGTGCCCATGTTAGTTTGTCACTTGCTGTTGGGGCGCCCATGGCAATTTGATCACCATGTTTATCATGATGGGCATACAAACTGCTACAAGTTTAAGTGGAGCGGCAAAGATGTGATTTTGTATCCACTTACACCGACAGAGATAGTCAATGCTGATAAGAAGAAAGTTGAGGTGAAAATTGAGAGTACACCAAATAGCGAGATTCCACCTTCGGTGAGTGAGAGCCACAAACCAAAATTGAGCGGTAAAAAGAAAAGTGAGGAAGAGAAAGGCTTAGTAATGTTAGCCACCAAATCAGAGATGAGAGCCTTTTGTGATAATCCCAATTTGGTACACTTTGTACTCCTGTACAAAGATGTTTTGCTTTCTACTGACGACTTAACGTCTCTTCCTAGTGGTGTCTCTCATGTTTTGCGGGAATTCAGCGATGTTTTTCCGGAGGAGGTGCCCACTGGTTTACCACCAATCCGCGGGATAGAGCATCAAATTGATTTAATTCCGGGAGTGACGCTACCGAACCGACCACCACACCACACCAACCCCGAGGAAACAAAGGAAATTCAGAAACAAGTACAAGAGCTTCTCGACAAAAGGTACGTACGCGAAAGCTTAAGCCCTTGTGCTGTTCCTGTTATTTTAGTTCCTAAGAAAGATGGTACTTGGCGCATGTGTATAGATTGTAGAGCGAATAATAATCACTATTCGATATCATCATCCTATACATCGCTTAGATGATATGTTAGACGAATTGAGTGGTGTTTGTTATTTTCTCTAAAATTGATCTACGTAGTGGGTATCATCAAATTAGGATGAAAGAAGGGATGAGTGGAAAACTACTTTTAAAATAAAATTTGGTTTGTATGAGTGGTTAGTCATGCCTTTTGGGTTAACTAATGCACCTAGTACATTCATGAGATTGATGAATCATGTTTTGCGGCATTTCATTGGGAAATTTTGTGGTCGTGTATTTTGATGATATCTTGATTTACACCATAATGAATCGATCATATTGACCACATTAGACAAGTGTTACAAGTTTTACGCAATGCTAGGTTGTTTGGGAACTTAGCGAAGTGCACTTTTTGCAAAGATCATGTAATATTTTTGGGCTATGTGGTTTCGCAGAGGGAGTAGAGGTAAATGAGTCTAAAATTGAAGCAATTAAAATTGACCTACACATATGAATGTTAGTCAAATTAGGAGCTTTCATGGACTCATTGGTTTTTATCATTTCATTAAGCATTTTAGCACCATCGCTGCCTCACTGAATGTTTTAACAAAAAATGTGTTGAGTTTACATGGGGGTGTACGACAAAGTCGCTTTTGATGAATTGAAAAGACGTTTAAGCGAGGCACCAGTACTTGTTTTACCAGATTTCACTAAGAATTTTGAAATTGAATGTGATGCTAGTGGAATTGGTATTGGCGGTGTTTTGATGCAAGAGGGTAGACTGGTTGCTTATTTTAGCGAGAAACTCATGGGTGCACAATTGAATTATCCGGTCTATGATAAGGAGCTGTATGCTTTAGTGCGAGTTTTAGAAGTTTGGCAACATTATTTATGGCCTAAGGAATTCATTATACATTCTGATCATGAGGCATTAAAATATTTGCAAGGCCAAGCTAAGCTGAACCGTCGACATGCTAAGTGGGTAGAATTTATCGAGTCGTTTCCTTACATTGTGAAATATAACAAGGGAAAGGAAAAAGTGGTTGCTGATGCTCTTTCAAGGAAAAGTGTGCTTTTAAATCGCTTAGATGTGCAAGTTCCTGGTTTAGAGAGTTTGCGTGATTTATATGCTAATGACCATGATTTCGCTTCACCTTATGCGCTTTGCAAAGATGGGAAAGGCTGGGACAAATTTCACATTCATGATGGATTTTTATTTCGTGCTAACAAACTATGCGTTCCAGAATCGTCCGTGCGTTTGTTATTATTGCAGGAATCTCATGCCGGTGGATTGATGGGACATTTTTTATGTGAAAAGACGCTGTCTATGCTGAGCGATCACTTTTATTGGCCTAAGATGAGGCATGATGTGGACATGTATGTACAACGGTGCGTAACTTGTCACAAGGTGAAATCGAAGTTGCATCTACATGGTTTGTATACTCCTCTTCCAGTTCCTAATGCACCATGGGAAGATATTAGTATGGATTTTGTTTTAGGACTGCCTAGGACTAAGAGGGGGAGAGATTCTATTTTTGTCATTGTGGATCGATTTTGAAGATGGCACATTTTATTCCGTACCACAAGAGCGACGATCGTCGTGACGTTGTCGATTTATTTTTCAGGGAGATAGTGCGGTTGCATGGCGTACCCAGGACCATTGTCTCAGATCGCGACGTCAAATTCATGAGTTATTTCTGGAAAACACTTTGGGGGAAGGTAGGGACAAGGTTGTTATTCAACACAACTTGTCATCCCCAAACTGATGGTCAAACAGAGGTGTCGAACTGCACACTTTCGATGCTGCTAAGGACCATGATCAAACAGAGGTGGGAGGTCTGTTTGCCACATGTGGAGTTCGCCTACAATAGAGCCGTCCACTCTACTACACAGATGTGCCTATTTGAGGTGGTGTATGGTTTCAAGCCTACAATGCCACTTGATTTGTTACTGCTTCCAAGTCAATCACGAACACATATGGAGGCGTCAAAGAGGGCTGAATATGCGAAAAAATTGCACATCAAGGTGAAAGAAGAAATTGAGTGTAAGACGAAGTACTATGCTGACAAGGCGAACAAGAAAAGAAAGAAGATGATTTTTCAACCAGGCGATTTAGTTTGGTTACACTACCGCAAGGATCGCTTTCCAGATCGACGCAAATCGAAGTTGCTACCACGAGGAGATGGACCTTTCAAAGTGCTTGAGCGGATTAACGATAATGCGTACAAAATCGAGCTTCCGGGAGATGACTATGGCGTGAGCTCGACATTCAACGTTACTGATTTATCACCGTTCTTCAGTGCTGATGATCTGGCGTTGAGGACGACGTCTTTTTAAGTGGGGGAGGATGATGAGGGCATCCCTACAACACCTTCTTCTCCTCCACCTAATGCTCATGATATACGGCTCAAGTGGCCGACAGGACCAATAACAAGAGCACGTGCTAAGAAACTATAATCTCAGGTGAACTTGCTCCTTAATGAATATGTCATTGATTTTAATGAGAATTTTATACTACCTAAAAACAATGTTTTACTTGTGCTCAGGTTTGAAGAGTCAGTGATAGATGGAGATCAAGGATATGCGGCAGTCATCCAAGGAAGCAAAGTCCACGGCATGAACAGCGATCGACCGATAAATAGTGATGCACGTGAACAATACCTGCGCTACAGTACCTGTGAACAGTGTTGCGCTACAGTACCATGAAAAGTGTTAGGGGTAGACCCCCATTGTAAACCAGACAACGTTTATGCATAAGAATAGAACACAAGTTACTGCTTGTTCTTTCGTAACAGAGTTCATGCGAGGACTTCTGAGAGAGAATTGGGCGATCAATTGTTAGCTCGCTTTTAAGGTCAAGTTTGCTTTTCCATTGGGAATTGAGGCTTGGCGATCTCCGCCGTGGTCTAGCGGCGATCAACCAGTGCGTGTTGGCGAATATCCATAGAGTTGCAAGTCCGCACCTCGACGCGGGTGTCTGTTGGCGTTATTCGTCATCAAGCGCTATTTATCCACGGTTCTACTTGAAAATATCGGGCTACTGTAATACCCCGAAGGTGATTCGGCTTATTAGAAAAAGTTTCGGAAGAGGGAGCTAATCGAAAAACCAGAATCATCTTTTCACCAGGGGGTTTTCTGTGATTTCACGGCAACCTAGGCCTGGACCACGGCCCAGGAGGGGCCCATGTGGTGGCTGGCCATAAGAGGGGGGTTCCCACCCCCCAAACCCTAAACTCCATATTTCTCTCCCCCTCCCCCCTTTGGAGCCGCCGCCCCCCGTTCCCTTTGTTGTGCACCGCCTTGTACGTCGATTTTGGGTAAGATGCGTTCGTTTTCTGTCCTGTCCATCTCTTAGAGAGTTGTAGGTATTGTTCTTAGCTTTCGATAGCCACCGAGATCACGTGATTCCGCCTTACGGTTTAGGAGATATGATGTTTTTAGTGCGCGCTGCTCTGTCTGTCTGACGAGAAAGATCTGTCGGCTTGATCCTAGGTTTTGATTTAGTTAGAGGCATTTCCAGAACCTCCACCCAAATAAGTTATTGTAGTCCTTTAAATTATCTTTCAAATATGATAAAGATCATCTCCATTGGATCTGTATAATGAAAGTTATGATATTTTCTTTACCACTGTTATGAATTCTGGGCAGATAAATGTTAGTGTTTTCATCTATTGTTTAGACTACAGTAGAGGACGAATCTGGGGTTTTTCCCTTTTAGAGTTTTATTCCTGGGAACGTTAGCTTTCTTTTGGCACCGAGATCAGGAAAATTCGATCTGTAGTTTGGGAGGTATGAATTTTTTTATTACGAACTGTCCGGTCTGTCTGAAAACTGAGGTCAGTAGGTTTGTCCCTCAGTTTTGTTCAAATTAGGGGTCGAATCAGAACCTTCACCCAACTAAGTTATTTTAGCCCTTAAAATTATCTTTCCACGCTGATAAGAATCATTCTCATTGGATCAATAGGTTGAAAGTTACGCCATTTTCTTTATCTCTGATCTGTATTCTGGACAGACGTAGATGAGTTGTGTTTAGCTGTTAATTAGCCCTCTGTTTTGGCCGAATCAGGGGATTCCGCCAACTAATATTTTGTAGCCTGATCTGTTAAGATTCAGTGAGCACTGGTTTCAGGTCTTTTGGAGTTACAGATAATTAATGGTGATTTTTCTAGTATCGCTGCCAGTTTAGCGGTAATCGGGCTGTTGGGTAAACTTGGTAAAATTGATCCCGTTGTTTGTGTAGGAGAGATAGAGGGGATGGAAGGGCTCTTGTAGCAATATCATACCTTGTTATTCTTATTTCGATTATACATTTGTGTAGGCGGTGAGGCGGTGAGTGGAGGGGCATCTTCGTGTCCTCCTATTACGTCACATCGCGGAAGGCAAGTACCCTATGCTGTTTGGTGATGTTTCCAATTGTTTGCTTGATGTTGGAATAAATTGTGAATGCCTTTTTCTATCCATCCTGATGTTTATTTCATTTCAAGAAGATGATTCTTGTGATTAAAGAATTAGCATTCATTTCAGTTGTTGCATTCCATTACATGCAACTAACTTGTGTGGCATTCTTGATATATTATGTTGTGTGGGAATGCATACTCATACTTGTTTACACATGTTGTTGAATGCCATGTGTCTTTTCCACTAATGTGTGATATTCATTCATACCATGAGAAATCATCATGTTCATTCATAAAATTCATTATGACCACGGAAGTGGATTCTTTTGGTAAGTCCCATCAATTCCAGTATGGGCATTTGAAAGACCCATCAATTCCAGCATGGGCATTTGAAAACCCACCATTCCAATGTGGGTAGTGTTGACCACCATTCCAATGTGGCAACTTGGACACCCGTATGAAACGTTCTTCATACGGTGATTGGGTCCCCGTACTTTGTGAAGTACGGGCTTAAGTGAACACCGACGGGTGTGTGGATATCGTGAGGATATGTGCACGATCTCAGGATGATGAGTCGATTGGCAATGGCGTTGTTGGTTTGCAAAATCTCGCATTTTTGGGTTTTGCTTCATGTTGTCAGACCACGCGGTCTGACGGCGTTGAGTGGGCGGACCGATCGCCTGTGACGATCGGACCGCCGGGTGGCGGTCGGACCGGCCTGACCTAAAGTTGGATTTTGGGGCTAATCCAAAAATAGGTTGTGTAGGCAAGTGAGGAGTCTCTGGATGTGGTCCCATAATTTTGGAGCTCCCAACAAAAGTTCTATTCGTTTGAAATTTCCGAAGGTTTGAATTTCGCTGAATTTTGGCTAAGTCTTTGGACCGTCCGACCGCCGTTGTGGGAGCGGTCCGATCAAGATGAAATCGGTCGGACCGGCCTGTAAATGCCGACCCGTGATCATTGGAGGTGAGCCAAGTGTTGCATTGAGTTTGTTACGAGTGTATTATTCTATGAACTTCAATGCTTTATTGATGTATATTGCATTATGGAACTGATGTGGGTCAAGTTGTGAAGAACTTGTTCCCGGAAACGGTTTGTTTGTCTATTGCTGTGCAGGTGGCTTGCAGGTCAACGACGTCAACGGTGAGTGGATCGGGACTACGCTTGGAGAGCTGAGGTCCAGAACGATCAGGGATACCGGGTGAGGTCGTATGACTCAAGCAGGTGCAGAATGGGTAAGACGGATCGAACGGGTGGTTCGATCATACCGGTTGGATCGGCGGTGCGGATATCGGTGCGAGTCTCTGGGAGGTTCCGATGGGATTCGGACAAGAGAGGCTTGGCGACGCGATGAGAACCGCTGATCAACCTACACGTGGTGAAGCAGGCGATTGCTTCAAGAGTTATTTGTGTGTGGGTCCCATGTGTAAGTGACCCCAAAAAGGAAACCCTAGCTCTCTAGTATAAATAGGAAGGGGGAGATGGAAAACAAA
Source organism: Hsuehochloa calcarea (assembly GCA_036346395.1). Classification (NCBI taxonomy): domain Eukaryota; kingdom Viridiplantae; phylum Streptophyta; class Magnoliopsida; order Poales; family Poaceae; genus Hsuehochloa; species Hsuehochloa calcarea. The sequence goes on along the minus strand of CM070595.1, from coordinate 26,567,294 downwards.
GCCAAGCATTCATTTAGCCCCCTTCTTCCTTTTTCTAGGGTTTGGAGGAGAGGAGAGGAGAACTAGGGTTTGGAGTGTGCTCCTTGTTGAGCTCTTGCCCTCCTTGGTGGAGAGGCTTTGTAAGCATCTATTTGTGAGTGAATAATCTTGTGATGCTTAATTGAAAGATCAATTGCTCCCTTTGTGCTCTTCTCTCTTTTGGATGTTTTTGGTGCTTCCTTGATTCAAAGGTTCATGGTTGGTCTCTTGGCCTACTTTATCTTGCTTTGATGTGTGGGATTACTCCTAGAGTCATCTAGTTCATCAAACCCCCACAAGCAAGTCTTGAATCAAGATTTTCTCATTTCTAGGGTTTGTGCACTTCTTTGGTAAAATCTCGAGAGATCGATTCTGCGAAGTGGATCTGACGGATCGTCGCTAGAAATAGGTCTTGAATATCATTAGGGAGGTGTGCTAGAAATTTGGTCAAATTTTATTGGTTGAATCAAAAGTTGGATCGAATTTCGTTTTGGATTTGGGTGGAGTTTTTCAGTACTGGACTCTACCGGTCCGACCGGCCTTTCAACGGCGGTTCGATTGCCGTGTATTCAGACCACTGGTTTGCGGGTCGAATCATTGTCCCACCGGTCCGACCGCTAGTTAGTTGTCGGTCGGACATTGGTTGACCGTCGGTCCGACCGCCGTGGTAGCCGGTCGGACCGCCAAGACCAATGAAGAACAAAGAGTTCTTTTCTCCGTTTGTGTCGTGTGGTTGAGGGTTTATCAAATCCAACACAAGGCTTCCGTTGTGTGCTTCTCGATCTTCTTAGCTTTCATAGCTAAAGGAGTAAAGTTCGTGTTGGTTTTTGATTTAGGCGAAAAAGTTTTGAAAGCGCCTATTCACCCCCCCTAGTCGCCTTTCCTGTCCAACAGGGTGTATCACTCGCTATACCGGTATATGCAGTCGATAAGTCCATACCTTCAATGCATTCTTACATTTCATCCATTCATGTATTCATTCCATACACACATGTATGTGTTCCAATAATCGTTAAGAATTCAAGCTGAATTGTGTTGTCCACTCCATGCTTGATTACTCTTGTTTAGTACTTGCTGAGTCTTCGACTCACCCTTGCTTTGTATGTTTTAATTAGGTAATTGAGGAGGTCGACAAGATGATTTGGTGGGGTAGTTCGGCACACTACACTTCACTTTTATCCAATCAGAACAATTATTATTGCCATTCAGTCAAGCCAAATTGTTGAACTAAGTTCCAGATTGTAATAACCCTATGTTGGTATCGTTTGACTGTTCGTGGTATTATGACCGTTTATCCATTCTTTACCATGATTCTAGTGATCGTTCATTGTCATTCTCTAGGAATTTATGTTGATTGAATCTGGATAATCTAGTTTTAATGCTATGCTTAGTAGTTTGATGGGTTTGCGTGATATTTTGGCTTCCGAGTAGCCAGGGTGTTACAGTTGGTATCAGAGCGGGCTTTAGGTCCGTGGTTCATTCAAATATATTAAATTGACACCTTGTGCACATTAGGAGGGTTGGGTAAACTGTTGCTTCGCATTTCAATTGTGGTGACTCGAGTATTGAGTCGTTGTTAAATTGTGTTGTGCTATGATGTGTTAATCCATGATATGATGTGATAACCTCTATCTATGAAATTATTCTATGATCGTCATGAGATGATCCGATATAAATATATATATTCATAATTGATTGCATTAGTTATGCGTTTCGCTAGCGGCGTTGATCGCTTGAGTTCGTGGTTGATGTCCAGGTTTTACCAGCTACACCACTGCTTGTAGTATGATATTAGAGAACTTCTTACCTCTGCTCCATAAGCTCAGATTGAGCATGAGCTCATTGATGAACTTGTTGCCTTTCTCGAACCGATATCCGATTTCTGGTTGTGGTTCCCGCAATTCGTGAATTCTTTTGAAATTGGGGTTTTAATGAAGAAGGCAAGCTCCAGTAGCTTCTACGATTCGTTCTTTGAAACAAATATTGCCATTTCGACTATTGTGATATTTCGCTCCACGTGAGCATAGTCAAATGCAAGATTCCTCTTTTCACAAAAGACTTGTTTTACCTGTTGGGAAATTTAACTCATTCGCTCGTTTGGAATCTCGGTATTGGAAGACTTCTTTTGCAAGTTCTTTATCAAGTGTGTATTGATATTGCATATTTCTCTTGGGTCGCTTTAGTAAGTCGTTCTCTTCCTTGATTTTGAATTTGACAAATTCTTGTCCGGTGGCGATTGATGAATTTCTCTTGGGTTCATGATTTTGGTAGACGAGTTTAAATAGGCCTTTAATGGTACTCAAAAATATTATTGTTTTTCGATTGTCGAATTGTTTTACTACGAATGATCTTTGTAAATTGGCAACATTGATATTTTCATGGTTGTTCTTTCTTTTCATTGGAAAAGAGCGACTCATTTACTCGTTTGATGATTTGCCTAATGAGAATTCTTGTTGCAAGATCGTTAACACGAGAAAGCATTGGCTCAATGTATTCCTTTTGGAACCCTCTCGCTTGTTGAAATTTGATGCATCTCTTTTCAAGAAAAGCGTTAAAACCCTTTTGGAGTGCTTGGTTATGCTTAAGTCGGGGGTTGCACCCAAACAAAGATTGTGGGCTACGGGTTTCTATTAGACCCTATTTGTTTTTCAAAATAGTTTCTTGCCTTTCTCGTCATGCGAGCTCTTATTCTTTGGTTGTGAGCGTTATTCTTGACAAGATCGTTCTCTTTATGTTAGCCCTATCTCTCTTGTTGATAAGGGCAGCTCGGTTATCCGTTTGTGATTCGGAGAATGAAAATTTCCTTTCACAAAGTTCATTGAAGAAAATTTCGACTATGTTCATTTCTTTGGAATATTTGGAGTGTTGGAGTTTAGAACCTCCCTTTGAAAAGAAAAGTGTCGATACCCCCTCTCTCTAGAATTTTGTAGTGCTGGGTGTGACGTTTGTTCAACTTTTTGGTTTTGTACGAATTCTTTTCTAGAATAAGTTGTTATTACAATTCCATTTGATCTTTGAAAATTTTATGACCCGATTTGTCATGTTCCCTTTAGAAGGTTTATTGACACGATCAAGAATGTGAGAGTAAGGTTGATTCTTTTATAGAAAAAGAAGTTTGACCACCTTTCTTGATGTTTCCAAAATGATTCAATTTCGAGTTTTGTGTTCATGACCTATTGGAGGTCCCAGTTAATTATGATAAACGAAGTTTGCCACGTAAAGCGATTTGTTGCAGAGTTATAATGGTTCTTCAGTGATGCGAGCGTTTTGATCTTGAATGCTCGTTGTTCTTATCTGTAAAGATCCGACATTCTCTTCTTGTGAGTCTCATGTTTTCAATTGTGGACTCCACCTATATTCAATGAGTTCATTGCCTAAATTTTCTGCCCTTTTCACTCAAAAGATTTCGAGTTTCAATCGTAATGCCGTTTTCTTATCGGTTGTTATTTGCTATTATCTTCTGAGGAATGTATTCCCTCAACCACGAACTTAGTTTTTCGTTTTCCAAGATAACCTTTAGCAGAATATTTCTTTTGGTTTCTTGGCCGCCGTGGTGAGCAACGGTTTTCTGTATGAACGAACTTGTTTTTGTTCGCCTCTTCCTTTTGAGAAAGGATCACAGTTTTGTGTTGCGAAGTGTTTGCAAGGTGAAAGTTTGGCAACTGTTTGGTGGTGGATGAGTGATCGTAGCGATGATATTTTGCTACCAAGTTATCGGAGGAGTAGTAGAATGTGAAATGGTTTTGATCTGTATCCCTTGGAGGGGAATTGATTCACCTGAGATGTTTGACTTCGAAGTAAGTTTGAAAAGTGTTACGGCTGATTAACACCTGGTTTAGTGAAATTCTAGAACTTCAATTCAGGATTGAAAGGTTGGTGATTATCGGAGGTATGGAAACCTTCATTGAATTTTTTAGAGTAACGCAATTGGATAGCATTGCGAGATGGTGTGGGTGATTTCTGATGATGTCAATGAGTGAGTATGTTAGAATGGTGGTAATGTTGGAGATTTAATTCGATGATTTCACTATCACTTATAAGAGCAATCTGTTGTAGAGATTTTGGAAGTTAAATCTGGGCTTTGCATTTGTTTATGCTAGAACCCTTTTGAAGTAGTACATTAGCATGTGTACTGACGATTCTGAGTTGTTCTTGAAAATTTGAGGTAATGTGATTGTGTGATATCTATCCTGTGGCGCTTTGGGTGCCTTTAATCAAATTAAGGTTGAATAGTAGAACGAGATGTCTAGAGCAATCGAGAAAAAAAAATCAATGGAGTCTCTCCACCATGGTGTGGATGATGTATTTCAGTTTGAGCATAATTTGATAATGTTCAATTAAGAGGTTTAATCTCTTGAGGTATGCGATGAATTCGAATTCCAATATTGGAGAGAAGTTTTACTCCTCGAAGAGAGAAGCGGAAGAAAGGATGTTTCTTCGGAAAATGATGCGTTTCCTTACTTCGCGTTGGGTTTTGTCTTTGTTGATAAGTGTTTTCGCACTTTGAGTTGGGGCCGTGTTGGCATGATGAATCTTTCGATTCAATCGAGTAAAAGAAATATTTGATTTGAGTATTCAAGCAAATTTCTCTTTTAGTTTCAGTAGTGTTCTTTCGCAAATTGATTCATTGGAAGTGGAATTGCTTTCTTGATGAATTGTCACATTTGGGATTTAACCTTTTCGGTGAAGAGTTAACATTGCGTGGTTGCGATGAGAACTCTCTATTTTTCAGATTGGATTCTCTTCATTTCCGACAAGAGAAGAAATTAGGAAGCTGGCTTATCGCTTTGACCGTCACGGGTACACACGCGAAATACGCAACGTAAGGTGTGTGCTGGTGCTGAGTGAGCAGCAGGACTATTCAAAGTTGGAGATTAAGTTAAACACGTTGACCATCGAGTAAGGTCTTACCTTGATCCTCTTCGATGAGTGTACCTAGAAAGTTCAAGTTGATTGTTAGGTCGACGCGTAACTTCACATCTTTGCTTTGTGGTTTCTAAAATTCCGAGAGAGGCTACTTGGGAGATAGAGTCTCGCATGCGCGGCGATATCCGCACCGTTTGTTTCGGTACATGTTAAATCCGTTGAATTCAACTCCTTGGAAATTCGTTCGGTATTAGTTGCGGTTAGAATTGAGGTCGAATTCAGATTAAGGGGGTAGAATGTAACACCCGAAGGTGATTCTACTTATTAGAAAAAGTTTGGAAGAGGAGCTAATCGAAAAACCAGAATCATCTTTTCACCAGGGGGTTTTCTGTGATTTCACGGCAACCTGGGCCTGGACCACGGCCCAGGAGGGGCCCATGTGGTGGCTGGCCATAAGAGGGGGTTCCCACCCCCAAACCCTAAACTCCACATTTCTCTCCCCCCCCCCTTTGGAGCCGCCCCCCGTCCCCTTTGCTGTGCACCGCCTTGTACGTAAATTTTGGGTAAGATGCGTTCGTTTTCTGTCCTGTCCATCTCTTAGAAAGTTGTAGGTATTGTTCTTAGCTTTCCATAGCCACCGAGATCACGTGATTCCGCCTTACGGTTTAGGAGATATGATTTTTTTAGTGCGCGCTGCTCTGTCTGTCTGACGAGAAAGATCTGTTGGCTTGATCCTAGGTTTTGATTTAGTTAGAGGCATTTCCAGAACCTCCACCCAAATAAGTTATTGTAGTCCTTTAAATTATATTTCAAAGCTGATAAAGATCATCTCCATTGGATCTGTATAATGAAAGTTATGATATTTTATTTACCACTGTTCTGAATTCTGGGCAGATAAATGTTAGTGTTTTCATCTATTGTTTAGACTACAGTAGAGGACGAATCTGGGGTTTTGCCCTTTTAGAGTTTTATTCCTGGGAATGTTAGCTTTCTTTTGGCACCGAGATCAGGAAAATCCGATCTGTATTTTGGGAGATATGAATTTTTTTATTACGAACTGTCCGGTCTGTCTGAAAACTGAGGTCAGTAGGTTTGTCCCTCGGTTTTGTTCAAATTAGGGGTCGAATCAGAACCTTCACCCAACTAAGTTATTTTAGCCCTTAATATTATCTTTCCAAGCTGATAAGAATCATTCTCATTGGATCAATAGGTTGAAAGTTACGCGGTTTTCTTTATCTCTGATCTGTATTCTGGACAGACGTAGATGGGTTGTGTTTAGCTGTTAATTAGCCCTCTGTTTTGGCCGAATCAGGGGATTCCGCCAACTAATATTTTGTAGCCTGATCTGTTAAGATTCAGTGAGCACTGGTTTCATGTCTTTTGGAGTTACAGATATTTAATGGTGATTTTTATAGTATCGCTGCCAGTTTAGCGGTACTCGGGCTGTTGGGTAAACTTGGTAAAATTGATCCCGTTGTTTGTGTAGGAGAGATAGAGGGGATGGAAGGGCTCTTGTAGCAATGTCATACCTTGTTATTCTTATTTCGATTATACATTTGTGTAGGCGGTGAGGCGGTGAGTGGAGGGGCATCTTCGTATCCTCCTATTACGTCACATCGCGGAAGGCAAGTACCCTATGCTGTTTGGTGATGTTTTCAATTGTTTGCTTGATGTTGGGATAAATTGTGAATGCCTTTTTCTATCAATCCTGATGTTTATTTCATTTCAAGAAGATGATTCTTGTGATTAAAGAATTAGCATTCATTTCAGTTGTTGCATTCCATTACATGCAACTAACTTGTGTGGCATTCTTGATATATTATGTTGTGTGGGAATGCATACTCATACTTGTTTACACATGTTGTTGAATGCCATGTGTCTTTTCCACTAATGTGTGATATTCATTCATACCATGAGAAATCATCATGTTCATTCATAAAATTCATTATGACCACGGAGTGGATTCTTTTAGTAAGTCCCATCAATTCCAAGATGAGCATTTGAAAGACCCATCAATTCCAAATGGGCATTTGAAAACCCACCATTCCAATGTGGGTAGTGTTGACCACCATTCCAATGTAGCACTTGGACACCCGTATGAAACGTTCTTCATACGGTGATTGGGTCCCGTACTTTGTGAAGTACGGGCTTAAGTGAATACTGACGGTGTATCACTCGCTATACCAGGTATATGCAATGATAAGTCCATACCTTCAATGCATTCTTACATTTCATCCATTCATGTATTCATTCCATACACACATGTATGTGTTCCAATAATCGTTAAGTAATTCAACCGAATTGTGTTGTCCACTCCATGCTTGATTACTCTTGTTTAGTACTTGCTGAGTCTTCGACTCACCCTTGCTTTGTATGTTTTAATTAGGTAATTGAGGAGGTCGACAAGATGATTTGGTGGGGTAGTTCGGCACACTACACTTCACTTTTATCTAATCAGAACAATTATTATTGCCATTCAGTCAAGCCAAATTGTTGAACTAAGTTCCAGATTGTAATAACCCTATGTTGGTATCGTTTGACTGTTCGTGGTATTATGACCGTTTATCCATTCTTTACCATGATTCTAGTGATCGTTCATTGTCATTCTTTAGGAATTTATGTTGATTGAATCTGGATAATCTAGTTTTAATGCTATGCTTAGTAGTTTGATGGGTTTGCGTGACATTTTGGCTTCCGAATAGCCAGGGTGTTACAGCTACCCCGTATCAACTGGTATCCACTTTGCCCACATTTGAATGGTGAGTCTTACACGCCCATGTTGTAATGATGGGTCTTTACATCCCACTCCCGTGGGTGAAACATGAACAATGAATGAATGTATGAATATGCTAAACGTAAACATATTATCAACGAATCATGGTATAATAATTACGAAGGGAAACAAGAAATGCCAGAATTATCCATCGCACATTCATCAATCAAGTGGAACAAATAGCAGTCAAGACAATTCAACTGTACTTGCCTTTCGCGCTACGACATGTTGAGAGGCAATGATGATACCCCTAATACCGAAGCCTCTTCTCCTACATAATTAAATTACTAATATAAGAACAGAGTGATAAGAAGACACTACTACACCACTTTAACCCGACTTCCCAAAACCCAGGGTTTAAATTTTGGTTCTACTCAAACTACACGACAGTCTAGCAGGAGGTTATACTAGACAGCGGTATTAAAATTTTCATAACTTTTGCTATGAAACTTGACAAAACGTGATCTTAGACTCTCTGAAAACATAATGAAACTCGACATGATGCCCCTAATACCGGGTATTCGGCAATGCTGCAGATTCATGTTAGCGATCGGGAGGGAGAGGATCTTTTAGCTTGGCAGTAATACACGAAGAATGGTGCGTTGTCGGTCAGACCGGACTATCACCTTCAGTGCAGCGCTAAGAGCCTCAGATGACTGGAAACCGCGAGGCATCCACAACCTCCGCCCATTCCCATCGCGGCTGAAAGCGCACGCATGGCGGCTTCTCTAGAACGGTTTTGGAGCTGTGCACATTCACAATGGTGCAGGAACCACATTGAACAGATCAGGGAGTCCCAAGTTATATAGCCAAGGGAGAGGAAGGCAGCGAGCCAAAGTTCTTGTCGGCATGGCTTCTGGACATGTTCGTCGATTTGGAGGGAGATGACCTGAACTTGTTGATCACACCTCTGTACGAGCTTTGGAGGGCAAGGAATGATGCTCGCCGTGCTGTGCGGCCGGAGGAGCCTGAGAAGGTCGCTAGAAGGGTGATCCACCCCCATGGAAGAATGGGGGCTGAGATAAAACAACCGAGACAGCCGGCGCAACCTCAGCAACGGGAGGCATGGTCACTCACCTCCACTGCATGGATTTATCAAGGCAATTGCAGATGGATCTTTTGTTGTTTCACACTTGCAGTTGCAGAGGCCAGTACTGGAATCTTGATGCCAATTTCATCGGAGGTGCCATGCGCTACTACCCACGGCTAACGGATCAGCTATGGCAGAGTTGTTGGCGTGCAAAGAGCCAAAGGCTACTAACCCTGGAAATGGACAATGTGGATGTGGGGGAAGTTGTTAACGGAAGAAGGCCTAGACCACTGTATGCATGGGACGTTGCCGCAAGAAATCAAGTCGAAGCTTCGGTTTTTCCAAGATTTCAGGATCAATTGTCTGACGTTCAGCTAATGAAGCGGCAGATATCCTATCGAAGATCAGCTGAAAGGAGCATAGTACTCGTTGAATAATGTGGGAGGAAAAACATCTCAATTCGTACAGCTCATCCGCGTCTATGATGACAGAGGAGTGCAGAACATCTTTCAGATGACTGTCAGGATCCAATATACATGCAAGGCTTGGCTGATATGTTTTATTTGCAGAAAACGTCACTTCGCGTTACAATAAATAATTGTAAACGCGTAGAGTAATACCGTAAGTAGTTGCAAGTAAAAGGGTGGGTAAAGTTCAGTCCACCAAATTTTTGCAAAAGAGGGGTACACCACCCCTAATTCTCTCCAAACATTTTGACTTTTCAATATCTAATCATTGTGTGACCTTTCTTATCAATACCCATAATCGAAGGCATAACTATTCGAATAGTTTTTACCTTGACAGAGGTCTAACCACAAGATATGATCAACTCGTACTGTCGTGCTGAAAATGACAAGATTATAACAAGGACTATGCTCCCACACTACTAACTAGGGGTGAAAACGGATCGGATACGGACGGATAATGACCCTGCCATATTTGTTTTTATATTTTTTTTCCGGATCCGGATACGAATACATATACGAATATTATCGAATACGAATATGAAACGAATACGAATTGAAACGAATACGATCGTGGATATTTTTTGGAACATGAAAACCCTTTAAATTGTATGCTAGAAATTAACGAAAACATATAACTAGTTTATTTGATACAAACATTCATGAATTGTTCATATTTTCAGCAACTTCACATAACATTGGCATTGGCAAGTTGTATTAACTAGTTCATCATAAACATAACACTTAGTTTACCATATTTAGCTTATAAGTCATAACTCACAAAGTCACAAGTCATCGCACATTCACACTTAGTTCATTACATACATAAAACTTAGTTCACACTAACATTGATCAGGCTAGATGGTTAATCTATACACAAATGACTGTAACATCCCAAAGTATGTTACCAAAAATAAAATTAATAAAGTTAATATTTTATTGGATTTTCTGAGATTTAAAAGAGTTTTCTTGGTTAAAAAGGAAAACATAATAAAATAAAGTTAATTATTTAATTTCCTAGTTTTCAATGTCAAAAAAAATTATTACGATTTCTGGGATTTTATTGTATTTAAAGTGAAAATGAAAAAATAATAATTAATTTCTTGAATTTTCTGGATTTTAAAAAGGTTGTTCATATTTTTCAGAAAGTAAAAATAATTTATGTGCAAAAATAAAAACCAAATTTAACTTGGAATTAATTTTATTAAGTTCAAAATAATTTAAGGAATTTTTGTGATTTTTTCTAGAATTTTTTTTAACTCTATTTGCTATTTTCTAAAAGGCTATTTGATTTGTTACATTTTCTGAAATTCAAAAATCAATTAAAATCTTATTTTCTCTTTTGGGCTGAAATCCTCTTCTATTGGGCCGAAATCCGGATATCCGGACTTAGTCTTATCCGGATAATCCGTATCCGTATCCGCCGAATAGCATGCCTACCGTATTCGTTTCTGTTTCCGACAAAAAAAATCCGATTTCGTTTCCGATCCGAAAATTATCCGAGAAAAATCCGATCCGAGACAATCAATCATTTCCGTCTGGATCGGTCAAAAACTATTTGATCCGTTTTCATCCCTACTACTAACCGCCCTTTGGGTCCCAACGTTGTGGGGAAAGAAACAAAACAATGTATGCCTCTACATGCTAAAGTTCATAAACAAAAATGACACATACATGTTCACAGCGGGACAATCACTTATCATCTATAGCCTCGCGGGAATATTGTCTCGGGACGGGGTGTTCATATACTAGATACCAAATTTACCAAATAAAACTTTGGTGCGGTATCGATAAATGCTGAATTATTTCTGTTCAGTACCGGTTGAGGTGAGCTTCCGCCTCCGTTGTCTTGCGCATCTTAGTCGCCTCAACCGCTTCTTTCACTTTGCCCTACTTGTTTTCTCACAGGAAAGGCCAAGCACCGTCACCGTCCACAAAGCTGGTTGGAGCATGCCCACACCGTCGCAACCTCATTTTGCCTTTCTTGGTGAGCTTCAACCTAGAAACCCTTGTATTTTGGGTTCGCCTCGACCTCCTCTCTTGAATGTGTGCATTCTTCTTCCTTACCATTCACCAGAGCCGTCGGAACGCCTTCGTCCCCATCGCCATCCCAGAGCACGCAAACCTCCCCGCCGCACACAAGCCGCCGTGGAGAGCTCAATGTGTCGCTTCTTCTTGAGCACCAAGAGCACCTAGTATTGTGGTAGCCCATGGATGTTAATTCAACTCCCAATTTGTAGTGTGAAGCCTCGTTAGGGAGTTGTTGTTATGCACAGTGTTGTCACCCCATCCTTGCTGTAGAACCGCTCCCTCGGTCCATCTCCCATCGTGTCGCCACCGCCGTTAGGGTTGACTTGGACCATATAACCCATTTTTTAAGTCACGAGTGGTCACCGGAGCCCTTTCTACCCGCGTCGAGCTTGCCTAGAGCCGGCCATGGATACCCTGTTCTGCTCCTCTATTCTGAAAGAAGATGACGACCGAAGTCGCTAATGTGTGGACCCGTGGTATTTAGTTAATATGGTAATTAATTAGTGGTTAGTTGTGGCATTAATGTCAATATGACTTGTGGGCCGACACAATTAGAAAATCTATTTAAGCCATAATTTGGTGTGTGTGTGTGTATGACAGGCGAGCCCTGCCACTTAAACTCTCTGCATAAGCCTAGTGCGTAGACCAAAACCGCTAAGGTGTGGGCCCCTGGCCCAGTGAACCGTCGGGTGGACCGAATTCATGTGGACCGTGCTCCCACCTGTGAGTCTCTCGGGTTTTTCTGAATAAAAATAATTAAAAAATATATTAAAACCCGGTTGAACCCAAATGTGAGTCGCATATGCTTTTCCTTAATAAAAAAAATAATTAGTAAAGAAAATAAAAAACCCAACTGGACCCACCTGTCAGACGTTGAGAATTTTTTTAAGAAAAATAATTGAAAAGAAATTGAAAATCCGACCGGGCCAACCAGCCAAGGAGTTCAGATTTTCTCGAATTTCCTCTCAGATCAAACTTTGGAGAGTTTGTTCTCCCTTGTTTTAAATCCAATTGACTTGATTTTTTCTAAATTAATCTAAATTCAAAACCATTCCAATGGTACTAAAATCATAGTTTTTGGAGCTTATTTGAATTTATTTAAGTTCATGTGTATTTATTCAAAGTCGTTGTTTTACACTTATATAGATTCAAATGTCGTCGAAGACTTCAGCAATTCTTTAGGACAGGATCAAGACCAAGTAATATCCACTGTTGAGCATGGAAAGTCCTTACAATTGATCATGTTGAACCTACTTTTCAAATGCAAATTATTTTACTTTAAAGTATTACTTGCAAGCTTATTATTATTTATAAAATGTTATGTTAAATTTTGATGCATAGTTACTCCATATGCCGCTACTTCCTATTCCCTTCCTTGATTGTTTATAATCCCTTTTACAATGTCACCTAGGCTAATTGTTACATTAATAGATTGCCCTTGGTTAATCAATAATGACTAATGGTTGTGCTTAGAAACTGCTTAGCTGTTAATTTGAATTTGACGCAAACATTACCATGACAATACTTGGAACATGATATGATTTTAGTGTGGTAACGTGGGTTACCACTGGAAAAATGAGAATGTTTTATAAAATGGTGGGGACTTAGGCGAGTGGATAGTGTGAGACTAGTGTAGGGGCACGCACGAGAGTTGGGTTTGTGGATTGTCTCGCCTGAGTCGATTAAGGAACAAATCATGTGCCACATTTCTAAACTAATAACTATACAACCATAAGTCTAGTATGATGTAGGCTTGGCCAAGTACTTTGCTTAGTTTCTAGCGTAACCCCCACATGCCATCCGGCCAGCCCTTTGCCCTTAAATCCCATGTCTCTTCTAGAATAATCTTGAGTGTTGTGTCCCCAACATTTATATCATAAGATCGATAGTAAAAGATTAACAGCTGGTGCCATCTGTGGGGAAACTCTAGCAATTTTCTTTGTTTTTACTTAGATGCCTCCATGGCAGACGAGTGGAAGGAGGAGAATTAGTTCAATCATGCGGATTATGTAGGAATTGACATGGATGCCTGCTACGACTACGTCCAAGGGCAATGCCAACTCGAAGGACCCTTCACTGGTCCCAGGAGATCACGCCATGAACACAATTCATAAGGGCACCTTATCACCAACTGTTGGACCGAAAAGGCGACTAGAGGGGGGGGTGAATAGGAGCACGCTCACTTTTTCAACCACGATTAGATTCAACACAAATTTTACTCCAATAGCTATAGAAGCTATGAAGATCGATATACCAGTACAGCGGAAGACTAGGATTGAATCCAATCAAAACCCCGAAGCAAAACAACCAAAAACAACCGAAACTTAATTTCCTAAGAGTAGGGCGGTCTGACCTCTACTCGGGCGGTCGACCTCTCCAAGGGGCGGTCCGACCTCTAGCTAGGGCGGTCGACCTCCAAATTGATGAACAGTGAAATCAGCCCGAAAAACAAAGTTGCAAATAGGTCTAACTTTTGATCTACAACTCCAAACTTCATGAAACTTGGAACACACCTTCTCTAGGATGTCAGGAACCTATTCCAATCGAAGATCATGGAGATCCATGGAAAGGTTACGACATTTTTCAGTTTGAGAGATGGATGGTTCAAAACCGAGTCAAAGAAGCGTGACCCAAAAACTTGCTCGTGGGTGATTGATAATCAAGATGATCTTAGATGTGTTCCCACATGTCACAGCAAGCTATATCATGTAAAGAAATCAATCAAAAACATGCGAATCAAAGAAAGACTCAAAATCACCAAATAGAGAGAAGAAGGGAAAAGAGACACATCTTTGATCAAAGCTTTCTTTGGATTGATTGATAGGGTTTGGGTTTACAGCCACTCCATCAATAGAGGACAAAGCTCAATCCAAGAGCACAAGATCAAATCAAAACTCTCTAGAACCCTAACCTCCACTAATCCTCTCCCTAAGCCAAAACTAGGGTTTCCATAATGATAAAAGGGTTGAAGGGGGTGCAGCCACCTCCCTCCTCTATTTATAGTGGAGACTTAGACCTTCTAGAAAATTAACTCAAATGGGCTCCCGTTAAGGCCCAACACAAACGGGTCACACACGCACGCATTTTAAAGCGCCGTCTACAACACCTCTTAACCTAAACCGCTTCTCTTGCGCCGTCTTGCGCCGTGGGTAGGAAAAAGGTCACCAAGGTGATATTTGGTAAGATTACCAAAATACCCCTTCTCGGTCCTTCTCCGAAGACCGAGTCCATCTTCGCGAAGCACTTCGCATGCTCCTCCACGTGTAGGTTGATCACCGGCTCTCTCCATGTCGGCAAGTCTCTCCCATCCGGCTCCCACCGAAACCACCATGGCACTTGCACCGACTCCCGCGCCGCTTGATCAAACCAGTCACACCGAACTGTCCGTTCGGTCATCCTTGTCCATTCTGCACCATACTTGATTTCATTGACCTCACCCGGCATCGTCGATCGTTCTGGACCTAAGCTCTCCAAGCCTCGTCCCGATCATCCTCGCCGTTGACCGTCGTTGACCACCAAGCAACCTGCACAACAATAGACAAGCAAATCGAAACCGGGAACAAGTTCTTCGCAACTTGACCCACGTTAGTCAAAACATGCATCATGCAACACATATGCATCAAACTCATGACTTTGACCTAACCAGCGAACAACGCCGCCACGACGAGCGACGTTCAAGAACAACCGGTCGATCGCCTCGCCCCTCGGGGCGGTCGACCGCCCTCTCTGCGGTCGGACCGCCGGCCAAAGGCGGTCGACCGCGCCGTAGGACTTAGCCAATTTTCAACCCCGAAAATCCAAACCTCTCGAAACTTTAAACCAATAGAACTTTTATGGAGACTCCAAAATTATGGGAGCAAGAACAATGGGATCCCTCACTTGCCTACACCTCTATTTTTGGCCCGACTGTTTGACCACTTTTGGTCACGGCCGGTCCGACCGGCGCACATGGCCGGTCCGACCGATTTGGGACCGGTCGGACCGCCGTGCTATGGCCGGTCAGACCGCCCGTCGAAAAATCGAGCAGTCTTTGAAACTTTGTCGAAAACCCGTGAAACGACAAACCATTAACGCCATTGCCAATTGTCACATCATCCTAAGATCTCGAGCATATCCCCATGATATCCACAATCTCCCCTTGATGAACACATTGGCAATAATCCGAAAAATGTAATTTGAAGGTTTGAAAAGTAAAATACTTTCGTTTTTCGCACAAAGGCACAACTTGGTCCATAAGCAAGAGAAAGCAATGGAAATGACCAAGTGGCATCGAATAGCATAGACAAGTGAGATAAGGCAAAAGAAAGCATAAAAACTTTGATTTCGAAAAAGTCAAAAATCTCACTTAAGGTCCATATGAAAGAACAATTGTTCAATTGACCTTTGATCATTGTGAGGAGTAATAAATGCAATTCAAGTTCAGAAGAGTCAATAAGACAATAAGAATGCAATTCAAAAACTCCCCTCACTATGATCCTCGGATTTGAAAAATTTCAAATTCTCCAACTTTCTCCCTTTGTATAAACTTCTCCCAACATCGAAATATCTTCTCCCCTTTGACAATGGAGTCATCAAGGAATCACGCCTTCCTCTCATCCAGAGATAGCAATTTGCGTAAAGAAGAAAGAAGTAAAAGAAGAAGTATGCATGAAGTGCAATGGAGTGGCTTCATTTTTGTATTTTCAATTTTGATTACAAGAAGCTTTGGAGATTACCCAAAAGAACTAGCTAGCATTTCTAATATTGCACAAACAACATATCAAGCTGATGATGCTAGCAAGATCATGGTAAGACATATATATCAAAGCTAAGCACCAAGGCTCAAAAGTAAAGCAATAGATTTGATCAATTTAAGCAACGCTTCAAATTCAAAGAAGTTCATCAACAGGATCCTAAAGTGAAATTGGCCATGTCAAAATGTCAAAGTGAGATCAAAAATCTAACAAAGACCACATTAAGAGTCAATCAAGTCCCGTATTGAATCATTTTGCTCAATCTTTGTAAACGCCCATTTGTCAACATTTTCTCATTTGCATTGAATATTGAGGTTGACTAATGATCTAACTTAGTGACAAGATCCTGGACTAGGAGCCATCCACAAACTCATCCTAAGCTTCAACCAAAAGTTGATTAAAGGTATATCTTAGTAAAGAAGATTCTGGACTAGGAGCCATCCACAAACTCTTTCTAAGCTTCTACCAGGGCGACAAATCTTGAGGTTCATGTCATTTCTGACAAGCAATCCCCATGAGATCGTCTGGATCATCAAACTATCTCCAAGTTCATGTCATTTGACAAGCGCCTCGTAAGAATAGTTTGGCACATTTTAAGCATAAGACAATCTTGAATTTTTTTAATTTTTCACAAGAGCATTTTAGAATCTCAAGAACACAAAAGCTCAAGTAATGGTCAATTTTAGATCAAAGAGTTAACAAAGCAATTACAGCGGGGCCAATGTCACAAAGGAGCACTAATTGCGCAACTCGCTAAAACATCCACAAATTGCAATTTCTTAGTTCGAGTTTGTGTTAAAGTTCTAGCTCATATAGCAAAGACTTAGCTACACATGTAAAAGCATGATAATTTTAGCAAGTCAAAGAACTAAACATGGCATTGAGCAAGAATTGAAATACTAAAGCTCCAAAGGGTAATAGGCAAAGCTTCATCAATTTTAAAAGATAAGCAGAAAATTTTATATTACAATGCATCTTTTTGGATTTTTTCAAACCACTTGAAGTATTTTACATATGAATGCAATATGATACAATGCGATGCAATAAAAGCCTAAAACCTAAAAATTCAAAAGATCAACAAGTTCGAAAAGGAACAATAAAAGATCAAAAGAACAAGGTGAGATCAGAAAAGATCGAACTCCCCCTCAAACCAACCCATAGGGATAAATTACCCCTAACTCGCTTCTTAAGGTGGCAAACCTAGTTGGGTCTAAAGGTTTGGTGAGGATATCGACCATTGAGCCTCGGACTCCACGAAGTGTAGCACAATATCACCCTTCTCGACATGGTCTCTAAGGAAGTGATAGCGAATGTCTATGTGCTTGGTCCTAGAGTGTTGCACAGGGTTCTTAGCAATGTTAATAGCAGAAGTGTTATCACAGAAAAGAGGAACACTAGCAAAATTTAACCCGTAGTCCTTAAGAGTGGATACCATCCACAAAATTTGACTACAGCAACTAGCAGCAGCTACATACTCAGCCTCAGCAGTAGATTGTGCAACAGAGGACTGCTTCCTAGAAGACCAAGAAACAAGAGAAGTGCCTAGGAAGTGACAAGTGCCCGAGGTACTCTTCCTATCAAGCGATGACCCGCAAAATCGAATCGAAAACCCCGAATGGATAAAGAAGAAGAACAGAGTACCAAATGCCATCTTGGAGGGTAGAGTGTAAATACCGAATATGCGCTTAACTGCTTGGCGATGGGAAGTTCTCGGAGACGCCTGAAACCTCGCGCAGAGGCAGACTGTGAAGTGGATGTCCGGTCTTGATGCCGTCAGGTACAGGAGGGAGCCGATCATGCTGCGGTACTCGCGTTGATCCACGGCTTCTCCTTCCTCATCTGGATCCAGCGATCGAAGTCGCCATGGGAGTGGCGATCGACTGCGATCACCCATGTCGAGCGTTTGAGCAGATCCTTAGTATACTTCGTCGATGGATGAAGATCCTTCCTTACATTGCTTGATTTGAAGCCCCGAAAGTAATTGAGCTCTCCCATCATGCTCATCTCAAATTCCTGGACATAGTCTCGTAAAAGCTAGAAACAAGAGCATGAGAAGAACCACCAAAGATAATATCATCAACGTAAATCGAGCAAGTAAGAAATCATTGCCACGCCTAAGAATGAACAAGGTCTTGTCTACCTTACCCATCTCAAAATCATTCTTAAGCAAGAAGGTCTTAAGTCTATCATACCGTGCTCTAGGGGCTTGTTTAAGACCATACAAGGCTTTGGATAGCTTGAAGACATGATGTGGGTTCTTGGGATTCTCAAAGCACAGGGGTTGCCTAACATAAACCTCCTCCTCTATAAAACCATTCGAAAGGCACTCTTAACATCCATCGATATAATCTAAAGCCCTTAGAGGCAACAAATGCAAGAAGAATGCGAATAGCTTCTAGTCTAGCAACAGAGAGCAAAGGTCTCATCAAAATCTAACCCCTCAACTTGGCTAAAACCACGAGCTACTAACCTAGCCTTGTTTCTAACCACGTAACCATCCTCATTTTGTTTGTTTTTGAAGACCCAATGAGTTCCTATAACATTATGACCACTAGGAGGTTCTACTAGGTTCCAAACCTTATTCCTCTCAAAATTCTCTAACTCCTCATGCATGGCATTGACCCAACTCGAATCGGATAAAGCATGTGATATATCGCGGGGTTCAAAAGAAGCTACAAAAGCGAGAATGAGAATAGAGGTTTGGATCATGATACAGGAGCGAGTGACTCGTTCATGGATATTACCTATCATCCGATCCGCGGATCTTTGCTTTTGAATGTGAAGTGGCGCTGGAGAGAAGAAAGTACCTCTTCGACCTCATGCAGTATCTGCGATGATGAAGATCGCGAGTGCCTCAACCAAGGCGAAGTAGTCACGGCGGGTTCTTGTGCGAGAATAGGAATGTCATCAGCGAAGCAGTGGAAGAGTATCATCGAGTCCATCATCATCTTCCTCTACAAATATACTCTCTGTCACTGTGTATCACTTAAATATCGATCTAGCTCGGGGCTAGTCTCATCAAAAGTGACATTGCATGTCTCCTGAACCAGGTTAGTTTCAGCATTAAAAACTCGAAAACCCCTTGAATGAGCAGGATAACCCAGAAATAAACCATCAAAAGTTCTTGACTCAAATTTATCTAGATTTCCTGTCTTGAGAATAAAACACTTGGATCCAAAGACTCGAAAGTGCGAGATGAGGGTTTTCTACAAAAACGAAGCTCATAAGGAGTCTTGCCCAAAGACGGTCTCAAAAGACACGATTTGCAATATGGCAAGCGGTAGAAATAGCTTCGCCCAAAACCTCCTCAGTGCTATACTCATCTAGCATCGTCCTAGCCATCTCGACTAGGGTCTGTTCTTCCTTTCCACAACGCCATTTTGTTGAGGGACGTGTGGGGAGGAGAACTGATGCTCAATTCCACGCTCAGCACAAAAGGAAGCAAAGGATGCATTCTTGAACTCCGTGCCATTGTCACTGCGGATCGCTCTCAAGGCACTCGGAAGTTCAGAAGCCAAACGAAGAACAAGATCATGATAATGATCAAAAGCTTCATCCTTCGAAGCAAGAAAGAACACCCAAGTGTATCTAGAAAAATCATCAACTATGACAAGAATGTACCATTTTCCACCAACTGACCGAACCCTAGCGGGACCAACAGTATCCATATGAAGCAACTGTCCCGGTCCGTCAGTCATAACCATA
This sequence comes from Hsuehochloa calcarea, assembly GCA_036346395.1. Classification (NCBI taxonomy): domain Eukaryota; kingdom Viridiplantae; phylum Streptophyta; class Magnoliopsida; order Poales; family Poaceae; genus Hsuehochloa; species Hsuehochloa calcarea. The sequence goes on along the minus strand of CM070595.1, from coordinate 26,547,674 downwards.
GTCACTGATGGGTGTGAGGCGGCAACTTGCTTGCCATGCCTACAGGGCGCACATACAGCATCCTTGACGGCTTTGAGTTTGGGCAAACCTCTCATGAGCTCAAGGTTGCTAACTCGCGTCAGATGATCAAAACCAATGTGCCCCAAACGACGGTGCCAAAGCCAAAACTCAGAAGAAGAAGATGAAATTAAGCACTTGAGAGAACCAGCAAGAGATTCAGAAAAATCAGCTCCAAAGATCCTAGCAACTCTAGTAATCCCAAAAACAAGCTCACCAAATTAATCAAGCACCGACAAGCATTTTTCTTAAATCTAGTCTCATAGCCATCATCAAGAAGTTGAGAGACAGAAAGTAAATTAAACCTTAGCTTGTCCACAAGGGCGACGTCCTTGAGGATGAACTTGTCGTTCACCCTGATCGATCCCGTTCCTTCAATCCGCCCTTGTCTATCATCTCCAAAGGTGATGAATTCATCACCCGTCGACCGCGTGAAGGAGGTGAACCATCTTGAGTCTCCGGTCATGTGGCGTGAATGTGAGGTCGACGAACCACGTGTCCTTCCTCTTTCCGCGGTAATCCACGAAAATCAAGGCATTGAAGAACAATGTGTCTCAATCTCAAGTTAGTTAAACAAGACTTGGGAACCCGATCTCGAGACACATGTCTCAGTAGTATGCAAAGCGAAGTGCTATCCTTGATTAAGTTTGAAGTTACATTATGAGCAATGGTTACTTTAACATAAGAGTTATCCTGTCTAGGAACATGATGATGAGCATGTGACACAAATCCTAAACCAGTTTCCTCTTTTCTACATTACCATGTCTCATAAAAGCTCTAGGTTGATTGAGTGAAATTCTAGCAAAATTTTTCTTATCATTTTTCAACCTCACGCCAATGAACTCAACCAAATGTCCATTCTTCTTGCAATAGGTGCAATGGTACTTGATACCACCGGGAGAAGCACCCTTTGACTTAACGAAGTTTGGGCAAAACCCAGATTTAAAAGTAGTTTTTGCGAGTTGGGTTTTAAATTCAACTAACCCATTTTCCAAGACTTGAGTTACTTGGGGCTTAGAATTATCTTGGACAGAGTTGTATCCTAATCCTTGCTTCTTATAAGGAGTCTTAGATTTGTCCGAATCATGTTTAATTGTTTCTTACCTTTAGAAAATTTTTCTAAGGTATCCTTAAGATAAGCATTTTCTTTTCAAGATTAACACATGACTCACAAGTTTTGCCTTTAATAGCTCTAGCATATTTTTCCTTATATAAAGCAATTTCAAGTTTAAGAGCGGGACATGAAGCACATGTAGAAGACTCAATCTTGTTCTTAAGCTTGGCATATTTAGCTCTAATCGCTTCTAAGATATCTTTAACTTCATGTTCACGTTCAATGCAAAAAGAGCAAAGGCTAGGATCAACGAAGACCGGAGCAACCAACTTGTGGAATCTAAGCATTTTTCACAAGGAGCGATTTAACCTCAACTAACTCGGTCCTAGCATTTTCAAGTTGTTGTAAAGTAATATCATGAGCGGTTGCGGTTTAGCAAATTACGAGTGTAGAGCATGGCAGAAGAACATTCATCGATTCAAGAGTCTTAGTATTTGCAAGTTCTAAAGTCAAATTATCTACTTGAGACTCTAAGTCCTTGTTTCTAGCCATGATATACTCTAACGCCTTATCTGGCTCATGAGTTGCTCAAAGATAGTTTCGCATCTATCGAAAAGGACATCATAGGAGAGAGGTACCTCATCGTCGTCGGCGTCGTGAGTCGACCATGAAGCAAACGCCGGTGAAGTCCTTGGCCTTCCCTTCTTCTTGTCTTGAGGATCTCCTCCTCCTTGTCATCCTCGCTCCGAGTCCACATCGCTAAGGATTGTTCCCCAAAGCGGCAAGAACCCTGAGTGCCTTTGTGAGCTTGGCGAGATCAAATCTTGATTTGTTCCATTGAGGCTTCTTCCAAGTCGGCTTTCCTTCCTTGTGGTTGCTCTTTCCTTTCAACTTGGGGCGCTTGCGGATGTGGTCGCTCACCACACTCATAGCAAGTCACGGACCTCCTCTCTTTTGTTTCTCATATTGTTATAGGCCCGTGTGGCTTTTCTCGACTATGAGGGCTAACTCGGCCTCGGAAGACTCTCAAACTCTTCTTCATGGATTGCGATAAACCAGACAGCGAAAATCCGAAGAAGACTCGAAGACCCATCGAAGCTCTCTTGGCGGTGCGCTACCAAGGCCATATTTTCCTTCTTGGGATGATCAATCCTCTTGATCTCATGAGTCTTAAGCTTGCTATAGAGCAGCTCCAAAGTCGGATCGAGAGGTTGGCGTTCTCCTCAATGGCGGTAGCCTTTATCTCCCACTCCTTGGTGTTGATTGCGGCCAAGAGGTGGGTGGCATTTTCAGGCCGAGAATATTCAATTCCAACGACCTTCATCGATTAATCACTTTGTTGAAGCGATCGAAATGTCATCGATGCTCTCTCGGGACGCATCTCGAATTTGTTATATTCACGCTTATAGATGCAGCGTACTTTCTTGATTTGGGACGAACCTCATGGTAGGTTTCGAGGGTGTTCCAAATCTCGTGCGCATCTCAAGATTGCAAATTCGATCATACTCCTGCCTACCAAGCCCACCATACAAGAGGTTCTTTGCCTTATTGTTGTTAGCCAAGAGGGTCATTGAAGCCGGCGAATAACTTCGGGAAGAACAGCGGGGCTCGAACAACCTCCCATATAGCTTGTCCTTCGCTCTCAAGGAAGACTCGCATGCGATTCTTCCAATAGGCATAGTCGTGCCCATCGAAGATATGCGGCTTGGTGGAGTACTTATCCATCGCCAAGTTCAAAGGACGGTTAAGATCAAGATTGAACTAACCGGCTCGATACCACTTGTTGGACCGAAAAGGCGACTAGAGGGGGGGGTGAATAGGAGCACGCTCACTTTTTCAACCACGATTAGATTCAACACAAATTTTACTCCAATAGCTATAGAAGCTATGAAGATCGATATACCAGTACAGCGGAAGACTAGGATTGAATCCAATCAAAACCCCGAAGCAAAACAACCAAAAACAACGAAACTTAATTTCCTAAGAGTAGGGCGGTCGACCTCTACTCGGGGCGGTCGACCTCTCCAAGGGGCGGTCCGACCTCTAGCTAGGGCGGTCGACCTCCAAAGATGAACAAAGAAATCAGCCCGAAAAACAAAGTTGCAAATAGGTCTAACTTTTGATCTACAACTCCAAACTTCATGAAACTTGGAACACACCTTCTCTAGGATGTCAGGAACCTATTCCAATCGAAGATCATGGAGATCCATGGAAAGGTTACGACATTTTTCAGTTTGAGAGATGGATGGTTCAAAACCGAGTCAAAACGAAAACGTGACCCAAAAACTTGCTCGTGGGTGATTGATAATCAAGATGATCTTAGATGTGTTCCCACATGTCACAAAGACAAGCTATATCATGTAAAGAAATCAATCAAAACATGCGAATCAAAGAAAGACTCAAAATCACCAAATAGAGAGAAGAAGGAAAAGAGACACATCTTTGATCAAAGCTTTCTTTGGATTGATTGATAGGGTTTGGGTTCTGACCACTCCATCAATAGAGGACAAAGCTCAATCCAAGAGCACAAGATCAAATCAAAACTCTCTAGAACCCTAACCTCCACTAATCCTCTCCCTAAGCCAAAACTAGGGTTTCCATAATGATAAAAGGGTTGAAGGGGGTGCAGCCACCTCCCTCCTCTATTTATAGTGGAGACTTAGACCTTCTAGAAAATTAACTCAAATGGGCTCCGTTAAGGCCCAACACAAGCGGGTCACACACGCACGCATTTTAAAGCGCCGTCTACAACACCTCTTAACCTAAACCGCTTCTCTTGCGCCGTCTTGCGCCGTGGGTAGGAAAAAGGTCACCAAGGTGATATTTGGTAAGATTACCAAAATACCCTTCTCGGTCCTTCTCCAAGACCGAGTCCATCTTCGCAAGCACTTCGCATGCTCATGCGTGTAGGTTGATCACCGCTCTCTCCATGTCGGCAAGTCTCTCCCATCCGGCTCCCACCGAAACCACCATGGCACTTGCACCGACTCCGCGCCGCTTGATCAAACCCGATCACACCGAATCGTCTGTTCGGTCATCCTTGTCCATTCGCACCATACTTGATTTCATTGACCTCACCCGCATCGTCGATCGTTCGGACCTAAGCTCTCAAGCCTCGTCCGATCATCCTCGCCGTTGACCGTCGTTGACCACCAAGCAACCCGCACAACAATAGACAAGCAAATCGAAACCGGAACAAGTTCTTCGCAACTTGACCCACGTTAGTCAAAACATGCATCATGCAACACATATGCATCAAACTCATGACTTTGACCTAACCAATCGAACAACGCCGCCACGACAGCGACGTTCAAGAACCAACCGGTCGATCCCCTCGGGGCGGTCGACCGCCCGCTTTTGGTCGGACCGCCGACCAAAGGCGGCCGACCGCCGAAGGACTTAGCCAATTTTCAACCCCGAAAATCCAAACCTCTGGAAACTTTAAACCAATAGAACTTTTTACTGGAGACTCCAAAAATTATGGGAGCAAGAACAATGGGATCCCCTCACTTGCCTACACCCTCTATTTTTGGCCCAGCCTGTTTTGACCACTTTTGGTCACGGCCGGTCCGACCGGCGCACATGGCCGTCTGATCGATTTGGGACCGGTCGGACCGCCGTGCTATGGCGGTCAGACCGCCCCGTCGAAGTCCGAATAGTCTTTGAAACTTTGTCGAAAACCCGTGAAACGACAAACCATTAACGCCATTGCCAATTGTCACATCATCCTAAGATCTGGAGCATATCCCCATGATATCCACACCAACACTCTCACCAACACCATTATGCCCGGATAGGGAATCAGAATCCTCATAGGGCAAGGGTCCAAGCGACCGTGACCAGTGCCACTCGGCGACAGGCACTGGATGCAGCGAGGTTCCCACCTCTGAGCACTCAGGCATGTCCAAGGATGCCTGGTCTCCTTTTTAGAGTCTTGGAACGAGCGATTTCGTGGCTCGATCGCCATCTGTTAACAGTCACGCTGCAGTTACCCCTACTTGGGACACGATCAAACATACTGGAATTGCAAATTCGACCACATACCTGGAGAATTTGCCTTCAACCAGAGATGATTATAACCCATAATTCCCCTTCCTAGAGGGGTTTACTCCGAGTCGTGAGGCATTGTCTTTCAACAACTCATCGAGCCAGGAGGACTCGACCACAAGCGGCATTTACACCCATCTTCGCTCTCCTACATATCCTTATCACTCTCCACGAAATAGGACTAAGGATGTTTGCCCATCGCACACGCTTGGTGCTCGTATGGATGGCAAGAACCCCTCCGACGACGAAGGAAATCTCAACATTCTTGAGTGTAACCGATACCCTCGAGGTGATCGCACTTCACCAAGAGATGCCACTGTAGTCTTAGGTATATATGATCCTGAGACTATCCGGAGAAGAAGGATTGCGGCCCAAGGAATGCTACTTGGTCGAATCGATACCATTCGAAACCGCCGAGAATTGCAAAGGATCACCGATCTTATAAAAATCCAAGTCAAGAGCTTGGACAAGTGATTTAAGCCGATCTCTTTGCTCAAGAAATCGCACAATGACTTCAGTATACTATGACCAGGGTCGAGCAGTACCGACAACAACGTTCTGGAGATCACACTGGAACAACTCCATCAAACGTCAGCCATTCACATAGTTCTCTACGCAGAGAACATCAAGACCTCCCTTGACCTAATCCATCATCTGGTCGATCTCCCGACCATGATGGTGGTCGAAGAAGGAACCAATGTACACCTCTAACAACTGGTGGTTGACAAACTACTAGGAGAAGTGGGCAGTTACAACTCCCTCGGAGAAATCTGCATTAGTAGATTGTAACACCCTGACCCAAAATCGGCTCAATGCCCAGCCCACCGTGGGGCGGACCCGCCCTCACATAGCACCCCACTTACACTTTCGTCCTCGCTTCGTGTAAAAGGGTTAACCCGGAGGTGCTACGTTTGGATCCAACAGGCATTATATACTACTACAACTCACTTGAGACAAGCAATGTGGGACTAATCCCACCACACAACTCCTCATGGGCCACATGGGCCACGCTATGAGCAGTAGGGTATTACACTCACCCCTTAAGGGGCGACCCTCGGCGAAGATACCGCATCTGCTGCAAATGCCCGTAACCACCCCTCGGTACACGTCCGTGCGTCCCAAAGGCGGCACATATGCCATGCCATGTGTCCACTCGGGCCCAAATCGCCATGCGCCATATGCCCGCGCCCGCCCCAGACGCGCTGCGTCAAGGTTGATGCTCGATACCAATCGTAACACCACGACTATAAGGAAGTCAAGATGTCACCTACAATCTCTACTCTTCAAATGAATAACATCAAGTAGCATAACAAAAGAAGCGATTATTGGGAATATATGAAAACAAGCATTCATCCTCCAGTCTTAATCAACGAAATGGAAGTAAACAGTTCAGCAAGATAAGTAAACAAGGCCATGTGGGCTTATTACATTGCAACACAAATCATATTTAATGATAATAAAAGTCCTCAAATTGTTTGATAAATGATAGTGAGTGCATCGTGATGAACTACCCTCCATAAGATCATTCTTCCTCGTCATTTACCTAAATAAGACAGTAAAGCAAGAATGAGCCAATAGACTCAGCAAGTAATCAGATGTAACAATCAAACATACAATGAGCCATATATCACAAACACAATTTGAACATATACTGGAAACGAATGTATGAATGAATGAAGTGGAATGGTGCATTGAAGGAAATGGACATATTGTAGCATATACCGGTATAGCGAGTGAAGCACCCGTCGGTGTTCACTTAAAGTATTCGTATGAAGAACGTTTCATACGACTGTCCAACGTGGCCCACATTGGAATGGTGGACTCACGTAACGTGGTCCACATTGGAATGGTGGACTCACGTACCCATCTTGGAATTGATGGGATTTCAAGTGCCCATACTGGAATTGATGGGTCTTAACAAAATATTGTATGCATGTCATGATGATCACATGTCAATATGGAATAGTATTCATAAATGAAAAGAACACATGGCATTCATCTACATATACGAACAAATGTAAACATTCATTCACACATCATACATGACATCAATCATACCAACTGTAACACCCTGACTATAAGGAAGTCAAGATGTCACCTACAACCACTACTCTTCAATTGAATAACATCAAAACGCATGATAAGGTGAAGCAAGTATTAAGATTATACTGAAACAAGTAATCATCATCAAGTTTTAATCAACGAAATGGAAGTAAACAATTCAGAGAGATATGGTAAACAAGGCCATGAAGGCTTATTACAATGCAACACAAGTCATAATTAACGATAGTAAAAGTCCTCAAATTGTTTGATATAAGGTAGTGAGTGCATCGTGATGATCTACCCTCCACAAGATCATTCTTCCTTGTCAATTACCTAAATAAGACAATAAAGCAAGAATGAGCCAAAGACTCAGCAAGTAACTGTATGTAACAATCAAACATTCCATGAGCAATATATCACAATCATCATTTGAACATTTACTGGAAACGAATTTATGAATGGATGAAGTGGAATGATGCATTGAAGGAAATGGACATATTGCTGCATATACCGGTATAGCGAGTGAAACACCCGTCGGTGTTCACTTAAAGTAACCGTATGAAGAACGTTTCATACGGCCGTCCGACGTGGCCCACATTGGAATGGTGGACTCACGTAACGTGGCCCACATTGGAATGGTGGACTCACGTACCCATTCTGGAATTGATGGGATTTTCAAGTGCCCATACTGGAATTGATGGGTCTTACAAAGAACTCCACTTTCGTGGTCATTATGAATTCATGCATGACATGATGTGATCTCATGGTAAATTTGAACATCAAGCATTAATGGAAAGAAATACACATGGCATTCAACTACACATGAAAACAAGTAACCATGTACACATACATCACATATTGTATCAATATTAGCATACAAGTACTTGCCTGCCGCGCTGCAACGGGTTGGGAGGTAATTGAGATACCCCTCCACTCACCGCTTCACCGCCTACAATATAAAATAACCAAAATGAGGGCAAACGAATATGACAATGCTACACGCGTCCTCCCTCAATCTCTAGCCAAACTAACCAAACAAAAGTTCAATTTGATCAATTTACCCAAACATTCCAAATATCCATAATCTGGCAGTTTTACTAGAAAATTCACCAATAAAAAACCGTAAGTCCAAAAGACCTGAAACCAGTGCTCATCTTTTCTTAACTTAACTGGCTACAAAACTCTAGTTGGTGGTAAACTCTAATTCTGCCAATACAGAGGTCTAACCATCCAATGAAAAACTATAACTGCAGTCTGCCCAGAAATCAGAACAGCCCTAAAGAAAAGGCTCTAACTTTTAAACCACTGATCCAAATGAAGTGATCTTTATCAGCCTGGAAACATGGTGAAATTATCTTCAAAAACCTAGTTGGGTGGCCGACCTGATTCTGACTCTAACTAGATCAAAACCTAGGTGCAACCGACTATACCCAGAATTTCTGACAGACAGAGCAGTACGTACTAAAACAGTCATAACTTTTAATCTACTGGGTGAAAATTCGTGATCCAGGTGCCAAAAGAAAGCTAACGAAACCAGGAACAATTCTCCAGAAGGCGAAGACATCCAATTCTGCCTCTAAGGCACCCAAAACCGAGTTACAACATTCTGGACCGAATCAATCTACTGCCAGAAATTAAACGATACAACTAAAATCATTGAATCGACAACTCAAACGCAATCAAACAGCGATGGGGTCTCTCGTTACCCTTGTAGACCCGAAGAACGACGAGGATCAACTTCCCGAAGGTTGCTCCTCTCCTTCAATGGCCGGCCCCAAAACAGCGACCCCGAGGGAGACGCGGAAGCCCGGCGATGGAAGAACCGAAGGTGAAGACGTGGAGGATCGGGGGTGCAGCTCCAGGGGGACACCAATGGCGGCCACCACCGGAGGAGGAGGCGCCTAGGAGGAGGGGAGGCGCAGGGTGGAGGGGGAGATGGGGGCGGCTCCAAGGGGGAGGAGGTGGAGGCACTAGGGTTTGGGGGGGGGGGAAGTGGTGCCCCCCCTTTTGGCCTTTTGGCCGGCCCCTACATGGGCCGGCCGGCCCCCTCATGGGCCACCTGGGTCGCGAACTGCGGCCCAGTTGTCTGCAATAAATTTACCCCAAGATTTGGATTTTCCGACGAAAAACGATTTCTTTTACTCTCTCCGACCTCTTTCTTTCTACCGAACCGATTCCGGAAAGTTGTAAATCTCGTTTTCGAATAGAATTCCCATACCAATAAAACGATACAACCTAACTGGATAAATGAGGTATTACACTCTATCCCCCTTAGAAAAGATTCGACCTCGAATCTACGCACCAATCTACTCGAAAGGAAACTGCGTCTGGAATGAAACAACGATAATTCAAGCTTGGAATTGCTCAGATACTCGCTAACGATGAGCACACCAGACGATACGCGCACTCGCATAAGGATCCAGGACGATCAACGCGATAAGCCAACGTCCTAATTCTTACAACTTTCAAAAACGAAGAGAATCCAACTAGAAATAGAGAGTCCTCATCGCATCCACGTAATGCTAACTCTCACCAAAAGGTTAGATTCCAAATTTGACAATTCATCTCGAAAACAAATCCATTTTACAACCAAAGGAGAAATTACTGGAACGCCCAAACCAAACACTTGCAGTTTGTCTGAATTGGAAAGAATCCATTTGCCAACACAGCCTCAACTCAAATTGCAGAAAAACACCGGTCAACAACAACAAACTCAAACGAGAATCAAGAAAACACTTCATTATCCGATGAACATACCTTTCCACAGCTTCTCTCCTTCAGGAATAAAATTTCTCTAATTTGAATTCATCGCATACCACATGAGATTAAACCTCTTAATTGAACATTATCAAATTATGATCAAACTGAAGGACATCATCCACTCAATTGTGGAGAGGCTAAATTGAATCCACCGAATACTCTAGACAATTCATTCTACTAACCAAACGGTGTTCACTTAAAGTAATCGTATGAAGAACGTTTCATACGACCGTCCAACGTGGCCCACATTGGAATGGTGGACTCACGTAACATGGCCCACATTGGAATGGTGGACTCATGTACCCATTCTGGAATTGACGGGATTTTCAAGTGCCCATACTGGAATTGATGGGTCTTACCAATGTAATTTATGTATGTCATGATGTGATCCCATGGCAATATTGAATAGTACTCATAATTGAAAAGAAACACATGGCATTCATCTACAAGTACGAACAAATATAATCATTCACTCACACATCACATTTTTTGCATCAAACATAGTATACAAGGTACTTGCAGTATATCAACATCATGAACAAGGCACAAAACATTCATGTAAACAACATATCATTATGCATACAGTACTTGCCTTTTACGTAGTGACTCGTTAGCAGGCAACGGAGGTGTTCCCACACGGGATGTCTCACCGCCTACACAAGCATGTTCCCAAAATAAGAACAACGATATAACACTGCTACCGATGTTCTACAATAACCCCTGACTATTCAATATACCGCATAGACCCAAATTGAAAATAAACTATTCTGCCAGATTTCAGCCCTTAAGAGCAGCGGTACGAGAAAAAGCATATTTAATTATCTGGAACTCTAAACGACACCAAACTAGTGCCCAGATTTTCTTAACTTAACTGGCTACAAAACTCTAGTTGATGGTAAACTCTAATTCGGCCAATACAGAGGTCTAATCATCCAATGAAAAACTATAATTGCAGTCTGCCCAGAATTCAGAGGAGCCCGAAAGAAAAGGCTCTAACTTTTAAACCACTGATCCAAATAAAGTGATCTTTATCAGCCTGGAAACATGGTGAAATTATATTCATAAACCTAGTTGGGTGGCCGACCTGATTCTGAATCTAACTAGATCAAAACCTAGGTGCCACCGACTATACCCAGCAATTCTGGCAGACAGACCAGCACGTAGTAAAACAGTCATAACTTTTAATATACTGGGTGAAAATTCGTGATCCAGGTGCCAAAAGAAAGCTAATGAAACCAGAAACATATCTCTAGGAGAGGTCAACCCGAGATTCGGCCTCTAAAGGGTCGAAACTGGCCGCGCAAGAAGACAGATGTGTTCTGGAATCTCCAGGACAGAACGCGATTTAGATCTAATCCACCATTAATCAATAAAACCGAATCAAACTACCACTAAAACACCTTCGTTACCCTTGAAGACCCGTAGAACGACGATGATCTGGTTCCCTAAGGCCTTCCTCCCTTCTCCTCTCCTCCCTCTCCAAAGGGCCGGCCACAAGGACGCGAAGGATGGCCGGTGACGACGGCGGGGAAAGGAGATGTCGGAGGGGATCTTGGGGAGAAGCACCGGGGATCACCGGAGACAACACCACAGCAGCGAGGGGCACCAAGGGGCAGCAAGGAGTAGGGAGAGGGCAATGGAGGTGGCGGCCACAAGGGGAGGGAGAGGGAAGTGGGGAGGCGGCTAGGGTTGGGGTGCCTCCCCTCCCTTGGCGAGCCCCTCTTGGGCTGGTCTCCCCCTCTTGGGCCTCTGGGTGGCGCCCAAGGCCCAAAGTTGGCGAAGAAAGCAGAAACCCCCACCGAACCGAAATTCAGAGTTTGCAATTGTCTTTACCCTCCACTTCATTCTATTTACCAATTCTATTCCGAGTATTACATTCTACCCCTTAATGAGATTCGACCTCGAATCTAAACACGATCTTACTCGAAAGAAAATCATGGATCGAATTTATTAACGAAAAACACGTACCATAGACGAACAGTGCGGATACTTATCGCGCACGAGGTCTCTAGCTCTCAGCGGCCTCTATTTCGGACTAGAGAAACCACCACCCAAAGACCCAAAACGATGCCTAACCTAACACTCAACCGTAACTTTCTAGGTACCCTCATCGAAGAGGATCAAGGTAAGACCATACTCAATGGTCAACGCCTTAAACTATAACTCGAATCTTGAATGGTTCACCGCCCACTCGGCACTGAACACACCCGACGTTGCGTGCCAGCGCGCATGCGAGACGGTTAAAACGAAATACCAAATTTCTAATTTCTGCAACTTTCGAAAACGAAGAGAATCCAATTGAAAATAGAGAGTCCTCATCGCGTCCGCTCAATGCTAATTCTCCACCAAAAGATTAAATTCCAAATTTGACAGTTCATTTCAAAACAAATCCATTTTTAAATAGGCGCTTTACAAATGAACACCAATACAACCAAAGGAGAAATTATCGCACGCCCAAACCAAACACTTGCGCTTTATCCGAATTGGAAAGAATCTACCGCCAACATAACCTCAACTCAAATTGCGTAAAACACCTGGTCAACAACACCAAACTCAAACGAGAATCAAGAAAACACCTCATTATCCGATGAACATTCCTTTCCACGCTTTCTTTCTTGTAGGAATAAAATTTCTCGAATCCTTGAAATTTGAATTCATCGCAAACCACACGAGCTTAAACCTTTAGTTAAATATCCTCAAATCATGCTCAAACTGAATTAAATCATCCACACCATTGTGAAGAGACTCTATGAAATCTACTGGATACTCTAGGTAATACAGAATCGATTTGATTGAAAGCATCCAAAACACCACAATAGTAGGCACCACGCAATCACATTATCTTCAATTTCCAATAACAACAATTCAAGATCCTTAGCACGCACGGACATGTACTACATCAGAAGAGTTCTATCAATGACCATTCATTGCTCAGGAAACTCTATTATCCCACTTCCTCTACGCACAATCATCGTGTAACCAATGGTCTAGCATAACAATGCAAACCCAAATTTAACCTCCAAGATCTCTACCACAAATTTCATTTATAACATATAGGGAAATCAATGGATTGACTCTCCAACATTTTCCCCAATTCTAACATACTCACTCAATTGCATACTTAGAAATTTCTCGCCTAATCTCGCATCATTATCCAATTGCGTTGCTTTATAGAAGTAATCAAGGTTTCCATACTTTCGATAATCACCGACCATTCAATCATGAACTGAAGTTATGAAGTTTCACTATACCATAGGTTCTACTCAGTCGAAACACTTTTCAGACTTACTTCGAAACCAAGCATTCCATGTGAATTAATTTTTTTTTCCCAAGAGATACAGATCAAAACCATTCTACATTCTACTACTCCTCCAGTAACTTGGTAGCAAAATATCACCGCTACGATTACTCATCTACCACCAACCAGATGCCAAACTTAGCCTTAGCAAACACTTTGCAACCCAAAACTGTGATCCTTTCTCAAAAGGAAGAGGCGAACAAAGATAAGTTTATTCACACAAAAAGACGTTGCTCATCACGGCGAGCAGGAAACCAAAAGAAATATTCCGATAAAGGTGATCTTGAAAAACGAAAATATTCCTTTATTGCAACCTCACTTTGCGAACTCAAACCAAGGAACCTTTCGGACTAAATCACACGAAATCTTTAAGAAACAATAGGTTAATCCAATTCCTCCAGTTACCCAAAATAATTTCAGTTACCAGTTGATTCACGAGCTCCAAGGTACCGTGAAAGCTAAACTTGAAATATTCTTATTTGAACGATGCCACTAAGGCGATCAATTTACTACAGGTATTAACATCAAGTCCATAACAACACTTAGAAAACTTTTCGGAAGACCCACGTGGAATGAATGGGTTGATTCCTTCTCGAAAGAAGAGGCAAATAGAAACGATCTTCACCGACTGAGAAATCATTTACCACTCGCAAGGAACACAGAACTCAGGGGTAAACCAATTAGGCAACGAACTCAGAAAACATATGGGAAGACCACAGTTGAAAACATAGGCCTCACAAAAATAGAATATCCGACCTTAACAGTTAGGAACAAGCGGGTAATCAAGATCAAAACACCCGCATCATGGAAGAACTATTATAATTTTTCAACATATCGCTTTACTCTAAGAAACTATGTTTACCACAAAGAACTTGAATTCCCAAAAGAGCATGAACACAAACTGAAATTTGATCATTTTTGAAATATTACGAAAGGCGGACGACTTTCTTTCTTTATAAAGGAATCAACATTGCCATCACATTACTGATCACGTCAATAAACCTTCTAAAGGAACATGGCAAATCGTGTTACAGAAATTTTTTCAGCATCAAATGGAATTGTAATAACAACTTATTCTAGAAAGGAAACTTAGTACGAAAACCACAAAACTGAAACAAACCTCACACACAACTCCACCATAACATTAGAAAAGGGTTTCGACTTTTTTTTTCAAGAGAGGTTCTAAACTCCAACATTCCAGCTACTCCGAAAGAAACGAGTAGATTCAAGACTTTCTTCGACAAACTTTGTAAAAGCTAATTCCCGTTCCCCAAAATACCAAACGGTTAACTAGGTCCCCTTAATCAACAAGTGAGATAGGACCCTTACAAAAAGAATGATCTTGTCAATAATATCGTGTACAAGTAGCAAAGAGAGCTCAGCAATCGGAAAGACAAGAATTGTTTTGAAAAAAAACATCTAGGGACCAATAGGAACCCGTAGCCAACCAATTTGTTTGATTACCATCTCCGACTTAATCACCACAAGGCACCACAAAAGGGGTTTTAATACTAATCCTCAGAAAAGAGATGCGTTAAACTTCAAGACGCGGAATGATCCAAAAGAAATACATGGAGCCAATGCTTCCTCGTGTTAACGAACTTGCAACAGAAAACTCTCATTATACAAACTATCAAACGAGTAAATGAGTCGCTATTTTCCAATGAGAAGGAAGGAACAAACATGGAAATATCAATATTGCCAACTGTCGAAGATCATTTAAAATAAAAGAAATTCAACAACTGAAAAATAATAATATTTTCAGAGAACCATTAAAGACCTATTGGATCTCATCAACTACCACGAATCATGAACCTAAGAGAAATTCATCAACTACCACCAGACAAGAATTTGTAAAAATCAGAAATCAAGGAAGAGAACCACTGTCTAAAGCATCCCAAAAAGAAATATGCAAGATCATTGTGCACTTGATAAAGAACTTGCAAAAGAAATCTGCCAATGCCCGAAACCCCAAGCGAACACACGGGTTGAATTTTCCAACAGGGGTAAAACAGAACTTCCGTGAAAAGGTAAATCTTGCAATTTAACTATGCTTACGTGGAGCAGAAATATCACAATAGTAGAAAGAACAATAATTGTTTCAAAGAACGATCAGAAATCTACTAGAGATTGCCCACTTCATTATAACCCTCCATTCAAAAGAAATTCACGAACTTTCAGATACTACAACCAGACAACCAGATACAAACTTGAGAAGGACAACAACTTCATCAATGAGCTCAGGCTCAACACAGAACTTTGGAACAGGGGTAAGAACTTCTCTACTATTACAACACGAACAGTGGTGTAGCCTGGTAAATCCCAGGACGACAACCACGAACTCAGCTGCTCGACGTCCGCTACCGATACGCATAACTAATGCAATCAATTATGAATATATAGGATCATCTCATGACAATCATAGAATAATTCATAGATGTATAGGATATCACATCATATCATAGTTTAACACATCATAGCACAAAACAACTCAACAACGACTCATTAATCGAGTCACAACAATTGGAATGCGGAAGCAACAGTTTACCCAACCCCTCCTAATGTGCACAGTGTGTCAATTTAATATGTTTGATTGAACCATGGACCTAAAGCCCTCCTCGATGCACCCTGCGTGTGCGGCAAGATATCGATCCGGTGACTTGGTACTTGTTAAATTCGTTGATTCCAACTCCATGACAATTCATTCTTGTGTTCTTTTCGTTGATTAGATTCGAGGTCGAATCCTGTTAAGGGGGGTAGACTGTAATACTCCGGAAATGGATCGGTAGAAAGAAAGAGGTCGGAGAGAGCGAAAGAAATTGTTTTCAGCGGAAAATTCCTTTCGTCGGGGGGGTATTCGTTAATATCAGCAACCTGGGCCGCAGTCACACCCAGAGGCCCATTAGTGGGCCGCCACCCATCTAGGGGCGGCCAAGGGGCACACCTTTCCCCCAAAACCCTATTCCTCCCCAAGCCGCCTCTCCTCCCCCTTGTGCCGCCCCCATTCTTCCTCCCCTCCTCCTAGGCGCCTCCCTCTCCCTTGGTGGCTGCCATTGGAGATCCCCGGAGCTGCACACCGGTCTCCCACGCGTTCTTCTTCGGTTCTTCCTCCGCCGGGCGATTTCCTTTCAATCGGGTTCGTGGAGTTGGAGCTGGCCAAAGGAGGAGAGGGGAAGGCTTTGGGAAGTTGTTCCTCGTCGTTCTTCGGGTCTACAAGGGTAACGAGAGACCCCATCGCTGTTTGATTGCGTTAGAGTTGTCGATTCCATGTTTTTGGTAGAATCGCGTATTTCTGTTAGTAGATCGGTTCTGTACAGTATGTTGCAACTAGGTTTTGGGTGCCTTAGAGGCAGAATTGGATGATTTCTCCTTCTAGAGTTTTGTTCCTTATTTCATTAGCTTTCTTTTGGCACCTGGATCACGAAATTTGACCCAGTAGATTAAAAGTTATGGCTGTTTTACTACGCGCTGGTCTGTCTGTCAGAACTGATGGGTATAGGGGGTTGCACCTAGGTTTTGATCTATTTAGAGTCAGAATCAGGTCGGCCACCCAACTAGGTTTGTGAAGATAATTTCACCATGTTTCCAGGCTGATAAAAATCACTTCATTTGGATCAGTGGTTTAAAAGTTAGAGAATTTTCTTTAGGGCTGTTCAGATTTCTGGGCAGACTGCAGTTGTAGTTTTTCAATGGATGGTTAGACCTCTGTAATGGCCGAATTAGAGTTTACCCTCAACTAGAGTTTTGTAGCCAGTTAAGTTAAGAAAATTTGAGCACTGGTTTCAGGTCTTTTGGACTTACGGTTTTTTATTGGTGAATTTGCTAGTAAAACTGCCAGATTAGGGTTAATTGAAATGGTTGGGTAAATTGATCAAATTGACTTTTATTTGGTTAGTTTGGCTAGAAGATTGAGGGAGGACACGTGTAGCATCGCAATATTCGTTGCCCTCATTTCGATTATATTTTATTGTAGGCGGTGAAGCGGTGAGTGGAGGGTATCACAATTACCTCCCAACCCGCAGCACAGCGCAGCAAGTAATTTGTATTCCATGTTTGATGTCACGTATGATGTGTGAATGAATGTTTACATTTGTTCGTATATGTAGATGAATGCCATGTGTTCTTTTCATTTATGAATACTATTCCATATTGACATGTGATCATCATGACATGCATACAATATTTTGTTAAGACCCATCAATTCCAATATGGGCACTTGAAATCCCATCAATTCCAAGATGGGTACGTGAGTCCACCATTCCAATGTGGACCACGTTACGTGAGTCCACCATTCCAATGTGGGCCACGTTGAACAATCGTGAAACGTTCTTCATACGAATACTTTAAGTGAACACCGACGGTGCTTCACTCGCTATACCAGTATATGCTACAATATGTCCATTTCCTTCAATGCACCATTCCACTTCATTCATTCATACATTCGCTTCAAAAGATATGTTCAAATTGTGTTTGTGATATATGGCTCATTGTATGTTTGATTGTTACATACGCTTATTTGTTTGAGTCTATTGGCTCATTCTTGCTTTCTTGTCTTATTTAGGTAAATGACGAGGAAGAATGATCTTATGGAGGGTAGTTCATCACGATGCACTCACTATCATTTATCAAACAATTTGAGGACTTTTATTATCATTAAATATGATTTGTGTTGCAATGTAATAAGCCCACATGGCCTTGTTTACTTATCTTGCTGAACTGTTTACTTCCATTTCGTTGATTAAGACTGGAGGATGAATGCTTGTTTTCATATATTCACAATAATCGCTTCTTTTTGTTATGCTACTTGATGTTATTCATTTGAAGAGTAGAGATTGTAGGTGACATCTTGACTTCCTTATAGTCAGGGTGTTACATAGATAGACCATGAGGAGGATTACCCTCGTAGGAAAGATATCTATGATAGATCTGGTCCCCTTACCACTAGTTATTGTGGAGTACAATCGCTTGGTGATGTTAAACCTTCTTTCTCACAAAGAAGGTGTTATGGCAAGATACCATTGCTGGGCATTTTCACTTGACCTCCTAGCGCTTCGTTGCCCAGCAAGATTTCGACTAGCGAATATGGTAAAGTTTGATGGGACTCAAAACCACATCGAATTTCTCCTAATCTATACTACTACAATCCAAGCCATTGGAGGAGGAAAGCATGTAATGGCTAATTACCTTCCAACAGTGCTCGAAGGTTCTACTCGATCGCGATTGCTCAAACAACCACCCGAGTCGATCTACTCGTTAAAAGATTTTGCGATTTGTCGCTAGCGAATTTTAAGGGTACATACAACCGCCCTGGAAAGGAGGACCTGCATCGTATGCGACAAGATTCACATGAGACCCTACGTCAATTCATACGACATTTTAGTCAGGTTCAAAACACTATTCTTGAAGTCTCATACTCATCTGTCATTCGTGCTTTTAAGCAAGGAGTTTGAAATCGGAGGTTCATAGGAGATATTGCCTTAAACCCTCCGACCACTATTGCTGAACTCATCGAGATGGCCGATCGCTATGTAATCATTCTTTGAGGCAATCGAATGGAATCAGACTATTGATCGCGATGACAAAGATTCTCGAGAAGTAAATAATGGTGGCAAAAAGAAAGAAAAGAATGCTAAAAAAACCCAAGAGCAAATCTAAAGACAAGAAGCCACAAATGAAAAGCTCAAAAGAAGGAAGTTCTTGCGACAAGGAGCCTCACGGCCCAAGCAATACTACGACGGGATAAAGGCAAACGCCCAACCGGTTAGAGAAGCCAAGATGGTGCCCTTTCTATAAAAAGTAAGGACACGATCTTCTAATGGGTCTGTTCAGAAAAGATTTGATTGTTTTCTCACCCCAAAACATTCAAATTTTAGTTCATTTACAACTTCATTATACATTAAATTATTTACGTAATTTTTGTTCTTGGTCACTGTAATTATTCTCGAAAGTCTTAATAACTCATATTTCCATCACATAATTCAAAATCTAACATATACTTTTAGAGATTGAGCAAAAACAAAGACAAATAAAATAAAATTCTATACCAACAAAATATGACAATGTGGTGAACCCATTATGTTCTAAAGAAAAAAATCATAATAAATTCGAACCCAATTTATTTGATGAGAAGAAGTGCAAATCTCAAAGCATGTCGAACGGACGAAAATTCAACTATTTTAACAAAATAAAACAATCAAATATTGTCTAACATATCGAGTTTTTCGACCAAAATTCGAGGACTATTATTATGGGAAAGGACCACTTCCATACATTGTATCTATATAATTGCATTTATTGTGCGGGCTTGCTGAGTACCTTTGTACTCTGTGTTACTCAAATATGTGGATTCAGACTGCGAGACCGAAGACCTAGTTTATGAATACTTTTATGCATCAGGCTTTAAAAATGGACATGACAGCGAAAAATAGGTTGTAGCCTCAGTCGATTGTATGTAACAGATCATAAAGATCTCTTTTGATTTATTTATATTCCGTTGTTATTTAGACTCGTCGGCCTATCGGACCCAGTATACCGGAACTAGATCTTAAGGCATATTTTTGATAATTTATGCACATCAAGTTCTCTTTTGTTTAATCGCATGTATCAATATGATATTAATTGATACGATATGGTATGAGCTAGTTACTAGTTATAGGTAGAGCTGGGACTTGGGTCGTGCTTTTTCGGACCGGCCCGAGATCCGGTCGGCACGACACGGTCTAAGCACAAAGACGCAAGACGCGTGGGCCGGCCAGACGCACGAACAACAATGTGTCGGTGGGCCTAAGAATGTGGCTCGTTGGGCGGCACGACACGGCATGAAATAGGCCCAACCTTCCCGTTCTAGACCAATCCCTCCCTCGGCCTGGCCCAATCACTCCCCCACACCGACCTAGCCCAACCACCCCTTCTGCCACCCGGCCTAGCCCACGGGTGTCTTTGTCTTCTTGGACAGCGGCAGCGGCGGTTGTCGTCTTTCCAAGCGTCTATAGTTACTTAGGGCTGGATTTGGACCGGCACGGCACGGCTCCAGCACGCCGAGCTTTGAATCGTGCCTAGGCCTTGCCAGAGACGAGGCTGGCCGACACGGCACGACAGAGTGACCGGGCC
This sequence comes from Hsuehochloa calcarea, assembly GCA_036346395.1. NCBI lineage: Eukaryota > Viridiplantae > Streptophyta > Magnoliopsida > Poales > Poaceae > Hsuehochloa > Hsuehochloa calcarea. The sequence goes on along the minus strand of CM070595.1, from coordinate 26,527,305 downwards.
GAGCCGACACGACACGACGCGCCCGGCATGATTTGCCCGTCTTGCAGCGCGGCCGGCCGACCAAATGCCCACCTCTAGTTATAGGATGCGAGTCCAACACAGTCGTACAAGCTCAACGAGAAGTCATCAAAGCCGAAGCCGGCGCGGCGAACGAATGGCGGCTAGCTCTGGGAGCTAGGGCACCAGCACGAACTCCGGGCGCGGAACACCTCCGCCGATAATGTAGATGCCGAGGAGGCTGGGCGGGTGGAGCTCACAGAAGCGGCGGAGGAAGGCCGGGTCGGAGGCGTGGTGGAGCCAGCCGCCGCGCTTGCAGACGATGGCGGCGCGAACGAGGCGAGTGGGGAAGTCGAGGCAGAGGAGGAACTCGCGGAGCAGGTCGTCGTCGCCGAGCACCTTGACACGGCGAGCTCCGTCGGTGGCAGGGAAAGTTGCGTCCTCTTCGTCGCCATACCCTTTCCTCTCATCCGGTTTCTTTGACCCTGCTTGCTTAGGCCCTGTTTGTTTCAGCTTTGGCAAAGCTTCTAGCTTTTGTCTGAAAAAGCCGAAAGCCGAAACAAACGGTTGGATTTTCGCAACTGCTTTCACCGCCACTTCCTCATTCAACGGTGAATGCCAAAGGCCTGCTTGTTCCGATTGTGCTTTTATGAAAAGCGCTTCCGTATCTTTGTAGGCTTTTTGGTCGCGAATCGAATGGTCGGGTTTTTCGATTTGATGTTTGGTCGCCTAGCTTGTAGGTAGGTCGGTCATAGCTTCCAAGATGTTAAATGTCTGAAATGCCCCTGAGGACAGTAATGGTTTGTTTGATACTGTATTAACAATATTTAACGATATTTAATAACATTTAACGATATTTAACAACATTTAACGACAATTGACAATATTTAACAACATTTGACGACTATTAACGATGACTAACGTAATTGCGAGAACTACCGATATTGACCACGATTAACGATAAACAACGCAATAAACCACACTTAACGTATTTAACAACTCCTACAGCTCTTGCCCATCTATCAGCTCTTGCTTCATCTATCTTCTCACCTACAAGGACATTAGACAAACACTAATGTATAAGGGTCATGCTTATTTGAACTACATAAGGGCAGCCAACTTTATGAGCATAACAAGATAAGAATAACGAAGTAATACAAAGGAGTGTGAAAGATAATTTCAAACCATTGAACAAGCTCATGCACCATGACCAACCCAAAATAACACCGAAGCCATATGCCCAAGACATCTTATGCATATGAACAGAAGTAGAAACATCATGGACATAATAGACTGATTGAAAGCTGCTTACAGGTTCCCTAAGAACAAATTTCCTCCAAACCAATATGAATTGCACTGCTCCCAATGTTTTCAATGATGATTTTTAAATTACAAAGAAGAGTATGATAATTGTAAACATTATATTTACCCATTGAATCATACATCAACTGCACATCAATAATCCTAAGTGTAATGCAAGTGTTACAACTCCTTGAAACTAAAAGGGTTTGGTGCAGTGGTACCCTCTCAATTCTACATAGTGTTCATTGTGATAAAACACTAAGTGATGCTTTATGAGGAAATGCCATATTGACCAATCAAGTTGGTGCACTCTGATAGACACAAATGCTAGCTCGAGCAAGACAGTACTGAATAACCAATAGCCTCCAAATATACCAGTATGCAAAAATACAAATCAGCGTGCCTCCAATTCAATCAACCGCCAACCTTTGTGACAAGATATGGCCAAACAGAACTACCACGCAGACCACCACTAGTACATGGATCAGATCAACCCACACATCATAGACTGCAATTGACATGAATTCCGCAATAACTATCTGCAAACAACATGCAATCACCACCCACCTTGCGTGAGAACTGCATTCTTCACCGTCTGGCCTGTCCCCTTGGGCAAATTCACCTGCGAACTAGTACAGGGAGGCGGAGTTTTGTGGCATACGCGGTCGCGCTTGAGAGGGAGGGCGGCCTTGCCGGTGCGCGGCCGGGTGGGGGGCGTGAACGTGGGGCCGCGGCCGCCCTCGTACCCGTCGTCGTCATCTTCGTCGTCGTACTGGACATGCTGCTGCTCCTCCTCTAGCACGACCCTTGCGGGTCCGCGGCGGCAGGGCGGCAGAACGCGAGGAGGAGCCGCGGGTACGCGCGCAGCGAGGACACGGAGGTGATGAACAGCACGCCGGACGAGGCCGGCGCCGTGCTGGCAGCACCGACCGGCGCGAGGAGGGAGGAGGCGGAGGGAGAGGCGACCGGAGAGGGAGGTGGAGGAGGGCACCGGGGAGGAGCAGGAGGCGACCGGCAGGCGGGGGGTGCAAGCGAGAAGGCGAGTGGAGGAGGCGAGCGGGCAAGCGGGGTTGGTGGGAGGAGGGGGGTTATATGCGATGGTATTTTGCGCTTGCGGGTACCTTCAAACTTCGAAGGTGGGGGGCAAGCGAGAAGGCGAGCGGAGGAGGGAGCTGAGCATGGCGGGCGTGGGGGAGGGCGCCGGGAGGAGGAGGTCGCGGGAGGCGAGCGGGCAAGCGGGGTTGGTGGGAGGAGAGAGGTTATATACGATGGTATTTTGCGGGTAGCTTCAAACTTCGAAGGTAATTTAAGAATAGAGGTGGTGGAAAGCCACGACAGATGGAGGTAACAAAAGCCTGAAGCTGATCGCGAGAAGCTTTCCGCGGCTATTTGGTGCAGTCCCGACTGACAGAACCGACCACAGAACGCTCGATGTACAGGATGTAATCTCTCTCTTCTTTTTTTCCTTTGTGCTTGATGTTCCAGGGTGGCAATGCAGATTAGTTTTAGAAAGACAGGCGCCCAGGCATCAATATGATCATCAAGTCCACTGATAATAAAATCAACCTACAACAAAGCACGTCGGCGCACTTGCTAGGCACATGATGCACATCACCACAGCAGGATCACACAGAAATATCTATTTTCGATGAATTATTCAGCCAAAAATCAAGATTTCAATCTACAAACGCGAGTTACGTGAAATTACTAAAACCCTGACGGCTTAACAAAACCGAGTCTTTTGAATGGTATTCACAGCTTAACATCTGAATGTGCCCAATGCACCCCAAGAAACAACCAGCCAGCCTGATCATCTACTCTGTTCCTCAAGATCCTAGTAGTCTCTTCATCCCCGCTTTCTGCTCCGAGGTCAGCCTTGTGGGGAACTTGATGTTGAATTTGATCCTAAGATTTCCGTTCTTGGACGGGTCCTTCGGAATTGGCATGCCCTCTCGGGGGACAATCTCCTCGTAGCCAGGGTAGACGACACTGTTTATTGGTACTGTCAGGTTCCGGCCATCTAATGTTGTTACGTGAACAGTACATCCGGTCAAGGCTTCGGCCAAGGAAATCTTCTGAGTCATGACCAGATCATTTCCCTCCCTTGTGAACTGATCATGTGGCTTCTCATCAATTACGAATACAATGTCTGCAGGAATTACATGCGGGGCCTCATTACCCTTTTCAGGAAAAGTGATTCTTGTCCCTTTCTTCCATCCAGGTTTTATGTCAATTGTTAGGATCTCCTCAGCAACCCTGCTTCTCCTGCCAAAGAATCAAGACACGCTAGTAAGGCATGAAATGAAAGTAACTAACAGTCAACACAAAGTACATAAAAAATGGCATGCCAATTATGCAAGACAATTCAAGAAAGACATGTAGCAAAAAAGGAAAACCTTAAAAGGATAGAACCTATTGCCTGAAGCATTTTAGTCCTAACGTTTCTCCATATGGGAGGGACAACTTGTCCTCAAGATGGAAATTGGCGACAGGCAACCAAAATACTCAATGCAACCCCAAGATACCAATATGGTTCATGCTCAAGCAAGAGAGGGCATCAAGACACATAAATGATAAATCCATTTTCCATTTTATTCAACCGGTTAGCAAAATATTACTGATAGAAATCAAAATCAAATAAATAAGATATGATTGGTTAACGTTGACCCAATAAGAACTTCAAGTCATAATAGTTGATACAAACAATGGTAGGGCCACTAGATAATAAGCCACCAGTGTGGGACACCTAATGTCGATCAGTTCATTGCTCAGGGCCAATACATGACTGCCTGGTGAAAACCAAACTCACATCATGAGTTGTCCTATGAATGAATGAAGTGATCCCCTCGAGTGGTGAAAACAATTATATGAAAAGAAAAGGTAGTAGTGTTCTCCTATGTCAAGAGAATTTTAGAATGGATACAATGGAATGATACATAGGCCAATAAAGTAGCACCTGAACTTTTAATTAGGCCCATAAACAGCCCTAGGGCTTACATAACATCAGATATATTACGCTAAATGGTTCGTCCAAATAAGCCTTTTTCCAACTTTCCAAAAAACAAGTCAATGTAATCAAACTAGAAAAGTGTATGAATGTGTCAAGATGCTTATCCCAAGAACGACAACATAACTAATACAAACTTCTGCAGATATAGCCAGATAACGTCATCCATAAAGCATATGCATGTAAAACTTTGATGGTGCATTTGATAAACCTTGAGATGACAAGGAATACAAAATGCCCAAGATGCATTTCGAAGATGATCTTGTGCATGTTATCTAGGCGCATACAAAATATAAAGATAGTCTAAACAATGAGGGTACAGTATTATGAAAAAAGAAAGTTATTTTTTACTCATCAAACAGCTCATCTACAACTGAAATCGAAAACTTGTCCTTGAAGGTCTAGTCAAGTGTCCATAATCAAGTTGAGCACCAGTACATCGTCAAAAAAAGTTGAGCACCACTAGTAATCCTATTTCTTGCAAGCAAAACAAGAGATGAATATCTTGCATGGCATGCCAAATGAAAGTACACAAATATGAAAAAAAAAATCTTTTTTAAAACACATTCCCTCTTCCACTTACCCAATTGGTTGCCCACATGCACCCCCTAATCAGAATCAGCATGACCATGACTGTTGTATAGTGTATGCAATATGCCTAGATGGCTAGGTTAGCGACTAGCCGACTAGGTATTGTGAACATTATATGTGATAACACTAATACAATGATTACTCTAAAAACTGTAGTGTTCAGATATCAAATTGTGTAATATTGCGACAAATGACAGATGAGAAATGTGTTGGGACATAATAATGTAGGAGATCATAAACACATCTGATATAAATTTTTTTTTGCATGAGTTTAATATTTGACTTTCTTCTTGTTTAACTGCAATGGTCAGTAAATTATTTAAAATTTCATTCAATATTCAAAGCAATATCAACAGTAAGTTGTCCAAAATACAATTTGGAATGACATCTATGCATCTAAACTGGTGAAATTTGTTTAATTCAATAATAACTTCAACATCATAGGCAGAAGATCTGCCAACATATACTAATGACAAAATGTACACAACAGATTAACAAAGCACTCATATGAATTACTTGTCCTAGGCAATTTTCAAGAAGAGCATGCAAAGGAGAGATGTGACACCACCCCTCCTGAATGAGCACAAATTTGAGAATGAATAATCACACAAACTACTAACCAAAGACATATTAAGGCTGAAGCCATGGTTATTAAGGCGTCCGGAAGGCATCGCCTAGGCGATGGGCAAGGCGTCGGCTCGCCTTGCCGTGTGCACGTATGGCGTCCGCCTTTGTGCTAAGGCTTCCGGAAGGCACCGCTAAGGAGGGAGATGGCGTCGGGCGAGATGGAGGCGACGCCTTGGCAAAGGAGGAGTGCGCGAGCGGCGCGAATAAATTAGCTGTCGGGAACCCTAAATTAGAGAGAGAGAGAAGGGGGAAAGGGCGAAGAGACTCACTTGGAACCCGCCGCTCCCGTCTCGGCGTCCTCTCCAGAGTCCATCTCCTGTGTCGGCGTCGCCTCCATCTCGCCGCTGCTGTCTCGGCGTCGTCCGTCGCCCAGCAAGGTACACCCCTGACCTCTCCTCTGTTTCGCTCTACTCTCTGCCTCTCCCCTCCTCTTGGCCTCCCCGCATCCCCCTCCCGGCGGCGACCCAGACTCCCCCTTAATAACCCCCTCACACCTTTTAAGAAGCCCCCTTCACATTATATGTCCGAGGGGAGTCTGGGTCGCCGCCGGGAGGGGGATGTGGGGAGGCCAAGAGGAGGGGAGAGGCGGAGACGGGGCGACGCTAAGACAGCAGCGGCGAGATGGAGGCAACGCCGACACAGGAGATGGACTCTGGAGAGGACACCGAGACGGGAGCGGTGGGTTCCAGGTGAGTCTCTTCGCCTCTTCGCCCATGTGCACGGCAAGGCGAGCCGACGCCTTGCCCATCGCCACCGCCTTGTCGCCTAGGCGACGCCTAGGTGACGCCTTCTGGACACCTTAATAACCATGCTCACAACTTTAATTTTCTCCATGTCATGTTATTTCGGTTAATTCATAGGCCTCGCATCAAATGGTAATATGCCTCTTTCACATCATTTGAATGCTGCAGGCATATTTTACTCAAGAAAAACAGTTGTCAGAATAATAAAATTCATGGTGACAAATTATGTGTTTCCAATACTTCTTTGACCAACAAAAACCTTATGTAAGTTGCACCATAGGCCCTAAAAGTTGTTTGGTTTTCTCACTTAGGCCCCAAAACTTTAGTTTTAGCTTGGCATGTCCCTAAACTTGCATAAGTGTGTCAGTGTCAGACACATAAGGTCCATCCCACTAAAATATGCTTCCTATTAAGATACCAATGCAATACTGGAAGAACTACAACTAAGTTCAAATCCACATGATAATGGAATCACTTACCCGCTAGCATCTAATATCTCCCGTGAAATCTTCATCTTCTTGGTGCTACCTTTGTACAAGTCAGCAAGTTTGCATGGCAGTCGGTTCTCAATTGGTGCAGCCTTCTGGGACCATTGGGGAGTGTGCATTGATGCCTCACCAGGGAACTGAGGGAAGGGCCCAAATATATCATCACCGAACATCCCATACCTTGATCCCCTCATGCCCCTCTCGGCACCTCCACCCATGCCACCCATGCCTGAGAATGGGCTCGAGAACCCAAAGAACTCAGCAAATATATCGTCTGCGCTGCGTGGGTTGAACCGGAATTGTGACTCATCCCCGCCAAAGTAGGAAGATCCACTGGGCACACCTGCTCCAGGAGGCGGCACCTGCCCCTTGAGCCCCTCTTCTCCATACTGGTCATAGACTGCCCGCTTCTGGGGCTCACTTAGCACCTACGAGCAAGCATACATGAACCTTGATTTTACCACACAGTCCAATTAGTAATCAAGTGTAAAATGGGTTCCCACTAAAAGCACATCAGAATTAGCACATTAGTAGGAGGCTCCCGGGGGTCACTTGGTTAGCATCATGGGTGATGGACTAGCAAACCCGGGTTCAAATCCTTCTTAAACTCGTTGGGGTCACTTGGTTAGCACCATGCGTGGTGGGCTAGCCAACCCGGCTTCGAATCCTCCTTAAACACGTTGTGTGGGGAAATAAGTTGTATCCCTCCACACCAGCATTTTAATTAGCACATTGGTACCCCCATAGAGATTTCTCCAAAAGTTTTATTATAGCACGACATTTTCCAAAAGTTAGGAATCACACATCAAGAAGAATAGTAAGTGGGTAATTTCCGATCGAATGCCCAGCCCAAGTATAGATCACCGCAACATAATAAATAACAAGGACGAATGCCGCAACAACAATAGCAGAAACATATAAACCATTGTCCCAAACTAAATTGCTCTCGTTCGATTCCAGAAGCACCACAAAAATCCAATCTTTTGCTGGTTAATTTTCAGATCAAACAGCATTACAGCACCCAAAGCCGCATGAAACGAAAATAGGTCTCCTTACAAACAATATCACAAGAACATTGTTTAGGCAATGACGAGCACGTAGTCACTCTATCAGCAACAGAAAGCGGGAAGGATTCCCTGTAAGCGCATCAACAACCGTTCTTGGCGACCGGCTACGAGAATGGATACAGATCAGAGGCGTGACGGGAAAGCGAGAGAGCGGCGGGCGTTGCACGAACCTCGTAGGCCTCGGAGATCTGCTTGAACTTGGCCTCGGCCTCCATCTTGTTGTTGGGGTTCTTGTCCGGGTGCCACCTCATGGCCAGCTTCCGGTACGCCTTCTTGAGCTCGTCGTCGGAGGCGCCCCGCTCCACCTGCAGCACCTTGTAGTAGTCCACGCCCATGCTGCCGCCGCCGCCGTCCCGGTCCCACAGCCGCCGCACCTGCGCTTGCGGTCGTCGTGATGATGGTGGCCGTCGGCGTCGTCGGCGGCCAAGCGAATCTCAGTGGCTCCTCTCGGAGGGGTTGCGGGGGGTGGGGGAGGGAGAGGGGGTGAGGCGGGGGCTGTGGGGTTCGTGCGGGCAGATTTATTAGTACTAGATGCAGGGAATTTCCGAACTCGACACAGCGGAGGTGGCCACGTCAGTTTGCCGACTGTTGTTGGAGGAACAGGCCAGCTTACTCCATTGGCAAGTTCTGGGAAAATGAATTATTATCGGTAAAAATCATGGGTTTGTTTGGAACTTTGGATTTTATTTAGTTTTTGTACCGACCTTACCAATTCAGTGAGATACTATATCTTATGTTTTTGTTAATTAGTGTAGGATACTTTTAAGAGTTTTTTTTAGCGTGGTGGAGTTTTTTTTAGTGTGGTAGAGGCGGTGGGACGAGGGTAACGCAGCGGCGAAGCTTGCTGAGCTTTGATCGACATCGAATGGCTGCGCGTGGCAGGCCAACAACACCGATGGCTTCAGCTTTTCGCTCGAAAAAGCCGAAAACCGTTCCAAACACCTTGCTTTTCTCTCCGCTTTCCCCCAAGTCGAAAGCCGTTGTAACGCACGGAAGCCGAAAGCCGTCCGCGGTTTTCCGCAACTCTCATTCCAACTTTGTCCCTAAAGTTGAGAAAAAATTACCCGCGATTGCCACGGAGCAACACCCGCCCCCTCCTCCTACCACCTCCCGCGCTCGAATACTAGCCCTAGCGACGTCCCAACCGCAGCCCACCCGTGTCCTCCTCCATCCTCTCTCGAGCGGCGCCGCCCTACCCCTTCTCCTCCTCCTTCGAGCGCGACGCCCTCCCCTTCTCCTCCTTCCCCGAGCGACGTCGCCTCGCTCTCCTCCTCCTTCCCCGAGCCGCAGCCATCCCCTTCTCCTCCTCCTCTCTCCTGTGCCGCCACCCCGCCCCGCCTCCATCCTCCTCCTCCCTACGCACGGCGCCCTCCCCTTCTCCTCCTCCCCCGAGCAGACCTCCTCCTTCTCCGAGCCGACGCCATCCCTTTCTCCTCGTCCAAGCTGCTGCCGCCACGCTGTCCTCGCCCGACCACCTACCCATGATCAGATCTCATCCTCCTCCCCTTTTTATTCTCCAACAATCCACACAACTCTCTCTCTCTCTTTTGTGTGAGACCCAAAAAAGAGGAAAAATAAAATATGGAGGTGGCCACCGCCGTCGCCATCCGCGTTGCCTGCAACATCCCCAATTTTCAATCTGTTGGGCCGAAAAGACGACCAGAGGGGGGTGAATAGGAGCACGCTCACTTTTTCACAAATAATTGATTCAATAAGATTTTACTCCAGTAGCTATGGAAGCTATGAAGATCAATATACCAGTACAACGGAAGACTAATATTGAATCCAATTTAAACCACCAAGCAATACGACAAAATCAACAAAGACTAAAGCAATTCAATGCACTGGCGGTCGGACCGCTGGGTCAATGGCGGTCTGACCGGTGGCCTTGGGCGGTCTGACCGCCGGCCTGAAGAACAGATCAAAACAGCCCGATGACGAAGTTGCAAATAGATTAAACTTTTGATCTACAACTCCAAACTCGATAAAACTTGGTACACACCTTCTCTATGATGTCATGAACTTATTCCAATCGAAGATTGTGATAATTCTTGGAAGAATAATGATCCTTTTCCGTTTGATTGAAGAATGGTTCAAAACCGAGTCAAAAAGAAAACTGATCCAAAATCTTGCTCGTGGGTGATTGATGATCAAGATGATCCTAGATATGTTTCCACGTATCACAGTAAGCTAGATCACGTGAAGAATTCAATCAGAAACTCGCGGATCAAAGAATGACTCAAAATCATCAAATATATAAACAGAACGCAAAGAGACAAGACATGATCAAACTTTCTATAGATTGATTGATATTTGATGTGATTTGAGCTTACAGCCACTCCATCAATGGAGGATAATACTCAATCTAAGAGCACAAAAATCACATCAAACTCTCTAAAACCCTAGCCTCCACAAAATCTCTCCCTAAGCAAATTAGGGTTTCAAAAAGCAAAAGAGCCGAAGAGAGGGGGCAGCCACCACCCTCCTCTATTTACAGTGGAGGCTTAAACCTTCTAGAAGTTTGACTCAATTGGGCTCCCATTAAGGCCCAAAACAAATGGGTCACACACGCACGTATTTTACTGCGCCGTTGAAAGATCTAGACCCGCCATTATGAGTTAATGGATTGTTTTGGTGATTAATGACAAATCCAAATATGAGACTAACTCTTTTATCAAGTATTATCTTTGTGTAGTCTCATTTGGATATAAAGGTGAAACACAACGAGGTATGCAATCGACATCTCAATTTATATAATGTTGCATTTCTCGGATCCAAAATATAGGATTGAACTCAACCTTAAGTTAAACTTGAATATGTACATATGACCTCATTACACATTTGTGTATGCACACATTTAGGGGGAGTTTTATCCTATACTTTGTGGTTTCATTAGTATTGATCCATATTCCATTTTCCACATATACTAAGGATCTTTACGTTGAAACAAAACCTTTGAGTATACAAAACTTGTGTAATTTGTATACACTCATGTTATGAGTATATAGAACTTGTGTAGTTCTTGTATACTCATGTTAGAGTATATATAACTTGTGTAGTTTATATATGCTCACTTGTTCTCTCATTTATCATTAAATTTATGAGAATTTAAGTGGTTATCATCAATTACCAAAGAGGGAAAGATTGAGGTATCTTGTCCCACCATTATGAGTTAATGGTATGGTGTGGTAATTAATGATGATCACATTGTGGAACTAACATTTTCCATGAGTTGGATATACAGGTTATGTTCCAGGATGATGAAGACTTGGGATGATCATAAGTTGATCATCAAGTCAAGAGCTTGGTGTAAATGATGCATCATGAGTTGATGCCTATCAAGAAGAAATGATCATGAGTTGATCATCAAGACAAGAGAAGACCAATCATCATGTGTTGATGGAGGTCATGTGAAGGAATGCATCATGTGTTGATGCATGTGAAGACTCGGGATGGAGAAATCATCATGTGTTGATAATGTTCAAGACAAGATCCCGAAGTGAAGAAATCATCATGAGTTGATGATTGTCAAAGTCAAGGACCCGGACTTGAAGTGTTGATGTGCGTCATCAATCTTCAAGAATATGCAAGGCAAAGGTATGACTAGCTAGGGCTAAGGATGTGTTCCTAGTCTTTTACCGGTCTCGGTGTTTGGTTGATAGACCGGATTGCTAGTATAGGTTTGCCGTACTATTAAGAGGGATCTTGACTAGTAGTTTGAGTTAGTCATGTGTTGATAGCTCATTATATTTGCTCTAGCTCATCTATGCATGGAGCTATTATTTGCGAATGTGTTTTGCAAATAGCCGATGCTCATGCATTCAACCCTTGTAGCATGTGACTTAAGTTTGCAAATCGTTTTGCAAATGGTGAAAGTCCATGTACCTTTTTCTTGTGGTATGATTCCAAAAGTTGGCAAATGTGTTTTGCAACTTGTTGGGAATCTTGCTTGTGACTCTTGTTGGCATGGCTTGTCAATTAGCAAATGTGTTTTGCAATTGAAGTTGTTGAAAAAGCCATTTCGATTTCACGGAAAATCGGAAGTTCGCGGTTTAACGGCGGAAGTTCCGCACTTTGATCCGTCCGATTTTCAGCGCTTGATTTTTCCGAGCGGCGGTTTAGGGACTTAGCCTATTTTCCAAGTGCGAAAGTTCCGGAGTGTAACTAGCGGAACTTCCGATTAATCGGTTGCTCCGAAATCCGGCGGTTGGTTTTTTCCAGAGAAACACCATTTTGGGGACTTAGCCAAAATTCAATGTGCGTAGTTCCGCTATGTGTTGAGCGGAACTTCAAGAATCGAACTTCCGATATTTAGTTGGCGGTAGTTCCGCACTAAAAATCAAGCGGCTAGTTTCTTGTCGACATAGCCGTTGCGGTGCCTTTTCTCTCTCTGCGGTAGTTCCGGCCTTTGCACTGGAACTTCCGATTTCCTGATTTTTGGGGTTTGTCTCCAACGGCTAGTTTTTGTGTGTGGGCTATATATAGCCACCTTGGCGGTTGGGAGAGGTTCTTTGTGCTATTGTTAAGTGATACACTCTTTCTTTGAGCTAAGAGCAAGCCTCTATTCTCTTTTGTGCATGTGTTGCACTTGGTGAGATTAGAGAGTAAACCCTAAGTGCATGTGTTGCCTTAGGTAGTGGATTGTGTATCCACGTGGCGTTGACACTTGATTAGTTCAAGTGAAAGTTCGGATTTGTTACTCTTGGTGTTTGCCGACACCTAGGCGGCGTGGAGCGTCGTGCTCGGTGACCTTCTCAAGAAGCTTGTGAGAAGGCCCGACGGTTGTGAGTGGTTTGGTGCTCGCCATCTCGGAGTGGAGGAAGAGCAACCATAGTTGAGCGAGGTGTTGGTTCGGTTTGGAACCGGTCCAAGTGTTGGACTTACCTCGGAGGTGTGTGCTCATTTGAGGAGCCGGTCCAACGCGGGTTGGGCTTACCTCAACGTGGATTAGGGGAGACCGGCAAGTCTCCGAACACCACGGTAAAACATAATCGTGTCATCTTGTGTTTACTTGTGCTTTACTTTAAGCAATTTACTTTCTTGCTTTAATTGCTTATATATCTTGTATGATTGCTCATATTGTATTGTGTTCATATTATCGGTGCACTTAGTTGAGCCTAGTTGTTTTAGGTTTTAATTGTGCAAAACCAATTCGCTATTAGCTTCCGCATTTATTTATTGGTTTAGCCCGATAAAGTTTTTAAAACCGCCTATTCACCCCCCTCTAGTCGGCCACCTTGATCTTACAGCCGTCTTTATCGCCTCTTGACCTAATTAGCTTCTCCTTGCGCCATCTTGCGCCTCGTATTGGCCAATAGGTCACCCTTGTCCATCTTGCATCACGCTTGAGTACATTGACCTCACCCGGCATCGTCGATCGTTCTGGACCTCAGCTCTCCAAGCCTAGTCCCGATCATCCTCGTCGTTGACCACCAAGCAACCTGCACAACAATAGACAAGTAAACCGAATTTGAGAACAAGTTCTTCACAACTTGACCCATGTTAGTCAAAATATGCATCACACAACATATATGCCCTGAAACTCATGACTTTGACCTAACAACCGAACATCGCCGCCACGACGGGCGACGATCCAAGTGAAAACCGATCAGATCGCCCCAGGGCCGGTCTGACCGCCCAACCTGGCCGGTATGACCGCCACCTATAAGCCGGTCAGACCGCCAGTTGGGACTTAGCCGATTTCAACCTCTGAAATTCTGAAACCTTCTGGAAATTTAAAATGAATAGAACTTTTGACTGGAGACTCCAAAAATTATGAGACCAAGTGCAATAGAATCTTCTCTCTTGCCTACACACTCTATTTTTGGCCCAGCTCAAAATACCAATTCTGAAGTTGGCTGGTCCGACCGCCGCTATGGCCGGTCGGACCGCCATAAACGATCGGATCACGGTTCGGCGGTCGAGACACTTTAAGCTTTAACAACACGCAACTTTACCGAAAACACGTGAAACGACAAACCGTTAACGCCATTGCCAATTGTCACATCATCATAAGATCTAGAGCATATCCCCATGATATCCACAATCTCTCTCTTGATGAACACATTGGCAATAATCCAGAAAATGTAATTTGGGGGTTTGAAAAGTAAAATACTTTCGTTTTCGCATAAAAGCACAACTTGGTCCATAAGCAAGAGAAAGCAATGGAAATGACCAAGCTGGCTTCAGAAAAGCATAGGCATGTGATATAAGGCAAAAGAAAGCATAAAAACTTTAAATTCTAGAAAAGAGTAAAAAATCTCACTTAAGGTCCATATGAAAGAACAATTGTTCAATTGACCTTTGATCATTGTGAGGATCAAGGAATGCAATTCAAGTTCAGAAAAGCGATAAGACGATAAGAATGAAATTCAAAAATCTCCCCCTGACTATGATCCTCATATTTCAGAAAATTCCAAATTCTCCTATTTTCTCCCCCTTTATAACAATTTTATATATTCTCCCCCAACATTGAAATATCTTCTCCCCCTTTGACAATGGAGTCATCAAGGAATCACGTCTTCCTCTCGTTCAGAGATAACAAATGCAGAATGAAGAAAGAAGCATAAGGAATATGCATGAAGTGCAATGGAGTGGCTTCGTTTTTGTAAGTTTCAATTTTTGATTACAAGAAGCTTTGGAGATTACCCAAAAGAACAAGCTAGCATTTCTAATATTGCACAAACAACATATCAAGCCTAACAACGCTAGCAAGATCATGATAAAACATATATATCAAAGCTAAGCACGAAGGCTCAAAATAAAGCAATAGATTAGATCAATTTAAGCAAAGCTTCAAATTTAGCAAGTTCATCAACAGGGACCCTAAAGTGAAACTGACCATGTCAAAATATCAAAGTGAGATCAAAAAGCTAACAAGGACCACATTAAGAGACAATCAGGTCCTGTATTGAATCATTTTGCTCAAAATTCTCAAACGCCCATTTTTCAACATTTTTTCCATTTGCACGGAATATTGAAGTTGACTAATGATCTAACTTAGTGACAAGATCCTGGACTAGGAACCATCCACAAACTCATCCTAAGCTTCGATCAGAAGTTGATTAAAGGTATATCTTAGTGAAGAAGATCCTAGACTAGGAGCCATCCACAAACTCTTCCTAAGCTTTTACTAGGGCGACAAATCTTGAGGTTCATGTCAATTCTGACAAGCAGTCCCCATGAGATCGTCTGGATCATCAAACTATCTCCAAGTTCATGTCTTTGACAAGCAGTCTCGTAAGAGTAGTTTGGAACAATTTAAGCATAAGACAATCTTAAAATTTGATTTTTTTTTATGTTTCACAAGAGCAGTTTTAGACTCTCAAGAACACAAGAAGCTCAAGTAGTGGTCAATTTTAGATTCAAGAGCTAACAAAGCAATTCTGACAGGGTCAATGTCACAAAAGGAGCACTAATTGCGCAACTAGCTAAAACATCCACAAATTGCAGTTTTTAGTTTGAGTTGTTTTAGAGTTCTAGCTCATACAGCAAAGACTTATCTATATATGTGAAAGCATGATAATTCTAGCAATTCAAAGAACTAGACATGTCATTGAGCAAGAATTGAAATACTAAAGCTCCAAAGGGTAATAGGCAAAGTTTCATCAATTTTAAAAGATAAGCAGAAAATTTTATATTACAATGCATCTTTTTGGATTTTTCATATGAATGCAATATGATACAATGAGATGCAAGAAAAGCCTAAAAAACCTAAAAAGTTCAAAAAGATCAATAAGTTCAGAAAAGAACAAGGAAAGATCAGAAGAACAAGGTAAGATCAGAAAAGATCGAACTCCCCCTCAAACCAACCCATAGGGATAAATTACCCCTAACTCGCTTCTTAAGGTGGCAAATCTAGTTGGGTCTAAAGGCTTGGTGAGGATATCAGCCAGTTGAGTCTCGGACTCCACGAAGTGCAGCACAATATCACCTTTTTTGACATGGTCTCTAAGAAAGTGATAGCGAATGTCTATGTGCTTGGTCCTAGAGTGTTGCACAGGGTTCTTAGCAATATTAATGGCAGAAGTGTTATCACAGAAAAGAGGAACACTAGCAAAATTTAACCCATAGTCCTTAAGAGTGGTTACCATCCACAAAATCCGACTACAACAACTAGCAGCAGCTACATATTCAGGTTTAGTAGTGGATTGTGCAACAGAAGAAGACTACTTCCTAGAGGACCAAGAAACAAGAGAAGTGCCTAGGAAGTGACAAGTGCCCGATGTACTCTTTCTATCTAGCCGACAGCTCGCAAAATCAGAATCAGAAAACCCCCGACTGGACAAAAATAAAGAACATGAATACCAAATGCCATACAAGAGGGTAGAGTGTAAATACCTGAATATGCGCTTAACGGCTTAGCGATGGGAAGTTCTCGGAGACGCCTGAAACCTCGCACAGAGGCAGACCGTGAAGTGGATGTCCGGTCTTGAGGCCGTCAGGTACAGGAGGGAGCCGATCATGCTGTGGTACTCGCGTTGATCCACGGCTTCTCCTTCCTCATCTGGATCCAAAACAATCGAAGTCGCCATGGGAGTGGGATCGGCTTGCAATCACCCATGTCAAAGCATTTGTGATACGGGGGATGCCCGATCTTCTCGGTGGGGAACCGTGGATAAATGATGCGAAGTAGACGATGTCGCTAGCTGAACACTTGCGCTAATGCATGAACCCTCAACTCTTTGGAATACGCCCAAAACACACCGGACAGTTGATCGTCGCGAGACCACGAACGACGATCGCCAAGTCCCCAATTCCCAATGGAACGACGGCTTGACCTTGAATTGCAGAATGAACCAATGGATCACCTAGTCCTCTCTCAAAGTCCTCGCATGAACTCTGGTTTCGAAAGAACAAGCAATAGCTATGTTTCTATTCTTATGCATAAACTGGTCTGAGGTTACAATAGGGGTCTAACCCTCAATATATAGTGTCCCTTCTCTTCCTTATGGCTGGCCAAGAGGCCCTACTCCTACTCTAATTTGGAATTAGAACTCATACTCAAATTCCGACTAAATCTAAAACAAAAAGGAAACTCTAATTTTACAACCGTCATATTGTTTTGATCATATCTTTTGACTCCGAGGAATTTTGGAGTGATCCAGGATCCGTTGGATCGGGCTTGAAGTTATCTTTCCAACAAGCCCAAAAACACCCCAATCGGACTTCGTATGAGAAAGTTATGACCTTTTTACTCCGGACTGTCCTGCTGATTCCGAATCCGAATTTGAGGCTGATTCCGAATCCGAATTAAATTCTGAGTTGATTCCGAATTTGATTTCGGTTGGGGTTGTGGGAGATCTGAATTGAGCTTGAAAATCTTATCCAAAACTTGAGCTTTAAGTCCCCTTTTGCTCTCCCATCACACGGGCTTCTTTCCTCCTTGATCAGCCGCATGGACTGCTTGACTTTCTCCTTCTCAACCGCTTTGACCTTCTTGTTCTTCATCAGTAGGCAACAAATATGGTTACCTTCCTCCTTGTGCTCCTCCATTACTTTGGCTCCGGCCTCCCTCTCGGTTCCAAAGACTTTAAGTTTATCAAACCTGAGAATGCACAAAGTATTGATTTTACGTAGTATCCAATTCTTATGGAAAACACAAGGAAACTCATTAAGAAACAAATGCACCTGTTGTTTTAGAAGTTTAGTTCTTCCTTCATGAACCACCTCATAATTAGTAGAGATATCCTCATCAGTTTGAGTAAGTCCTTAGTGTACTTCGTCTGATGGATGAAGATCCTTTCCTTGCATTGCTTGATTTGAAGCCCCAAGAAGTAATTGAGCTCTCCCATCATACTCATATCAAATTCCCTAGACATAGTCTCAGAAAAACTAGAAACAAGAGCATTAGAAGAACCACCAAAGATAATATCATCAACGTAAATCTGAGCAAGCAGGAAGTCATTACTACGCCTAAGAATGAACAAAGTCATGTCTACCTTACCCATCTCAAAATCATTCTTAAGCAAAAAGGTCTTAAGTCTATCATACCAGGCTCTAGGGGCTTCTTTAAGACCATACAAGGCTTTGGATAGCTTGAACACATGATTTGGGTACTTGGAATTCTCAAAGTCTGGGGGTTGCCTAACATACACTTCCTCCTCTATAAAATCATTTAAAAAGACACTTTTAACATCCATCTGATATAATCTAAAGCCCTTAGACACAACAAATGCAAGCAGAATGCGAATGACTTCTAGTCTAGCAACAGAAGCAAAGGTCTCATCAAAATCTAACCCCTCAACTTGGCTAAAGCCCTGAGCTACCAACCTAGCATTGTTTCTAATTACAGAACCATCCTCATTTTGTTTGTTTTTGAAGACCCAGTGGGTTCCTATCACATTATGGCCACTAGGAGGTTCTACTAGGTTCCAAACCTTATTTCTCTCAAAATTCTCTAACTCCTCATGCATGGCATTGACCCAGCTAGAATCTGATAACGCATGTGATATATCGCGGGGTTCAAAAGAAGCAACAAAAGCAGAATGAGAGTAGAGGTTTGGATCATGATACCTGGAGCGAGTGACTCGCTCATGGAGATTACCTATCATCTGATCCGGAGGGTGCTGCCTTTGAATGTGAAGTGGTGCACCCGGAGAGGAAAGCATCTCTTCAACCTCCGCAGGTACTGCTGATGATGAAGATGCAGCAGGAGACTCATCTGAAGGCGAAGTAGTCACAACAGGTTCTTGTGTTGGAATTGGAGCATCAACAGTAGCAGGTGGAAGAACATCATCGAATTCATCATCATCTTCCTCTATAAATATGCTCTCTGTCACCTGTGTATCACCTGAAATATCTGATCTAGCTCCAGGGCTAGTCTCATCAAAAGTGACATTGTATGTCTCCTGAACAAGGTTAGTTTCAGTATTAAAAACCCGAAAACCCTCAATGTGCGGGATAACCCAGAAATAAACCATCAAAAGTTCTTGACTCAAATTTATCTAGATTTCCTGTCTTTAGAATAAAACACTTGGATCCAAAGACTCGAAAGTGCGAGACAGAGGGTTTTCTACAAAATCGAAACTCATAAGAAGTTTTGCCCAAAGATGGTCTCAAAAAGACACGATTAGCAATATGGCAAGCAGTAACAGTAGTTTCGGCCCAAAACCTCCTCGGAGTACTATACTCATCTAGCATCGTCCTAGCCATCTCGACTAGGGTCATGTTCTTCCTTTTCACAACGCCATTTTGTTGAGGGACGTGTGGAGAAGAAAACTGATGCTCAATTCCACGCTCAGCACAAAAAGAAGCAAAAGAGGTATTCTTGAACTCCGTGCCATTGTCACTGCAGATCACTCTCAAGGCACCAGGAAGTTCAGAAGCCAAACGAAGAACAAGATCATGATAATGACCAAAAGCTTCATCCTTCGAAGCAAGAAAGAACACCCAAGTATATCTCGAAAAATCATCGACTATGACAAGAATGTACCATTTGCCACCGACTGACCGAACCCTAGCAGGACCAACAGTATCCATATGAGGCAACTGTCCCGGTCCGTCAGTCATACCATAGTCACTGAAGGGTGTGAGGCGGCAACTTGCTTGCCATGTCTACAGGGCGCACATACAGCATCCTTAACGGCTTTGAGTTTAGACAAACCTCTCATGAGCTCAAGGTTGCTAACTCGCGTCAGATGATCAAAACCAATGTACCCCAAACGACGGTGCCAAAGCCAGAACTCAGAAGAAGATGAAATCAAGCATTTGAGAGAACCAGCAAGAGATTCAGAAAAATCAGCTCCAAAGATACTAACAACTCTAGTAATCCCAAAAACAAGCTCACTAGTTGAATTAAGCACCCGATAAGCATTTTTCTTAAATATAGTCTCATAGCCATCATCAAGAAGTTAAGAGACAAAAAGCAAATTAAACCTTAGCTTGTCCACAAGGGTGACGTCCTTGAGGATGAAATTGCCGTTCACCCTGATCGATCCCGTTCCTTCAATCCGCCCTTGTTTATCATCTCCAAAGGTGATGAAATCATCACCCGTCGACCGCGTGAAGGAGGTGAACCATCTTGAGTCTCCGGTCATGTGGCGTGAACAGCCGGAGTCGACAAACCACGTGTCCTTCCTCTTTCCGCGGTAATCCTGAAAATCAAGGCAAAGAAGAACGATGTGTCTCAATACTACGGTTAGTTAAACAAGACTTGGGAACCCATTACTGAGACACACGTCTGCGAGTAGTATGCAAAGCAGAAGTGCTATCCTTGATTTTATTTGAAATTCTATTATGAGCAATGGTTAAACTAACATGAGAGTTATCCTGTCTAGGAGCATGATGATGAGCATGTGACACAAATCCTAAACCAGATTTCTTCTTTTCTATGTTACCATGTCTCATAAAAGCTCTAGGTTGATTGGATGAAATTTTAGCAAAATGTTTCTTATCATTTTTCAACTTACGCCAACAGAACTCAACCGAATGTCCATCCTTTTTGCAATAGGTGTAATGGTACTTGATATCACTGGGAGAAGCACCCTTTGATTTAACAGATGGTTAGGCAAAACTAGCAGTTTTAAAATAGTTTTTGCAGGTTGAGTTTTGAATTCAACTAACCCATTTTTCAAGACTTGAGTAACTTTTGGCTTAGAATTATCTTGGACATAATTGTATCCTAGTCCTTGCTTCTTATAAGGAGTTTTAGACTTGTCCAAAATTATGTTTAATTGTTTCTTACCTTTCGATAATTTTTCTAAGGTATCCTTAAGATAAGCATTTTTTTCTTCAAGATTAACACATGATTCACATATTTTACCTTTAATGGCTATAACATATTTCTCCTTATATAAAGCAGTTTCAAGTTTAAGAGCTGGACAAGAAGCACATGTAGCAGACTCAATACTGTCCTTAAGCTTGGCATATTTAGCTCTAACCGCTTCTAAGATATCTTTGACTTCATGTTCGCGTTCTATGCAAAAAGTGCAAAGGCTAGAATCAACCACACCAGAAACATCCAACTTGCCAGACTCTAAGCATTTTTCACATGGAGCAGATTTAACCTCAACTAACTCAGTCCTAGCATTTTCAAGTTGTTGCAAAGCAATATCATGAGCAGATTGCAGTTTAGCAAAGTCTGTGTGCAGAGCATGGTAGGATGAAACATTCATCAGATTCAGGAGTCTTAACATTTGTGAGTTCTAAAGTCAAACTATCTACTTGTGACTCTAAGTGCTTGTTCTTAGCCATGATAAACTATAAAGCCTTATCCTGACTCATGAGTTGCTCAAACATAGTTTCACATCTATCAAAAAGGACATCATAGGAAGGAGGTACCTCATCGTTGTTGTCGTCAACGGAGTCGGCCATGAAGCACAAGCCGGTGAAGTACTTGTCCTTCCTTTTCTTCTTGTTTAGAGGAATCTCCTCCTCCTTGTCCTCCTCGCTCATGGAGTCCACATCGCTTAAGGATTGTTCCTCAAAAGCGGCAAGAACCCGGTGAGCGGCCTTTCTTTAGCTTGGCAGCATCATACCTTGATTTGTTCCATTGAGGCTTCTTCCAAGCTGGCTTTCCCTCCTTATGGTTGCTCTTATCTTTCCTTATGGTTGCTCTTATCTTTCGGCTTGGGGCAATTTGCCCGAATATGATTAAGCTCACCACACTCATAGCAAGTCACGGGACCTCCTCTATTTCTGTTTCTCATATTGTTATAGGCCTGTGTGACCTTTTTTACTATGAGGGCAACTCAGCCTCAGGAATACTCTCAAACTCCTCTTCATGAATTGCAGATAAACCAGCAAGCGAAAATCCAGAAGAAGACTCAGAAGATCCATCAGAAGCTCTCTTGAGCAGGTCTGCTACCAAAGCCATATTTTCCTTCTTGGGATGATCAATCCTTTTGATCTCATGAGTCTTGAGCTTGCTATAGAGCAGCTCCAAAGTCAAATCAGAGAAGTTGACATTCTCCTCTATGGCAGTAGCCTTTATCTCCCACTCCTCTATACGACAAAATCAACAAAGACTAAAGCAATTCAATGCACTGGCGGTCGGACCGCTGGGTCAATGTCGGTCTGACCGATGACCTGGCGGTCTGACCGGTGGCCTTGGGCGGTCTGAAGAACAGATCAAAACAACCTGATGATGAAGTTGCAAATATATGAAACTTTTGATCTACAACTCAAAAGTTGATGAAACTTGGTACACACTGATGAGGACATCACTCCTTCGGATACACACACTACACAAAATCCTCCAGATTCGGTTGCTAAACTACAAGGTCCTATGACAAGAGCTCGTGCAGTCCTAACCGTCCACGACCAGTTCTCTGTGATCTGCAAGCTCTACGACCAGTCCTACGACCAGGCTACCAGATCTATCACCAGCCCTACGACCAGGCCCACGACCAGTGACGACCACGTTGGGAGTTAGTCGGAGATACTGAAATAAGGTGCTGCGTCACCGTTTTGGGTCTAATAAGGCCTTGTAAGTGTGGCAAGGTCAAAGTCCAGGATGTGTACGCCTCTCCACATGGCAGCATAACCCTTGGTCGACCTCCTCATGTTCTCCCCGCTATATATTGCATGCGGTATACCACGATTTAGGGTTGGGTTTTTCTTAGATTATTACGCCTTTGCGGTTTAGCGTTCTGATTTGAGAAACCCCACTTGTGAACTTCATCCAAATCTACAATATATTTCAGATTGCATCTATCTTGTTCTTGTGAGTTGCTTCAATTGCTTGCAGGAACCATAACCCTCGAGGTGAGGTCGATCGCGTGCGAGCGTGGTTGATAACGACAGTCGTGCGGGTGTAGCGAATTGCGAGGTGAAGATCTGCGGGTCGGAAGCCTCAAAGCGTCAACGTCCTCACGACGAAACCAATCGAACCTATCGGAAGATCGGGCCGCCGTGTACCCATCATTTGGTATCAAAGCATCAGGTTGCCCGTTAGGTAATCTTGTTTATCCCCTTTTGATAGTTGTGTTCCATCACCTAGAGTCCAGAAAATTGCCCCACAAAAAGTTTTAGATCTTAGTTTTTCCGCTGTCCAAACCTCTTTGTGCTTTTCGCAATTGTGTTTTCAGTTTTTGCATTGTTGAATTCGAGTCCATTGTCGGTGTCTTTGTTGCTGGTCTAGTCATCGTAATCTAGTTTCTAGCGTCGAGTCTTCACTGTTTTGGTTTTTGTGTATCTCGGCATGCCCTTAGTTACATCCTTTGATTTGTCTGGTATAGTCGAGATCGTGAGACCCCCTCCCCATACGACCACCTCCTCGTGTTCGACCACCTGGTCGGATACGACCACCTCATCGGGTTAGACCACCCAGTCGGATTCGACCACCTACTCGAGTTCAACCACCTGGTCGAATACGGCCATCTCCTCGGGTTCGACCACCCAGTCGGCTCGACCACCTCTTCAGATCCGACCACCTACCCTTTCGACTACCTAGCCAAAGTGCAGAGAGAGAGAGAGAGTATCTTTTTATTACCTTTATACCCCTACTCTCCAGAAAAAGTTTGTAACCTATATATATCCCCAGACCCAGAAGAGGGTTTCGAAGAGTTGTGAGTTAAGGTCTCGCAAAAAAAAGAGGAACCCTAGGTTGGGTTTCTACAGTCAAAAAAAGAGAGAAGAAGAGAGAAGCAAAATAAAACAAAAGAGAGAGAGAGAGAGACCACTCCTAGTTGGCTCACGACCACCCTCAGTTGGTCTACAACCACGCTCAAGTGGCCCACGACAACCCACAGTTGATCCACGACCACCCACAGGAAAAATCAGTTGCTTTGTGAATTTTGTTCCATTGTGCTTGTATCTACCCTATTATTCAACATGCTTGAGCTAATTCTAGGAACGCGTTTGGGCCAGCAACTGTGACGAGTACTGTAGACTTTGATTTAGCTTTGCTAATCTGATTTCATTATTGCTATTCCTTGCTACTAAACATTGCCTATCCGAGCTCCACATACTTTCGGTCCTCAGATTTGGATCCTCGCATTCGCCTCCGCCGTGGTCATACATCCCACCTTCTCCCATCAGACCACATGCTGCGATTTGGTAAGAAACTCATAAGAGCTTGGTAAGACGCTTGAGAGTGTGTGTGTTTTCCACCTTCCACCACCTAGTAGTTGATAGGGATAATATCTTTGTGTTGTCTTTTGTCTCCTACTAACCATGGCAGGTGAGGAATTGGAGGCGTAAGAGTGTGTTTTGAGGGAAGAGCTCACGAGAGTGTTGGATGAGCATCGCCATGCTATTTAATGACGACATTGATAGGAAGTTTGCGGAAACAAATGCTACACTACAACAACTCAATGAAAACATTGCAATGATCAATACATGCATTAATGGTTTAGCCAATCCACCACAGAACAATGGGCGTGTGGATCCTCAAGGTGCAGTCCATAACCATGAGATTGACAATGATAATGAGATGCGAAATCACGACGCCTTTGATGGACAACAACGGAACTGGTTGAACTTCAACCGTCAAGGTATGAGAGGTAATAACTTTCAGCAACATAATGCACGTGTTAATGATGATCCATATGCTAAAGTCAAGTTCATCGTACCATCTTTTGCGGGTGCTTATGAAGCCGAAATATACCTAGATTGGGAGATAACAGTAGAACAGAAATTTAATGCTCACTTAGTTCCTGAAGTGCATAGAGTTAGGCAAGCCACAAGTGAATTTAGCAACTTTACCATTATTTGGTGGAATAGGGTATGCAATGATGGATTAACGCCTACTACTTGGGATGCTTTAAAGGTTGCTATGCGTAACAGATTTGTTCCACCTTCCTTAAAACGTGACTTGTGTAAGAAACTGCAGCGCTTAAACCAAGGCAATAGATCCGTAGAAGAATATTATCAGGAGCTACAAATTAGTATGTTGCATTGTGATATTATTGAGGATGAAGAGGCTACAATGGCACGTTTTTATGGAGGATTAAGACGTGAAATTCAGGACATAGTTGATTACAAAGAATATGATAGTGTTCCTAGATTGTTCCACCTTGTGTTGTATGTCTAGTACTTGCTGAGTCTCGGACTCATTCTTGCTTTGTTTATTTATTTTAGGTGATCGTTGATGATGGCTCTGTTGGGAGGGAGTAGACACGCACTATTCACTCAGTTCACCATACTCTCATTTCAAATATAAGACTTGGTTATGTCTTTTATTCATTAAGTGATGAACTGTAATAAATAAAGTTAGATGTGGTTAGCACCTTCCTCTATGTCATGGATGAGTAATTCTGCTTGAGAACCTTGATCACCCTTTTCTTTTAAATACTTATATGGATTCAGACTATATTCCTGTCATTGTCCTATTAAGATTTGATCTCTTCATGTCATTAGATGAGATGTTTAAATTATTATGAATTATGCATTTTGTTAGATCCTTTAGGTGATATTTTGGCTTCCGAATAGCCAGGGTGTTACATCCGGCCTCGTCCTTGCCCTATAAATGGGAGCTCTGGGTGCGCTTCTCCTCGCTCATCCCAACGCCGCCACCCCTATAGCTCCTCTGTCCCTCTAGCGCCTGGAATTCGAAGATCCTCATCGCCGGCAGAAGCTTCTTCAACCTTCGATTCTGCCACTGACGACCATGCTCGAGCCGCCCCGACCGCACCATCAGCATCGCCTTGATGTCGTCTACCTCGTGCGCGCCTCAGCTTCGCCAAAGAACCTCGGGAGCGCCATCGCCACCGTCGACCCAAAATCGTCGCCGCTTCTTCACTCGTCGCTGGCAACTCCTTCACGTTCCTCCGCCACAAGGTAGCATATTAGATTTAGTATAACCTGGCCTTCATTTTGCGCACACCCGCGAGGCTCGCCGTGGTACAAAGCGCCGGCGAGCCTGAGCCCATAGCGTCGTCGCTCGTCGGACCCACGTGGCACTTCCACGTAAGCGCCATCTCGACACCACGTCCACCCTAGGATCCTAGTCAGCGCCAGCGTGGTTGCCCGTGTCATCGCTTACGCCAACGCGCACCACCCCTCACACTATTTCGTGAGCCGAGTCCACCGTGGACTTTTGACCGTTTTGTGGACCCAGTCTTTGACTATGGGGCCCACCTGTCATAGACACAAATCTTTTCCTTTAGAAAAATAATTTGGTCGAAATTATTTTGTGTGCTGAGGTCAGCATACGCAATAATCCGAATTTCCATTAGAAAAATAATTCAGAAAATCAATAAAATCCGAAATTAGGGTTTTCTTTATATTTAAACTTGCAAGAGCTCATATTTCTTCACACAAACTCCGATTTAGGTGAATCAAATTTCTAAATGTATATAAAATCAAGATCTGGCTAACTAAACTAAAATTATTTGATTTGGAGTTGATTTGAATTCTCGTTTTAATTTATTTTAGTATTACTTGAATTTGGCTTATTTTCACGTATAGAATTCGACGAATCCAGAGAATTTGAATTAGAAGAAGATCAGTTCTTCGAGCAAGGAAAGTTATACCATTGATCATATTGATATCACTATTTTAAATTTATTTAATTCTGCTTTAAATTATTATTGCATGCATAATTTTATTCAGTTATTTTAATTCATGTTTTAAATTTTCCAGTTATTCCAGTCCTTTGTATAGCCAATGTTGTTAATTGAATTATCATTTCCTTGTTACCTTAGTCAAAAAAATTTTATAAATAATTATATGCTTAGACAATGCTTAGATAAAAAATATTTGATTTAGGAAATTTTAGCCAAATGAGCAACTATTGTTTAAAAGCCTATGACATTGTTTTGTCATGGAAGATTTTTTAAATGTCTTTGAAAAGAAAAAAATGAAAAATTTGTTTCGACTTGGGCGGAATGGATAGTTGGTGTGTGCAGGTTTTTGCACGGGCTCAATCTGGGTAGGGTTGAGGCCTAGAGATTATTTGATAAGTCTTCTAAGTTATTTAAGGACCGGTTTTTGAGTCGCATCTTGCTAAGCCCCACCGTACTACCACATGTCTTGTATGGGCACGATCTGGGTAGGGTTGAGGCCCAGAAATTGTAATACCTCATTGTTATGTGTGCCATGTTGTTGAGTGGGTGTTGGTTAAATAGTATTCCCACTTGGCGTAAAAGGGGTCTTCCGGCAGGTGGTTAACCCAAAGGAAGTGAAACCTTAGCGGACATGTAGGCATTGAGGTAGAGCTTTGAAAACGTCTTGTGATAATTGCTTAGTCGCATGCCTAAGGAAGCATGTATTGGCTGACATAAAGGGCAAATTATCTCTTGTAGGTAAAGTTGTACCCCCTCTACAGAGTGTAAAACTATTCGAATAGTTGTACCCTCGGTCATGGATATGCTGACCAAAGCTACTCTAAGTTAGACTTTGTTTTTGGCTTTAAAATAATTTTTGCAAATGATTTTTGGATGGTAAATCCTTGTGGTAAAATTGGGCGGTTAGCCATGTAATAGGAGGGTATCTATCACCATATTTCATATGGAGGTTATCCACTATAAAACTGTCAATTTAAAAATCTGATTTTAGTTATAGATTAGAAATTGCCTTGATACTTACTATGAGTAT
This sequence comes from Hsuehochloa calcarea, assembly GCA_036346395.1. NCBI lineage: Eukaryota > Viridiplantae > Streptophyta > Magnoliopsida > Poales > Poaceae > Hsuehochloa > Hsuehochloa calcarea. The sequence continues at coordinate 26,500,004 of CM070595.1, read as the reverse complement.
TTAAAATTGAAAATGCTGCTTTATGCAAATAAACCGTACCAGCCTCACTTGTTCACCTATGCATGCATCATATTTCTTTTATTGGGTGTAACTTGCGAGCACGGAAGTTGTGATTACTCTTGCTGAATAATATTTATTCAGCAAAGAATTCTACCATGACGGTGAGGATGGCTAGGCCTACGCTCCCAGACGATTGCCTGTGGCGCATCGTGTGGGTCATCTACTATTTTTATTTCCGCTGTGTTATTTCATTTGGCCTTAGGCCCTATTTTGTAATAAAACTCTGATTTATGTTCAATAAATGTGTGATATGATTGTGATATCACTTTTGTTCGACTATGTACACTAGCTATCATTGACTAGTGTATGAAACACAGAGAATTCAGGATCCTTCGTTCCCAAGTTCGACAGTATCTTGGTGCAAGTTTTCCACTCACTCTCAAATGATGCATTCCCTTGACAAGTGAAATCTTCAAACACACATAATCTCCAGGTGCAAAAGCTAGATATCATCGGCGGTTATCAGCATAACTCTTCTACCTGGTTTCAGTTGTTTTCAGATTCTGACGAATCCTCCGTACCTATTCTTCGGCCTCCTTCAAACATCTGGCCTGAACACTTGTCGTTCTCCAGTTTCATTCCAATACAAAGGAGTTCTGCACTTTCTTCCATACAATATTTCAAAAGGTGACATTTGCAAGCTTGACTGATAACTATGGAGAGGTGATTCTTGTGGGGATTTTCAGCGGATTCGTGTCTTCAAGGGTGATTCTCCACACATGGTTGTTTGTTCATTGTTTCTCCATGCGATTGTTGTCGATTAGTGTTCCTGCTGATTGTGATTCACGAATCTGTAGATAGGTTGCTCGATAGTTTTGGATTAGATCAAGGTGAAATTTGGGTTTTTGGTCTTCTAAAGAATTGTGGATTATTTCATTAGGTTTCTATAGGATCTGAGATCACGTTATTTGGAGTTTTGGTTTGTGAGTTATGAATTTCGCAATAATTGTTGTCCAGAAACCTTGTCAAATTATAGCAGTCATGGAAACTAAAAGATTAGAATTTGTTAGTGGCCGAACTAGGGTTGTGCACCAACACAAATTTTGTAGTAAATTCTCTTATATTTATAGATTGATAAAGAACACAATTTTTAAATCATCCTAGTGAAAGTTATATCCATTTTAAGGTCGCTATCCAGAATGTCGGACAGATCTGTCATTATTTTTGTTCTGTTTGTTAACATTAGTTAAATGCAAAATTTAATTATCTCAGCAACTAAACTTTTGTAGAAAATTTCAAAATATTTACATAGAGATGAAAAGTGAATTTTTATGATAAGTATATTGGGAGATACGTATTTTAGAAGATCGATGTCTAGTTTTGAGTTGCTGTTAGTTCATTGTTTCGTGGGAGTAGGTTAATTGTGTAGTATGGGGTTCTTGGTAGTAAAAATTATAGCGTTGAGATTAGCGTTGTTTTCCTCTTATCAAACCTTGTTTTGAGTAAATTACTTATTGTAGGACGAGAGACCTTGGGATTAGTTGCACCTTCATTACCATCCAACGTGTTGCAACGCGAAAGGCAAGTACAAGTTGGATTGTCTTTTATGGAAGTTGTTCAATCCAGTTATATGTTTATGAAATGATTAATTCTTGTAAATTATGTGTATTTCTGTTCTTTATATGATTCTGTTTATTGGTGATATCAAATTATTGCTATGATAGAATGCATTCATTTCATTTCCTTCATCTCAATCATTCATGCCTCACCCACGAGAGTGGGTATTGAGAGTCCCATCATTCCAATATGGGCAAGTCCCATCATTCCAATATGGGCAACTATATCCCCGTATAAAATATTCTTCATACGGGCCATGGATTCCTGTATTTTGTATAGTGCGGGTCTAAGTGAACACCAACGGGTGTATCACTAGCTATACATGTATATGTAGAAGAGAAGTGGATGTCATTTCATATTTGCATCAATTGTATATCATCTTGTTATGTATTTAATATATTGAGAATGAACTGTCTTTGATTCGATGTTTACTGTGATATTCAATTGTATTTGCTGAGTCTTGGACTAACGCTTGTTTTTAATTGTTTAGGTGATCGTCGAGGATGACATTCATTGAGGGGGGATTAGCTCACGGTTGCACCTTACCATGCTGCACAATTCCTTAATCAATTAATATTTATATTATTTTATTCCAATGAGACAAGATTACTGTAATAAATGGCATGTTGGTACTTCAAATGGGTTCCTTTCATAGTTACAGTTATTAGATGAAGCCTGTTTCTTGTTGGAAATTATTCATAATACCTATAACCTGGATGGTGGTGATTTAACTATGGCTTTGAATTTAGTACTCTGCTGAAATTTCTATGTCAGCACTGTTACTAGTAATTTTTATTCGATATCTAGTTGTCATTCGTTGATGACTTATTTATGTTAATTGTGGTTTCAGTTTTGAATCTGTAAGTCTTAGTTACATCTTGGCTTCCGCATAACCAGGGTGTTATAGGGTCCCTCTACCCCTAGGAGGCGGCGGTTCGGCAGGGGAGGCCGTGTAGCGGCAGCGGCTCTGTGGACGCCGGCGTCGCACCACCATGTGCGGTGCCGGCGGCGATGCCTGGAGGGAGGCGAGGAATCGCACACGATTCACCGCAAGACACGGGGAGACGGCTGAGGCAATAGCACGACGATGAAGGCCGACGGCTGGAATAAGGACGGCACGGTGGCGGCGGCGCACGACGCGAAATTGAACAAATAGAGGTAAGCAATAGGTAGAGTAGATGATAGAGATCATGCAGTAGTGAAGAATTGGATTTTGGCTCACTAGAGGCGACGAATCGACGACGGGAGACGATGAAGAATGGTTTGGGGAAAAACTCGATTCCCGTTAAACAGCTGCACGAAAAATCAAATTAACTTCACATGAGGGTTCAAGATACTCGGGAACATGATATGACATGAATAGACATTCGAAAATCTTACCGGAGTGACGAATGTATGATTTGGGTGAAGTGACTGTCATTTCACGAAAATAGAAATGTGAGGTCTATGGTGCTCCGGAGATTCTGAAACTTGGAGCGAGTGCAAAGGGGGTCTAAGTGATGTTGTGTACCTATTTATAGCTTCAATCATGAAACGAATCGACGAGAAGGTGAGTGAATTCCGATGCCAATTTCGGGCTCGGTTTGGAAACTAAGAGAAATGGCAAAACATTGATGGATGGCTGCGGGAATGAGGGCATTGACAGCCCAGGGTAATTGGCGCGGTGATGACAGGGTTGCATTGTTTCAAACGGTTTTGAATTTGATGATTCGAGTGAAGAGAACGTGAAATAAATGTAATACTGATGCATTTTTCAGAATGCTTGGTTGATTTTTCGGACAAGATCAGACGCCAGCGTGCAGAGCTAGAAGCTGACGAGTAGGAGAGAGAAAATAAAGAAAAAAGAAAACAAAATCCAAAAATAAAATAAAATCGGCAAAATTCAATAAAATTCCAAAAAAAAATCCTTGGAACCTAAATAGATTTAATAAAATAGTTTTGTATTTATTTGATGTCTATTTTAATCATTTAAAATGTTTTTCATTTTTCTAAAATTTCAAATTAAGCTTTAAATTAATCCAATAAATTGCATGTAATGCTCCAGATTCGAATCGGGTTTTGCGTGTTGTGTCGGGGAAGAAAAGGAAGTATTAAAAACCAGAAATACCTTTTAAAAGAGGGGGTTCTTGGCTAATTTGAGACAACTTTGGGCCACGGGCATGACCCAAGAGGCCCATGAGGGGTGGTCGGCCAAACAAAAAGGGGGGGCGCCCCCAAGCCCTAGCCGCCCCCCCACTTCCCCTCTCCCTCCCCCTTGTAGCCGCCACCTCCCCTGCCCTCTCCCTGCGCCTTGCTGCCCCCTTGCTGCCGGCCTTCCCTTGTGGTGGTAGCTCGGCGATCCCGACGCGGTGCCTCAAGACTCCCTCATAATCTCCTTCTCCGCCGGCGTATCCGGTCGTTAAGTAGATCCTCGGGTGGGGTTTTGATTGCGATCATTCTGTCTGCTGGCCCCGGGTCGATGGGTTTGTCCTCGGTTTTGCTCAAATTAGGGGCGAATCAGAACCTTCACCCAACTAAGTTATTGTAGCTCTCGAAATTATCTTTCCAAGTTGATAAGGATCATTCTCATTGGATCGATAGGCTAAAAGTTCGCCGTTTTATTTTTCTTGATCTGTGATGCAGACAGGCGTAGATGGGTTGTGTTTAGCTGATAATTAGCCCTCTGTTTTGGCGAATCGAGGATTCCGCCAACTAATGTTTTGTAGCCTGATCTGTTAAGATTCAGTGAGCACTAGTTTCAGGTCTTTTAGAGTTACAGATAATTAATGGTGAATTTTCTCGTACAACTGCCCGTAGATCGATAATCTGGACTTTTGGCGTAGAGGTCAAAACGAACATTTGGGCGTGTGGGTTGATTAGAGGTATCGTAGAACTCGTGTAACTATGTTATACCTGTTATCCTTATTCCGTGACAATGATTGTATAGGCGGTGAGGCGGTGAGTGTAAGTACACCTTCGTTGCTTCCCGATGCGTCCACGGCCGCGGAAGGCAAGTGCAATGTTTAACTTGTGTGAATTCGATGAATGCATGATAATTTGGTAACTTATGAGTATTCTGTGATTTGAGCATGATGTGGTAGATTTCAATACCTTCTTACGTGATAAATTGAGATGAAGTTAAAGTTATGCATTTCATTCCATGAACACATATTTCCTTTAGATCACGGGGTGAAACTTGATTAAGTCCCATTAATTCCAATATGGGCATGTAAGACCTACCATTCCAATGTAGGCAGTTTCGGACATTCCGTATGAAACGTTCTTCATACGGACTTGGGTCCCCGCTCTTGGTTATGGGCGGGCTTAAGTGAACACCGACGGGTGTGTCACTAGTTATCTGATATAAGCGTGTGAAAAGTCCATTCTCCTTCAATGCATTCATTCATACCATGCTTTCGCAAATTCATGGGCGTAAATGTTGTTACTTGGTATATTGTTACGATTCAGTATTCTTTGTGAATTATATGTTGTGCTTCTTTGAGTTTCGACTCACTCTTGCTTTTATTTGTTTTAGGTGAATTCGGTGAAACTTGCTAGCGGGAGGGTGTAGTCGAAAGACGTTCCACACACTTGAATAAATCATTTATTCATTATGACACAGTTTTAGTTTATTTGGTTTAATTGATTAAGTATTGAATTGTAATAAAAGTCACTTTGGATGTTCCTCCATTCCTCTATGGTCATTCCTTGTTTTAATACATTGAGGATCTGTTAGTTAATTCTAGATTGTTATCTTGATTATTCGATATTGTCTCTTATTGTGATATTATTTTTATTAATTGAGTAGTATGTCGTCGCATTAGGTGGCATCTGGGCTTCCGAATAGCCAGGGTGTTACATTGCAAATGTTTCCTTTTATTTCTAAAACTTCAAAAAAAGGCTCTTTGAATTAGCAGGAACTCCAATTTAAAATCCAAATATTTGAATTAACTATTTTGAAATAAATTTTTGAAAAGACCAATATTTGGGATATTACAATTTCCCCTTATACCTATTTTTGTGGCACTTTCTTTACTAGTATGCGGGTTGTTTTAAACACACTTGTCGTCTATTTTTGTGATTTTTTATGACGTTCGTTGCTGTTAATTATCTTCAATTGTCGTTAATTACCTTAATTGCCATTGAACGGCATCAAACAAGCCATTAGTTGCCTTAGGGGCATTTCAGATATTTTCCATATCAGAAGCTGCAGGTAGCTTACCTAAAAGCCAGACAGCCAAACACCAAACCTCTTTAGCTCAGCCGTTCGACCCTGCAGCCCAGCTGGAAGCCGCATTTCAGAAAAGTTGTAGTCATGCCAAACAGGCCCCAAGACATCAGTTTTGCGAAGATGCGCTGCGCTTCATCGATGGCGGCGGCGGTGGAGCTACGTAAGATGGCCACGATGGACTTGCAAGCTTTGGGCAACGACAAAAGCATGATTATGTGCAACAACATCGATGGCTTTGTTATTCTCGCCCGCGCCACGCCGCCGTTCGTCCATGCCTTACCATCGTCAGGTTCGTCCACGCCAGTACAACACCGCCTTGGCCCTTCTCCCGCGCCACGCCTCGCACCACTTCCGCTAGGTGTTCGACGCCCGACAGTCGTCGCTGCCTCCCTCGCCAGCATAGGAACCCAAGCCAGTGAGACACCAACATTCTCGCGTCGCCATACCACCGCCACCTTGCTTCCCTCGGCGTCGAGCCTGCTCCACCACCCACATCGCCGCCACACGCCGAGCCCGCCCGAGCCGCTCATTGCTGCCACCGCCTTCGCGTGCTATAAAGGCCACCCCTCCCCGCGTCATTCTCATCACCATCGCCTACTCCACCTCTCTGACCACCCCAAACTCCCCCAACTCTGGCTACAAGCTCCAATCGTCGTTGCCTTCTTCCTCTTCCCTAGTGAACCGGAACTTGATCCGCCGCCACCCTTGTTCCCTCGCCCCTCCAACTACGTCACGGGGAACGCCTCAACACCGCGAAGCTATCCCCGACCACCAAGCCCAACATCGCCGCTATCAGCTCGCCGTCGCCGCACACCATGGTAACATCGTCCATGGCTCACGCCGCCATAGGCCACCCCAATACCCACCACCGCCACCACCGCCGGACTCCCCACGGTCCACTAAAGCGCAAGCCCCAGCCAATTTGGCCAGAGCATGGATGGAGTGTTGCCCCTCACCGGACCTCCTCCGACCGTTCAAAACCCCAACATGGGTTGCCCACACTCTCGGGATTCTTGCCCCACCACCCAGCGCTGCCGCCGATCACCACCGCTGCTGCCGCCATCGGGCAAAGAGGGGGGGACAGAGAGCCAGTGAGAGAAAGAAGGGGGGCTCCCTTCGGTTGAAAAATCCAAAATGGGCCAAGTGCCTGAATGCGCCGCCAAGGAGGTCCATCAGCCAAAGTAGGCTAACTTTGTTCCCACTGTGTAAGCCCAGTACTGTTCAAAGCCCAATACTATTCAGCCCGTTAACACCTCCGCCCAACCCATTACTATTCATCAAACTTGACCCGCTCTAAATAGTGTTAATAAGATACTATTCATCAAACCCTTTACTATTCCTGACCAAACCTTTTAGTGAATAGAACCAGACCAGTGTTCACCTGAACCCATCACTGTTCACCAAAACTTATATATATATATATATATATATATATATATATATATATATATATATATATATATATATATATATATATATATATATATATATCCAACCCGTATGAAACAACCACTCCTATATTCCCGGGGATTCAAAAAGTGAAGATACTTCCATAAGTACATGCGCTGTAATACCCCCCATTCAAAAAGTGCACAAGCTCCCTAATTATATACTCCATAAGTACATACACTGTAATACTCCCATTCAAAAAGTGAAGATACTTCCTCTCCATGTACATATACTCCCATTCGTAAAGTGCAGATACTACCAATGTACATGTACACTCACATTCATAAAGTAGCTATATTCCCTTGTGTATACTACCTATACGCATTTTTAAGAGGGCAAATACATACTCCTTTGACCACAATAAATGGACATGAAACATGGGATGTACATACTCCCTTGCCGTTCCCTGAAATCAGGGACTAAATTCGGTGTACAAATTTTAAACGAGACCCCACTTATGAACTGAGCACATGCCGCTGCAAATCTCGTTGGTACTCCGGCTAGTTCATTAACGGGTGTACTAATGGTGAAGCTTGCACCCAAAACCCGAGCTAATCGGTGGTATCTCGGGGTTAATCAACGGTAGATAATTAGGGAGTAACTACACCTAAGAGTAGCAAATAGGTTTCCTATATATATATATAGCAAATAGGTTTCCTATATATGTGTGTGTGTGTGTGTGTGCGTGTGTGTCTATTTTGACCGTTTCGAGCCCGTGAATCCCATTTTCGACTCCGTTTAGCCAAATCAAGCATCAAATAAATCTCAACCACCCCACCACCTTTCTTTTAAATCTTTTTGAATTTATTTATTTCATGTTGTTCCTAGCTTGTGTCTTGTTGAGCCCGAATTTATTTATTTGAATCTCATTCACGTTAGAACCTGAATTTATTGATCAAGCTATAGAAGGAGTCGATCCTCACAAGAAAGGTAAATACGGTCAAGGACTGCGGATATGGAGGCAAGTTGCATCCATTTGATCATTTTGAGCCCGCGTTCCATTTATTTATATTATTACTTTCATTATCGTATTTATGCCAATTACTTTATTATTAAAATAATACTTTTGAATGCTATGATGAGTAGATAAATCAATTGATCTCAAGCAATGATGATGTATAATCCTTAGACCTAAGATCAGTATGGTTTTCTACATGTGTAATAGTACACTTAGGGGTTGCCAAATGCTACGTCGTGACTAGGTAGTTATAAAGGTAGCTTTCAGGTATGCTATTAAACATGTGGACAGATGTGACTGGTCGAATATGTGATTTACCCCTCCTAACATAACAAGAGAGATATATCTGGGCCCCTCGATGTGTTCGGATAAAGAAAGTGTATGGTCGTGCTACTAGTGGTCGAAGAGTCGACCACATGAACTTATTCGTCACTTGATAAGAAAGTATTGAACAGTCCATGGATGACAAAATATCTCACTTGGAGTTCAACTAGATATCATGCGGTAACGGGAGAATACTTAAGCAAGTCATTCAGTCTACGAACTGGTCATATGGAGATACAAACTGGTCGTAAACTAGTCGAATATGATTAGTAATAAGTGAACTGGTCGTAAGGAGTTACGAACTGGTTGTGACTAAATATGAACTGGTCGTATGGAGATACGAGATGGTCGTAAGTGATAAGGACCTGGTTGCATATCATATTTCATAAGGTTCGTCTGATATAATATTTTGAAAAAGAGTATTAGCTAGCCGCCAATGGTTTTGGTGTAGAGTTGAGGGTTGAAACCAGGAGGTTGGACAACCCGATAGACTTGATAAAAGTGAGTCAAAAGCGGGGCCAAGAAGGTGGGTAGCCACGAGTTAGTTGTTAGTTCACCTCCCAACTAAGATAGGTAAGATTAGAACCTTGTGTGAAATAATAGACATAGAACTCGCTCAACCATGGGTTTGGTATATAACATGGCTTAGTATACTACTCTTCCAATTGAATATCTACAGCATGTCACATGCCCATGTCATATAGAACATCCGCGGATTGGGGGGTGGGACAGGAGTGGGCCCGGAGGGACACTCGCCGATCTACACAACAGTCGGTACAATCAGCATCAGGCCGTTCATTCCACTGTTGGTCGATGGTCTCCCGATGGTTGTATTGTCCAATAACTTACCAGGTAGAGGCTAGAAAGGTTGAGCAGTGGGAATGCCTAGTTATCTCAACTCAGTCGCACACTATGTGACTCAACCTGTTTTACCAATTCATGTAATATGTTTGTCCACATGACGATTGTCATTAATTACCAAAATACTCTATTAACTCAAAATAGTAGGTCTAGATTCTTCACCAACCACTCTCCCCAGGCATTAATGCCACTAGTGCCAGCACCACACCGTCTCGGCCCTTCTCCCGCGCCACCCCTCACACCACCGCCGCCAGTTGTTCGACGCCTGGCAGTCACTGCTTCCACCCTCGTCAACATAGGTACCCACGCCAGTGAGACATCACCATTCCTGCATCGCCATACCACTGCCACCTTGCTCTCCCTCAGCGTCGAGCCTGCTCCACCACCCACGTCGCCGACACGCGGCACGCTCGCCCGAGCCGCACACAGCTGCCACCGCCTTCGTGCGCTATAAAAGCCACGCCTCCCCACGTCATTCTCATCCTCATCGCCCACTCCTCCTCTCTTACTACCCCCATCTCCCCAAACTCCGGCTAAAAGCTCCAATTGTCGCCGCCTTCTTCCTTTTCCTCAGTGAACTGAAACTGGATCCGCCGCCACCCTTGCTCCCTCGCCCCTCCAACCACGCCTCGAGGACCGCCTCAACACCGCAAAGCTATCCCCGACCACCAAGCCCAACATCGCCGCCCTCAGCTCACCACTGTCGTGCGCCATGGCAGCGTCGTCCACGGCTCACGCCGCCATAGGTCATCCCAAGACGCTCCACCACCACCGCCGGACTCCCCATGGTCCACTGAAGCTCAAGCCCCTACCAATTTGGCCGGAGCATGGCTGGAGCGTCACCACCCCGATTCCTTGTTTCGACCATGCGCCACCACTGCTGCTCGCCCCTCATCGAACCTCCTCCAACCGTGACAACCCCAAAATGGGTTGCCCACACTCCGGGGATTCTTTCCCTACCACCTGGTGCAGTTGCCGATCACCACCGCCACCGATCACCACCGCCGCAACAATCACCGCCTACGCCATCAAGCAGAGATAGGGGGAACAGAGAGCCAGTGAGAGAAAGAAAGGAGCTAGGCTCCTTCGACTGGAAAAGCCAAAATGGGCCAAATGCCCGAACAGGACACCAAGGAGCCCCATCAGCCAATCAGTCCATCAATGTTCCCACTATGTAAGCCCAGTATTGTTCAAATCCCAATACTATTCAACCCGTTAACACCTCAGCCCAACCCATTACTATTCATCAAACCCGACCCGCTCTAAATAGTGTTAACAAGACACCATTCATCAAACCCTTTACTATTCCTAACCGAACCCGTTAGTGAATAGTACGGTTTACCCAAACCCATTAGACATATATATGTCCATTTTGACTATTTCGAGCCCGTGAATCCTATTTTCGACTTCGTTTAGCCAAATCAACCACCCCCACCACCTTTTTTTAATCTTTTCGAATTTATTTATTTCATGTTTTTCCCAGCTCGCCTCTTGTTGAGCCCAGATTTATTAATTTGATTTTCATTCATATTAGAACCTAAATTTATTGATCAAGCTACTGAAGAAGTCGATCACAACAGGAGAGGTAAATCCAATCAATGACTAAGGATATTGAGGCAAGTTGCATCCATTTGATCATTTTGAGCTCATATTCCATTTATTTATACTATTATTTTCATTATCGTGTTTATACCAATGACTTTGTTATTAAAATAATACTTTTGAATTCCATGATAACTAAATAAATCCCATCACCCCACCTACACACCCACCTATTTCTTTATAGGCCGTATTCACCTTGACAAGTTTGAGATACCTATAATATGTTAATAAATGTTCGGCATTGTCACGCAATATGTTTAAAAACTCAAAAAAAGAGTATTGGCTAGTTGCCATTGGTTTTGGTGGAGAGTTGAGTAGGTGATACATACGCCCTAGATGCAATCATAGAGATGATTGTATCATGTCTATATTTATGAGTTATAGAATAAATGTGTAATATCCTGATTATTCAATAATGAAGGCACTAATATTTAGAGAAGAATTAAATTAAAATTTTAGAATTGGGGTTGAGCCTTGGGATTTCAGCCCAGGGCAGCCAAGGCCAAGTGGGTCGGCCCACAAGTGGGTTCAAGAGGGGTGTGCCCCTCTCTCCCCAACCCTAGCCCCCTCACTCCCTCCCACTTGGCCGCCACCCTCCTTCCCATCTCCCCTGGCGCCACCCTCCTCCCTCTCCCCTTACGCCACCACCTCCTCTCCCAGATCCAAAACCCCTGCTACCTCCCCATTGCTGTCCCTTAGGGCCGCCACCTTCCTGCTGTCGTGGCCAGCCATTGGGAAGAAGGAGGGGAAAGGAGAGAGGAAGAGAGGAGGAGGAAGGGGTAGAAGAGGAGAAATCTTCGCGAGGGCTTCAGCGAGGTCCATCGAAGAATTCGTGGGTAATTTGTGTTCTCCGTTAATTTCGTACATTTTATCATATGCGATTTGGCACCAATTGTTAGACTAGAACCCTGCTGTTGCATATCGATATTTCTGTAGGTCTGTTGATTCATAAGATTGTATTAGTTCCAGGCAGATTCAACATTTAGAGTCTCCTAGAGATATGTGGGAAATTGCGATAGATTTCAGGGAAGTATTTGTTCACAAATTTTGGTTGGATAATGAATTAGTTATGATTTTTGCAAGTCTGAGTACCTATGTAGTCTCTAAATTCGGGCAGCGAGCATAGTTCTGTGAATTAGGGTCCGTAGATGGACGAATCTGGTCGGTTAATTTCCATGAATATTGTAGATAACTTTATGATGATTCCAGGGAGTCCAAGTTCATATTTGTTGGACTTTTAGAACGAAAGTTATGAAATTTTGAAGTTGTGGTTGTAGTTTTGTCCTTCTATTGATGACAGAAGAGAATGATTGCTCTATTATCAACCTTTGATGCTCAATGAGAAAAATTATAATAAATTTATAAAGGAATCTGGTTTTCTCTAGTTTCCAGAATGTCTTAGATCATTAGATTTGGTAGTACCAATTAAAATATACGAAATTCCTACGTTATTAGTACCGAAAATGTCAGAACTGTCTTCAGAGTTAAAAACGAAGTTTTAGATGAAATAATTTTAACTTCTGGTCTCCTGAGAACTTGTAGGTATGCATGTGTAGGTTCCAAATATCTTGGTTTAATTATTTTTTGAGCTTTGAATTAAAAGTTATGGTTTTTCCTTTGGTGGCTGTCTGTTTTGGACAGACTGGAATTAGGGAGTGTATTCGTAATGTTTCGGGTTGCGAATAGGAGCGAATGATTTCATTTGGTTGTATTGCTATGTTTTATGCATTTGAATGGTGTTCTTAGTATATTTTACGAATGCCAGGTGGTGATGAGAACCGGGGATAGAGTCCTCCCGTCGTCGTCATCCGTCTCGCGGTTGAGGCATGTGCAAGCAGTGTAGAGTGAATTGTGATGTTATATTTATGATAATTGCCATGGTTTACTTATGAAGTTTTATCTATGATATTGATGCTGAGTATTACTCTCTCATGTTGGGTTGAGAATGTAGAGTTCTTTTGCATCATGGCATTCATTTCTAAACCTTGGACTACGTGGTAGCCAAGAATTGTTTCTCTTGAGGTCCCTGTCATGTGTTGGATGGGCATGAGATCCTCGTCATGTATTGGACGGGAATGGGTCCCTTGTGAGACCCCGATTTACTTGGCTTGTAATGCTTAACCATCCACTTGGTCCTAGCATCACAAATCAAATAAACCAAGACTCGAGATATGTATACTTCCCAGAAATGCAGTATACACACCCCTCTACAAAATTCGTGCATCAATTCCATTCATTCACATAGAACAAAACCAACAATAAACCAGCAGTTAACATAAATAAAGGATAGTTATTACAAAAGAGAGGCCGACCGGCCAAGTACATACAAATACAAAATAAACAGCGGAAGCGAAATGCCATAAGATGGCGATAAACAAAAGAGCCAATCAGTGTGCCTTTACCCACAAGGCAACCGACCGGACCGCCAAGCTAGTCGTCAAACCCGCAGCACATCTCACAAAAGTGAGGCCCTTGGGGCTCACCTTCCTCCTCTGCAACAAATAGTTAAGCAAAGCAAAAGAGTACAAAAATTGTACTCTGCAAGACTTACGTGTAGAATAACAGACCTATACATATGCTACATGCAAGCTTATTTGAGTAGAGGCTGTATGTTTCATTTTCGGCATAAAGCAATCTTTATTTGCAATAAGATAGTACATTTGAAAGCAAGTTGGTAAATCTGTTTTTAATGTTCAAATAACAATTTGACAATAATAATAACAATAGATAGATGACAACAACAATCCTGTAAGTGACTAAACCCATAGTCACCACAACAATAGCATGAATTACACATTCATACCAACCATGTTAAATTTTAAATAAAATGTTGTAGTCTAACTCTTGGAAGACCTCCCCAAGCGTGTCCATAACCTAGGACGAGGCTATTTGAATAGTTTGAACCCTGCAGGGGTGTACCAATGTACCCACACGCTAGACCGCCTTTTTGCCAAGCTATTAAGCACACCTCCTTAGGTATGCCGGTACGGCTAAGTCATACGAGACATTTCTAATATTATGCATTAACTGCGAGTCGCCCGTATGGATAGAAACACATACGTTGTGTCGGAGTCATCGTAAAGCCTCGGTCAACTACCCGTCACGGGTAAAGCCTTGGACAACTACGACGCCCCTCGAGGTGGAGAACCTACCCAGAACTCCACCACCGCACACCCAACACAATAACACAGATCATTTTTCACACAACACACACAACCCACCTCCTGCGACTCGAAGTTATAACACGCCAAAGTACTCAGTCAAGAGAGGTCCCATATCCCTCTCGTGTGGTTAGCACGCAAAAATGCTTGGTTTAGTGTAACAAGATGTTCGGTCCTTGTTGACTTAGGCATACCACCACAATCCCAACAACCACACCATCCAACCAATATGCCCAAGTCTAAATCAATTTTTCATTTTCAGATTTTGACTTTATAAAATAACAAAGCACAAGTGCTGGACATAAAGGAATAATTATTAGATGTGTGATCAAGATCATCGACTAAATCGATGGTCGCCCATTACCACCGAAACTAAGCATTTCTAAGTAATTTCAAATCGCAATCTACTAAGTGACAAGAGCTCATCCAACGAACTCCAATCACAGCAAATAACCTAGGCTCAGGTAGTAGAGGATAATCAATTCCTACAGATTATGCAACTATAGGATCCACTAATCATAATTTAACACAACATAACAATGCATACATACAAGTTGCAAACAATATATTAGACTTGAAAAATACTAGGATTAACATGATCAAACTGCTTGCCTGGTTGCTGCTGCTCAATATGTTGCTCAGGGTCACTCTCGTGGTTAACACAATCGTTGGAACCTAACGAAAGAGCGAAAAAGAATTGATAAGAACAAAGAAAACACAAAGACTCAACAGCAAACTTTCTCCGAATGCTTTGAAAATTTTACAGCAGCAAGAGCATGATTTATAAGGAATTTACCAATAAGAACCAATTGATTTGGATTCTTAATGCAAAATATATGAGCGAAACAATTCTGCCCAGTCTTATAAATCACAAATGCTACTATTCATTGCAATTAAATTGGGAAAAGTAATATGTTCATAACTAATTTTCACAGTAAGCTCATTAATAGAGGAATCCAACAAAATTAGATTCACTCAAAAATAGTTTACAGAGAAATAGTTATGCATTTTTGAAGTTAATTGCATTTTTCAGTTAACAAATAATCCCTCTCAGGAAAATCCGAAATTAAATCGACGTGGACGAACTTGGACTGTTGATCTTGGATCCAACGGCCTAAGTCCACGGGACAAGGCGCGCGCGAACACGGCTTGCGCGGCTCACAAACCCCACCGTTGGATTTAGATCCAACGGCCCATGTGGATCGAGACGTTCGGATGGTCCGAACGTTCACACACACATGAGTCGTTGATCTTGGATCCAACGATCCACGTTGATCGAAACGTTCGGACAGTCCGAACGTTCACTCGAACCTGAGCCATCGATCTAGAATCCTACGGTACACATGGATCGACGCGTTCGGATGGTCCGAACGTTCACTCGATCCCGAGCCGTTGATCTAAAGATCGACGGTCCACAGAGAACTACGTTTAAACGCTCGCGCACAGTTTGTCCGACAAAACCGACGGCGAAAGGAGGCTCACCGCCGGCGACTCTGGTCACGGCGGTGCGAGCTAAGGCCCAAAACGGGTCCGCAATAGTTTTGTGCACACAATGGGACCATTTCTTTGCGGTGCGGCGGTCTAGAAACGCAAGCAAAGCGGAGTTGACAGAGTGACAAAAGCGGTCGAAAAGCGAAAAATACAAAGAAGCTCCGCTGCGGTCCAAGTAAGCAAGTGCCAAGCATCTAAGGACTAAAGTGGAGCTACATGAGCATGGAAGAGACACAGAGGAGGTTGGAGCTGCTCCGATAACGAATGTGGTGCTTTCGGCCAAAAATTGGGGAATCTCCAATTGACTATACAGGGAAGATAAGTGAAATTGAGCGAGGTTAAGCTCAACTGATTAAAGAGGGAGCGGAGGAACAAGAAATGGAGAGGAGAGCCAGCGTGGTACGCCTTCACCAAAGTACCCGAGTGCGGCAATGGCGGTAGAAGTGCTTGGGTGAATCAAGCTCAAACAAGCAGGGTGGCTAGCTGGGTGTGGAAATGCTAAAGGAAGTCAAGAGAGGAAACAAGGGAGCTTAAATAGGCGAGATGGCGAGAGCAGCGGCAACATTTTCCTCGGGTCGGCTCGCCATGGGAGCTCACGAGGCGATGGGAGCGATTGAGCAATGGGCGTTTGAGGCGGTGCACGACGGGCAGTTAATGCGGCGAGTTTCCGTTTAAAGGTGGTCACAGGGTGACCTACAATCGCCCTCTCCTGCGCTTACGCCATGGCTTGACTCGGTATAGCGTTATTGAAACGCGAGGAAGGAGAGCGCGCCACCGTTGGATCAAAATCGAGCGGTTCAAATGAATGAGACGATCGGTGGTCGAGCGTTCACTCAATCGGGCCGTTGATTTGGATCCTCACGGCTCACCTTCTGCGCGAGACGTTGGACGGTCGAGCGTTCACGCAAGCATGGGTCGCCGCGATGCCGATCCGATGATCCACAACGCTCGCGCTGGCGGCGACCGCGACCGAGTGCGATTAGTTGACTAGGCCGAGTCAATTGGCTCGAGCCCGAATCTGACTCGCGCCCAAGGAATAGTGAAAACCAACTAGGTTTTGAATTAAACAGCTGGTTTTTGGAGGATTTGCTTGAGGTAGCAAACTAGCTCCAAAAATCATAAAATTTTAACTGGATGTTACTGACTTAAGGATTAACCTTATATAAAATTTCTAGAGATTTTCATGCACTGCATTCTTCTCCAGAAATTCCAGAATGTTTGAGTTAGGGTTTGACCAAGCTTTGACTTGGTTTGACTTGCCTCCCAAAAATTATCAAATAATTTCTAAAAATTATGAAATAATTCAGAGGTATCACCAGGCCTCCCTAGAACACAGGAAAAATATTTACAGAGGTTTGGCACAAGATCTTTGCCAAGGAGGTTTTTGATTGGAGTCAATTGAGGATTTTGATTTTTGATTTCCATAATTCTTTCATAAGAATTACAGAAATATTCAAAGACTTCAAGATGCAGGAAAAGTTTTAATTTCTACTCGTTTTCTTACATTTGAAGCAAGTACTTAGAATTGGGATGTTACATCCCCACACTCATGGAGTGTGGGCTTGAGGTCCCTGTGCCTGAGAGCACAGGCTTGAGTATGCATCGACGGATGCACTACTCTACATTACCGGTAATTGCAAAGATGGAAGAAAGTTGCATTCTTGGTATTTGCATTGCATGAGAGTGGTTCAATTGCTAATGACATTATGAGGATTTTGTTATATTCCATTCAAGTGTATGTTTTGATTATTTCAGTGTTGTACTTTGCTAAGTTGCGGACTCACGCTTGTTGTTGATGTTTTTGTTTAGGTACTACACAAGGAAGCGACATGCATGAGAAGGGTTAGATGTTGGTGCACTTCACACATGATCAACCTTGGAAAATAAAAATAATCGTTTACTTTAATTTAAGTGATCCTACTATTATTTTATTCTAAGATGGTGCCCATCCTACGTGATGTTTGAGTTATTTGTATTTTGATGAGTCAAGCATGTCTTACAGACGTTTATGTTATTAGAACTTGATTTATTTACTCCTACATGCTAGAACATTTTGAGTAATTTGCTTAGTCTTTCATCCAAGTATAACCTTGAATAATCCTAGTATATTCTTTTAGCTCTGTCAATTGAGGTTTAGATCAAGGCTTATGTCTAGAATCTTCCTATTCAATGTTGTTTTGATTAATGCGAGCTTGTTAGATGATGAAAAGCTTGCTATTTATCGATAGTTGATTGGAGTAAATTGCATGTTTGAGTTAGTTTAGTAGCATCTTAATCTCGGTTTTAAACTGGTGTGTTATAGTTGGTATCAGAGCGGGCATTATATTCGTGGTAATTGAATTATTAAATTGACACACTGCGCACAATAAGATGGGAATGAGTCAAGCATTACATTTATGTTTTCATTATGTCGCATTGAGCATTGCTGTTTTTAATTTTATTATGCTTATCATTTGATTAATATGATGGTTATGTGTGATGATAGTTGTTGAGAGGTTGAGGTCGTGGTTGTGGTTGTGGCCCTGGGCTTTACCAGGTTACATCACCATTCGTGATATGAGATTAGTGAAGTGGTAACCCCGAGTACCATAGTTACAGATGTTGATGGTGAATTCCTTTAGAAAAGTTGCTCTTTTTTTAGCTTGATTTAGGCCAATTTTGGGAATAGTTGCGGATGATAAATTTTCTTGGGATATTGGTTACAAGGCAGTTGTTGGGATTTCACTTGGTCTCCATTTGTGTTATGGAGTAATTATTGGCTCTTCTGACTGTTGAGTTGCTTTGCTACTAATGAACATTGTTCATTGACGAGATTGATATCTCCATGGTTTTTCTATTTTCTTATTGGAAAACATGACACGTTTATTCATTTTGATATTTTGGACAAAAGAAGTTTTCTGTTGTAAGTTTGTTAAAAAGTGAGGGCTATGGATTATTTCGAATAACGAAGTTTAAAGTCTCTCTTTTCTGAAAGGAGGTGTTAAAATCTTTTAGTGGTATCTTGTCATACTTGACTAAGAGGTTTTAATTAAATATTAATATACAAGATGTCAAGTTGGGTTAGTAGTGTGATGCATAATTAATCTTAACGGTTGTCCTTGGTAGCGTGGGTGGATAACTTATGGCTACTGTAGGACCGTAAAGGCGACTAGGGGGGTGAATAGGCGCTTTCTCAACTTTCTCGCCTAAATCAAATTCAACACGAACTTTACTCCTTTAGCTATGAAAGCTAAGAAGATCGATAGCGCCACGGAAGCCTTGTCTTTCAATTCGATAACCCGATAACCACACGACACAAAAGTAGAGACTTAATCTCAAAGGGCGATTCTGAGCACAGCGGTCGGCCAGGCTACGGTGATCGGCCAGAAGCGGCTATGGCGGTCGGACCGGCTACTAATCAAGGTCGGACGGTGGGCAGCGGTTCGACCCGGCGATCTGATCTAAAAACACGGCGGTCGGGCGCCGTTGCAACACCGATCCGACCGGTTCGATCGAAGCGAAAAACAATCCCAAATTCAAAAGCGAAATTTGATCAACTTTTGATTCAACCAATGAAACTTGACCAAATTTGAACACACCTCCCTAATGATATTAGAGACCTATTTCTAGCGACGATCCTTGGATCCGCCGTAGAATCGATCTCTCAAGGATTTAACAAAGAAGTGCACAAACCCTAGAAATATGAAAATCTTGATTCAAGACTTGCTTGTGGGGGTTGATGATCTAGATGACTCTAGGAGTATCCCCACACATCAAAGCAAGATAAAATAGTCCAAGGGACCAAGCATAAACCTTTGAATCAAGGAAGCACCAAAATCATCCAAAAGGGAGAAGAACACAAGGGGAACAAATGACCTTTCAATTAAGCATCACAAGATTGTTTGAACACACAAGATGCTTACAAAGCCTCTCCAACAAGGAGGGCAAGAGCTCACACAAGGAGCACACTCTCAATCTCTCCAAACCCTAGTTCTCCTCTCCTCTCCTCCAAACCCTAGAAAAAGGAAGAAGGGGCCAAATGAATGCTTCAAGGGGGTTTTACATCTCCCCCCTTCTATTTATAGGAGAGGACTAGGGTTTCACTTTTGGGACCCACTCACACATGGGACCCACACACTCACATCTGTTGAAGCAATCGCCTACTTCACCACGTGTAGGTTGATCAGCGGTTCTCATCACGTCGCCAAGCCTCTCTTGTCCGAATCCCATCGGAACCTTCCGAGACTTCATACCGATATCCGCACCACTGATCCAACCAATTGCACCAACCACCGTTCGATCCATCTTGCCCATTACGCACCATGCTTGTGTCACACGACCTCACCCGGTATCCATGACCGTTCTGGACCTCAGCTCTCCAAGCGTAGTCCCGATCCATTCACCGTTGACGTCGTTGACCTGCAAGCCACCTGCACGGCAATAGACAAACAAACCGTTTCGGAACAAGTTCTTCACAACTTGACCCACGTCGACTCCATAATGCAATATACAACAATAAAGCATTGAACAACATACATAAAACACATTCAAATCAACTCAATGCAAACTTGGCTAACCTCCAAGTCAATGCTTGGTCGATCACCACAAGGCGGTCCGAATGCGGTTCAGCGGTCGAACCGCTCCCACAACGGCAGCGGTCGGACCGGTCAAAAGACAGCCAAATTTCAGCGTGAAAATCCGAAACCTTCGGAATTTTCAACTCAATAGAACTTTGTTGGGAGCTCCAAAATGATGGGACCACATCCGGAGACTCCCTCACTTGCCTACACAACCTATTTTTGGCTCAGCTCCAAAAACCAATTTTTAATATGGCGGTCGGACCGGCCACCATGGCGATCGGACTCCTCCACGGCGATCGACCGCCCGACACAACCGATCGAGGCGCTTTGTGGTCCGACGACCTTGAACAAACCCAAAACGCGAGATTTTGCAAACCAACAATGTCATTGCCAATTGACTCATCATCCTGAGATCGTGCACATGTCCTCACGATATCCACAGCTACCTTGTAATGATTGTATGATGAGTTGAGATTAAGATTATATCTATTCCTAATTGGAACCGATAGAGTTATTAAGAGGTGTGGAACATTGATGAACTAGTTTGATCACTATGGGTGATAAATTTGATAAGCTTCTTGGGTAAATTGGATTTGCAGGTCTCAATGGATTAATCTAACCCTTTGGGATGGTTATGTCCAGAAGGTGTTAGATTATTGTCTTAGTGGATATTAATCTTGGAGTTATCTTTTATTGATATGTAATTGCTATGTGCAATTATTATGTATCAAAGTATGGTGTTGAACATCACTAAGAGATGAACTGAGGGGATGTAACTGGTGATCTATGTTCACATGATGGTGATGTGGTAGGATAATAGTATGTCTTTGATGACAACGTTGATTATTAAAATTGTTTAGTTTGTTAAACCTGTTGGATTACTTGATCTCAATGGATTAATTTAACTGTGTAGGAAGGGAGAGATAACGATGTATTTGACTGTTGTCTTAGTGGATAATAATCTGGAAATTTCCTTTAATTGGCTGCTTGATGATCTTATATTTGCTAGTGGGAATGCAAATAGAGAAATGACCATAAATTCTTTCATGACTGAGTAATCGTCAAATGTCTATGATAACCGCTAGATTGGAATTGGTGTGCATTAAATTGATGTTGAGCATTGCTAATAGGTTAATGATTGAAATTTAAGGGTGATTTATATATGTGTGTTTTGCGAGGATGACCTGGGCAGCGTGCCCTTGTTAAAAGCTGGTTTACTTCGATAGTGTGGTTGTTAGATATTCTCTTGACCAAGTTGAGTACTACAACCTTATAGAAAAAAATATATGAAATAAGTTATTGTGTTTCTCTTGGAAAGGTTGATGATGGGATAGTAAGGTATGTTGGTTCTTGCCAGGAGTGCATTATATGATGTTAGAAAGGTTAACAGTATATGGTTGTGAAAGTGATGTTAATTCCTTTGAGAGGCGAATAATTTGATTGCCTTTCATGATATCCCGTAAATGAAAATGTTTCGAGTTTTGCGGTTGTGATAATTTGGACCTCATGATTTATGTGGTAGTTGAAACTGTTTCGAGCAAAATGACGTGTTGAAAGATTTTATTGGAAGTGGTTCATGTGGTTTGGTCTTAAGAACTTATCTTGTTCGAGCTGACAAAGTGTTGTTGTAGTCAAATAATTATTTTCTGTGTTAAAGGAAAGAGTGTAGTAGGAGTATTTAAGAATTGGAGTCAAGTTTTGTAACTTGCGGTTTAATTAAAACGAGCCTAAACTTTTTGCTTTTTCCGCACAAGAGTTATAAAGTTTCAATAGCAATGCCTTGTTCTTATTGGTTGATATTTGATATTCTCTTTTTGAGGAGCATGTGCCCTCAACTGTGATCTCATCTTTTGTTTTCTAAGATCATCGTTATTGGGTTATTTCTTTTAGTCTCGTGCTCACTGTGAGGAGAAACGTTTTCCTTTGTGCTGAAATATGTCCTTGTTCGCCTCTTTCTTTTGAGAAAGGATCAACAGATTTGTGTTACAAAGTATTATAAAGCGTAAACTGGCAACAGTTTGGTGGTGGTCAGGTAAATGTAGTGGTGAGATTTTGGGTACTAAGCTATTTGAAGAGCAGTAGAAGGTGAATTGGTTTTGACCTATAACTCTTGGAGAAAATTTGATTCAAATGAAATGATTATCGTTAAAGTAAAAATGACTAGTGTTACAACTAGTAGAACCTATGGTAAAGTGTAATACCAAAACCTTAGTTCATGTTGAAATGTTGGGATTATCGAAAGTATAGAAATCTTGATCAATTTTATAGAGTATCACAATTGGGTAGTATTGCGAGGTTATGTAGGTGATTCATGATGATGTGGTTTAATGAGAGTGTGATTACCAAGTAATCTAATTGTTATGGCAATTAATGGGATAGTGGAAAATGTTGAGTTAATATCAAGAATAACTTGGCCTTATTGAGTAACCCTCTGAGAGTTATAATCTTTGTAAAGGTAATATGATCAAGAGAATGTTTCTATGATGATGTTAATGAGTGAGTATGTTGGAATTGTGGGAATTTTAGAGATTTAATCTGAGGATTTCCCTATCTGTTATATGAGAAGTTCGTTGAAGGGGTCTTGGAGGTTAAATTTGGGCTTTGCATTTTTATGCTAGAGCTTGGTCGCCCAATGATTGTGTAGAGGAAATAGAATAAGGGCGGATTCCGAACAGTGGGATGATCATTGATAGAACCCTTTTGATGTAGTACATGAGTGTGTGTACTAAGAATTCTGAGTTGTTTATTCTTAAAATCTTAAGGTGATGTGATTGCTTGAGATCTGTTTTGAGATGCATTGGGTGTCATCTGTCAAATTAAGTTCGTCGGTAGAGGAGTTGTCTGGAGTGTTACGGTGGGGTCAATAGAGCCTCCCTACAAAGGTGTGGATGATGTATTTCGGTTTGAGCATAGCTTTGAGGATGCCAATTTAAGAGATATGAGCTATTGTGGTATGCGATGAATTGGAATACTAAAGTTTGGGAGAAATTTTATTCCTAAAAGAGAAACTGAGAAAATGATGTTTCCTCAAGTAGTGAAATATTTTCTTGATTCTCGTTTGAGCTATGTGTTTTTGATAGATGTTTTCGCAAATTGAGCTTGGCTTTATGATGGCATGTGTGGTCCTTATCAATTCAAAAAGAATAAAGGAAGTGTTTGATTAGGGTATTTGAGTGGTTTCTCTTTTGGCTTGTGTGGTGTTTATTTGTAAACTGCCTACTTGGAAAGCGGGAGGGATTTCATGATAAATCTTTGTTTTTGAATTTGACCATTTTGGTGTGAAGTTGCTCAATGAGAAAAATTATAATAAATTTATTAAGGAAGCTGGTTCTCTTTAGTTTCTAGAATGGCTTAGATCGTTAGATTTGATCGTACCAATTAAAAGATACAAAAATCATATTTTGTTAATATCGAAAATGTCAGAACCCTCTTCGGAGTTAAAAACGAAGGCTTAGATTAAATAATTTGAACTTCTAATCTGATGAGAAGTTATAGATATGCATGTGTAGGTTCCAGATATCTTGGTTTCATGATTTTTGGAGCTTTGAATTAAAAGTTATGGTTTTTCATTTGGTGGCTATTTGTTTTGGACAGACTGGAATTTGGGAGTGCATCGGTAAAGTTTCGGGTTGCGAATAGGAGCTAATGATTTCATTTGGTTTTATTGATATGTTGTATGCATTTGAATGGTGTTCTTAGTATATTTTACGAATGCCATGTGGTGGTGAGAACTGGGGATAGAGTCCTCCTGTTTACTTCAATTTAAGTGATCATACTATTATTTTATTCTAAGATGGTGCTCATCCTACATGATGTTTGAGTTATTTGTATTTGGATGAGTCAAGCATGTCTTACGGACATTTATGTTATGCTTTAGCATATTAGAACTTGATTTATTTACTCCTACATGCTAGAACATTTTGAGTAATTTGCTTAGTCTTTCATCCAAGTATAACCTTGAATAATCCTGGTATATTCTTTTAGCTCTATCAATTGAGGTTTAGATCAAGGCTTATGTCTAGAATCTTGCTATTCAATATTGTTTTGATTAAGGCTAGCTTGTTAGATGATGAAAAGCAATGATGATGTATAATCCTTAGACTTGAGATCAGGATGGTTTCCTACATATGTAATAGTACACTTAAGAGTTGCCAAACGCTACTTCGTGACTAAGTAGTTATAAAGGTAGCTTCGGGTATACCGTGAAACATATGGATGGATGTGACTGGTCGAATATGGAAATTGTCTCTCCTAACATAACAGGTGAGATATCTTTGGGCCCCTCGATGTGGTTGGATAAAGAAAGTGCATGGCCGTGCCACTAGTGGTCGAAGAGTTGACCACATGAACTTATCCGTCACTTAATCGAGAAAGTATTAAACAGTTCATGGATGAAAAAAATATTTCACCTGGAGTTCAACTAGATACATGAGGTAAGGGGAGAATACGCAAGCAGGTTGTTCAGTATGACCAGATACGAACTGGTTGTAAACTGGTTGAACATGATCACTAACTGATCAGCGAACTGATCGTAAACTAGTAGAACATGATGACTAACTGGTCAGCGAACTAGTCGTAAGGAGTTATAAACTGTTCGTGACTAAATATGAACTGGTCATATGGAGGTACGAGCTAATCATAAGTGATAAGGACCTGATCACATATCATATTTCATAAGGTTTGTTCGATATAATATTTATGTGTATTCGGGAATCGTTATGTCCTAGTAGGAATCGCTAATGACTCGTGGTCGGAAAAGAGTTTCTGAGTCGCAACCGATTACACATGAAACTGCAGAGTCACACACTTAATAGGTTGAAACAAATGAGTTTGAACATGATCCATTATTGGCTCTTTATAAAAGGATGCATGAGGCTATTGGTATGAAAAAGAGAATTGGTCCACTGAAACCCTAGTCGTCGTCTTCCCGAAGGCCCAAATGTGTGCATTGGTGCTAGCACACCGGCATACGGTGTTTCACCCCTAGACGTGTGGATACCGTAGAAGCACTGTTGCGGTTGCTGCTGTGCTGATCGACGACGATCCACAACCTGCGCAAGGAACGTCATAGGTTACTGGAGGATATGATCGCTGCCGAGGATGTTAGATAATAGACTACGACCACTACATCGATGCACTCGACGCTGGATCAGGTTGTTTCAACTCTTCTTCCGCTGCACTGCGCGTCTAGTGAGAACGATATATGATATCTTGCTTGTATGGTTTCCTAGTTTACGTGGTAGATTTTTGAATTGCCAGCTCGTATCCCTACAAGTTGAGGGTTGAGACCAGGAGGTTGGACAACCCAATAAATTTGATAAAAGAGAGTCGAAGGTGGGGTCAAGAAGCTGGGTAGCCACTAGTTGGTTGTTAGTTCACCTCCCTATTAGAGACAGGTAAGAAGTAGAACCTTATGCCAAATAACAGACACAAAACTCGCTCAACCACGAGTTTGATATATCCAACTTGGCTTAATACACTGATCTTTGATTAAATATCTACAGGATGTCACTTGCTCTTGTTGTATAGCATCTGCGGATTGTGTGTGGGACAGAAGTGGGCCAGGAGGGACACTTGTTGATCTACACAACTGTTGGTACAATCAGCATCAGACCGCACATTCCACTGTTGGCTGGTGGTCTCCGGATAGATGCATTGTCCAAAAGCCTACCGGGTAGATGCTAGAAAGGTTAAGCAGTGAGAATACCTTGTTATCTCAATTCAGCCGTACATTATCATGTTGCATGTATATTACAGTCTTGCTAATATCATACTCACTATTTTTATCGAGTATTAAACCTGAAATAACAGAAATACTAGTTAAAGATTATATGTCCGTATCACTGTTGCACACTTGTGCGCTCACACACTAGTGAAATGTCGGATCTTCTCGCATCTACACTTGGAGGTCACCTTGGATCGTTTTATTTTCTTCTTTTCACAAATTAAAAAAAAATCTTGCAACAAATATGCAATCCACTAAAATACAAAATATTCATTTTAACATGAATAGCCCTGAAATCTGGAGATTTAATCAAGTTTTATTGAGGTCAAGTTTCAAACACAGGAATTCCCTGGAGTCAGTGTTATTCTGTAAGTTCATCACCAAAAATGAATATATTCAAGTACGGGTACCTGTAGTAGGCCTTCTTTGGAGCATAAAAAAATTACGCCCTCTTTTTTATATAGAAAAAGCAAGATCCCATTTGAACACCTTAGTTTCCTTTTCATTTAGATTATCGACGAATTCTAAGGTCTGATTTGAACGAAGATTCAACTTCTGCGGGAATTCCAACGTTCTAAATAAGGCGTAGTCGGCTAAACATGCATCATCAAGCACATAGGGCTTATTTTTTCTGAAGTAAAATCTTTAACAAAAACAGACATAGACTTGGGCTCACGGCCCACAACCCATTTGCAGACTGCTGTCGGGGATTCTTCCCGTCCACGGCCATGAGGATCGACGCGGCGATCCTCGCCGTCGTCGTCGCCTTCCTCCTCCCCCTCCGCCTGCTCTCCCTCGTCGTCCGCCTGAACTCCGCCGGAAACGCCGGTGACCTCCGCCGGTCCTGCGCCGCCTTCGCCATCGCGGCCGCGCTCCTCGCCGCCATCTTCGCCCTCCCTCGCGACCACAGCGGCCGCGCGAGGGAGTGCGCCGCCTCCATCGCCGTCGCCGACGCTGGAGAGGAGGGTTTCCGCCGGGAGGTTCGGTCGGAGATCGAGCAGCTAAAGCTCCAGTTCGCCCGTCTGGGTACGGCCGAGATTAGTGACTCAGTGTCCAACACCGATTCTTGTTTTTGTTGTTAAGGTTGATAATTTTGTGGGAGTGTGTAGTAATTTACCTGTGCAATTGTGATATCCGATTGCTTAGTCTTGGGATTTCTCGATACATGTGATTGCTTCTTGAACTGTTCTACTTGTGCCCTAAGAAGTATATCGTGTTTCCTGTATTTTTATGTGGACAATTCTTGAATTGTGCATGCAGAATCATTCTGGGAGAACAATTCAAAAGCATTGGATGTCAAAGGTGATGTTTTGGAGGTGGATGGCGAGGTTGTGAAAGCGATGGGACTGGACATCCAGTCTCTGATCAAGGAACAAGAAAACATCAAGGTATGCGTCTGGTGATTTGGTTCGTAGTATAATGCAATACCGATTCCTGACTTCCAGTAGTTGTTCGGTTCAGACTTCAGAGCATTGCTCTCTGGCCCAATTGCACGAATTGCGTCCCTGCTTTGGCAATAGACATATCAAGAGCATTAGCTTCCACCCTCCGGGCTTGAACTTTGCCTAAGGCACGTAAAAACGATTGGATCAGCAGTAGGATGGTTCCACCATCCATGATATCAGGTGATGGCAAAGTGGAGACTGTGTATTCAATGATGTTGCTATAGCTTCAAGAAATTATGAAACACTGTCACTTCATGAAACTGTACACATTAATCTAGCCATTGCAGCGAAATTAGAGTGAAAACAGTGAGAATGCTAGTGATAGAGTACGTCATAAAAGGTAGTCCATGTGAAATATGGGTGCTCCAATTAGACATTTTTTATTGGAACCAGAGCTCATACTGGTGAAAACAATAGCCATGCCAGCTCATGTCGTGGCCCCATGGCAAGGACCTGCCATAAATAAAATGTTATCTTCTTGTTGGGTAAATCCATGATGCTTCCAATGTACATTTAACTAGCATGAATCCTGAGTGATATATACACACTCGGGCCTGTGATGCTTTGTGGGAGTGTAACTGCAGCAGTGTACTAAAAGTCTTCGACTGTAGCAAAGACACCCATATTTGAACAAATGATTGTTGTTTGGCCTATTCCTGGAACTCTTTGTCCAACTAATGGACTAAGAAATTGAATCTGACTTAGCAAGCTTTTTGTTGATTCCACTCATTACCTTGACACTTCTAGAGCTTGCATACTGTAATTATTTGAGTTCTTACTGGGAAGATTTCACTTTAGGACTATTTTAGCACCATTTGATTCAACCTGAAAACAACCTTCATATGTGCTGCAACACATATAAAGGAGCAGTGGAAGCTTTTACCTTACAGTTTCCTTCATGATTAGAGCTTAGACAACTATCATTGTGTGTGTTATTATCCTTTTCTGGCTTTCCTTTTCAGTATACTCTTATTGGACCAAACATTCAGTTATATTTAGGCTAGCAGCTGTCAAAAGATCTGAAGTAGTGCAAGTTTCTATGTACAGTTGAGACTTGAGAGTGAACAGAACAGTGCATTGTGTCAATCAATATTGTGCATGCATGCAGCGGCCTGTTCTTTGTTTCGCACTAGCACCAATGATGCTTAATTATGGACCATTGAGTAATAAGGAGCAGTGGAAGCTGTGGAGCATTGCATCACTTTGTTCGTCTGTCTCGGAACTCGGAAGACCAAAAGCGACTCAATACCGGGTCATTTAATTAGGAGTAGTAAGCATTTCACTTAGAGCATGTACAGTTGTATGAAGTCAGCTGTCTGTAAGCCCTGACACGCAGGACACGAGATGATGTGGAGGAGAGAGAGAAAGCATAGAGAATTGGACCGTCTCTCATACTGTAGTCCACTGTAACTAGAGGAAAAAAATACCGGCCGGTTACCGGCGGTAACTTGTTTTACCGGCCGGTTCCGGTAGAAAAAAAACTGGTCGAAAATTTTTAAATTCAAATTTGAATTTTTGACTGCATAATGTCCTTCCCCGGTTGGTTTAGGCATTTTTGTGCTAGATTACGTATTGAAACATTTTTTTAGTATATTTAACACTATTAAAACATTAGTTTATGTATTGTGCCAAATTTCAAATGGCTAATTAACCATTTTCTCTGTTTTTCGGTTTTTTCAACCGGTTTTTTCCGGTTTCCAGGCTATAACCGGTCCAGTTACCGTTTTTCGGAAATCTCAGTTCAAATTTCATCTCTCGAATTTTGGCCGGTTTTCTCAAGGATTTCCAGAACCTATTCACATCGATACCGCCTACCGGCCGATTTCATTTGGATCCTGTTTTTTATCCTTGATTGTAACACGAGAAACAACACATATTGTACATGGAGAAGCTGTCTATAGAGACATGTAAAAAGACAACTCATTGTAAAAGTTTTCTTTAGTGTTGTCTATAGATGACATGGATAGATACTATAGACAACAGTTGTTTATACCATTATACATGTCCTTAACCACCAAAAAGGCACGGTTGCCAAGATTTTGTACATGTATACATAGTTACATTGTTATTCTAGAGGGAGAGTAGAGATTTTAAACCTTAAGTCCCAAATTCTTGAGTTCAGCAGCCATCACATTATATTTGTAACTTTGACCACTTTCGGAGTTTTGGTTAAAATAGTGTAACACTTACATAGCATGTATTGAATTTTGTGCCTTTCTATCTTGTAGGAATCATTATGCAGCTCATATTCTGACAATACTATCAAAGCAGTGGAAAATGAGGTTCCTCTCTCTCTCGTTTTTCTTTCCTCTATGCTAGTGGTCTCCACTAGAAATATTGCCATCAACAGAATGTATACGTTTCTCAGCTGCTAATATTGACCTTTTTGGGCATACAAATTATTCATCATTGAGAGGATTATCATGCCTTTCCTGATAGGTAACAGTTTATGCTTGTGCTATATGTGTTCTGTAGATAGAGACTGCTTCTGTTTGTGGCCTTTCTTTTCAGCAAGAGATCTTAAGTAATATAAAATTCAAAAACATATTTTTAGTTTGTTCTTCAGAATCTACTTTTTATTCCAATCACAAATACAGCTGTTACACTTGACTGCAAGCCCCTTGAAATACTTGCTAAAATTACAATCGGATTAAACCTTGTGTTCTCAACTGTTTATGGTTGTATTAAAAAAATTATTACTCCACTTCAAATGCTATTTACTGATAATAGCTCCTTTAGAAGCAATTAGATTTTAAATGTTCTCAGATGATTTATTAGATATGTGTTGTTTACTGCACATATCAGGAACGTCTCCTCAATCTATAGTCTTCCCTCTCTCCTAGCTGCCGACGCCACCTGGCTATCGTCCTGGTGATGTTTACCCCAATGATCTAAGGATCATAACATATAGACTACATTAGTATACAACCTGTTGTGGACACTGGACACCAAAGTGACAAAGAACGCTGCACAAGCAGAATCGAGGAAGATTAGGAAAATATATTCGTAATTGGTTAGAATATCTTATTAGTTCCTATTTTCATTTAGAAAATCCTTAGGGATCAAGTAATCCTTAAATAAAAGGATAGCAATGTAGTTGACTTTGGCAAGCAATAAGAAAATCTATACTCCTAGTCATCTCTCTACTCCTAGTCTCTCCCTCAATCCCTCTAGTTCTCTCTTCTACCCCCGCTACCAGCACCACGACCGTCAGCATTCACCATGGCACCATTGCACCAGAAACCCCTCCATGTGTGTCCATCCATCTCACATCACTACAACCACTGGCCTCTGCTCACGTTCCGTACACATCACCAGAAAAAAAAGTCATGCTCACACTATCTAGAGAAACTAGTAGACATATTTCTGATGAATAATAACTTTTGTCTTTTCCTTTCATTTTTCTTCTCAGAAATTTGTCTATTTTAATTATCCTTCCTTGGGTAGAGGTGTTTTTCATTTTGCTTGCTACTAATCTTCTTTTTCCTATCGTCATGCATATTTGGGAATTTTTCACAATGACTGCATGGTGGGTGAGTGTAACCATGGTCATTAATGCATCGAGGTGGTCCGGTGAGGTTGCCTTGCCTTATGATGTAGATCGATGGTGTCAAAGGCTGATCAAGAGGGATATAGCTCGCTGCTGTTGCCGTCGTTGTTGCTTGTCCTCTCCGTCACTGCTGATGTCGCTTATCATCATCGCCACTGTTTTTTGCATATTGACAGCCTTGTACATGTTATATGTTAGCCTTTTGACCCATTGGCATAGACAAGAAGCCTTATTCCAACATGGTATCAGAACAAGGTTAGAGTTAGGGTTTGCCGCCGCCCCCACCCTCCCCGTGCCCCCTCTGCGCCGCTTCTTCCGTTGTTGCCCCCCTCCTCTGTTTTACTCCACCACCGAAGCCATCGCCAAATCCCGCGCGTCGTCACCGGATCTAGGCCACCTGTCGCCGGAACCAAGCACCTCTGCTCCTCCGCGTGCGCCGCCCGAGCTCCTCTGCTCTTCCGCGTGCGCCGCTCGAGCTCGAACAGTCGGATCCGCCACCCCCCCCTCCACCGAATCCAGCCATCCCGCTGCTGGAGCTCCCGCCGCCCCCCCTCCCCCGCACTTAGCACTCGAGCTCTCCGCCGCCGTCTCTCCGTTTCGTGCACGAGGCTCCACCGCTGCCGCCCCGGTTCCAGATTCAGCCCGATCTCGCTCTGAATGGCTACCGCCGGTGGCTCTTTCGCTATCCCGCTCCTCTCGGTTCGTTTTGACGGAACAAACTTCAGGGAGTGGGTTGTTCACTTGAGAATTCACCTCAACAGCCAGCGCCTCTGGGGTCATCTCACTGGTGAGCACCCCTATCTGTGTCGCCTTACACCGCCAGTTCTGCTCGCTCTTCCTGCTGGTGCGGATCAAGCGGCTCAGGAGGCCGCCAATGCTGCACTGGAGGAGGCCTTGGAGCTCTACTAGTCTGAGCTACACACTTACGAGCGATAACAGTATGCCGAGGCTTGTCCTGTATGAGTGAGCATTTGTCTCATAGCTTGCTTAGCTTTGTTTTGCACCAGTCTTGGGCTATTTATATTGCTCTGTTATGAGTTGCAATGTAAGGGCCCATTTGGAATGTAGGAATTTCACAGGGATTTTTCAAGCAACATACTAAATCCTTCAAAATTCCTGTGAAAATCCTCCTTTCTAAACATGCATAAATGTTATTTTAGCTGTAGGCTCTTCTGTATCCATCCTTTTGTGTGCTATTGGGAGTTCTTTCTGAAGCTATTTCAAGGTTCTCATCTCATGGGCATAATGATAATAGGTTCAAATTCTGACGGATGAATCAAGAAGGATGAACTCTAGTATTTACAATATATGGTCATTGGCGAAGGATACAGAGAAAAGGATCGGAGCTCTACATTCAGATGTCAAAAAGGTATCTACTTCTTGGTTATGTCAGTTATGATTGTCTTGAGTTAGTCACAAGTCGGATAACTTTTTTTACTATTCCTTTCTGCATATGATTTATTTTGATTTTTGTCTGATATTGGAATTTGAAATTTGAGTACATTTAAAAAAAACAACTAATATTTTCTCTTTTCAAACCTTAGTGTATTAGAAGGTTCACACTATTGTGCCATGAGGGATTGAAAACCGAACAAGCGGAATCCCGGCGGCCAGACGATATCGATAACCGCCGTTATCGGCTGCGTTACCGTTTTCTCGGAGAAAACTCGGTCGAATTTCGTTTAAATTTGCTTAAAAATCAACCAAAATTCAAAATTCAAAATTTGAATTTGTAAACTCGGGAAAACCCGGCCGGGATTTCAAATCCCGGCCGCCACCGGTAAACCGGTTACCGGCCGGTAACCGGCGGTTACCGGCCGGGATTTCTATCCACTGCCATCTTATTTAGTCCAGAAATTTCAACTTGTGACATTATTGTCGTTCTGAATGTTCTAATCCATATCCTCATGAATGTTTTGAGAATTTATTATGATGATTTCATAGTGTGAAAAGAAGCATGCATTCCACCTTCCTGAAAGGTTACTTGGGACAAACAACTGTTGAAGAGGTTAACGAATCACCCTGTGCACATTGTAATTCGAAAATTAAAACCCATTAGCATAAATGATTTGAAGAAATCACCTGAAGAACATGCTAGCCTTTGAAACTATCTTCGCAGTACTAGCCTTCAAAATCCCCTAAAAAAACTAGCCTGCAAAATTCCCTATGCATGAACTGAAAATCTTAAGCAATTTTAACGGTCATATTTGATATGTATTGCCGGTATTGAAATTTTCAGTCCGATTTCCAGTTTCTTTATTCACACAACAATACAAAGAGCATCAAAGATCGTCATCGTACAATCAGGAATTTCTGTTTTTTCATGGGTACTGTTTACAAAAACATATTGCAAATGTTGTCTTGGGCTATTTATATTGCTTTGTTATATGCTGGAAAGTAAATGTAGTTTTAGTTGTAGGTGACTAGGTTCTGCTCTTTTCATGCTTTTGTGTGCTATTGGGACTTCTTTTTGAAGCTGTTTTGAGCCAGTCATCTAATGGGCATTATGATAACAGGTTCAAATTCTAATGGATGAATCAAGGAAGATGAACTCTAATATTCACCAGATGTGGTCATTGGCAAAGGATACAGAGAAAAGGGTTGAAGCTCTATATTCAGATATCAAAAAGGTATTTCTATCAAGGTTATCTATTTTGATTATCTTGAGCTAGTTACCAGTTACATTATACTATTCTTTCTGCATATGATTTATTTAGACTTATTGTCTGGTAGTAGAGTTTGAAATTCCAGATTTGAATACAGTCAAAACTATAATAATTTGCATTTAAAACCTTGAAGGTTCAGACCATGAGCATTTATCAATTATCATCATTGTGAATGACTGAATGTTCTAGTCCCTACCCTCATGATTTTTTTGGTGGAATTTCTCGTGACGATGTCAAAGTGTGAAAAGTAGAGTTTAAGTTTATGTGTCCATTTTAAGTATTGTTCTCACTCGCTACATCCCCTATGTTAATACATGTTGATATGTGCATATACCTGCATTCTAGATGCAAAAAAAGAGCCACATTTCATATTTGCATAGCGTATATGCGATACATCAAATATATAGAGACCAAGTGAGCTCAAAATAAAGTTGTACCTGGGAAAAATTCTTGGATCCAAAATCCTGGTGAGGTCCTGGATCCAAAATCCTGACAGTTTTCTCGGTTTTGCAAGTTCAAATTTCAATTTTCAAATTGGTGGTTTTTAATCAAATTCAAACGATTTTTATCCGGATTTTTCCAGCTTGAGCAGTGCTGCTTCGTACGGCCAACGGAAATGGTCTGCACGGTTACGATCCTGGTTGTACCCAAGGATTGAAAAACGCTTCGGTGGAGATCCCATCGGAGCCGGAAAAAACCTACGATTCGGCTTTTCCGAAAACACCTGTTGAATTTCGCATGAATTCGCTTAAAAACCATCCAAAAATCGAAATTTAAAATTTGAATTTGCAAACTCCGGAAAAACCGGTCGGTATTTAGATTCCCGCTACCTACCGGGAAATTCGATTACCGCCGGTTGGCCGGGATATCCCTGGTTGTACCTAATACCCATTTTCCTATCCATTGTCAACACCATGGATTTTGCACGACAAACACTGTCAAAGAGGTTAAGGAATCATCCTATCATTGCACCTTAAAACCAAATGGCAATAGAGGATTTGAAGAAATCACCTGAAGAAACGGCTAGCCTTTGTAACATCGAGTAGGCTGACTAGAGGGGGATGAATAGGCGGTTTTAAAATTCTTTTGGTTAAAACCGAGTTTTATGCGGAATTGTAAAACAATTCGGTTTTGCCCTGTTAAAACCTAAATCCACTAGTCTTGACTAAGTGCACTAATAATATAAGACTATTGATAATGATAGCAAACATACAAAGACATGTAAGCAATTTAATTCTAAGAATGTAAATTGCAATAGAGTAAAATACAAGAAGGCAAACCACAATGATATTTTACCGTGGTGTTCGGACTTGTCGGTATCTCCTAATCCATGTTGAGGTAAGCCCAACCACGTTGGACCGGCTCCACAAATTGAGCCAAACACCTCTGAGGTTAGTCCAACCAAATTGGACCAGTTCACAACTTGAACCAACACCTTGATCCACTCGGGGTTGCTCTTTCTCTACTCCAGAGATGGCGAGCATCAAACCATTCACAACCGCCCGGGTCTTCTCACAACCTTCTTTGAGAAGATGATCGGCGCAACTCCTCCAAGTCGTCTAGGTGTCGGCAAACACCAAGGGTAACAAGTCGGAGACGCTCACTTGAACGAATCAAGTGTCTAAGCTCAATGGATACATAAGCCACCATCTAATGCAACACATGCACTAGGGTTTCATTCTCTAAGCTCACTAAGTGCAACATATGCACAAAAGAGAGTAGAGGGTTTGCTCTTTGCTCAAAGAAATGAGAACAACATCAACCACCTTTCCCACAACCGGCTACAAGAGGTATATATACCCATACAAGAAAAACTGACCGTTGGGGAAAAGATTCCAGAAAAACAGGCAAACCCGGTCAGACCGCCAACCAATGGCCGGTCAAACCGCTCCAACCCGGTCAGACCGCCAAGGGTGCGGTCAGACCGCTCCACAAAGGAGCAAGTCAAAACCAGAGAAACACTCTCTGGAAAAACTTAACCGGGTCACATGACCCGAGGTCCCCCGGCCAATACATAGCGGTCTGACCGCTCCACACAGGAGCTACCCAAAACCAGAAAAACACATCTTCTGGAAAAAGCTGACCGGGTCACTTGACCCGGAGGTCCGGTCAAACCGGCCAACACATGGTGGTCAGACCGACATCCCACCGGTCAGACCTACTGACATGGGCGGTCAAACCGCCTACTGCCAACAAAGCTGAAAACAGATATTGCACTCCGCTTCAACTCAATTTGCAAAACATATTTGCCAATTGATGCGAGACGCAAACAAGGGATGAAAGCAAGATTCTCAACAAGTTGTAAAACACATTTGCCTACTTATAGAATCATACCACAAGGAATAGGGTACATGTCATCCCAAGTCTCCACCATTATCTAACTTAACCTATTTCACCAACTCATGGAAAATGTTAGTCCAAATGACGATTTTCATTAATTACCAAAATACTCTATTAACTCATAACAGTGGATCTAGATTCTTCGGCCTGAAAATTATCTTCATGATATTAGCCTTCAAAACACCCTATGCATGAAATGAAAATCTAAGGCACATTTGAATTATGCATTTGATATCTATTGCCCTCAGTATTGAAATTTTATCTGATTTCCAATTTCTTCCTTTGCACTGTTCAGTATGATATTTGTATATAGGCTGACTTGGCCTATGTGGCCCATAGTGTATGTTTGGCCCGTGTGGTCTGTAACTCTCTTGTATATATAACTCTCTCACCAATGGAATAAGATGCACAGTTGTGAAGTCATTTCCTCTATCCAACTCTAGCACACACTACTCTATAAAGACTATCATGGTACAATCAGGGATTTTCTAACTTTCATTTATATTAGTTACTAAAAACATTACAAAAGTACAGGTGGATGTAAATGTGTATGTTTCAGTTGGTACTTGTTTGCAGTTACCTCTACTCTCGTACTCCCTCCGTCTTTTTTTACTTGACGTCTTAGAATCTGTGCCTTCAAACATTCTAAAGTTTGACCACTAATATGTTTAAAACTATCTAGATTGGCTATATAAAAATTATATCATTATATTTATTGTTAAAAATACTTCGATAATATTATAATTTTATTAGTACATCTTAATGTAAAGATTTAGCAAGTAATAGTCAAAGTCTCTCGGAGACCGTGAAAAGTAAAACACGTCAAGTAAAAAAGAACGGAGCGAGTACTTCTGTATTCATGCTTATTTTTACTTGCAAATTCATGATTGTAGGTTCAAATTCTAATCAATGAATCAAGAAAAATGGAGTCTAATATTTACAAAATGTGGTCATTTGCAAAGCAGACAGAGAAAAGCGTTGAAGATCTATATTCAGATGTCAAAAAGGTAAGCTTATCTAAATTATCATTTGTTTTGATTTTTTTAAAGTAGTCACAACTCACAAGAGACATAACTTTCTCCACTATAACTTTTGTGCATATGATATGATTTATTTAGATTTTTCCCTGGCTATAGAATTTGAAATTTGAATATATTTTAGAACTCCTAGTAGTTCATTTTTTTTAATCTTTTACATAAGATTTATGTGCTTGTCAGGGGAGTTTGCCCCAGGTAGATATCCCCTTTGTTTGTGCTAGAATGTTCCAAATAGGAGTAGAATTGTGGGAGACACCACAACTGAAAGAATTGATACACCA
Organism: Hsuehochloa calcarea; assembly: GCA_036346395.1. Taxonomy (NCBI): domain Eukaryota; kingdom Viridiplantae; phylum Streptophyta; class Magnoliopsida; order Poales; family Poaceae; genus Hsuehochloa; species Hsuehochloa calcarea. Next base: position 26,462,728 of record CM070595.1, on the reverse strand, counting down.
CAAATGAAAATCTTTTCTTTAGGAAACACAAATGAAAATCCTTTTAGGAAGGATAACAAGTGAAATATAAAACGTGCTGCTATGCATTCAAAAGTATGGCCTCTAAAGACTTGAACACATTCCGGGGGTTGAGTAGGACTGGCGATGATCTACAACAACATAAACCCGCAGACATCAAAATTTCCAAATTTACCCTGTTTCAGTGCCTTTTCACTAACATCATCTGTGCAGGGCTTCAAGAAGAAGGGAATGAAAGTTCCATTCTGGATGAATTGGTAATGTTGTCGACTTGATGAAGTACCGTTGACCCGGGCATGGAGTAATGTAAAAAAGCCATCAGCTGCTGTTTCAGCGAATCTACACACCCTTTGATACTGTAACACAGAGCTTATCGTGCGTTATGCGCTTGTGTTGGGTATTTGTTGTGCGCTATGGGCATGGATTAAGATTATTATCACCTTGTGGGCAGGCGTATGATGTGGGTTACTGATCTGATCTGCTTACTGTTTCCACCCGTCATGGTTATGTATATACTGATATACAGTAGTCACGCAACAGCATGTGTGACCTTGAAGACTCCATGATTGAAGTACTAATTGTTATGAACCTTGTATGTATTTAGAGGTTTAATGGGTAATATATATAGGGTGTACAAAAGGTGTATGTCATGTATAGATAAGACAATACAAAAGGTAGATAAGGGAATACAAAAGAATTCTTATCTTTAATATATCTCTAACACTTTCATTTAAGACGTATGCAATAGCATTGCATTTGGAAAAGGTTGACACTAAAATATGGAAAATCCAAAGTTCGAGTCTTGATAATGTAATTGTAATGTCGTCGTTGTGTGCAGTTCTCGGAATATATGCCGAGTATCAAAAGATCTCTCATCCAGAGTCGTGCGTCTATCCATAAAGCACAAGGTGCAGGGCTAAGAAAGTAGAGGCAAGTGGGAGCAAAGTCGATCGTGGTAATATGACGAAGAAGATGAGAACAATAAAAATAGAGAGAATTGTCAAATCATGCCGAAGAGAAATGCACGACGGCGCAGATCGAAACCCAAGACGTCGACGGTGCAAAGCATGAGAAGCGCAACGGGGGCGTAGTGCAGAAGAAGCTTTGCGGTCTTAGAAGCTCGAGGCAGTGACTAAGAGAGAAGCGGTAGCATCATAACGATTTCTACGATCTATAGCAGCTCGATGAGAAGAGCGGCGATGGCCATGCAAAAAGAATTCCTATATTTCTATGACTGACAATAAATTTGTGAACTCCGTGGCTTAGACGAACTCAAAGATAGTGTTACGGACTTGGATGGACGCAACGAAAGAAACGACACAAAGGATAACTAGCAACAAATACTGACAGTAGCAGAAGATCCATCTCCTCATCTAACCAGCAAGCATCAGTGCAACCCACCCAGCTTGAAGCAGCACCCTCAACAGCCCAAAACAACGTAATGATCTAGCCATGAGTGCACTGTGCCTTTATTCTCTATTTTCTCTACACCGACAGTAGCAGCTCGCCATGTTTGCAATGCCGTCTAAGGTGGATAGTGTGGCCATCGGGCCATTCAAAGAAAAGAAACACAGGGGAGAATTAGGGATTCCCCTCTCCTGTTCTCCACCACTGGCGGTGTAATATCCTAAATTTTGGGTGTGTATTTTAAATATATAAAATGTGAACTTTTTAAAACTTTTGAGTATGCATTGGATTTCTGGAGCTTTTGTACAAATTGTTGTATTTGAAAAAGTTTAAATAAAAGCAAAACATATAAGTCAAATCGAAGCTACAAACAAAATTAGAAATAAATGCTTTGGAAGCCCTCTGGGAAATAATTTAATTATATATTACAATATTTATCATGAATAAATATGGTTTTTTCCAAATTTTTAGAAACCATCTTAACCCTAAGAAAATTCAAACCAAATTCAAAAGGCCTTTCTGTAAATGATTTAAATAAAGAAAAATTAAACATAAACAGTGGATATATAAAATTTATTTGTGTACTATGCCATACCAGGAACCTCTCTGCAAAATTTTAGAATTTTATAAATTTAATTGCTATTTCTAAGCACTGGTCAAAGTGGTAGAGTTTGATTTAAACTTCAATCAACTGTTGACTCAGTCCGAACCACTTTGACCCAGTTGGACCTAACCCACTTAACGCACCGAACGAACCACCGCACTTTGTGTCCGTGAGCTAGCCCCACTGCCGCCTTCTTCAATTCTCTCGCTGGGACGCAGAGTTTCGGCGCCACGCGACCGCGGTGCTCAGAACGCGTGTAGGCACGCCATCAATCCACCGCCCCCATCGCCCCACTCCTGTACCTTCGCCACTTCACGCCGCCTCTATTCCGTCTTTCTTCCTGAGCTTAGCCCCCCTCCTAGCTCTCCCTCAGTCACTTTGCCTTTCGGTGACCGAGGGAAAGGAAGCTCTAGCTCCACCTCCTCTCTGGTAAACTCCGTACCTCCGTGTCCCTCGCCTTCACCTTTCCTCGCCGCACCCATCCTTGCTAATCCGAGCTCTTAATTTTGTCTGTATCGCCCGGAACACGATCGTTGTCCTCAGAGCTGGTGGCCGTGCACCGAGCGCCACCACTGTGTCGACTTCCCCTTCCGGTGAGCTTTTTCCTTCTTATATGTGTCAGCACGTGTTCCTTGCCATGAGATGTATTTCCCCTCATCTATTTCTCTCAATCACTTGCAGGAACCTCATGAATTTTCTCTTTCTTCTTTTCGGCCGCAAACAACCTTCATCATCCCCAACTTCGGTGAGGTGAACCTTTTTGCAATTCCTCACACTAGCACCGTCTCATGACATCACTTAAGCTCCCCCGACCTTCATTCTTCTTTTTCCTTGATCAGGTCAAGCTACCCTCATCAACCCCACCGCCACTGCTTCAGGTGAACGTCGACAACACACCTCCGACTAGCTCTTCCTCCCCGTGTCCCTCTGGTAGGTTCCCAGACCCCCTCTAGTGCTCATGTGCACGCTACTTTGCTTAGGGTGCAGTCGGTTCGTCATTGCCATGTTTGGCCGAAAGTCACCACCGCCGTAGCTCGTCGTGTCGCCGTTTCACCCCGTCCTGGCCATCGCTGCCAGCACCTTTGGGTCTGCATTAGTGCAGAGGTTACATTTCTACCCTTAGCTGGCGTCGCCATGCCCCCAGTCGCCGGTGACACACTGGCGAAGCTCACGGACGGAGCTTCCCTGTTGTCAGGAGAGCCGACAATTACTATAGCAAGTAATAATTAAGCAAAGCACTATCGGATTAGGGTTCAAGCACTGATTAGTTCGCATTAATTGTCTCTCTGTGAGTATGACATGTGGGCCCGAGATCCTTAAGTGCACAGTGTACGTGGTCCATGGACCGTGGACCGCTCAGGATTTTAGTCCATGCGCTATTCTGTGGACCAAGTCTATGACAATAGGGTCCACCTGTCATTAGATTTCTTTAGAAATTTAAATAAAAAAGAAAAGAAAAGGCTATGGGCCCCCCTGGTCAGTTACTGTGGCTAGGAGCACTCGGGTATAAAAGTTTTTTAATGCATTTAGAAATTTTGAAACGATTTAATATTGCACTGTAAATTCAAATAATTTTAAAAATTCATAACAAATTCAAATTAACTCCAAATTGAATGAAACCAATTTTTTTGGTTTCCATTTTTATTGTATTTTAATTTGGAATAGCTTTGAAACATGTTACTATCCCAGAAAATTTAATTGTTAGGATTAAATTCAGTTATGATTATTTTTACAGTAGAAATGGAATTAAATTTAAAAATTCATAAGTATTTCTTTGTAACTCCAAATTAAGTGAAATCAATTTTGAAGTTTTAAAATTTTAATATACTTTAATGTGGAATAGGTTTGAAGTATGTCACTGTCATCGAAAATCTTGATATTCAAATTATTTGCACACTAATGGCACAACTTTGAAAATACATAGAAAATTCATTTTAACTACAAATGAAGTGAATAAATTTTTTTGTTCATGACATGTTATGCCCTCGTCGCCATAAAATGTCGATTCACCACCTTTTGTAAATTTTTACGAAAAGTTTGAGTTCAGATAACATTACTAAAAGCTGATTTTTCAGCTTTTCCCCCTAGCTGATTTTCAGAAGGTCATAACTCTCTCATGCAAACTCCGAATCAAATTATTTTTGTTTTCAATTCATCAAAAATCATAATATGCCTAAGGTGTAAATTTCATGCAATTTGGATTATTTTGAAATTTTAGCTTCATTTGGCGTTATTTGTTCTTATTCGCTTTTTGTATTCAATCGATGGCTTACGAAGATCTGAGTGCGTTCGAGAGTGATCGTCAACAACAACAAGGGGACTATGTCCAACAAGGTAAGGAACCCCCTCCCCCTTTGATCATTTTGATCCAATTATGTTCAATACAACTATCTTATTTGCAACTATATGTAGGCATGCTTTATGTGATGATTTATTTCTCGTTAGATGTAGTTTACTCTAGTAGATGCATGAGCTGTAGGTAAATGTTATTTCCATGCCACAGCCTAAGTTATTATTCCCACTGATGTTAGTGCTCTATGGATGTTATACGGTCTATATATGTTTATGTGAAGTGATGCTTAACAATGCTTAGACTGAGATTAGGCGGTTGTCAACTTAGTCGATAACCTTGAGCACATAAATTATTTTATTATGATATGTCCAGCACCATGTGCTATTATACTTTGAAAACTAAAAGGGAAAATAAAATGATTTAGACTTGGGCAAGTGGTTGAATGGTGTGTTGTTGGGTGTGTGGATGATCTTTCCTAGGTCAACAAGGATCGAACATCTTGTTTCACCAAAACCAAGTATTTTTGCATGCGCTCCATATGAGGGGGATATAGGACCCCTCTTGACTTAGTGGTTTGGCGTGTGTTAGCTCCGAGTCGCAGGTGGTTGTTGTTATGTAAAAAAAAACTGTTGTTGTTAGGTGTGCGGGGTGGGATATGGGTTTAGGTTCCCTACCCCGAGGTGCGTATGGGTCCTCTGTGGGAACCCCGTCTGCACGCACAAGGGCAGTTCATGGAAGGTCAACCCCCATATGGGCGGCTCGTAGTTAATACATCATATTAGAAACGTCTTGTATGACTTAGCCTTGCCAGCATACATAAGAAAATATGCTCTATAGCTTGGCAAAAGGGCGGTCTGGCGTGTGGGTACAGTTTTACACCCCTGTAGGGTTTTGAACTATTCGAGTAGCCCCGTCCTAGGCTATGGACACACTTGGGATTGGACTTGCAGGAGTTAGACTTAACATTTTGGAATTCAAACTTAAAACTTGATCGGGTGGTATTGAGAGTGGTTCCCATGCTATGTTTGTTAGCTGCAGGGGCAGCCACCTGTTGTTAGCTGTTGTCTAATGTTATTTGCTCGTTGTTATTTAAAAGTATTGAAAATGTTTGCTCACTTGCAATTCCAATCTACTACTTGTACTTCAAATGAAATATTGTTTTATACTGAAAATTGCCTAGTGTAGTAGCCTTCTTTTGATACTTGAATGCATCTATCTATTATGTTGCTTGTAAGACTTGCGAGTACAACTTTGTACTTAACCGGATTATCTACTTATTCAGAGGAGGCAGTCCCCCAAGGGGTTAGCCAATGTGAGACTATCTACAATGACAATGACTAGGTTGGCGGGTTTTCGGTCGATTACCTTGTGGGTAAGGGCATCTGGTTGGCTTTCGTTTGTGCCATCTTATGGCTTTTGTATTTCCGTTGCATACTCTATCTTTTGGATGTTCTATTTGGCCGGTCGGCCCTATTATGTAATCTGAACTTGTATGTTGGTTATGTTGTAAGTTATTAAGACTCCGGTAATGTAATATTTGTGTATGACTTGATATTATGTTTGTGAAAGGTGTATATGTACTGCTCCTAGAGGTGCACCATACACCGAGAGCGGGATATTTAATTTTTAATTTTAGGGGCAATTGGATGGTTAAGTATTACAAGTTAAATACCCCGGGGCTCTCACAGGCGGCTCGTGCGCGTGCACACGCGGAAAACACGGCTGAATTGCCACTTGGTGTTCCCGCTGCTGGAGTTCCTCCAGGAGTGGCAGCTCTACGCGGACAAGGAGATCCTCGAAGCCAAGATCCGCCTCCTCAGCGGCACCAACATGGTTGACTACGTTGTGGACATCCACAAGTCGCTCCATGCCACCGAGGATGTCGTCAGTGTTCAGATACTATGTTATGAATATTGTGTTTAAGTATTCAGAGATTCAATGAGCAATATATATAGTGTGTACAAGGGGTGTATGTCATATACAGATAAGATAATACAAAAATGTGGATAAGGAAATACAAAATAATTCGTATCTCTAACATATCTCTAGCACTAATTATGTTTGTCGTTTTTATAAAGCTTAATGTAATTTAAACAAGTTTGTTCCTCTGCTCAAGTGTTGATGATTTTAAGATTATCGGTGATGGCTGACCGGTTGGTTACCTCCATGTTACGGCAGTGGCAATTGAGAAGTCACGTGGAGTCAGTAGCAGTGTGTTACTGTCGGTCCTTGCAAAGTTGTGTTTTGAAAACCTAGTTTTGTCGGTAATAAATTAGCTTTGTTGTATGATTTAGTGCTTACCAAAGCAGGAGTTAAAGCTTTGTGAAGCACTAGTGTAGCAGTTGTACTCATTTTTCTACAGGCGGCCGAAGAATGGAGGAGGACACGAGAAGCGCTTGCGTTAAGGCAAGAAAATGACCCCTTTGGAAAATGTAACGATGAGCACATCGTGTCGCTACGTAGACTTCAAGTCTGTTTGCGATGGGTCCAAACGTCCAGGTAAGCAGGGCCACGCGTTTGATTTCGTTTTGAAAATAACAAATTTTTTCTTTGCAAAATTTGCGATGGTGAAAACGTCGAGGTAAGCAAGGCCACGCGTTTGATTTCGTCTTGAAAAGAACAACTTTTTTCCTTGCAAAATTGTTAAAGAATGATGGCAAACGTTCCCAGCGGGAAAGACAAGTTCAGCGTTGATGTCCATTTCCTTGGAAAATGCGTGACAGCATGAGCATAGGATGACGAGAAGATCTCTGTATTCTACGCTGAAAATGGCGTAACCACCGCGCTGGTGCTGTGAGCTCACCATGGTGACGACAGGAATTTTTTAAAAATAATTATTATTTTAAAACATTATTATTTAAAAAATATTTTTTCTTAAAAAAAATAAGTACCTGTCGCTATTTAACTTGGCGACATACTCTTGTCGCCATTTAAAATGGTGACATGAACCTATTTACTATCAGTCGCCGTTCGGACTGCATGTCGTCATTTCAATTGGCAATTTGCATTGAAGAATATGCAAATCGTCAGTTGAATTGGTGACATAAGCTGGATATATATACCCCCAAAATTCAGTAGAAAAATCATTTTAATTCTGTAAAAAAAAAAGAAGAGAGAAGAGAGGGAAAATAGACGAAGCGAAGCCCAGCCGATTCCTAGTGGAGGAGAGAGAGGGAGTGGCAGATCTAGTCGCCTATTTTGCAGGTAAATGTTCTTGAAACTTTGTACATAAATTCAAAACTTTGTAGGTTAGCAAATAAAAATATCAATATAGAATTTAATGGATTAAATAATTTTAGCTGTATTATTGTATGATGTAGTACATCATTTTAGTTGTGTATAGTTCAGTTCATCGTATATATATTATTTATGTTGCAGTACTCGAACAATTTAGAATAAATCAGCAAAAAATACTAAGAAAAATTTGTAGGTTTTTATTTTTACACGACAAATATTTTGTTAATGCTGAATATACTTTTTAAATCAGGAAAATAGAAAGACAACTCTAAAAAATCTATAAGAAATCCAAAGTAGATACAGGGTATGTGGAGCTGAATTTAAATATTATGAACTTAATTTTTGTTTCTATTTGTACATAGTAAATATTTTATACATGCTGGAGACACTTTTTAAACAAGGAAAGTAGCAAGATACCTATTAAAAATCTATAAAAATTACAGAGTAGCTAAATAGGGTATGTATCCCAACTTAATTTTGGTTTCCATTCATGCATGATAATTTGCAAACAAGGAAAATAGCAAAGTACTATAAAAATTCTATAAAAATTCCAGAGTAGCTAAATAGGGAACGTAGACGTTAATTAAAATATTGTGAACTTAATTTTACTTTCCATCTGTACACAAGAAAATACCTCTAAAAATTTATATATCGATAGAGTTGTGTGCAGATCAGTTTCCTAGGTGTCGCTAATCGTGCAATAATTGAATTAATTAGATATGTCGCTTCTTATTGCTTTTTGTATATGTTTCATAATATTTACAATGTATACACTAAATTTTCATTTATAGCAGACCGAGGAGACGTTGCGCAATGGTCGTATGAGTTGCTTGACCTAGCCATTGACGTGCATCACTATAGCCGCCTCAGTACCATCCTCTCCCAAGAGGGTGAGGCGGCGATTGAGCTTGGCCTATTACAGCTGCGCACACCCATAAGGGCATAGAGGGTGGACCCACATTGGATTTCGATGTACATGTAGTTGTGACCTTCGTATACTCAATTGCAGTCTGACTACTTTGGGTGGACTCATGTTTTGTTCTTAATCCTTTCAATGCAGGTTGAGAGCGGTAAGCCTCCTTCCACTAGTGAGGATGGTGGAGGTGATGTGGGAGGATGACCAGTACCGCGCGGGCAGCGGTCATAAGTTGAGGCTCTTTCCGTACGACCGGTGCCTCCTGATGGCACTGGTTGACTGGTGATGGTAAAAAACGCACATGTTTCACCTCCCGTACGGGGAGATGGTGCCAACGCTTCAGGATGTTGCCTTCCTAACCGATTTGCCTTGCGCGGGCTTCCCCTGGCGGCGCGCGACATCCGAGCTATGTGCCGCACAGAGTTCCTTGCGAGGTTCCAAGGGGTGCTACTGCCCAACACTGACTACAGGGAGTTCAGTAGCACCCACAGGTAGTCGCTGAAGTAGATCTGTTAGTTTTACGTAAGTGTTTATAACTATTATCTTTCTGCTTCAATTGCTTTGTGCAACTTAGTGATGTGACTCTATCTTCTATGTGAAGATGCTGCGAAAGTGCAAGTGACTTGCTGAGGGGGCTAAATCATACCCGGATTGTTCTATGAAGGATACGTCGGTACCACCGGGTTCCCACGCCCGCAATGTGTGTGCGAGAACCAGCTAAGATCATTCAGTCGTGTCGGGACCCAAATATGCCAATCTGGACCCTCTGTGTATTCTGCACTAGTCCAGGATCACGCTAGTGCACACAGTGTCAACATTGATGAAATATCAACTCCATACAACGAAATATTAAATAAACGAGTAATTTGAATAGCAAATAACTGTTTTGACCTTAAGGTCGAGTTTTACAATTATTAAGCCATGCAAGGCTGACAATAATGAAATAAACTACAGCGGAAATAAAGTAAACTCCAGCGGACTCCCATCAATACACCACAGGCAACTGACTGGGATCGAGACCCTAACGATCAACCTTCGTAGAATTACTCTTCAAAAGCTGGTGACGACTCCTCCACTTCTGTTGATTTGTTTAGCAAGAGTGAGTACACACCGTACTCGCAAGTCATACCACAGAATGCAATTATACATGATGGTTTATTCCAAAAGAATGGCTTCTGTGGTTAATTTGCAGAAATGCAACATTTGCAATTGAATACGAATAATAGATTAAAAACGTAATTCAAAACAAATAAACAATAATAATTTATCATTTGATTTCACAAAGACACACAGTCTAAACAGGTTATTCACACAGCTGCACAAGTTACCTCACACAGCTGACCCTTCCCAAATTTTATGAAAATCTACCCCTCGTGTGAAATTCTCGAGCATGTCCATAACCGAGGACGCGGCTATTCGAATAGATTGGTTTAACACTCTGCAGAGGTTGTACACTTTACCCACACGATGAAATCAACCAGATCAGAGTTGATCACAACAAAACCTTTCAGATACTTCATCTCAAGCAATGACACTCCCGATGTGCTTTCCTGCCGGCCAACCGATACACACAACGTTTGGTTACGACACACATCGTTGGACAGGGATGCAGCGAACCGTCCCGCGATGTGACATATCACACCTCCAGCCCATCACACAGTTTAAATACAACCTGAGTTGTCAATGTCAAGATTTCATAACTTACTAAGTTAGACCCAGCCCATACTAGGCATGTGGTCGTACAGTAAGGCTCAGTTCAATGGCGCACAAAGTGAAGTCCTTAATCGACCAAGGCAAGACTTCTAGTTTTACCTAAATCACAAAGTTTAATAAGCACACAGCTCCACCATTCACACAGATCCACCACTTGCCTCAGTCTAAATCTTTTATCACCCTGTTGATTAAGTGCAACACATGCCATCAACGAGTAATAGCACACATCACACAGTTTTATCACACGATTCCATATTCCATTAGTCAAATTCATAATTACGACTCACATGAAATGATGACTCGTGGCATGGCTAAGCAGTCTACTCGTATCTAACCAACCCACGTTGGTGCTACGATAATACCAACTAGTACTAAACCAATCTAGGGTGACAAAAGATCATGGCATGCAATAGACAAGGTGGATATAACAAATTGGACTAATAACTATCCCAAAAGCATTTAAATAAATACTTGAAATAGAATGCAATACATTGAAACAAAGTATTTTGAAAACTGGGTTCAATATGATCAAAGGTATAACTTGCCTTGGAATAGGTTTAGGTACTGGTCTTGATCTTGAGGTGCTCCTTCTTCTCCAAAATTTCCCGAAGTATCGACGTCTACTCGCAAACGAGACAAAAGAAACAAAAACAAATAAATAACAGAGGCAAAACAAACTCCAAAAATCAAATAAAATATTTACCATTAAATAGATCTTGATTTTATATGAATTTACAAATTTGAATGGGCTCAAACGGAGGTCGAATGCAAAAGTTATGGGCTTTGGAAGATTGGAAATCAAATAAAACCCTAATTTGGATTTAATGAATTTCCCGAATTATTTTTCAAAAAGAAAATGGATTAACGACTTCAGCTAACGCAAGCATGGATTTTTCGCTGAAAAAATTAAAGAACCGGAAAAGAAAATGCCCTGACAGGTGGGACCCACTGTCAGTGTGATGGTGCACCGTAGACTCGGTTCACCGAGGGCTAGCTCGGGAAAAACCTGGGCACCACGTGGCTGCGACACGCAGGTGCCACACGGGACAGTGAGGCTGAGATGGCGCTGGCGTGGGCGCCGACACAGCTCTCGATTCAAGACGAGCACTGAGCAGTGGAGATTCGGCCGGCGACCGACTCGGCGGTGGCGGCAGCGGCGATGGCGAAGCGGCAGTGGCACAAAAATGGGTTGCCGAGGAACGAAGTTACCGGGGGTGACGGTGGAGCTCGGGCGGCGATGGCTTACTGGCGGCAACGAAGGGGGTGGCTGCGGCGACGAGCTTCCGTTGTCGGACGATCCGGCAACGGCGATGGAGGCGTCCTCAGGCGAAAGCGACGGCGGCACCGAGTAGCTCCAGCTATTGCGATCACAAGGGCAGCGGTGGCACAGACGTCGAGGGTCTGGAGGCGGCGGAGCGGCTTCAGCCGACGGCAGAAGCCGCAATAGCGCGCCGGAAAACGAGGAGCGAAAAGTTGGGGCTTTGGTGGAGGAGGTCGGGGCTTTTATAGCCGGGCTCGAGGGCGAATCCGCGGAGAAAACAGCGACGGCGGGTGCGGAACGTGCGGAAGCTCGGACTCTCGAGTCCTTCTCGAAGACGAAGGTGATGAGGCGAAGCGGCGGGCCCACCAGTCAGCGGGGAAGCAAAGCGCGGTGAGGGCGAGCGTGCGATGGCGATCCAACGCGCATGAGCGAGCGCGCGGTCGGGCTAGGAGCGCGATCGGGCTGGGAATGGCCGAGGCGGCGAGTAGTGTTGGGCTTCGCCAAAGATCTGCTTCGAGGATTTAAATAGATTTTTCTTTTTAATAAATCCAGAAAATGCAAATAGCAAATAGAAAATAGCAATTGACTTTGAAAAAATTCTAGAAAATATATCCAAGCATATAGAACCCAAATAAAATAAGTTTGGCCATTGTTGATGTTGGGATTAATCATATTAAATTATTTTTTTTCCTTAAAGTCCATATTAGGCTTTTAATATAAATTCAAATAAAATGCAGATAATGAGATTTTCAACTAGCAAATAAATAAAAGATTTTCAAAGGCTAAAAAGTTGGGATGTTACAAACCTCCCCCCTTAAACGAATCTCGACCCCGAGAATCCGGCTAGCTAGAGAAAAAGCTAGGGAACTCGGCTTTCAACTCTTCTTCACGTTCCCACGTTGTTTCTCGTTCTGAGTGGTTGCTCCACTGGACTTTGCAAAAACGAACGGTCGTGCTTCGGGTGCGGTGCTCTGCGACATCCAAAATCTTGACAGGTTGCTCTTTATAGGTGAGGTCTTCTTTCAACTCGATTGATTCCAATGGTGTTTGCTCTTCCGGTACCAGGAGATATTTCTTTAACTGAGAGACATGAAAAACATCATGCACTCCTGCTAACGACTACGGTAGTTCCAACGGGTAAGCAACCTTTCAACGGCGTTCCAGAATTTTGAACGGTCCCACGTATCTAGGGGCAAGCTTCCCTTTGGCATGGAATCTCCTGACACCTCTGAGTGGAGTAACTCGAAGATACACAAAATCTTCTGGTTCAAAGCTCAGGTCACGGCGACGGTTGTCAGCATAACTCTTCTGTCTAGACTGGGCTATCTTTAACCTCTCTCTGATCATAACAACTTGTTCTTCGCCTTCTTGAATAATATCTGGCCCGAACACTACACGCTCAGCTGTCTCTTACCAATTTAATGGAGTTCTGCAGGCACGGCCATACAAAGCTTCAAATGGTGATATTTACAAACTGGCTTGATAACTGTTATTATACGAGAATTCTGCATACGACAAGCTCTTATCCCAACTGGTAGCATTTGCTAGGGCATAGGCTCTCAACATATCCTCCAATATCTAGTTGAATCTTTCAGTCTGTCCATCTGTCTGGGGATGATAAGCAGTACTGAAATTCAGGTGAGTTCCTAGGGCTTCATGCAGACTCTGTCAGAAACGAGAGGTGAACTGAGATCCTCGATTTGACACTATCTTCTTAGGCACACCGTGCAGACTGACGATCTTTGACATATACAACTCTGCTAGGCGATCCCCTGAGTAAGTGGTTTTGACTGGCAAGAAATGGGCAACTTTGGTTAAACGATCCACTATTACCCAAATCGAATCATAACCTGATTGAGTCTTGGGTAAACCGGTAATAAAATCCATACCGATCTCTTCCCACTTCCACTCTGGTATCTTCAGCGGTTGTAACAAACCTGCTGATCTCTGATGCTCTGCTTTCACTTTCTGACACACGTCACACAGGGCAACAAACTCTGCGACGTCTCGTTTTAAGTTTGGCCACCAAAACTTGTTCTTGACATCTTGATACATCTTGGTACTTCCAGGGTGAATCGAATACTTGGAGTCGTGGGCTTCCTTCAGAATTAGTTGTCTCAACCCATCGATATCTGGTACATAGATACGTCCCTTGACCCACAATATGTCTTGCTCATCTATAGTGAAGTCTTTAAATTTTTCTTCTGCCATCTTCTTGATATCTGATAACTCAGAATCCTTTGGTTGGGCTTCACAAATCTGCTTCTCTAGAGTGGACTGAACTTCTAGATTGGCCACAAATCCCTGAGATACGATTTCCAGCTTCAGCTTCTGGAATTCCTCCTGAAGTTCCGAACACAACTCTTTTGTTTCCAAAGAATTGCAGTAGCTTTTACGACTCAATGTATCTGCAACTACATTGGCTTTACCCGGATGGTAATGGATTTGAAGATTATAATCCTTTATTAACTCCAGCCATCTTCTCTGTCTCATGTTCAAGTCAGACTGAGTAAAAATGTACTTCAGACTCTTATGATCCGTAAAACTTCACAGCGGTTACCAATGAGGTAATGGCGCCAAATCTTCAAGGCATGCACAACGGCAGCTAATTCCAAATCATGGGTAGGATAATTCTCCTCATGAGGCCTTAATTGCCTTGACACATAAGCGAAAGCTCTTCCTTCTTGCATAAGGACACATCCTAATCCTTGACGTGAGGCGTCACAATAGATATCAAAATCCTTGCGAATATCCGTGAGATCAAAGACTAGGGTCAGAGTCAATCGCTTCTTTAATTCTTGAAAACTCTCTTCACAAGCTGGGGTCCAAATAAACTTCTTCTCCTTCTTCAACAATTGCGTAAGGGGCTTAGCAATCGTTGAGAATCCTTCAATGAAACGGCGATAGTATCCTGCCATTCCCAAGAAACTATGAATTTGAGTAACCATCTTGGGCTGCTCCCAATTCATTACAGCTTTAACCTTTCCGGGGTCAACTGCTACTCCTTCGGCTGTCATCACATGACCAAGGAAATCAACTTTCTTCTTCCAAAAGTCACACTTGCTGAACTTGGCATACAACTGATGTTCTCCGAGTTTCTCCATGATTAGCCTTAGATGTTCAACATGCTCTTCTTCTGACTTGGAGTATACCAAAATATCATCAATGAACACTACCACAAACTTGTCCAAGTATTCCACGAATACCTTGTTCATCATGTTCATGAAATATGCAGGGGCATTAGTCAGTCCAAAAGACATGACTAGAAACTCATAATGTCCATACCGGGTTGAGAAAGCAGTCTTCGATATATCCTTAGGACAAATCTTCAACTGATGATAACCTGACCGCAGATCGAACTTTGAGAACACTCCGGCTCCTTTCATCTGATCGAACAAATCATCGATTCGGGGCAATGGGTACTTGTTCTTGATGGTGACTTCATTGAGAGAATGATAATCAATACACATTCTCATGCTTCCATCTTTCTTCTTGACGAACAAAACTGGTGCTCCCCAGGCGACGAACTAGGTCTAACAAAACCTTTCTCCAGTAGTTCTTCTATCTGCCTTTTCATTTCCACAAGTTCATCGGCTGGCATCCGATAGGGTCTCTTAGAAATTGGTGTGTTCCTGGCACTAGATCGATGACAAACTCAATGTCACGGTCTGGTGGTATTCCTGGTAATTCTTCTAGAAATACATCTGGATAATTTTTCACTACGGGTACATCCTCCAAAGAAATTGTCTTCAGACTGTTGACTACCAAATGTCCATCATGTACTGAGGTGGCTAGAAATTCCACTTTCTTTTCAGTGGTATCCTCAATTGTTACGGCTCTTCGGCCACAATCTAGCACAGCTTTGTGCTTGGTTAACCAATCCATGCCAAGAATGACATCTATGGTCTGGGTGTCTAGAACTATTGGGTTGGCTAGAAACTCAACTCCAGCTATGAGTAACTCAGCTCCTAAACATCCCACTTTAGAACTTAGCTCTGCTCCAGGCGACCGGACTAACAGAGTATGCTTAAGATGCATAACTTTCATTTTATTCTTAGTTGCAAAAACTCCAGAAACAAACAAATGCGAAGCTCGAAATCAAATGAATCGATGCAGTATCTTGAATTTACGTAAACTTACCCAGTACAACGTCGGGTGCTTCTTGGGCTCCTTCCAAAGTGACATGGTTCACACGGCCTCTGACCATTGATTGCGGTGCTCCTCCGGATTGAACAGTAGCTTGAGAAATTCCTTGATTGTTGCCTTGCACTGGTGTCTTGGCTGGTGTGTTCCCAAGGTTGAAGCGTACTGGAGTGATAGTCCCATTCTGCGGGCATCGGTTTTCGAAGTGCCCTGGCTGACGACAGGTAAAACAAATTCTGGGTCCACTTTGTGGGTTGCTTCCTGGATTGGGGTTGACTGGTGCGGGGTTGCGAAAGTTCAGAGCAACTGGACGAGGTGCTGAAGTTGGTGCAGGTGGTCTGACAGAATTCTGTGGTGGAAAACGGCTAAACTGCGGTGGAATCATTCTTACCTTCAGCTGTGGTTGGTGGCTTCCTTGCTGAGCCATTCTGCGCTTGTGATGATCTTCCAATTCGTTGCGCTTATCCTCGAGAATCAAGGCTTTGTTGATCATCTCTTGGAAATCAGGAAAGGTGTGGGCGATCAAGTTGACTTGGAGTCTAGTGTTTAATCCTTTCAGAAAATGACTCTGGCGAGCCTTGTCGGTGGCGACATCTTCTACAGCATATCGAGCAAGTTGAGAGAACTTGTTGAGGTAGTCAGTCACTGACATTCCTCCCTTCTTGAGAGCACAGAATTCATCCTTCTTCAGATCCATGATTCCTTCCGGCACATGATACTGGTGAAAAGCAGTTGTGAACTCTTCCCAAGTAATGTCTTGCGGCGTTCCATACGCTGCACAGAAGTTTTCCCACCATTCGGCAGCGATGCCTTCCATCTGGTGAGTGGTGTACAGAACTTTCTCATGATCGCTACATTGAGTGATCAGTAGTTTCCTCTCAATGACACAAAGCCAATCATCAGCTTCCACTGGCGAGACGTGTCCAGAGAAAGTTGGTGGACGGGTTCTCATAAACTCAGCCAACTTGGATGATCCATTGTGACCATGAGCAACTGGGGCTCCATTGTGATGTTGATTGTTGTTGTTTTGGTTGTTCATAGCTTGCATCTGGTTCATCATGGTATACATCAGCTGAGTCTGAGCTGTCATGAATGCTCCAAAATTCTGCAGATCAACTGAAGGTGCTTGTGGTGAAACTGCTTCGCAGGGGTCTGCTCCTGGCCTTCTGATACTGGGGTATCGGAACCACTTGCAGCAGCTTGACGAGTCTGAACCATCTGGTGAATCTCCATAGGTTAGATAAGGTAGCAAGCACAAGATAAGTTGTAGAGCTAAGCGGGGTAGGTAAAACCCAATACCATACTTTAAGAAAACTCAACTGAAACTCTTATATTAATTAAGATAATAGTATGGCTTGCAACAAATGCCTAAGAGCCTCTGTAGCTCATACTTGCACACAAGAAATTAAGGACGAACCTAAGCACACAAACTACCGCCTAAAGGGTGACTCACAAACTTTAAGACTAGCTAAGGCTGAAACAACTCTAACGGACTACTCGATGAGATAGCCTCCGTAGCTCTGACGGTGCTCCCGCCTGCTGTAGACCTGAAAGTGAGCTGGCATCCTTGCAACCTGATCTTGATGCCCGGACCGTGCAACAGAGTAGGCGCTCGTGCAAAGCACGGGTTCCTCCGCTCACGCCTGGCTTTGGCTCTTTCCGGTTCGGCGGCTCATCGGCTTCTTCTGGGTCTTCTTCTTTAGTATCTTCCTCGTGATCGTGTTGTCCATAGAGAGTTTCTTCCAGAATGACGATCCTCTCCTCGGCTCTCTGAAGGGTCTCGTAGACACACTCTAGCTCTGTGGCGGCTAACTCCAAAGATTCCTCCTGGGCAGCGGCGAACTGTGCAAGATGCACAACGGTGGTGTTGCCTTCTCCCTCCGTAGACGGGTAGCATGCAGCAAGATCCACGTCGGAAGAACGGGGATGGTAACGGAAGACGATGTCTCGAAGTTCTCGAGCGTAGATGTTACAGATCCTAAGATGGCAAGGCGCGAAGACTCCTGGATTGCTTCAATCCAAACACTCATTCGAGCTGAGATGTTCAGGGGTTTGCTCGCCTTGGTGTTCTTCCTGGCGTAGACGGTCAAATGGCAAATCACTCCACGGTCTCGGCTGTTCACGATCCAAGCACTGCCACGGTACATCGGACGGTCGAATCCTCCATGTACTTGCAACAACTTCCAAAGTTCAGCGGCAAGTCCTCCCTTGTGCTCTCCATAGCTCTGAAGATGAGGCATCTGTCAAGATGGACAAGGAGATGAAAACAACTTTAAAACAGCGGGGAGAGAAAGAATTTCAGCAGTAGTTGAGTCAAGAGAGACATGAGATGAGTTAAGGAGTTCAATTAATCTTGCAAGTTAATTTTTTTTTCTTTGGAAAATAATTTTGGACATACAAAGACGGGCGATCTAACTAAGGTCAAGACCTACAGTCAGTATGGCTCTGATACCACCTCTGTCGGGACTCAAATATGCAAATCTGGATCATCTGTGTATTCTGCACTAGTCTAGGATCACGCTAGTGCACACAGTGTCAACAATGATGAAATATCAACTCCATACAACGAAATATTAAATAAACGAGTAATTTGAATAGCAATAATCATTGTGACCTTAAGGTCGAGTTTACAATTATTAAGCCATGCAAGGCTGACAATAATGAAATAAACTGCAGTAGAAATAAAGTAAACTCCAGCGGACTCCCATCAATACACCACAGGCAAATGACTGGGATCGAGACCCTAACGATCAACCTTCGCAGAATTACTCTTCAAAAGCTGGTGACGACTCCTCCACTTCTGTTGATTTGTTTAGCAAGAGTGAGTACACACCGTACTCACAAGTCATACCACAGAATGCACTAATACATGATGGCTTATTCCAAATGAATGGCTTCTGTGGTTAATTTGCACAAATGCAACATTTGCAATTGAATACGAATAATAGATTAAAAACGTAATTAAAAATAAATAAACAATAATAATTTATCATTTGATTTCACAAAGACACACAGTCTAAACAGGTTATTCACACAGCTGCACAAGTTACCTCACACAGCTGACCCTTCCCAAATTTTATGAAAATCTACACCTTGTGTGAAATTCTCGAGCATGTCCATAACCGAGGACGCGGCTATTCGAATAGATTGGTTTAACACTCTGCAGAGGTTGTACACTTTACCCACATGATGAAATCAACCGGATCAGAGTTGATCACAACAAAACCTTTCAGAGACTTCATCTCAAGCAATGACACTCCCGATGTGCTTTCCTGCCGGCCAACCGATACACACAGCGTTTGGTTACGACACACATCATTGGACAGGGATGCAGCGAACCGTCCCACGATGTGACATATCACACCTCCAGCCCATCACACAGTTTAAATACAACCTGAGTTGTCAATGTTAAGATTCCATAACTTACTAAGTTAGACCGAGCCCATACTAGGCATGTGGTCGTACAGTAAGGCTCAGTTCAATGGCGCACAAAGTGAAGTCCTTAATCGACCAAGACAAGACTTCTAGTTTTACCTAAATCACAAAGTTTAATAAGCACACAGCTCCACCATTCACACAGATCCACCACTTGCCTCAGTCTAAATCTTTTGCCACCCTGTTGATTAAGTGCAACACATGCCATCAACGAGTAATAGCACACATCACACAGTTTTATCACACGGTTCTATATTCCATTAGTCAAATTCATAATTACGATTCACATGAAATGATGACTCGTGGCATGGCTAAGCAGTCTACTCGTATCTAACCAACCCACGTTGGTGCTACGATAATACCAACTAGTACTGAACTAATCTAGGGTGACAAAAGATCATGGCATACAATAGACAAGGTGGATATAACAAATTGGACTAATAACTATCCCAAAAGCATTTAAATAAATACTTGAAATAGAATGCAATACATTGAAACAAAGTATTTTAAAAACTGGGTTCAATATGATCAAAGGTATAACTCGCCTTGGAATAGGTCTAGGTACTGGTCTTGATCTTGAGGTGCTCCTTCTTCTCCAAAATTTCCCGAAGTATCGACGTCTACTGGCAAACGAGACAAAAGAGACAAAAATAAATAAATAACAGAGGCAAAACAAACTCCAAAAATCAAATAAAATTCATCATTAAATATATCTTGATTTTATATGAATTTACAAATTTGAATGGGCTCAAACGGAGGTCGGATGCAAATGTTATGGGCTTTGGAAGATTGGAAATCAAATATAACCCTAATTTGGATTTTAATGAATTTCCCGAATTATTTTCCTAAAATAAAATGGATTAACGACGTCAGCTGACGCAAGCAAGGATTTTTCGCCGAAAAAATAAAAGAACCAGAAAAGAAAATGCCCTGACAGGTGGGACCCACTGTCAGTGTGATGGTGCACCATAGACTCGGTTCACCGAGGGCTGGCTCGGGAAAAACCTGGGCACCACGTGGCTACGACACGTAGGCGCCACACGGGACAGGGAGGCTGAGATGGCGCTGGCGTGGTTGCTGACTTGGTTGTTGATTCAGCACGGAGCACAGAGCAGAGGAGATTCGGCCGGCGACTGGACGGCGATGGCGACGGCGAGCAGTGGCGGGGCAGCGGCGACGAAGCACAAAAATGGTTTGCCGAGGGAACAGCGAAGCTACTGGGGGTGACGGCGGAGCTCGGGCGGCGATGGCTTACCGGCGGCAACGAAGGGGGTGGCTGCGGCAACGAGCTTCCGTTGTCGGACGATCCGGCAATGACGATGGAGGCGTCCTCGGGCAAAAGCGACGGCGGCACCGAGTAGCTCTGGCTATTGCGATCACGAGGGCAGCGGTGGCACGAACGCCGAGGGTCTGTGTAACATCCCAAATATGGATTTGGGTTCAAATGTAAGAAAATCAGGAGAAATTAAAACTTTTCTTGCATCTTGAAGCCCTTGGTTGTTTCTGTAATTCTTTTGAGAAGAATTATAGAAAATCAAAACCAAATCCTCAATTGACATCAACCAAAAACCTCCTTGGCGTAGATCTCATACCAAACCCTTGGAGATATTTCTCCTGAGTTCTAGGGAGCCTTGGCAACACCTCTGAATTATCTCATGATTTTTAAAAATTATTTGGTAATTCTGGGAGGCAGGTCAAATTCGGTCAAACCCTATTTCTCCTCTTCTGGAATTTCTGGAGGAAAATTCAGAGTATAAAAACCTCTGAAAATTTTATGGGAGGTTCGTCCTGCTGTCAGCCATCTCTAGTTAAAATTTCGTAAATTTTGGAGCTTGCTTGCTACCCTAAATAATCCCTCAAAATCAGCTTATTCAAATCCAAACCCTAGTCGGTTTGCACTGTTCGTAGGTTCGAACCGACTCGCTCGAGCCACCGACTCGTCCACCACTAGCTGTACCAACCTGGTCGCTCGGGCCGGGTCGTGAGCCGCTGGATCGGCACCTCGCTGTGAGTCTACTCATGACCTCTATGTCTCCCGTGATCGCCCGCTTGCATGGTGTACCAAGACGATCGTTTTGGATCGCGGCACTTTTCACCGCCTGTGTTTTGGAAATGCTTGCAAGGGGCTATCGAACCCGCCACATTTAGCAATCGCATATCACCCCTAAACCGATGGTCGACCGAAAGGGTCAACCAAGTGTTGGAAGATATGCTTGCGGC
Organism: Hsuehochloa calcarea; assembly: GCA_036346395.1. Taxonomy (NCBI): domain Eukaryota; kingdom Viridiplantae; phylum Streptophyta; class Magnoliopsida; order Poales; family Poaceae; genus Hsuehochloa; species Hsuehochloa calcarea. Next base: position 26,441,481 of record CM070595.1, on the reverse strand, counting down.
TTGTGTTCTCTCCTATGGAAAGAATCGGGAGAAGTGCTTGCCATTTGCCGAAGTTTTCCTATAACAGCAGTTTTCAAGCTAGTCTCGGCATGTCACCTTTGAGGCCTTATACGGGAGAAAGTGCGAACCCCGTTGAATTGGTCCGAGACCGCGAAAGACCTTTCTTTGGCCTCGACTCGATCAATGAGGCCGAGAGTCAAGTCCACTTATTCGTGATCGCTACGCACACCAATCCAGCAAAAGAGCTATGCGGATCGCCGCCGTCGTGAATTGAGCTTTGAGCCCAATGACTTTGTTTATCTCAAAGTCTCTCCATTGAAGGGCCATCACGCTTTGGCCAAGGGCAAGTTAGCTCATCGATATGTCTGGTCCTTACCAGACATCGAGAAGAAAGGAGTCGTTACCTATAAGTTGGAATTGCCACCGCACTAGAGGGGGTGCATGATGTGTTCCATGTGTCCCAATTAAAGAAGTGCCTCCGTGTTCCGACAGAGGAAGCTCCGTTGGAAACTCTCGATGTCCAAGAAGATTTGACCTATCGCGAGCACCCTGTTCGCATACTCAATGAGGCTGAACGAAGAACAAGGAATAAAGCCATAAGATTCCTTAGAGTTCAGTGGTCGAACCATTCTGAAGATGAGGCTACTTGGGAAAGGGAAGATCGTCTCCGTGCAGACTATCCATCTTTCTTTACCGGGTGAGCCAAATCTCGGGACGAGATTTTTGTAAGGGGGGGAGGTTTTGTAACATCCCAAATATGGATTTGGGTTCAAATGTAAGAAAATCAGGAGAAATTAAAACTTTTCTTGCATCTTGAAGCCCTTGGTTGTTTCTGTAATTCTTTTGAGAAGAATTATAGAAAATCAAAACCAAATCCTCAATTGACTTCAACCAAAAACCTCCTTGGCGTAGATCTCATACCAAACCCTTGGAGATATTTCTCCTAAGTTCTAGGGAGCCTTGGCAACACCTCTGAATTATCTCATGATTTTTAGAAATTATTTGGTAATTCTGGGAGGCAGGTCAAATTTGGTCAAACCCTATTTCTCCTCTTCTGGAATTTCTGGAGGAAAATTCAGAGTATAAAAACCTCTGAAAATTTTATGGGAGGTTCCTCCTGCTGTCAGCCATCTCCAGTTAAAATTTCGTAAATTTTGGAGCTTGCTTGCTACCCTAAATAATCCCTCAAAAATCAGTTATTCAAATCCAAACCCTAGCTGGTTTGAACTGTTCCGTAGGTTCGAACCGAACTCGGTCCAGTCCACTAGCTGTACCAACCTGGTCGTTCGGGCGCTGGGGTCGTGAGCCGTTGGATCGGCACCGAACGGTCTTCGACCAGTCGAACGACGGAGACGTCGTAGACCACTCGATCTAGCTCAGTCTTCCGATTTCAATCCGACGACCAACGAGTCGTCTCCTTCCTCTGTCACATACAGCTGAAGCTCCCCGCTTTGCGCGCGCGCAGAGGAGAAAAGCAAGCATGCAGTCCACTCTAAGTCCACCTTTAAACGGCTAGCTCACAAGCATTAAATGACTGTCGACTCCTACCTCGTGAGGCCATGACCCAACCGCCCTATCGCTCTCAAGTGCTCTCATGGCGTTGTTGACCCGACCGAAAATCCGCCGCTGCTCTCTCGCCATCGCCCTATTTAAACTCCTTTGTGCTTCACCCTTAGCTTCCTTTAGCACTTTCGCAACTCCACTAGCATTCGCCATCTTGCTTGAGCTGCAGCTCACACTCTTTTCGACCGACATTGTTGAGTGTGGAGCTTGGTGGAGGCGGTGCAATGGGGTTTTCTTCTTCCGCCTTCGCCTCTCTCGCTCCCCTTTACTCTTTGGAGCTTAACTCTCACGCGTTTGGTTCTCTCTGTGCCTGTGTCGCTGTGGCCTAGCGAGAACCTTACCGCAGCTCGCTCGGCCGCTTGTCATTGGAGCCACTCCGTGGGTCTCTCGGTCGTTCTTCGCCTGTACTTTCGCCTTACCCTATAGGAGCTTAGGTGTGTTTCTCTTGTCTTTGGTATTGTCCGCTCGGCGAGTTCCGAGCCTTACCTACTCGGCCGCATTCCGTGGTCATACCGTCGTGGTCGGAGTTTCGACCAGTCCCTGTAGATTGGTCGTTTCGACCAAATGCAGTATTGTTGATGGGTAAATGGATCGTATCGTAGTCCCCGTAGCGCCCCGGTGCTTATAAGGGAGAGGCCTACGAGTGATCGTTAGTTCTCCTTCGATCACCCCCGTAGTCGTAAGTCTCACTACGATCGGGCGGGTCATAGGTCCTTCGCGACCTTTACCCAATCGAAAGTTGTGTCGTGACTGCACTCGTCCGTAAGTCATACTACGACTATGTCCGGGTCATAAGTGCTTCTACGACATGTATTTAGTCGTAAGTCTGTCTTCGACTAGTACCCAGTCGCACGTCCTTCTACGACCACTATCTGGTCGTAAATCCTTCCACGACTATGGTTTGGTCGTAGGTTCTGCTACGACCACTACCTGGTCGTAAGACCTTCTCTTGGTCGTATCTTTAGCATTAAGAATCCAAATCAATCGATCCTTGTTGCTACATTCTCGTATGAATCAAGATTTGCTGTCTGTGAAGAATTTCGTAAATTTTGGAAAAAGTTTGTCGCTGAGTCTTCGTGTTTTATTCGTTCTTATTGGTTGCTTTTTCGCTTTCTCGTTAGGATCCGAAGAGCACATCGACAATATTGTCGACCCTCAGCAACACCCTGACCCACAGCAAGCAGGCAAGCAGTTTGATTATGTTAATCCCATTACTTTCAAGTCTAATACTTTGTTTACAAATCATATGTATGCATGCTTTTGTGTCAAACTAATTTATCCGATTAGAGGTAGTTATTCCTATTGCAATCGCTGTTCCTCAAATTGTTATCCCCGCCACAACCTTAAGTTATTAACATCACCGTGGATTAGAGCCCTGATTTAATTATGCTCTTTTACTGTCTTTTCGATGTCATGCTTAGAAATGCTTAGATGTCGGTAGTATTGGGCAGTCATCGACTTAGTCGATGATGTTGATCACACAAATCTTATTACTACTCCATTATGTCCAAAGACTGCGCTTGGTTATTTTGTAAAGTCAAAACCGAAAATAAAACCGCTTTCGACTTGGGCACAATGGTATGTTGGTGTGATCTGTTGGTGTGAATGGAATGGTGCCTAGGTCATCAAGGACCGAGTTACTTGTGTCACTAAGCCAAGCGCTTATGCGTATAACCATGCGAGAGGGATATGGGACCTCTTGACTTAGTACTTTGGCGTGGGTTATCTCCGAGTCGCAGGAGGGGGTTGTGTGTGTTGTGTGAAACATGATATGTGGTCGTGTTCTTGTGTTGGGTGTGCGGTGGTGGAGATTCCTGTAGGTTCTCCACCTCGAGGAGCGCGTAGTTGTCCAAGGCTTTACCCGGAAGGGTAGTTGACCGAGGCTTTACGATGACTCGACACAACGATGGGTTTCTATCCATACAGCGCGCTCGAGAGTAATTCACAATATTGGAAACGCTCAGAGGACTTAGCCGCGCTTAAGCATACCTTCTAAGTGTGCTTAATAGCTTGGCAAAAGGCGGTCCATGTGTGGGTACAGTGGTACACCCTGCAGGGATAAAACTATTCAATAGCCTCGCCCTAGGTTATGGACATGCTTGGCAAGGTCGCAAGAACTAGACTACAACCTTTTAAAATTTAAAACTGGTCGTGGGTGGTATGAATGGGTAATTCATGCTATTGTCGTGGTGACTGATGGGCTAGTCACTTCCAGGATTGTTGTTGTCATCTATCTACTGTTATATTGTTGTCATTCGCCATTATTTGAACAGTAAAAACAGATTTGTTAAATGGCCTTCAATCTATTACATTATTGCAAATGGAAACTTGCTTTATGCTAAAATGAAACATACAAATTTCCACTTCAATGAGCTTGCATGTAGTATATGTACAGATTGTTATTCCACATGTAAGTCTTATGAGTACATTCAGTACTCACGGCCACGGCCGCTTTTGTTTGCAGAGGAGGAAGGTGAGCCCCGAGGGCCTCACTTCTGTGAAATGTGCTGTGGATTCGACGACTAGCTTGGCGGTCCGGTCGGTTGCCTTGTGGGTTAAAGGCACACTGGTCGGCTCTTTTGTTTCAGCCATCTTATGGCACCTTTGCTTCTGCTGTTCAATTTCTATATGTATATGTCGTTTGGCCGATCGGCCTCTCTTTTGTAATCGCCATCTTCTATTTATGTTATATTTTGGATTGTTGTTTGTGCTTCGGTTCTATGTGAATGAATGGAACTGATGCATGAACTTTGTTAAGAGGTGTATACTGCATTTCTGGGAAGTATACATGTCTCGAGTCTCGGATTATCTGCTTTGTAATGCTAGGACCGAATGGACGGTTGAGCATTACAAGCTGGATAAACCGGGGTCTCACAAGTTTTGGTATCAGAGCCATACTGATCGTAGTAACCCAAGTTTGGTCGTCTTTTTACGATATTTTGGAAAATATTATTTTCAAAGTATCAAATGGTTTATGAAAGCTTAAGGAATTCTCAGATTTTATTCCTTACCTATCTTAGCTTTCTCCTCTCACCTTACTCTCATTTGAGTTTCGAAAATTGATTTCCTCTCCTTCTTTCAAAGATAGTTGTTGGGTTTTGGAACCACTGAGTTTGGCAAATTGAAGTGCTCAGATTTTGAAGTTTCGGATCGGGATTTCGCTAGAGGCTTGATGCGAACTGACAGCGCTTCAATTTCCGCACAAATGAGCTCAATGGTTTCTGATGGGACCACTGAGCTTGGCAAGTTGAAGTGTGCCAGATTTTGAAGTTTCTAGGATGGAAGACTTCGGCTGGAAGCTTGGATGCAAAATCCCTACAACAACTTCAATTTCCGGACAGCAAGCTCGATGGTTTCTAATAGGGTGGAAAATGAGAAGGTGATTCAACAAAAATTTGTGGGGTAAGATGTGATACTAGTTAGCTAAGTATCTAACACTATTTTCGTTGGTTGAACCTTACTCTTTAATAGTATCAGATCTTACCTTAATATTCTGATTTTTATCTTCTCAAGCAATTACTCGTTCATGCAATACGGGTTAGTTGCATTGGGGAGTTGAGCTTTGGTTTGGTAATTCCTTGCTGTTTTTGAAGTCTTTTTATAAGCATATTTAAGATTATACACATACTGTTTTTGGCTTTCGGTTAGGGTGATATCCCATTCCCCTAGTCGTTAGCTTTTCGCTTTCTTTCGGCTTTGAATCTTTGAGTTTAGTTTTAACCAAAAATTTCTTGTAACAGGATGGCCGGACGCACTCGCAGCGGCCAAGGCCAGTCAGCTGGTCCGGACGAGGATCTTCCTCCTCCTCCGACCATGGCCGAGGTCCTTCTTGAGATCGAGCGCAACCGTGCAGAGGACAGGAGGGTTCTTCTGGACGTCATCGCGCGCAACACTTCCGCACTTATCGGTGCTTCAGGATCCGGGCAAGGGAGTGGATATCAGCCGCGTGGGGGACTCGCGGAGTTTCTTCGCACTAAGCCTCCCACGCCTCTAGGTCTCGAGGACTCGCTTGACGCAGACGATTGGCTTCGTGCGTTGAGCGCAAGCCAGATAGCGCAGCGCTGTGAGCACGAGAAGGCGCTGTTCGCATCGCACCAGCTGGAGGGTGCAGCTTTGTCTTGGTGGGAGAGCTTTCTCGCCATGCAGCCTGACGGTCACACCGTCACTTGGGAGGAGTTCCGCACTGCCTTCCGTCGGAGTCACATTCCTTCCGGCCTGATGAGACTGAAGAAGAAGGAGTTCTTGTTGCTCAGACAAGGGCGTCTCTCAGTTACGGAGTACCTATACGAGTTCAACCATTTGGCTCGTTATGCTCCGGAGGAGGTGGCTACTGATGAGGCCAAGCAGGAGAAGTTCAAGGATGGTTTGTCTGAGGAGCTGCAGAACATCCTCGTAAACGAATCTTGCACACATAGATTTTTCAAATCTTACGTTTGAATCTACATATCCCTAAGTACATCTGCTCATAATGACAGCCGGAGATGCGATACAACATTTTTCAATGGATCGACGCCCTAGACATGTACGATAGGGTGTTCATCGAGCAAAAGTACATGTTGAACTATGCGATGCAAGCCGACACCTTCAAACATTGGAAACCTTATGTATCTGACCCTATTGAAGAGGCACCGGAGGAGCCTAAGAAAGTAAGGTAGTGGTGGAGGTCCCCTGAACAATAAACTGAGTACGACCAGGCCGAGCGCACAGTGGACAAGGGGAAGACTCCTACTAGTGAGACTGGTGGCGTCCAAACGCTCCCCGTCACCCAGGCGCAGTACTGATTGAAGTGGTAAGTTATGTTCAATTCACATATTGATTATTAGTTTGGCCCTACGTTGTGCTATACTAACATCATTCAGTCGTTCAGCCCGTCTCGCATAGCATGGCTGACTTCGAGACTAGCCGCCACTGTGGGCAGTCCAGAGACAAGGGGAAGGGACCGATGGGCCACCAGGACTAATCGATTTTGTTCCAACTAACCTTTTTTGGGATTCCAAAAAGGCGCACATATATCGTTTGTGTATTTTGGTTTGTTAATTTGTGCATGTTAGCATTTCTAATGTACGTAACCAAACCCCAACGTGTCATGTAATTCGCAATTAAATTATAAAGTCTTTCAAACTTCTCTTTTTCTAAATATTTTGACTATTAAATATTATATTATCTTTTCCAGAAGGAATCAGTTGCACGAATAATACAATCGGGACAACAACACGTATTGCAACCTTAAACCCATTCATTTCACTCCGAATGGGTATGTTTATGTTATTACGCCACCGAACTCACGTTCCAAATTGCGCCGCCCATCTCGCATTGTCTACTTTACATTTTGTTATCTTCTCCAATTTCGGATTCTGAACTACGCGGACACTTCAAGATATTACCAAAAAAACTTTGTGAAATACACTAAATCTTTAGGCTTAATTCTCTACATATAAAATTACAAAATTACAAAAATAGATTTCTGTCGCCATTTGATATGGCGACATGCTCCTGGCGTCAATTCAATTGGTGATATGACCCTTTCAATACTGTTCTAATTGGCGGCAGACACCCATCTTTTAAATTATCTTTTAAATTAATATTAGTTTTTTTTATAAAAAATCGTGAAGGCAGCACACACGTAAGAGGTGTCACCTTCATATACTACTCGCTAAGGTTCAAACATAGATCTGATTTTTTTTTTCCTTGCAAAATATTGATGTGTTATTTGACCATCTACATTCTCCAAACAAATTAGAGCATTCTATACTGACTCGTCGTTTCGAATGTACTAACATGACCAGGCATGGTCGTAGCTTTCATCCGTAGGCCGGGCGTGTCTGAAATGACATAGAGGGGTAGTTTAGAAAACAACTTCTCGCGCGATGCGGTTCATGTACACGTGGACAGCTAGCAGTGCTTTGTGCCCACGCATAGGGAGGTTGGCATCTTTATTTTGGTCTCTGCCTCTATCTCTGCTAGTAGGGTACTCATATGTTATAATAAATTTTAAATAAATAATATTATAAATATTAAATTATGTCAACGTTTAACCTAGTTATATTAAGACCGAATAGTATACTATTAGAATTTAAAAACATATCATGTTACTCTCAATATTTGATTCTCAACCTACCTTTACCTTTTACCGCTCTTCGCTCTAGCTCTATCAAAAAAAGAAACAAAAAGTGGGGTACCTGTGCGTTGCAACAGAACCCCAAAATAGAGTGATATATATCAGCAGACGGAATTCTATACCACATAATAAATATAAATTTTCTTTCATACATAAATTAACTCTCCCTATTGTATCACCTACGACTACTATTACTCGGAAATTAAAATTTTGAGCTCATATTGTTTATCTTTGGAAGTTGAAGTTGCGAACTTCCCTCCCAAACGTGCTGCCCATTTTCAGCCATTGCCGGGTGACAAGAAAGAGGGCTACGCGTCGATGGCCACCGTCTTCCACCCTGAACCCAAGCTACGACTCGGTTCTGACGGTCATTGGCCTCTGCAGCCCTCGCCAAGCATATTGGGGCGAGGAGGTGGGAGGCCAGGGGAGGAGGTGGTGGCGGTGTCGCGGTGGTAAGCGAGGAGGCAGCGGTGAAGATTGCTCGGCCAGCGTGAGCAGTAGGCAGCAGCGGCACAGGGGGGATTAGGATGAAGAGGATAAGGTGCGGTAAAGCCGAGACGGCGGCGTGACAAGGAAAGTACATCTTCGTCTCTGCCTCTTCCTCATGCACCGTCTCTATCTCTTCCTCGTGCGCTGTCGCTGCCTCCCCTCCCTTCCCCGGGGCCGCTGCTTCTCCTCCAAGGTACCACCTCCTCCTTTCCTCCCTTCCCTCCCAATGCTTTCTCCCTGTGGATATCATAGGGATATGCTCCAGATCTTATGATGATGTGACAATTGGCAATGGCGTTTATGGTTTGTCGTTTCACGTGTTTTCAACAAAGTTCAGAATTATCAGGACAGGGGTGGTCTGACCGGCCAAAGCATGGCGGTCCGACCGGTCCCAAATAGGTCGGATCGGCCATGAGCGGCGGTTGGACCGGCCGTGACCAAAAAGTGTCAAAATGAGCTGGGCCAAAAATAGAGGGTGTAGGCAAGAGAGGGGATTCTATTGCACTTGGTCCCATAATTTTTGGAGTCTCCAGTCAAAAGTTCTATTGGTTTAAAGTTTCCAGTAGGTTTCGGATTTTCAGGGGTTGAAAATTGGCTAAGTCCTTTTAGGGGTCTGACCACCTATAGTCGGGCGGTCCGACCGGCAGTCAGCAGGCAATCCGACCGCCCCGAGGGGCTGGGCCGGACCGATTGTCACTTGAACGTCGTCTTCGTGGCGGCGTTGTTCGTTGGTTAGGTCAAAGTCATGAGTTTCAGGGCATATGTATTGCATGATGCATGTTTTGACTAATATGGGTCAAGTTATGAAGAACTTGTTCCTAATTTCGGTTTACTTATCTATGGTTGTGCAGGTTGCTTGGTGGTCAACGACGGTCAACGGCGAGGAAGATCGGGACTAGGCTTGGAGAGCTGAGGTCAAGAACGATCGACGATGCCGGGTGAGGTCAATGACTCAAGCGTGACGCAAGATGGACAAGGGTGACTTATTAGCAAATCCGAGGCGCAAGATGGCGCTAGGTGATGAGGACATCCCTCCTTCGGATACACGTACTACACAAGACCTTCCAGATTTGGGTGTTGGACTACAAGGTCCTATGACAAGAGCTAGAGCACGTGACTTAATCTATCGTAAAATCGCTTCTAGGGTCGAGTGTATTATTTGAGAACTCTATGATGTCGCCTAATGGAGATGATTTACTTGTACTCGTAAATCTAGGATTACGACCACTTCAAGAAGGTCTACGACTCAGCTCAAGAAGGTCTCGACCACTTCAAGAAGGCCTACGACTGGTCAAGAAAGTCCACGACTGGCCCGCAAGGCCTACGACCACTTCAAGAAGGCCTACGACCAGATGACTCGCTGGGAGCACTCTACGACCAGAGAGGCGAGCACAAGACTGCTGGACACAATCTATGACCAAAGATAGCATGGACTCCTCAAGACCACCCTAGGACCACCCCACGACTAGATCTTCGACAAATACGCAACACAAGGTGTTGCGCCACCATTTTGGAAACTAATAAGACTTTGTAAACGTGACGAGATCGAGTCCGTGTTGTGTACGCCTCATCCCACGGCCAAGACAACCCTAGGTCGACCTCCTCACGCCCCCTATATATATACAAGAGCGCGTAGTTTAGAGGCGGGTTTTTCTTAGATTATTCTGCCAACTGCAGTTTCGCCGATTATCGGTTTGAGGAACCCCACTTGTAAACTTCATCTATATCCGCAATACAATTCAGATTGCATCTACCTTGTTCTTGTGAGTTGCTTCGATTGCTTGCAGGAACAATAACCTTCGTGGTAAGGTCGATCGCGCAAGCGTGGTTGATAACGACAGCGCATGGTGTAGCGAATTGCGGGTGACGATCCGCTGGTCTAAGCCTCAAAGCGCCAACGCCCTCACGATTTAACCAAATCGAACCTATCGGAAGATCGGGCCGTGACTCATCAAGTGGTATCGAGCTAAGGTTGCCCGTTAGGTAATTTCGTTTATCCCCTTTTTTGTGAGTTTTGTTCCATCACCTAGAGTCCAGAAAATTGCCCTACAAAAAAATTTTAGATCGTAATTATTCCGCTGTCCAAACCACTTTGTGCCTTCGCAATTGTGTTTTCAGTTTCGCGTTGTTGAATTCGAGTCCATCGTCGGTGTCTTTGTTGCTGGTCTAGTCGTCGTAATCTAGTTTCTAGCGTCGAGTCTTTGCTGTGTCGATCATCTAGACACCCCCCCAAAAACGACTACAACACCACCCCTATACGACCACAACACCACCCCCATACGACCACCTACTCGGATTCGGCTTCTCCACCTGGTCGGAAACGAACGCCTGGTCGGATTCGACCAACCACTCATGTCCGACAACCCTATTTATTATCTTGTTGCTCTCGGACACCCCACCACCTAGTCGAAAACAATCGACTAGTCGAATTTTTCCCATAGCTAAAGTTCAGAGAGAGAGAGAGAGAGAAGGGTTTTGAAGAGTTTTGATTACCTTTGTACCCCTGCTCTCCGGAAAAAGTTTGTGACCCATATATATCCATAGACCCAGAAAAGGGTTTTGAAGAGTTTTGAGTCAAGGTCACATTCGCAAAAAAAAAAAGAAAAGGAAAAAAGAAAACCCTAGGTTGGGTTTTTGCTGTCCAAAAAAAAAAGAAAAAAAAAGAAAGAAAACAAAGAGTGCAAAAAAAAAGAAGAAGAAGAAAAGGAGTTGCTTTGTGATTTTGGATCCGATTGTGTTTGTATCTACCCTATCCTTCCGTTTGCTTGAGCTAGTTCTAGGAACGCGTTTGGGCCAAAGAATCGTGATTTAGTACAAGTGGACTTTATTCAGCTTTGCTAATCTGATTTCATTATTGCTATTCCTTGCTACTAAACATTGCCTATCCGAACTCCACATACTTTCGCCCTCGATTGATCCTCGATTCGCCTCCGCCGTGATCGTACATCCCACCTTCGCCGATCGTACCACCCGCCGCAATTTGGTAAGAAACTCATAAGAGCTTGGTAAGACGCTTGAGAGTGTGATTCCACCTCCACCACCTAATAGTGATAGGGATAATACCTTTGTGTTGTCTTTTGTCTCCTACTAACCATGTCGTGAAGGATTGATGCGCAAGAGTGTATTTTGAGGGAAGAGCTCATGACGCTATTGGATGAACAACGCACTACCGTTAATGAGGACATCGATAGGAAGCTTCAAGCTACCACGATCACATTACAACGCTCAATCAACGATAGTATTACGGCGCCACTACACGCCTCGAAAGAATGGTGAATCAACCACCAAACGTTGGTCGTGGAACCTCATGGTGCAGCCCATGACCATGAGTTTGATAATGATAATGAGATGCACGACCACGACGCCTTTGATGCACGATAACGAACCTACCGAACTTCAACCGTCAAGGTATGAGAGGTAACAATTTTCAAAGAACATAATGCCCATGATGATCCATATGCTAAAGTCAAGTTCACTATACCATCTTTTGGGTGCTTATGATGCGTAAATATATCTAGATTGGGAGATGACTAGAGAACAAAATTGAATGCTCACTTAGTTCCCAAGTGCATAGAGTTAGGCAAGCCACAAGTGAATTTAAAAACTTTGCCATCATTTGGTGGAATAGGGTTTGCACCAAGGATTAGCGCCTACTACGTGGGATGGTTTAAAGGTTGCTATGCGTAATGATTTGTCCCACCTTCTTTTAAACGTGATTTGCGTAATAAATTGCAGCGCTTAAATCAAGGTAATAGATCCGTAGAAGAATATTATCGGGAGCTACAAATTAGCATGTTGCGCTGTGATATTATTGAGGATGAAGAAGCTGCAATAGCACGCTTTAATGGAGGATTAAGACGTGAAATTCGTGACATAGTGGATTACAAAGAATACGATAATGTCCCTAGATTGTTCCAACTTGCATGTTTGGCAGAAAAAGAATTGCAGGGACGACAACAGAGGCCAAGGAACAATTTTGGGAGCATGTCTACACCACGACCATCTTGGGGGCAAGCCAAAACACCCTCACTTTCAGCTACACTGCCTCGCCTCCCTCGAGTAGGGTGCGTTCAGCAAAGACCTCCGACCACATCACATGCACCGAGGTAAGCAAGCCTACTAGTGTACGTGCTCCACCAAGAGTTCTTCCTCGGTTGCTTCCACCGGTCGTACCACCGGATTATTTGCCACCGTTGCAAGGGAATGGGACACGCCATGAAGGATCGCCCAAGTCACGAGCATACCTTGCCACTACAGACGGTGGATATGTAAGTACTAGTTATATTGAGGATGAATATGTACTTGCAGCTAACATTGCAGGTGGAGGAGACGAGATGCATAAAGATGCCGATGGTGTAGAGGAGCAAGTAGTCACTGCTGACACCGAGTATCATATGAGCCTTGTTATGCAACGAGTGCCGAGCGCACAAGTGGAGAGAGCGAGCAAAATCAACTAGATAACTTGTTTCAAACCAGATTTCTTGTGAAGGACAGAGCCTCGCAGAGTCATCGTTGATGGAGGGAGTCTGCAACAACCTTGCAAGCTCCGAGATGGTCGAGAAGCTTGGCTTGACCACACAACCCCACCCACGTCCCTACTACATCCAATGGTTCAATTCGTGTGGTAAGTTAAAGGTAAACAAAGTTGTGAACGTGCAATTTTCAAATGGTAAATACAAAGATAGTTCGACTTTGATATAGTACCGATGCAAGCCTCGCTTTTTATTGCTCTCAGAGGCCTTGGATATATGACAATGATATTTTGCACCATGGTAGAGCTAATACCTACTGCTTACACAAGGGCAAGAAGATTAAGTTATTGCCTTTGACACCAACCGAGATTTTGAAAGATGAAGAAGAGCGCTAAAAATGAAAGAAAACCGATAAGCATGATTCTCAAAATTAGCAAGTAGCAAAACGTGTTTTCCCACCTAAAAGGGAGAAAGTGGCGCCTAGTCCTAAGTCCGAGGGGATTAAATTGAAGGGATGTGTTATGATTGCCACTAAATCTGAACTTGCTAAAATTTGTGATAATGAGTTGCCATGCTATGCTTTGATATGCAAAATGCCTTATACTCGCTTGAGGATATAGCTAGCTCTTTGCCTCCTCGCATGCTAACCTTTTGCAGAGTATGTGGATGTATTCCCACCGAGGTACCCTGGATTACCACCTATTCGAGGGATAGAGCATCAAATTGATTTGATCCCAGAGCGACTTTGCCAAACCGTCTTGCATATAGGACCAATCCAGAGGAGACTAAGGAAATTCAATGACAAGTCCAAGATCTTCCGGACCGTCGACGTAAGAGAAAGCCTTAGTCCTTGTGTTTGCTCCAGCTTCTTTTGGTTCCTAAGAAAGACGGTAGTTGGCGATGTGTGTTGATTGCAGAGCCATTAATAACATTACTATAAGGTATCGCCATCCTATCCCAAGGCTAGACGACATGCTAGATGAATTGAGTGGTTCTATTATTTTCACAAAGATTGACTTGCGGAGTGGTTACCACCAGATTAGAATGAAATTAGGAGATGAATGGAAAACGCTTTTAAAACTAAGTTCGGATTATATGAGTGGTTAGTGATGCCTTCGGTCTAACTAATGCACCTAGTACTTTTATGCGCTTGATGAACGAGGTTTTACGCCCTTTCATTGGAAAATTTGTGGTGGTTTACTTTGATGATATCTTGATTTATAGCAAGTCACATGAGCTACATTTGAATCATATACGTGCTGTTTTTAATGCTTTGAGAGACGACGCTTGTTTGGTAACCTCGAAAAGTGCACCTTTGCACCGATCGAAGGCGCTTTCTTGGATATGTTGTGACACCACAGGAATTGAGGTGGATGAGACAAAGATTGTAGCCATCCAAAGCTGGCCGACACCGACCATCGTGTGTCACAAAGCGAGCTTCCACGGCCTTGCCGGATTCTATCGGCGTTTTGTGCGGGATTTCAGCACCTTTGCCGCACCATTGAATGAATTGACAAAGAAAGGAGTGCCTTTCCAATGGGGACTGCAAGAAGAGAAGGCATTCAACTTGTTGAAAGAGAAGCTCACCCAAGCACCCCTACTCCAACTCCCGATTTTGGTAAGACTTTTGAGATTGAATGTGGCGCTAGCGGATTGGAATAGGTGGTGTATTGATTCAAGAAGGTAAACCTACGCATATTTTAGCGAGAAACTAAATGGGCCTAGTTTGAATTATTCCACCTATGACAAAGAATTGTATGTTTTAGTTCGTGTGCTTCAAACTTGGCAACATTATTTATGGCCCAAAGAATTTGTTATACATTACGATCATGAATCGCTAAAACATATTAGAAGTCAAGCTAAACTGAATAAACGACATGCTAATTGGGTAGAATTTATTGAGTCGTTTCCATATGTCATAAAGCATAAGAAAGGTAAGGACAATGTGATTGCTTGATCGCTCTCTAGACGTTATACCATGTTATCTCAACTTGACCATAAGATTTTTGGTTTGGAGGCCATTAAGAGTTTATATGTCACCGATTTTGACTTTAAGGAAGTGCTTGAACATTGTAAAGAAGGGAAGATATGGAATAACTATGTGTCAATGATGGTTTGATCTATCGTGCTAACAAGCTATGCATTCCAACTAGCTCTGCTCGCCTTTTGTTGTTACAGAGGCATATGGAGGAGGTTTGATGGCGATTTTGGAGCAAAAAGATGAAGATGTCTGACCACCCACTTCTTTTGGCCAAAGATGAGGCGTGATGTCGAGCGCTACGTGGCTCGCTGCACTACATGCAACAAAGCTAAGTCCCGTCTCAATCCACATGGACTTTATATGCCTCTTCCTATTCCTAGTGCCCCTTGGGAGGATATTTCTATGGATTTTGTTTTAGGATTGCCTAGGACAAAGAGGGGGAGAGATAGTATATTTATCGTAGTGGATCGATTTTCTAAAATGGCACATTTTATATCTTGTCACAAGAGCGATGATGCTACAAACATAGCTGATTTGTTTTTCAGGGAAATCGTTCGCTTACATAGAGTGCCCAATACTATTGTTTCGGATCGCGATGCGAAGTTTTTGAGCCACTTTTGGAGATCGCTTTGGAATAAATTGGGGACAAAGCTGCTGTTTTCTACTACGTGTCATCCCCAAACTGATGGACAAACGGAGGTTGTCAACCACACATTATCCACCATGTTGCGGGCTGTTTTAAAGAAGAACTTGAAGATGTGGGAAGAGTGTTTACCACATATTGAGTTTGCTTACAATAGGTCAGTACACTCCACCACCAAGGTAAGTCCGTTTCAGGTAGTGTATGGTTTTAACCCCCATGCTCCTATTGATTTACTACCTTTACCAACCTCTGAAAAAATAAATCTAGATGCTAAGAAGCGTGCTGCATTTATTCTCAAGTTGCATGAGACCACTAAAGAGAATATAGAGCGTATGACTGAAAAGTATAGGGTTGCTGGAAATAAAGGTAGGAAAGTTGTCAAAATAGAACCGGGTGATTTAGTTTGGGTTCATTTGAGAAAGGATAGATTTCTGGAATTAAGAAAATCAAAGTTGATGCCTAGAGCTGCAGGACCGTTTAAGATAATTAAGAAGATAAATGATAATGCATATCAGTTAGAATTACCTGCAGATTTTGGGGTTAGCCCCACATTTAACATTTCAGATTTGAAACCATACGTGGGAGAAGAAGATGAGCTTGAGTCGAGGACGACTCCAATTCAAGAAGGGGAGTATGATGAGGACATCCCTCCTTCGGATACACGTACTACACAAGACCTTCCAGATTTGGGTGTTGGACTACAAGGTCCTATGACAAGAGCTAGAGCACGTGACTTAATCTATCGTAAAATCGCTTCTAGGGTGAGTGTATTATTTGAGAACTCTATGATGTCGCTTAATGGAGATGATTTACTTGTACTGTAAATCTAGGATTACGACCACTTCAAGAAGGTCTACGACCAGTTCAAGAAGGTCTACGACCACTTCAAGAAGGCCTACGACCAGTTCAAGAAGGTCCACGACCAGTTCCGCAAGGCCTACGACCACTTCAAGAAGGCCTACGACCAGATGACTCGTTGGGAGCACTCTACGACCAGAGAGGCGAGCACAGTACTCGTTGGACACAATCTATGACCAAAGATAGCATGGACTCCTCAAGACCACCCTAGGACCACCCCACGACTAGATCTTCGACTGTAAATACGCGACACAAGGTGTCTTTGCGTCACCGCTTTGGAAACTAATAAGACTTTGTAAACGTGACGAGATCGGAGTCCAGTTGTGTACGCCTCATCCCACGGCGCACAACCCTAGGTTGACCTCCTCACGCCCCCTATATATACAAGAGCCCGTAGTTTAGAGGCGGGTTTTCTTAGATTATTCGCCAATCTGCAGTTTACGATTATCGGTTTGAGGAACCCCACTTGTAAACTTCATCTATATCCGCAATACAATTCAGATTGCATCTACCTTGTTCTTGTGAGTTGCTTCGATTGCTTGCAGGAACAATAACCTTCGTGGTAAGGTCGATCGCGTGCAAGCGTGGTTGATAACGACAGCGTATGTGTAGCGAATTGCGAGGTGACGATCCGCTGGTCTAAGCCTCAAAGCGTCAACGTCCTCACGACGAACCAAATCGAACCTATCGGAAGATCGGGCCGCCGTGACTCATCACTAGGTGAAGCTGTTTAGGTCAAAAGGTTAAAGACAGCGCTTTGCAAAGCGTGCGTGTGTGACCCGTTTGTTATGGGACTTAACGGGAGCCCGATACGATCAAACTTCTAGAAGGTCTAAGCCTCCACTATAAATAGGAGAGGGTGGTGGCTGCACCACCTCTTGACCCTCTTTATATTAGCAAACCCTAATTTTGTTTAGGGAGAGCTAGGCGTGGAGGCTAGGGTTCTTGAAGGTTTGATTGGATTTTCGTACTCTTGGATCAACCACTGATCCTTGATGGAGTGGGTATAATCCAGCATCAATCACATTTTAATCTATGCAAGGTTTGCTCGAGATAAGTCTCTTTTCGTTCTTGCTCTCAATTTTATGATTTTAGGGCTTTCATTGATCCACGAGTTTTTGCTTGATATCGTCACGTGGATTAGCTTCCTGTGGTGTGTGGGAACTCATCTAGGATCTTCGTGATCATCAATAACCCACGAGTAAGCGATTGGATCTAGTTTTCACTTTTGCTCGTTTTTAGACCTTTCTCCAATCAGATCATAAAGAATTTTAGTTTGTCCAAGAATTATCATAACTGTTGATTGGAATAGGTCCTTAATATCATAGATAAGGTGTATACCAAGTTTCCTGAAGTTTGGAGTTGAGAATCAAAAGTTAGATCTATTTGCAACTTCGTCATCGAGGTCGCTTCTTGCTGTTCGAGGAACAGCGGTCGATCGCCTGAGGGCACCGGCGACCGATTTGGTCGTGAGCTCGATGACCACTAACACAAAGGGTCGGACCGCCAAGATCGATTTGTCCTTTAGCTTGTGTTGATTTTTATCGATTATTTAGGGGTAAATTGATTCAATACTAGTCTTCCACTGATCGGTATATTGATCTTCATAGCTTCCTCATAGCTATTGGAGTGAAATTATGTTGAATTCATAATTTGTGAAAAAGTGAGCGTGCTCCTATTCACCCCCCCCCCCTCTAGTCGCCTTTTCGGTGCAACAAATGGTATCAGAGCCCGGTTAGTTCAATCTTGATCTTAACCGGTCACTGAACTTAGGCGATGGATAAGTTCTCCACTAAACCGCATATCTTCGATGGGCACGACTAGGCCTATTGGAAGAATCGTATGCGAGTATTTCTTGAGAGCGAGGGACAAGCTATATGGGTCGTTGTTCGATCCCCGCTCATTATTCCCGAGGAAGAGTACCTCAGGCACTTGTCACTTCCTAGGCATTTCCCTTGTATCTTGGTCTTCTAGGAAGCAGTCCTCTGTTGCACAATCCACTACTGAAGCTGAATATGTAGCTACTGCTAGTTGCTGTAGTCAGATTTTGTGGATGGTAACCACTCTTAAGGATTATGGGTTAAATTTTGCTAGTGTTCCTCTTTTCTGCGATAACACTTCTACTATTAACATTGCTAAGAACTCTGTGCAACACTTCAGGACTAAGCACAAAGACATTCGCTATCACTTCCCTAGAGACCATGTCGAAAAAGGTGATATTATGCTATACTTTGTGGAGTCCGAGGCTCAACTGGCTGATATCCTCACCAAGCCGTTAGACCCAACTAGGTTTGCCACCTTGAGAAGCGAGTTAGGGGTAATTTATCCCTTTGGGTTGGTTTGAGGGGGAGTTCGATCTTTTCTGATCTTACCTTGTTCTTTTGATCTTTTCTTGTTCTTTTCTGAATTTTTTGATCTTTTTGAACTTTTTAGGTTTTTAGGCTTTTATTGCATCTCATTGTATCATATTGCATTCATATGAAAAATTCAACAAATGGTATGAAAAATCCAAGTCATATTCAAAAAGATGCATTGTAATGAAAGTTTTTCTAGTTATCTTTTAAGATTGATGAAGCTTTGCCTATTACCCTTTGGAGCTTGAGTATTTCAATCCTTGCTCAATGTCATGTCTAGTTCTTTGACTTGCTAGAATTATCATGATTCTACATGTGTAGCTAAGTCTTTGGTATATGAGCTATAACTCTAAAAACAACTCGAACTAAAAATTGCAATTTGTGGATGTTTTAGCGAGTTGCGCAATTAGTGCTCCTTTTGTGACATTGACCCTGTCAGAATTGCTTTGTTAGCTCTTTATCTAAAATTGACCATTACATGAGCTTCTAGTGCTCTTGAGATTCTAAAAACTGCTCTTGTGAAACATTTAAAATCAAAAGATTGTCTTATGCTTAAATTGTGCCAAACTACTCTTACGAGACTGCTTGTCAATAACATGAACTTGGAGATAGTTTGATGAACCAACGATCTCATGGGGACTGCTTGTCAGAAATGACATGAACCTCAAGATTTGTCACCCTGGTAGAAGCTTAGAAAGAGTTTGTGGATGGCTCCTAGTCCAGGATCTTCTTTACTAAGATATACCTTTAATCAACTTCTGGTCGAAGCTTAGGATGATTTTGTGGATAGCTCCTAGTCCAGGATCTTGTCACTAAGTTAGATCATTAGTCAACTTCAATATTCAGTGCAAATGAAAATTTGTTGAAAAATGGGCATTTGAGAAAATTTGAGCAAAATGATTCAATACAGGACCCGATTGTCTCTAATATGGTATTTGTTAGCTTTTTTATCTTACGTTGACATTTTGACATGGCCAGTTTCATTTTAGGATCCCTGTTGATGAACTTGCTGAGTTTGAAGCTGTGCTTAAATTGATCAAATATATTGTTTTACTTTTGAGCATTTGTGCTTAGCTTTGATATATATGTCTTATCATGATCTTGCTAGCGCTGTCAGGCTTGATATGTTGTTTGTGCAATATTAGAGATGCTAGCTTGTTCTTTTGGGTAATCTCCAAAGCTTCTTGTAATCAAAAATGAAAAATACCAAAATGAAGCCACTCCATTGCACTTCATGCATACTCCTTCTTATGCTTCTTATGTTTTGCTTTTCTCTTTATTCTGTATTTGTTATCTCTGGATGAGAGGAAGGCGTGATTCATTGATGACTCTATTGTCAAAGGGGGAGAGTTTTTGGAGAAGATGGATATTTCAATATTATATATCTGTGGATATCATGTGGATATTATCCAGATCTTAGGATGATGTGACAATTGGCAATGGTGTTTACGGTTTGTCGTTTCACGAGTTTTCGACAAAGTCTCAGGCATTCTGGATAGGGGCGGTCCGACCGGTCCCAAATCGGTCGGACCGGCCATGTGCGGCGGTCGGACCGGCCCTGACAAAAAATGGTCAGAACAGGCTGGGCCAAAAATAGGTGCTGTAGGCAAGTGAGGGGATCCCAATGCACTCGGTCTCATAATTTTTGGAGTCTCCAGTAAGAAGTTCTATTGGTTTAAAGTTTCCAGTAGGTTTCGGATTTTCAGGGGTTGAAATTCGGCTAAGTGCCTGGTGGCGGTCCGACCGGCTCACAGGGAGCGGTCAGACCGGTTTCTACTTGAACGTCGGCCTACTTCGTGGCGATGTTGATTTGTTAGGTCAAAGTCATTGGTTTCATGGCATATGATTTGCATGATGCATGTTTTGACTAACATGGGTCAAGTTGTGAAGAACTTGTTCCCGAAATTCGTGTTTGCTTGTCTATGGTTGTGCAGGTTGCTTGGTGGTCAACGATGGTAAACGGCGAGGAGGATCGGGACTAGACTTGGAGAGTTGAGGTACAGAACGATCGACGATGCCGGGTGAGGTCAATGACTTAAGCGTGACACAAGATGGACAAGGGTGACCTATTGGCGAATCCATGGCGCATGGTGAAGCGGTTTAGGTCAAAATGTTAAAGACGGCGCTTTGCGAAGTGTGCGTGTGTGACCTGTTTGTTAGTGGGCCTTAACAGGAGCCCAATGGAGTCAAACCCTAGGAGTTCTAGGCCACCACTATAAATAGGAGGAGGTGGTGACTGCACCATCTATTGTTTTTACCTCTCGCCTTTTTATGTTTCAGAACCCTAATTGGCTTAGGGGAGTTGAGGAGGAGGCTAGGGCTCTTTATGGTTTGAGGTGATTTTTGTGATCTTGGATTGACCTCTGATCCATGATGGTGTGGGTGTAATCCAGTATCAATCACGAATTTAATCTATGCAAGGTTTGCTTGAGATAAGTCTCTTTTCGTTCTTGCTTTCAATTTCGTGATTTTAGGGCTTTCATTGATCCGCGAGTTTTTGATTGATTATTTCACGTGAATTAGCTTGCTGTGATATGTGTGAATCTATCTAGGATCATCTTGATCATCAATCACTCACGAACAAGCATTAGAATCAAGTTTTCGTTCTTGCCCGGTTTTAGACCCTCTGTTACTCAATTGACAACTGTTCAAGATCTATCCAAGAATTATCATTATATTCGATTGGAATAGGTCCTCAATAGCATAGAGAAGATGTGTGCAAAGTTTCGTGAAGTTTGGAGTTGAGAATCAAAAGTTAGACCTAATTGCAACTTCGTCATCGGGCTGTTTTTACTGTTTCAAATCGGTTCTGGAGCCTGCCGGTCAGACCGCCCATCATCACCGGTCCGACCGATTTGGCAGCGGTCCGACCGCCAGTATAACAGCGGTCCGACCGGTTGGGTCCATAGGTCAGACCGCTAGTGCTCTGTGTTGCTTTAATCTTTGATGATTTTATCATATTGCTTAGGGGATTAATTTGAATTCAATACTAGTCTTCCGCTGTACTGGTATATTGATCTTCATAGCTTCCTAATAGCTATCGGAGTGAAATTGTGTTGAATTCATAATTTGTGAAAAAGTGAGCGTGCTCCTATTCACCCCCCTCTAGTCGCCTTTTCGGTCCAACAAGTGGTATCAGAGCACGGTTAGTTCACTCTTGATCTTAACCGGTCACTGAACTTTAGGCGATGGATAAGTTTTCTACTAAACCGCATATCTTCTATTGGCACGACTATGCCTATTGGAAGAATCGTATGCGAGTCTTTCTTGAAAGCAAAGGACCAGCAATATGGGATGTTGTTTGATCCCCGCTCATTATTCCTGAGGTTGCAACTCCTGCTTCTGCAATTCTTTTGGCTAACAACAACAAGGCCAAGAACCTTTTATATGGTGCGCTTGGTAGACAAGAATATGATAGGATTTGTAATTTTGCGACTGCGCACGAGATTTGGAACACCCTCGAAACCTATCATGAGGGTTCGTCCCAAATTAAGAAAGTGCGCCAAACAATCTATAAGCGTGATTATAACAAATTTGAGATGCGTCCTGGAGAGAGCATCGATGACATTTTCAGTCGCTTTAATAAAGTGATTAATCAGATGAAAGCTGTTAATATTGAATATTCTCAATCTGAAAATGCCACCCATCTCTTGGCTGGAATCAACACCAAGGAGTGGGAGATGAAGGCTACTGCTATAGAGGAAAATGTTGATCTTTCGAGTCTTACTTTAGAATTGCTTTATAGTAAACTCAAGACTCATGAAATTAAAAGAGTTGATCATCCCAAGAAAGACAATTTAGCTTTGGTAGCAGATCCTCTCAAAAAGGCTTGTGATGATTCTTTTGAATCTTCTTCTTGATTTTCATTTGCTTGTTTATCTGCTATTCATGAAGAGGAACTTGAGAATATCCCTGAGGTTGAGTTAGCCATTTTAGCTAAAAAATTCACACGGGCTTACAACAATGTGAGAAATAAAAAGAGAGGTGGTCCTGTTACTTGCTATGAGTGTGGAGAGCTCTACACATCCGGGCCAATTGCCCCAAGCTAAAAGGTAAGGGCAAGCACAGGGAGGAGAAGACAGCCTGGAAGAAGCCTCAGGAGAACAATTCTGAGTATGATGCTGTCAAGCTCATAAAGGCCGCTCACCGGGTCCTTGCCGCTTTTGGAGAGCAATCCGTGAGCGATGTGGACTCCGGGAGCGAGGAGGACAAGGAGGAGAAGACCCCTCAAGGCAAAAAGAAAGGGAAGGCCAAGGACTTCACTAGCATGTGCTTCATGGCTGACACTGACGACATTGATGATGATGAGGTATCTTTTTCTTATGATGAGCTTTCTGCTAAATATGATTCCATATATGAGCAACTGCTTAGTCAAGATGAAGCGCTAGAATTTGTCATGACTAAAAATAAGAAACTAGAGTCTAAAATTGGTAAACTGAAACTAGAACTTGCAAATGTTAAGACTCTTGAACCTGATGAATGTTTATCGTGTCATGATATGCACTCAAAATTGGCTAAACTGTAATCTGCTCACAATATTGCTTTGCAACAACTTGAAAATGCTAGAACCGAGCTAATTGAAATTAAATCTGCTCCTTGTGAAAAATGTTTAGAATCTAGCAAATTGATTACTTCTGATGTGATTGATTCTAGCCCTTGCACTTCATGCTTAGAAAAAGAACGTGAAATCAAAGATATTTTAGAAGCTGCTAGAGTCAAATATGCTAAGCTTAAGGACAATATTGAAAATACTATTTGTGCTTCTTGTTCTGCTCTTAAGCTTGAAATTGCTTTATATAAGAAGAAATCTGTGGATAAAACTTGTGATACTTGTATTAACTTGAGAAAAGAAAATGCTTACCTTCATGATACATTAGAAAAATTTTCTAAAGGTAAGAACAGTTAAACATGATTCTTGACAAGTCTAAAACCCCTTATAAGAAGCAAGGTTTAGGATTCAATTCTTTTCAAGATAATTCAAAGCCAAAAGTCATTCAAGTCTTGGAAAAAGATTTAATTGAATTCAAAACCCAACCTGCAAAAACATCTTTTAAATCTGCAGGTTTTGCCCAACCGTGTGTTAACTCAAAGGGTGCTTCTTCTAGTGGTACCAAGTACCATTGCACTTATTGCAAGAAAAGTGGGCACTTGATTGAGTTTTGTTGGCGTAGGTTGAAAAATGATAAGAAACATTTTGCTAGTAGTTTATCCACTCAATCTAAAGCTTTTATGAGACATGGTATTTTTGAAAAGAATAAACCTGGGTTAGGATTTGTTTCACATGCTTATCATCATGCTCCTAGACAGGATAATTCTCATGTTCGTGTGACCATTACTCATGATAGGAATGCAAATAGAATCAAGGATAACACTTCTGCTTTGCATACTACTCGCAGACATGTGTCTCAGTACTGGGTTCCCAAGTCTTGTTTAACTAACCCCAGTATCGAGACACATCGTTCTTCTGTGCCTTGATTTTCAGGATTGCCACGAAAAGAGGAAGGGCACGTGCTTTGTCGACTCCGGTTGTTCACGTCATATGACCGGAGACTCAAGATGGTTCACCTCCTTCACGCGGTCGACGGGTTTCAAGCATCTCCGAGAACTTCCCATCGCCAGGCTTTTAAGCTCATATTCAGGTATTTACACTATACTCTCCTTGTATGGCATTTGATATTCCTGTTCCTTATCTTTATCCATTTGGGGGTTTTTCTTATCCTATTTGTGCGGGTTGTCGGTTAGATAGGAAGAGTACCTCAGGCGCTTGTCACCCACTAGGCACTTCTCTTGTCTTTTTTATTTTTTCCTCACCATATCTTTAGACCCAACTAGGTTTGCCACCTTGAGAAGCGAGTTAGGGGTATTTTATCCCTATGGGTTGGTTTGAGGGGGAGTTCGATCTTTTCTGATCTTACCTTGTTCTCTTGATCTTTTATTGTTCTTTTTGTGAACTTATTGTTCTTTTTGAACTTTTTAGGTCTTTAGGCTTTTTATTGCATCTCATTGTATCATATTGCATTCATATGAAAAATACAACAAGTGGAATGAAAAATCCAAAAAGATGCATTGTAATATAAGTTTTTCTGCTTATCTTTTAAGATTGATGAAGCTTTGCCTATTACCCTTTGGAGCTTTAGTATTTCAATTCTTGCTCAATGTCATGTCTAGTTCTTTGACTTGCTAGAATTATCATACTTTTACATGTGTAGCTAAGTCTTTGCTATATGAGCTAGAATCTTAAAACAACTCGAATTTAAAAAAAATTGCAATTTGTGGATGTTTTAGCGAGTTGCGCAATTAGTGCTCCTCTTGTGACATTGGCCCTGTCAGAATTGCTTTGTTAGCTCTTTGATCTAAAATTGACCATTACTTGAGCTTTTGTGTTCTTGAGATTCTAAAAACTGCTCATGTGAGAAATGAAAAATCAAGATTGTCTTATGCTTAAATTGTGTCAAACATTCTTACGAGACTGCTTGTCAATGACATGAACTTGGAGATAGTTTGATGAACCAGACGATCTCATAGGGACAGCTTGTCAGAAATGACATGAACCTCAAGATTTGTCGACCTGGTAGAAGCTTAGAAAGAGTTTGTGGATGGCTCCTAGTCCAGGATCTTCTTTACTAAGATATACCTTTAATCAACTTCTGGTCGAAGCTTAGGATGAGTTTGTGGATGGCTCCTAGTCCAGGATCTTGTCACTAAGTTAGATCATTAGTCAACTTCAATATTCAATGCAAATGAGAAAAATGTTGACAAATGGACTTTTACAAAATATTGAGCAAAATGATTCAATACAGGTGTAACAGCCCAAAATTTCAATTTCAGTTGAAAACAAGACTTTAATTATTTTTGTGGATTTTCTGGAAATTTTAAAAGCTTTTCCCTAAGTATTTTAAAGCTAAAATAATTTATGTGCAAAATCTATTACCAACTAAAAGTTGGAATTATCTTATTTAAGTCCAGAATGCCTCATAGAATTTCTGTGAATTTTCTCAAAATTTTTGGACTTTATTTACTATTTTCTAATGCCTATTTGAATTTCTGAAATTAAATCAATTGAAAAAGATTTAAAAATCCATTGCAACAAGATCGGGCGAAGCTCAAAGACTGCGCACGCCCCGACAATCCTCCCGCGCTGATTAATGCGGGCCGTCCGATCGAAATCGGACGGCCGACATCAATCCATCCCGCGCCCTCTCTCCCTCTCTCTGTCTCGCCGACAGGTGGGCCCCACCAGCGTCGTCTTCCTCCTCGCCTCCTTCTTCCCCGCGCGACGCCGCCATTACCGCTTCTTCATTTGCCGCCATCAAGTCCGCGATTCCTTCCCTCTTCACTCGCCATCATGCGCGTTAACGACGCCAGCTTCCACCGCGTTCATTCCCGCCATTACCCCCCTCTTAACCCCCGGTAACGCCCCCGCGCCTGGCTCCGCCGCCATTAACGCCGCGCGCTAACCTCGCCTCCCGGCCTCCCCCTCGCCTATAAAAGGTGCCCCCGGTTGCGCACTCTCTCCCGCATCTCATTCCCCCGCCTCCCGTAACCTCGCTCACTCTCAATCATCGGCAATTGGAGTTTCCCTCTCGGCGGCCGAAGCTTCATCTTCCCCGATTCCGGCGCCGGCAAGCCTTCCCGCCACCCGTCGCACCATCGGCTTGATGCGCGCCGCGATCCCTGCACCCTCCTCGTCTCCTGAAGATCGCCGGAGCTCTACTTCCGCCGTAGACCGAACCTTCTCGCCGCCACTCGCCGACGCCGATGACCTTCCGACCACTCTCCGCCGCCACCAGGTAGCGCCCTCGCATCAGTATCGTCTCCTGAGCATTTTGCGCACCTCACCAGAGCTCGCCGCGCCGCCGTTCGCCGGTACCATTGGAACCCGAAGCCTCCCTCTCCGGCCGCCGCGTGGTCGCCACCTCAGCCACACCAAGACCACTCACCCCTCATCACGTGCGTGGCGTACGTGGGCGCCAAGATGACCGCGACGCCGCGCCCTGACACTACCCCTCGCCTTGCTGCGTGCACCGAGTCCACTGTGAACTTGAAAGCGTCGTGGACTAAGTCCACGATCGCGGGCCCACATGTCGATCTCTGAGAACAAGATCACGACGCATGCTTGCGCAATAATTGGAATTTTCTTTAGAAATTTAATTCGAATTCTAAATTCGATTTTAGGATTTAATTTAGGTTTTAAACTTCCGTAAGCTCGTATTTCTTCATACAAACTCGATTTGAATTCAAACGAAATCTAGCTAACTAAACCAAAATTATTTAATTTGGAGTTAATTTGAATTTTCATTTGAATTTATTTGAGTTCATTTGAATTCGCTTGAATTTGAAATATTCTCACGTATAGATTTTGACGACTCAGGAGCTTGACCCTCATCAAGAAGTAGAATACTGTGAATTTGAACAAGGCAAGTTACACCATTGACCATTTTGCCCCAATATTTAAAATTATTTAATTTCATTTTAAATTATTATTGCATGCATAATTATATTTAATTATTTTAAATTCCTGTTTTAAATACTTAATTATTCCAATTCCTTTGTATAGCCACATTTGAATATCAGATACCAATTCCTTTTCACCTTAGTCAAATGAATTTAAAAAAATAAATATATGCTTAGCAAATGCTTAGACCAGGAAATATTTGATTTTGGGAGAATTTAGCCAAGACTTCAAAATTTGATAAAAAGCCTATGACATTGTTATGTCATGGTGGACTTTTGCAAATATCTTTAAAAATTATAAATAAATAAAATGGTTTGTACTTGGGCAAAATTGGACCGTTGGTGGGTGCAGGATTATGCACGGGCTCGTCTGGTTAGGATTGAGGCCCAGGGTTATTATTGAAAGTTGCCCAAGTAGGTTAAGGACGGGCCTTTGAGCCGCATCTTGCAAAAGCTCCACCGTACTACCACATGTTCTGTATGGGCAGAACCAGGCTTAATAATTTATCTTACCTCATTATTGTTTATGCCATTTTTGTTGTGTGGGTGTCGGTTAGACTTTATTCCCACTTGGCGCAAGATGGGGTTTCCGGCAGGTGGTTAGCCTAATGGAAGTGAAACCTTAGCGGGCATATTGGTATTGAGGTAATGCATTGGAAACTGTAATACTCCGGAAATGGTTCGGTAAAAAGAAAGAGGTCGGAGAGAGTAAAAGAAATTGTTTTCGCGGAAAATTCCAATCTTCTGGGGTATACGTTATTACCAGTAACTGGGCCGCATTCATGACCAGTGTGGCCCAAGAGGGCCGGCCGGCCCATGTAGGGCCGCCAAAGGGGGCACCACTTCCCCCAACCCTAGTGCCTCCACCTCCTCCCTTGAGCCGCCTCCTCCCCTTGAGCCGCCCCATCTCCTCCCCACTCGGCACCTCCTCCTCCTAGGCACCTCCTCCCCATTGGTGGTTGCCATTGGTGATCCCCGGAGTTGCACCCCCCGGTCTTCCACGTGTACACCTTCGTTTCTTCCTCCGCCGGGCGTTTGCAAGCCACTCGGGATCGTGGAGTTGGGGCCGGCCAAAGAAGAAGAGGAAAAGTCTTCGGGAAGTTGATCCTCGTCGTTCTTCGGGTCTACAAGGGTAACGAGAGACCCCATCGCTGTTTGATTGCGTTAGAGTTGTCGGTACAGAAGGTTGTAACTCGGTTTTGGGTGTCTTAGAGGAAGAATTGGATGTCGTCGCCTTCTAGATATTTGTTCCTTATTTCATTAGCTTTCTTTTGGCACCTGGATCACGAATTTTCACCCAGTAGATTAAAAGTTATGACTGTTTTACTACGTACTGGTCTGTCTGTCAGAAATGTTGGGTATAGTCGGTTGCACCTAGGTTTTGATCTAGTTAGAGTCAGCATCAGGTCGGCCACCCAACTAGGTTTATGAAGATAATTTCACCATATTTCTAGGCTGATAAAAATCACTTTATTTGGATCAGTGGTTTAAAAGTTAGAGCCTTTTCTTTAGGGCTGTTCTGAATTCTGGGCAGACTGCAGTTAAAGTTTTTCATTGGATGGTTAGACCTCTGTATTGGCCGAATTAGAGTTTACCATCAACTAGAGTTTTGTAGCCAGTTAAGTTAAGAAAATTTGAGCACTGGTTTCAGGTCTTTTGGACTTACGGTTTTTATTTGGTGAATTGTCTAGTAAAACTGCCAGATTAGGGATAATTGAAATGTTTGGGTAAATTGATCAAATTGAACTTTTATTTGGTTAGTTTGGCTAGAGATTGAGAGAGGACACGTGTAGTATTGCCATATTCGTTTGCCCTCATTTCGATTATTTTATATTGTAGGCGGTGAAGCGGTGAGTGGAGGGGTATCTCAATTACCTCCCAACCTGCTCTGTGTGGCAAGCAAGTAATTTGTATTCTATGATTGATGCCATGTATGATGTGTGAATGAATGATTACATTTGTTCGTATTTGTAGAGGAATGCCATGTGTTCTTTTTATTTTTGAGTACTATTCAATATTGACATGGGATCACATCATGACATGCATACATTACTTTTGTAAGACCCATCAATTCCAGTATGGGCACTTGAAATCCCATCAATTCCAGGATGGGTACGTGAGTCCACCATTCCAATGTGGGCCACGTTACGTGAGTCCACCATTCCAATGTGGGCCACGTTGACTGATCGTGATGAAACGCTCTTCATACGATTACTTTAAGTGAACACCGACGGTGATTCACTCGTTATACCCAGATATGCCGCAATATGTCCATTCCCTTCAATGCACCATTCCACTTCATCCATTCATGAATTCGTTTCCAGTAAATGTTCCAATTATGATTGTGATATATTGTTCATAGTATGTTTGATTGTTACATACAGTTGCTTGCTGAGTCTTTGGCTCATTCTTGCTTTATTGTCTTATTTAGGTAAATGACAAGGAAGAATGATCTTGTGGAGGGTAGTACATCACGATGCACTCACTACCATATAGCAAACAATTTGAGGACTTTTACTGTCGTTAATTATGACTTGTGTGCATTGTAATAAGCCATCATGGCCTTGTTTACCATATCTTTCTGCATTGTTTACTTCCATTTCGTTGATTAAAACTTGAGGATGAATACTTGTTTCCGTATAATCTTAATACTTGCTTCACCTTATCATGCGTTTTGATGTTATTCAATTGAAGAGTAGTGGTTGTAGGTGACATCTTGACTTCCTTATAGTCAGGGTGTTACAGTTGGTATCAGAGCGGGCTTCAGGTCCGTGGTAATAATAATATTAAAATGACACACTGTGCACAATAGGAAGGGTTGGGTAAACCATTGTTTTCCGCAATTGCTTGGTTATGCTCCAATTATTATGTTCTTCAGTTCGTTGAGCTAAGTGTTTGGTTTTCTTTCTATTGCGTTGTTCATAGATGGCAAGAGGTAGAGGCCGTGGTCATGGTCGTCCACCGACCCGTAGTCGTGGTCGTGGCCGCGGTTCGGCAGCTACATCGTCTTCGTCTGAAGGGTTGGTCGGTCCGGTATCGAGGAGATTGCCTCACCGCGCCTCCGCTGTTGAGCCACCGCCGCAACAAACCGATCTCATTCGTAACCTATTAAGGAGAATAAACAACTCCGCCAACAATTGCAGCGCCATTCCTCGCGGATGTCGCACTGTGGCGGAACTCGTTGTCGCTCATCGCTCCACCCGAGGCTAGGATGAGCCTCCGTGAGTGGATGTCGCCGTCTGGACACTTTTGACGGAGCAGTACACCGTTCAGCCGCGGATCTGGTTGAGGTACATGGAGCGCCGCTTGGAGCCTTAGAGTCGCATCCGCGCAGAAGGCGCGATTTGTGGCCTTTCACCAAGGGCCATGCCGACATCTCGTGGGAAGGAGTCCTATCTTCCGTGACTCCAAAGACAGGTCTTGTTACTTGGGAGGTATTTGTGGAGAGGTTCAGTCACGCTTTATCCTCGACTCCTTCATCGAGAAGATGGAGCAATCACCCCGACCTTTGTGCAAGGAAAATGCTCAGATCGAGTATGAGGCCGGATTTAACAACTGTGCGCTTTGTCCCACCCGTGGCAAGTGATGATAAAGAGAAGGCTAAGAGGTTCGCGGGGCCTCAATCAGAGTATCGCCAGACTCGGGAGCAACAGTCTACGTGACTTTAGCTCGGTGGTTGAGCAAAGCTAGAGGATGGAGTTGGAAAGAGCTCCTTCGCCGCAAGGGCATGTTGCTAGTGGTTCTGCTGTTATCGTGGATCTGCAAAGGGCGGCGGAGTTTCGGTGGAGGTGGTGGGTCTTTTCACGACCCGCTAAGAGGTTTCAAAGAACCAACACTCCCGTCCGGTTCAAGAAGGGCGCCTTCTTCTTCGGCGCCACGTTCTTTATCTTTCGCCCCACAGTTGCGTCCTGTTCCAGGTCAGGGCATGAAGTGTTTTCGGTGTGGTGACGGGCATCGAGCTTCAGAATGTTCCTTCAAGGGAACATGCCAAGAAGTGGTCGGGAGGGCCACAAGTCCTCGGTGTGCAAGCGTAATCCAAACTAGTATCATCAAATGGGAGACCGTCCCAACAGCTTCTTCCTCCAGCTTCCACAGAGGTTCAGTTCAGACTCTGACAGCAGTTCCTGCACCACAGTATCCTCCAGCTTGGGTTCCACCTGCAGCTTTTACTCCGGCACCTCCTGCAGGGTTCTATTGGAATCCCACACCATCCGCACCTCCGCTGCTTGTTCCTCCAAAGAATTGCTGTTTCGCCGCAGCAGTGTCGTGCAGTGTCGGTCGTCTTGCACCGGCATCGTGGGTCTACGCCATGCCCACCCCTGAGACCTTGGGACGTCCTGATGTGGTGACAGGTACTTTACTTGTGGATTCGCATGATGCCTTTGTACTGTTTGATTCGGGGGCTACTTACTCGTTCGTGTCTTTGGAGTTTGTTAGAAAAGTGGGTTTGAGTTTTCAGCTTATTTCTGAGTCAGTGGTAGTCAGCTCCCAGAGGACTTATTTCTAGCTCTACCGTCATTCCGGTTGTTCTATACTTATTGATGATGAGGTTTTCACTGCGAATCTTATGGTTATTCAATTGGCACCATTCGATGTTATTCTGGGTATGGACTGGTTATTCCAATACCGTGCCAAGATTTGTTGTTTCTGGAAGACGGTGACCTTGCTGGCTCCTTCCGGTGAAGAACTGGTATTCCAGGGCAGCGCACCGTCTGATTCAGTATTTGTACTGGCTAATCTATTCCCTAGCCGTCGTGCTTCGACCATCGGATTACTTTGTTCCCTCAATGAGAAGACTGATTCTTCGCGGCGTATTGAGGAGATTCCAGTTGTGAAGGAGTTTTCCGATGTCTTTCCTATAGAACTTCCTGGAATGCCTCCGGTGAGGAAAGTGGAGTTCCGGATTGATCTTGTTCCGGGAACTCGGCCTTTGTCCAAGTCTCCTTACCGATTGGCTCGGCCATTTCAGATAGAATTGAAGAAACAATTGACGACCGTTGTCCAAAGGTATGATTCAACAGAGCGTACGCCTTGGGGAGCGCTGTTCTTTTATTAAGAAGAAAGATGGCACCGGCGATGTGCATAGATTATCGGGCGCTTAATCAGGCGACTGTGAAGAACAAGTATCCTTTGCCTCGCATTGAGGACCTTTTCGACCAGTTGAAAGGAGCTAAGATATTTTCCAAGATTGATCTCCAGTCGGGTTATAATCAGATTCGAGTTCGTGAGCAGGATATTGAGAAAACGGCTTTCTCTACGAGGTATGGTCATTATGAGTATAAAGTTATGTCTTTTGGACTAACGAATGCTCCTGCAGTTTTCATGGAAGCCATGAACAGTATGCTGCATCAATACCTTGATGATTTCGTTGTGGTATTCATAGATGATATCTTGATTTATTCCAAGACAGAGGAGGATCACACCCACCATTTGCGGTTGGTACTTGAAACTTTAAGAGAGAATCAATTCTATGCCAAGCTGAAGAAGTGTGAGTTCTGGATTTCTGAAGTTGGATTTTTGGGTCACGTTATTAATCAGAAGGGTATTTCAGTTGATCCTAGCAAGATTTCGACAGTGGTAGAATGGAAGAGACCAACCAATGTTAAAGAAGTAAGGAGTTTTCTGGGTTTAGCTGGCTATTACCGGCGGTTTGTGGAGGGTTTTTCAACCATTGCTAAACCGATGTCCCAGTTGACACAGAAAGGTGCTAGGTTCCAGTGGTCTGATGCTTGTGAGCGCAGTTTTTGCACTTTGAATGATAGATTAGTGACTGCTCCAATTCTTACTCTTCCTGAGCCTGGGAAGAGATTCACTATCTATTCAGATGCGTCCATAGTTGGACTTGGTTGTGTACTCATGCAGGATGGTAAAGTGATTGCCTATGCATCGAGACAGCTGAAGAAGCATGAACAGAATTATCCCACCCATGATCTAGAGCTTGCTGTAGTGATTCATGCTTTGAAAATCTGGCGTCATTATTTGTACGGCGAATCTTGTGATGTATTCACTGACCACAAGAGTCTGAAATACATCTTTACCCAGAAGGACTTGAACTTGAGACAGAGGAGATGGCTAGAGTTGATCAAGGACTATGATCTTACTATTTAGTACCATCCCGGCAAGGCTAACGTGGTAGCTGATGCCTTGAGTCGCAAGGCGACACCTCCTATCCTCAGTTGTCTTATTGCTGACTTTGAGCGTATGGATATTTCCTTCTGCTTTGCGGGTACCGCATAGACCGAGACTCAGTTGATTTTAGAGTCAGCCCTTCCGGATCGGGTGCGTAGTAGCACAAAGAAGAAGATCGATGCTCCAACGAGTGAGGAAGCGTTGTGCTGAGGGCAAGCAAGGTCACTTCAGTGTGGATAAGTTTGATTCTTTGCGATTTAAAGGACGCCTTTGTGTGCCACAGGAGTCTCAGGTTAAATTAGAGATTTTGAAAGAGACCCATCAGATTTTATACCGCACATCCCGGTGAGACCAAGATGTACAAAGATTTAAAGAAAAGTTTCGTGGAAACGGATGAAAATTGATATCGCATGATGTGGCTTCATGTGGGTGTGCCAATGGTCAAGGTGAGCACAAGCGACCAGCAGGATCATTGCAACCCTTAGAGGTACCGGTTTGGCCATGGGACGATATATCTATGGATTTTGTGGTTGGTTTACCTCGCACGCAATGAGGAAAGGATGCTATTTGGGTAATTGTGGACCGTTCAAGAAGTCTCGCACATTTCATTCCTATTCGTACAACCAATTCGAAGCGATTTGGCTCCTCTTTATGTACGAGAAATTGTGTGTTTGCACGGAGTGCCAAAGACCATTGTTTCTGATCGAGATGCCAAGTTCGTTTCCAAATTCTGGGAAAGTTTGCAGAGTGCATTGGGCACACAACTCCGTCTTAGCACAACCTTTCATCCCCAAACAGATGGACAGTCTGAGCGCACCATTCAGACATTAGAAGACATGCTCAGGTGTTGTGTTTTATCCTGGAAAGGGAATTGGGAAGAGCATTTAGCCTTGGCAGAGTTTGCTTATAACAACAGTTATCATTCTAGTATTCGAGCGGCACCATACGAGGTTCTTTATGGGTGTAAGTGCAGGTCCCCGTTGTGCTGGGATGAGGTTGGAGAGCGGGCAGTCTTGGGTCCCGATTGGGTTCAGCAGACAGTGGCTAGAGTGGCAGAGATTAGGCAGAATTTGTTGGCTGCCCAGAGCCGACAGAAGAGCTACGCTGATGTCAGAAGACGAGATTTGGAATTTGAGGTGGGAAATGAAGTTCTGTTGAGAGTATCGCCATCTAAAGGCGTAGTGCGTTTCGGCACCAAAGGGAAGCTTAGTCCAAGGTATGTTGGACCCGTCCCAATCGTGGCATGAATTGGAAAGCTAGCGTACCGTTTGGACCTTCCCGATTCTATGAGTGGGGTTCACAACGTGTTTCATGTTTCGATGCTGAGAAAGTTTCTGAGAGACCCAGATCATGTCATTCCTTTGGAGCCGTTGATTGTCAAGCAAGACCTTACCTTCGAGTCCCGGCCAGTGAAGATATTAGAAGAATCAGAACGGGTTCTGAGGAATAAGACCCTGAAGTATGTCAAAGTTCTTGGTCTCATCGACCGAGAGAGGCCACTTGGGAGTTGGAGTCCCGCATGCGAGAGCAATACCCCGACCTGTTTGTCTCAGGTAACTACCTAAGTTGTTCATCTATCTTTTTCGAAGTTTGTTGCGGAGATTCGAGGTCGAATCCTGTTAAGGGGGGTAGACTGTAATACTCCGGAAATGGTTCGGTAAAAAGAAAGAGGTCGGAGAGAGTAAAAGAAATTGTTTTCGTCGAAAATTCCAATCTTCTGGGGTATACGTTATTACAGCAACCTTTGGCCGCATTCACGACCAGTGGCCCAAGATGGGCCGGCCGCCCATGTAGGGGCCCAAAGGGGGCACCACTTCCCCAAACCCTAGTGCCTCCACCTCCTCCCTTGAGCCGCCTCCTCCCCTTGAGCCGCCCCATCTCCTCCCCACTCGGCACCTCCCCTCCTCCTAGGCGCCTCCTCCCCATTGGTGGCTGCCATTGGTGATCCCCGGAGTTGCACCCCCCGGTCTTCCACGTGTACACCTTCGTTTCTTCCTCCGCCAGGCGTTTGCAAGCCACTCGGGATCGTGGAGTTGGGGCCGGCCAAAGAAGGAGAGGAAAAGTCTTTGGGAAGTTGATCCTCGTCGTTCTTCGGGTCTACAAGGGTAACGAGAGACCCCATCGCTGTTTGATTGCATTAGAGTTGTCGATTCAATGATTTTGGTAGTATCGCTTAATCTCTGTCAGTAGATTGATTCGGTACAGAAGGTTGTAACTCGGTTTTGGGTGTCTTAGAGGCAGAATTGGATGTCTTCGCCTTCTAGAGATTTGTTTCTTATTTCATTAGCTTTCTTTTGGCACCTGGATCACGAATTTTCACCCAGTAGATTAAAAGTTATGACTGTTTTACTACGTACTGGTCTGTCTGTCAGAAATGTTGGGTATAGTCGGTTGCACCTAGGTTTTGATCTAGTTAGATTCAGAATCAGGTCGGCCACCCAACTAGGTTTACGAAGATAATTTCACCATCTTTCCAGGCTGATAAAAATCACTTTATTTGGATCAGTGGTTTAAAAGTTAGAGCATTTTCTTTAGGGCTGTTCTGAATTCTGGGCAGACTGCAGTTAAAGTTTTTCATTGGATGGTTAGACCTCTGTATTGGCCGAATTAGAGTTTACCATCAACTAGAGTTTTGTAGCCAGTTAAGTTAAGAAAATTTGAGCACTGGTTTCAGGTCTTTTGGACTTACGGTTTTTATTTGGTGAATTTTCTAGTAAAACTGCTAGATTAGGGATAATTGAAATGTTTGGGTAAATTGATCAAATTGAACTTTTATTTGGTTAGTTTGGCTAGAGATTGAGAGAGGACACGTGTAGTATTGCCATATTCGTTTGCCCTTATTTCGATTATTTTATATTGTAGGCGGTGAAGCGGTGAGTGGAGGGGTATCTCAATTACCTCCCAACCCGTTGCAGCGCGGCAGGCAAGTAATTTGTATTCTATGATTGATGCCATGTATGATGTGTGAATGAATGATTACATTTGTTCGTATTTGTAGAGGAATGCCATGTGTTCTTTTCATTTTTGAGTACTATTCAATATTGACATGGGATCACATCATGACATGCATACATTACTTTTGTAAGACCCATCAATTCCAGTATGGGCACTTGAAATCCCATCAATTCCAGGATGGGTACGTGAGTCCACCATTCCAATGTGGGCCACGTTACGTGAGTCCACCATTCCAATGTGGGCCACGTTGACTGATCGTATGAAACGCTCTTCATACGATTACTTTAAGTGAACACCGACGGTGATTCACTCGCTATACCAGATATGCCGCAATATGTCCATTCCTTCAATGCACCATTCCACTTCATCCATTCATAAATTCGTTTCAAGAAATGTTCCAATTATGATTGTAATATATTGTTCATAGTATGTTTGATTGTTACATACGCTGTTTGTCGAGTCTTTGGCTCATTCTTGCTTTATTGTCTTATTTAGGTAAATGACAAGGAAGAATGATCTTGTGGAGGGTAGTACATCACGATGCACTCACTACCATATAGCAAACAATTTGAGGACTTTTACTGTCGTTAATTATGACTTGTGTGCATTGTAATAAGCCATCATGGCCTTGTTTACCATATCTTTCTGCATTGTTTACTTCCATTTCGTTGATTAAAACTTGAGGATGAATACTTGTTTCCGTATAATCTTAATACTTGCTTCACCTTATCATGCGTTTTGATGTTATTCAATTGAAGAGTAGTGGTTGTAGGTGACATCTTGACTTCCTTATAGTCAGGGTGTTACAGAAACGCCTTGTGATAATTGCCCAGTCACACGCCTAAGGAAGCGTGTATTGGCCGACATAACGGGTAAATTATCTCGTGTGGGTAAAGTTGTACCCCTCTGCAGAGTATAAATCTATTCGAATAGCCGTGTCCACGGTTATGGACATGCTGAGCAAAGCCACTCTAAGTTAGATTTGTTTTTGGTTTTAAAATAACTTTGGACATAATTTGAGGATGGTTAATCCCTGTGGTAAAATTGGGCGGGTAGCCTTGTGATAGGAGGGTATCCTTCATCATGTTTCATATGGAGGTTATCTACTATAAAATGATAAAATCTGATTTTAGCTATAGAATAAAAATGTGCCTTGAAACTTAGTATAAATATTTAAGCCAAAAAGGCTGATTTACGCAAATAAACCCTACAACCTTCCTTTGAATAACTTATGCATGCATTCTAAATTCAGATTGGTGTAATTTGCGAGCACGGCTGTAGTGCTCACTCTTCTTGAATATTATTATTCGTGAGAAGACTGCTATCCGGAAGGTGAGGAGCGGGGCGATTAGGCAATGACCTCCGCATTTATTGCGTGTGGCGTATCGTGTGGCTTACCATTATATTTTGCTTCCGCTTAATGTTTTATTTGGCCCCAGGCCCAAAGTGTAATAAACTCTATGCTTATTAATAAATACGCTGGATATGTTTGTGATAACATTTTTGTGACTGTGTACACTGGAAATCCTGGACTAGTGTATGAACACAGAGAATTCGGGATCCTTCGTTCTCGGGTTCGACAACAGGACCCGATTGACTCTTAATGTGGTCTTTGTTAGATTTTTTATCTCGCTTTGACATTTTGACATGGCCAGTTTCACTTTAGGATCCCTGTTGATGAACTTGCTGAATTTGAAGCGTTGCTTAAATTGACCAAATCTGTTGCTTTACTTTTGAGCCTTTGTGCTTAGCTTTGATATATATGTCTTACCATGATCTTGCTAGCGCTATCAGGCTTGATATGCTGTTTGTGCAATATTAGAGATGATATATAAAAATGATAAAAAGGGGGAGAAACTGAAAATTTGAAAGTTTCTGATTTTGGAGGATCATAGTGAGGGGGAGTTCTTGAGTTGCATTCTTATTGTCTTATTGAATATTCTGAACTTGAATTGCATTCATTTATCCTCACAATGATCATAGGTCAATTGAACAATTGTTCTTTCATATGGACCTCATGTGAGAATTTTGACTATTTTAAGGAAATCAAAGTTGTTATGCTTTCTTTTGCCTTATCTCACATGCATATACTATTCTGATGCCAGCTTGGTCATTTACATTGCTTTTTCTTGCTTATGGACCAAGTTGTGCCTTTGTGCGAAAACTGCGAGTAAACTCATTTTCAAACCTCTTACTTACATTTTCTGGATAATTGCCAATGTGTTCATCAAGGGGGAGATTGTGGATATCATGTGGATATGTTCCAGATCTTAGGATGATGTCACAATTGGCAATGGTGTTTACGGTTTGTCGTTTCACGAGTTTTCGACAAAGTCTCAGGCATTCTGGACAGGGGCGGTCCGACCGGTCCTAGCATGGCGGTCCGACCGGTCCCAAATCGGCCGGACCGGCCATGTGCGGCGGTCGGACCGGCGGTGACCAAAAATGGTCAGAACAGGCTGGGCCAAAAATAGGTGTTGTAGGCAAGTGAGGGGATCCCAATGCACTTGGTCTCATAATTTTTGGAGTCTCCAGTAAGAAGTTCTATTGGTTTAAAGTTTCCAGTAGGTTTCGGATTTTCAGGGGTTCAAATTCGGCTAAGTCCCTGGTGGCGGTCCGACCGGCTCATAGGGAGCGGTCCGACCGGTCAGAGGGCGGTCCGACCGGCTCACAGGGAGCGGTCGGACCGGTTTCTACTTGAACGTCGGCCAACTTCGTGGCGATGTTGATTTGTTATGTCAAAGTCATTGGTTTCATGGCATATGATTTGCATGATGCATGTTTTGACTAACATGGGTCAAGTTGTGAAGAACATGTTCCCGAAATTCGTGTTTGCTTGTCTATGGTTGTGCAGGTTGCTTGGTGGTCAACGACGGTCAACGGCGAGGAGGATCGGGACTAGACTTGGAGAGTTGAGGTCCAGAAAGATCGACGATCCGGGTGAGGTCAATGACTCAAGCGTGACACAAGATGGACAAGGGTGGCCTATTGGCGAATCCATGGCGCATGGTGAAGCGGTTTAGGTCAAAAGGTTAAAGACGGCGCTTTGCGAAGCGTGCGTGTGTGACCCGTTTGTTAGTGGGCCTTAACGGGAGCCCAATAGAGTCAAACCCTAG
The DNA here is from genome assembly GCA_036346395.1 of Hsuehochloa calcarea. NCBI lineage: Eukaryota > Viridiplantae > Streptophyta > Magnoliopsida > Poales > Poaceae > Hsuehochloa > Hsuehochloa calcarea. The sequence continues at coordinate 26,402,349 of CM070595.1, read as the reverse complement.
GAGTTCTAGGCCTCTACTATAAATAGGAGGAGGTGGTGGCTGCACCATCTAGCGTTTTTACCTCTCGCCTTTTTATGTTTCAAAACCCTAATTAGCTTAGGGGAGTTGAGGAGGAGGCTAGGGCTCTTTATGGTTTGAGGTGATTTTTGTGATCTTGGATTGACCACTGATCCATGATGGTGTGGGTGTAATCCAGTATCAATCACGAATTTAATCTATGCAAGGTTTGCTTGAGATAAGTCTCTTTTCGTTCTTGCTTTCAATTTCGTGATTTTAGGGCTTTCTTTGATCCGCGAGTTTTTGATTGATTATTTCACGTGAATTAGCTTGCTGTGATATGTGTGAATCTATCTAGGGTCATCTTGATCATCAATCACTCACGAACAAGCATTAGGATCAAGTTTTCGTTCTTGCCCGGTTTTAGACCATTTGTTACTCAATTGACAACTGTTCAGGATCTATCCAAGAATTATCATTATATTCGATTGGAATAGGTCCTCAATAGCATAGAGAAGATGTGTGCAAAGTTTCGTGAAGTTTAGAGTTGAGAATCAAAAGTTAGACCTAATTGCAACTTCGTCATCGGGCTGTTTTTACTGTTTCAGATCGGTTCTGGAGCCTGCCGGTCAGACCGCCCATCATCACCGGTCCGACCGATTTGGCAGCGGTCCGACCGTCATTATAACAGCGGTCCGACCGCCCGGCAATCGGTCCGACCGGTTGGGTCCAGAGGTCAGACCGCCAGTGCTCCGTGTTGCTTTAATCTTTGATGATTTTATCATATTGCTTAGGGGATTAATTTGAATTCAATACTAGTCTTCCGCTGTACTGGTATATTGATCTTCATAGCTTCCTAATAGCTATCGGAGTGAAATTGTGTTGAATTCATAATTTGTTAAAAAGTGAGCGTGCTCCTATTCAACCCCCCCCCCCTCTAGTCGCCTTTTCGGTCCAACAATATCATTGCTGTACAAAGAGGGAGAAGATATATAAAAATGATAAAAGGGGGGAGAAATTGAAAATTTGAAAGTTTCTGAAATTTGAGGATCATAATGAGGGGGAGTTCTTGAGTTGCATTCTCATTGTCTTATTGATTCTTCTGAACTTAAATTGCACTCATTTATCCTCACAATGATCATAGGTCAATTGAACAATTGTTCTTTCATATGGACCTTAAGTGAGAATTTTGACCCTTTTTTGGAAATCAAAGTTTTTATGTTTTCTTTTGCCTTATCTCACATGCATATGCTATTCTGATGCCAGCTTGGTCATTTCCATTGCTTTCTCTTGCTTATGGACCAAGTTGTGCTATTGTGCGAAAACGAAAGTATTTTACTTTTCAAACCTCCAAATTACATTTTCTGAATTATTGACAATGTGTTCATCAAGGGGGAGATTGTGGATATCATGGGGATATACTCCAGATCTTAGGATGATGTGACAATTGGCAATGGTGTTTATGGCTTGTCGTTTCACGTGTTTTTGACAAAGTTCAGAACTGTCAGGACAGGGGCGGTCTGACCGGCCAGAGCATGGTGGTCCGACCGGTCCCAAATAGGTCGGACCGGCCATGAGCGGCGGTTGGACTGGCCGTGACCAAAAAGTGTCAAAATGAGCCAGGCCAAAAATAGAGGGTGTAGGCAAGAGAGGAGATTCTATTGCACTTGGTCCCATAATTATTGGAGTCTCCAGTCAAAAGTTCTATTGGTTTAAAGTTTTCAGTAGGTTCCGGATTTTCAGGGGTTGAAAATCGGCTAAGTCCTTTTGGGCGGTCGGACCGACCAGCTGGCGGTCCGACCGGCAAGGCTGGCAGTCCGTCGGACTAATTGTCACTTGAACGTCGTCTTCGTGGCGGCGTTGTTCGTTGGTTAGGTTAAAGTCATGAGTTTCAGGGCATATGTATTGCATGATGCATGTTTTGACTAACATGGGTCAAGTTGTAAAGAACTTGTTCCCAATTTCGGTTTACTTATCTATGGTTGTGCATGTTGCTTGGTGGTCAACGACGGTCAACGGCGAGGAAGATCAGGACTAGGCTTGGAGAGCTGAGGTCAAGAACGATCGACGATGCCGGGTGAGGTCAATGATCAAGCGTGACGTAAGATGGACAAGGGTAACCTATTAGCAAATCCGAGGCTCAAGATGGCGCTAAGTGAAGCTGTTTAGGTCAAAAGGTTGAAGACGGCGCTTTGCGAAGTGTGCGTGTGTGACCCGTTTGTTATGGGCCTTAACGGGAGTCCGATACGATCAAACTTCTAGAAGGTCTAAGCCTCCACTATAAATAAGAGAGGGTGGTGACTGCACCACCTCTTGACCCTCTTTATATTAGCAAACCCTAATTTTGTTTAGGGAGAGCTAGGCGTGGAGGCTAGGGTTCTTGAAGGTTTGATTGGGTTTTCATGCTCTTGGATTGACCACTGATCCTTGATGGAGTGGGTGTAATCCAGCATCAATCACGTTTTAATCTATGCAAGGTTTGCTTGAGATAAGTCTCTTTTCGTTCTTGCTCTCAATTAAGTGATTTTAGGGTTTTCATTGATCCACGAGTTTTTACTTGATATCGTCATGTGGATTATCTTCCTGTGGTGTGTGGGAACTCATCTAGGATGTTCGTGATCATCAATCACCCACGAGTAAGCGATTGGATCTAGTTTTCACTTTTGCTCGGTTTTAGACCTTTCTCCAATCAGATCATAAAGGATCTTTGTTTGTCCAAGAATTATCATAATTGTTGATTGGAATATGTCCTTAATATCATAGAGAAGGTGTATACCAAGTTTCGTGAAGTTTGGAGTTGAGAATCAAAAGTTAGATCTATTTGCAACTTCGTCATCGGGGTTATTCTTGCTGTTCTGGAGCCTGGTGGTCAGACCGCCCGAGGGCACCGGTCCGACCGATTTGGTCAGCAGTCCGACCGCCACTAACATAGCGGTCAGACCGCCAGTACTGATTTGTGCTTTAGCTTGTGTTGATTTTTATCGTATTATTTAGGGGGTAAATTGGATTCAATACTAGTCTTCCGCTGTACTGGTATATTGATCTTCATAGCTTCCTCATAGCTATTGGAGTGAAATTGTCTTGAATTCATAATTTATGAAAGAGTGAGCGTGCTCCTATTCACCCCCCTCTAGTCTCCTTTTCGGTCCAACACTCCCGTACCTAACGCCGCCTCTTCTGCCCGCTATCTCCTCCGGTTGTCGGCGCTACCTCCTACATTGTCGGATCCCTTCATCTTCGTTCACGCTGCCATTGTAACCCGCGTATTGAGTGCCAGAGGGAATGGTCAAAGAACTCGGGAATCTCAACTTGCTATGGCTTGAAATCCGAGGGTTAGGGGTTGTGACAGGATGGGTGACAGCGGTAACACGGGTGCAAGCGGGGGAATCGTCGGTGCGGGCACCCGGAGAGAAGGGGAGGGTGTGTGGAGTAGTGGCCGCAGCGCGGGTGTAGGTGCGGGCTGCAGCGTTGGCATAGGATGCCAAAAGGGGCGATGGCTAGGATGGCAGGTGAGGGGCGAAGGTCAAGGGCGGCGCGGAGGGGTGAGGACGGCTCGGGGGAGATGGGCGAGGGGCTTAGCGCGGAGGCTGGAGGGAGACTCGTGGGAGATAGACGAGGGGCGACAGATGCGGGCGAGGGGCGAGGGAGAATCGGCAACGACTCGGCAGGCGAGAGAGGTACAGCGGGATGCACGACGCTGGGCACGGGCGTGAAGGATGTAAGGGACGGACCAGGAGGCGGCTTTAATCGTATGTGGGGTGGGAACGTAGGGTGGGATGACGCGGGGGTAAACTCCAATCTTTAGTAGTTAAGATATCTGTACTTAGTGTATGGCGTCTTGCATCTTGCGCTGGTACGCTCAAACTAGCGAGTTTGTGTACCCAACATAATAGATACTAGTCATGGGCGGATACCAGCCTAGTGCTGGTGGAGCTGAAGCACCGGTCCAACCCATTAGCAGCATAGAATACCCGTACAATATATTCACCATTCAGCCCATCAGTGATCTCAGCCCAATGACCCAGCACCCCCATACCCTCCTAGCCTCCCTTTCCTCCCCAATTCCCTGATAATGAGGATTGCCCAAGAATCCAAAGCCCAAGTTTTGGATAAGATTTCCAAGCTCAATGCAGATCTCCCACAAGTTCAACCGAAATCAAACTCGAAATCAACTCAGAACTCAATTCGGATTCGGTTCGGGACAGCCCACAGAGCCCGTAATAAAAAGGCCATAACTTTCACAAACAGAGTCCGATTGAGGTGCTCTTGTGCTTGTTGGAAATATTATTCCAAGGCCAACACAATGGATATGGTTCCAGCCTCAGAAACCTTACGGTCATGTTGCTATGATCAAAACAATGTGACAGCTGTAAATTTAGTTTTTTTTGTGTGAGTTTGAGTCCAATACATGTAGGGATGAGTTGGAGTCGGTTTGGATGACTTGTGGAAAACCCTAGGGGTCATATATATCCATGTATTCGTGCTCTTTTGGAGTTAGACCACGTTTATTCAAGAAAAAATAGATTGCTTTTCAACACTTTTTCTTCTCCTAGGGTTAGCTATTACAACCGAAATCTAGAGAGAAGAATTGGATATTCTTCATCATTGTTGTTGCTGGTCCTTGTGGATCGGGAGAGCATTGCATCCACTTGGCAGTCTCGTGGATATTCAACATCTAAGCGTGTGGTTGGAGGAGTTTATGTATTGCAGGTTGTTGTATTGGCAGCGTATTGGCTTCATGCGATTCGTCAAGCTACTCGAGTTATCTTAATCCTACGTCACGAAGATAGGGCACCCCGTATCACCCAATTTATCAGCCTTCCCAATTCTGCGTCCCTCTCCCTCCCGCAGCGACGCAGCACCTCCCACCCCACCACCGCCACCACCCACTGGTGCCTCCCCCCTCCAAGAGCTCTTCTGTAGCAGCGCAGCGCAACGCTGCCCACCCCACTGCCCACTGGTGACTCCCTCCCTCTCTCCCTCCTTGCAGTTTTGGATTGGTTTTTGGATCGGGGAAATGTGGTTTTGGATTTGGTGGAGAGCACTTGCACAAGTCGCATGTTCCCTCTATAGAAAGAATGACATTAAAACTAAGGGGCTTGCCGGCTTAAAACATGTAAACTACAAGTTTGAGCATTTTTGAAACAGAGAAGAATGAAATTGATCCGAAGGTTTAAAGCAAAATTAATATTTTGACAACAAAATTAGTTTGCATGCTAGACCAAGTTAGTAGCATCAATCAATAGAGAATCATTATGTCATGTAAATTGTAAAGGACATAGCAGTTTAAAACCCCATTTTGCGTAGTATGGGTAGCGAAGGGAGCTTATTTTGCATAGTATGCATAGACTCTTATTCATTTTAGGTTCACTGATCAAGAAGAAATATTGTTGTATAAAATAGCTATATATTTAATCTGACAACATTTGTGTATCACTACTTGCTAGGATTTTGGTTAGATGGAGAGATGTTATTCAAAAGATGCATCTAATAAAAGTTTGGCAATTCAAGGTAGCGGTGTTGAGAAAAAGAACTATGTATTGAGCTTAATATGGATGATATTTGTTGCTGATCCGGGACTTCAAAAGCTAATTGAAGAGTTCGATCCTGATATTAGAGATGATGCTAGGAGAGCATTTTTGGCTATGGTCCATGTAGACCAATTGGCCATAATTTTCCATGTAAAGAGCAGGGGATTAGACGAGGGTCTTTGTAAATTCATGGTTAACCAAATTTGATTAGCTAGTGTACAGTATACATAAAGATGAAACTTATTTCTTTTATTGTTACATCTTTAAGCTACCAAGGACCGACAACTTTGGGAATGATGCATTCACCGAAAGTGGGTATAAAAATTGGAGGAGGGCATTGAAAACTTTCAATGAGCATGTTGGATGAGTTAATAGTATTCACAATAAAGCAAGGATATATGTTGCTTGTCTTGATCCAAAGAATTATTTTGCCAACTTTGATGAAGACAAACTAATCCAACTTGCTAAGATATATGTTGCTAACTTTGCTGAATATGATTGTGTAGTCCTATGGGACCAACTTACCATATTCATTGTTGATGTGAGAAATGATGAAGATTTCTCAAGTTGTAATGATCTTGGAAATCTTGTTGTGAAGATGGTTCAAAGTGATAGACACACATGTTACCCACTGGTGTATCGCGTCATTGAACTTGCCATAATTTTGCATGTGGCAACGACAACGGTTGAACGAGAGCCTTCTCTGTCATGAATATTATTAAGACTGAGCTAAGAAATAAAATGAGCAACGATGGATGAATGATAGCATGGTGTGCTATATTGAGCGATAAATGTTTAAAACTATTAAAGATGATAGCATTTTACGACGTTATGAAAGTTTGAAGTCACGTCGAAACAAATTACCTCGTTCCAGAACTTAGTGGTATTTTTGTATATGTGGATTACCATTCATATCATTTGTCAGTTCTATTTATGATTTCATCTATATATGCTACTTTGTCTATACAAGGTGTTATAAAGCTTTCCAAATATCAATGTAGATGGTCGCAATGTAGCGTGGAGACATGTCACAATGGTTCGGTGGATCAAATCTTCCTTAATTAGGTATTTATCTATCTAGAATACATTTTTTCATGTTGTTTGTCTATTTCATTTTTATATCAGTTCGTGTGTCAGTGGTTATGTACTTTTGCTATGATTTAGTTTGATTGCACTCTATAAGACTTCTAGTCTGTCATAAGTTAGCACCACCCTTGTTCCATTTCTGGATTCGCCACTACTTGTATATCTAATGTACTTGGGAACATATTATTCTTATAGGAAAGAAAGAGGAATACAGGTGGAAATGGTGAGATGGAATCCACAAGGGACGATTCAATGGAACAAGACACGAGAACATCAGACGTTAGAGCAACTAGGAACTTAGATCTCGTGACAAGCACCTTTCTTGTGTGCCAACGTGCCATGCATATATAAATTGTGACGAATTTGTCGGACCCAAATTTGCATCTAGACCACGTATAGATAGACTTGACACAATATTGCACGAGTATATGGCATCCACACTTATCGAGTAGTCGCCCACTTGACGACCACCATGTAATATCCCGTTTAACTTTGGAGAGCTAAATGAATTAAAAAGGAAATTAAGTAGAATTAATGGTGCAATTTCATAAAATCAATAGAGGGGGAAAAGGATTTGGGCTTTCGGCCTACGACCCCTTGGCCCATAGGGGGTCGATCGGCCTTTAGAGAGTAGGGGGCTTCTCAAACCCTAGCCTCCCTTGCTCCCTGCTACCACCCCCTAGGATCTAGCCCCCACTGCCGCCTCTCCATGTCGGCGCCTTCCCCTGCTGATGCTCTCCTCCCTTGTGCACACCTCATGGGACAGCCTTGCTGCTGGTGGGTGGTGGTGCTTCCGGGTTCAAGGAAGGAGGGACAAGAGGAAGGAGAAGGGACGAAAAGAAAGCAAGAGGAGGGAAGAACTCAGGTGATGTGTTTCATCGTTGTTTTCTTCATGGGTAACGATTTGGTAGTCCTTAGTTAATCCTAATATAGTCTTTATTCATATTATAGATCGTTTTAATCATAGGAAGTAGTATAGCTTTTGGGAAACCCTAGTTCGCCGAATCACACTGCATAGACTTAAGAGGGTATTTACATTCAGATTCAGGGTTTCAACTAGCTAGAAAGGTTTTGGGTAATTTCACTAGCTTTCCATGAAGGTCTATATCACTAAGTTTGGAGTTGAGAGGTAAAAGTTATGACTTCGGGAAGATCATTGTTCAGAATTCGATCGTCAATGGCAGTTGTCGCGTAGATGGGTTAATTACAAATAGTAGATGGAATAATTTATTTTATTATCATAACTTGAATAAGCTAGATATTTCTTAGTAAATTCCAGAACTACCATTATTTACTACTTTTCAAGTTATAGAAAAATAGATATTAAAATGTGAAGTAGACTGTTCTGGCATATTCTGGTTTGATCTTCGGTGTTGAAAAAGGGAAACTAAACGACGAATTCAAAGGTTTTTCTTAACTAGAGTGTTGTAGATAATTTTGTGGAATTTTCAGAAAAATATATATTTATCTATGTTTGGAGTTCAGAGGAGGGAGTAGGGTAGTTTTACTAGTGGGACAACTGGTAGTGCATCCTGTAAAGTTAAGTTAGAGGCGTCGATTTTGCGTATAGGTTTGATGGTGATTAGTTTGATGTTTTGGTACTATGAGGGTATATATTTTTAGTCTATTTTAATTGCCTATCCTGGGAGTGTTGCCTCAAACAATTTGTCACCATCCCACAACCCAGCTCCTAGAGGATAAGAGGCAAGTACATTGTAGAACGGTGATCAATGGTTTGGCTGTTGTTTTGTTTATTATTCATTGTCATGATGTTATTTATGCTATTACATTTCTTATGTATACATGTTGAGAATGACTATGGATCAAGGATCAAAATCCTGGCATGATCAGCATTAGTACATGATTTTTTTTTTGTTGAACCAATAAACTCTTGATCAAACAATCATTAAAATGAACATTAAAATGAATCCTGCCAAGTGCTAATTGCTTATACATCAACAATTGACACAATAGATATCCTTCATGTGAGAATATTGTAATTCAACATGCTTTCCAAGTAAAAAAAAAACACTCGGTACTTGCTAATACAATAATTCAAACATATTTAGCTCATACAATACGTAATCTAGCATAAAAAAGACCTAAATCAACATAGAAGAGCATTATGTAGTAAAAAAATCAAATTCAAATTTAAAATTTTTCGGTCGGTTACTCTTCACCTAGTCCCCGACCGGGATTTTGATCCCTGCTATGGATTGCTATTGATGGTAATGACATGGTATGTTGATAATGGAACTGTTGATGAGTAACGAATTTAAATTGAATTCTTTCATCATGCGCATCGTATCATTACGTAAAAGAGAAGTGACCACGGTGACCTGCATTGAGAAACGACTAGTGATCACGTGCTAGCTTTTGGAAAACCACCGCAGCGTCAATCAAACGAAGCCTAGAAACACATGGTACAATCTTGACCTGCATTGACGAATTTTACGAATTTGGACATGGAATTTCAAGTTTAAGTGGAGTGGAGGAGTCAAAACTTTATTTTGGCCAAAGCCCAAGGGGTCACTCAAGCAATCAGCTCCCCGGGAAGAGATACGCATGCTTCATGCACTTCTCCCGGCCGGTACCCTTGTGCCCTGCTTTCGGATAGCCGTTCCACCTTTTTTTTTTTCATTTCCTTTTTGAGGTGATGATAGCCGCCCTGCCACGCTACTGTTGCATAAAAAATGGAAACGGAATACGCAAATTATTGCGGCAGATAATAATAAGAAATCGGAGGGGCCACGCCCGTGAAAGGAGCTAGCCAGCGACCAGCGTCATAGCCTGCATGCTCCGCGCTGCCCTGCCTTGCCGTCCCTTTGCCATCCAGCTCGGGTTCCCGAATCCCGAGGCAGTCAAAGCAGCCACCCAACGCCGCCTATATAAGGCAGCGCTACTCGGAGACTAGTTGGACTCATCAAGATCAAGTCAAGGCCCAAACCAAATCAAAAACTCCTCCTTACTCTCGAGTCACGTATGGCGAGCCACCAGAACGGGCACGCGGCGGCGTGGAGGTTCGCGCGGGAGAGTGGGGGAGCGCTGGCGGCGGCGGGGGAGAAGATGAGCATCAGGGCGGTGCGGTACAAGATCAGCGCGAGCGTGGACGAGCGCGGGCCGCGGCCCGTGCTGCAGCTGGCGCACGGGGACCCGTCCGTGTTCCCGGCCTTCCGCACGGCCGTCGAGGCGGAGGAAGCCGTCGCCGCCGCGCTACGGTCCGGGGAGTTCAACTGCTACCCCGCCGGCGTCGGCCTCCCCGCCGCACGACGGTAGGTCATGGTTTTGCCAGCACGTAGCTAACGCCAGCCGCCCGAGTCCTAGTTTACTGTCTGTATTATTGTATCTCTCTGTGCGTGTCTCACGTTTTCCTTTTTGGTACTAGCTTAGTAGGTAGTTCACTGTCCTTTCAAACTTATTTTTCGAAACCAAATCCTTTCAAACTTATTACATGGGCTCGTGCAAAACCGGCCAAAACAGAGTCAAACACGGTACAAAAATGTATGGTTCCCCCCGTTTTATAATACCCACAAAGAAAATACTACTCCTCTTCACAACCACGTGACTTGTACACTTCACAAGTTCACACGTGCTAACAAATTTAAAAAATTATCGATAGGATCGGCCTGAATTCATATAGGAGTATGTCCACGGTTGTTCGCCAAAACAAAAAAGAAAAAAAATACCGGTATGATGACTCGGGTGACACATGCCTACGCCGGGAGACCACGAGGTCGCCTCCGGTCCACCGCGTGATTGCGTTGGGCGTCGCCCTACAGTTAAGAGAGTGCGGTTTAGAGGTAAAAGAGCACTAGTGTGAATATATGGGTATAGTATATCTGAACCGTTTAACACGGAATGGATGGCTCAGATCAGTGAGACAAATACTACCTCCCACTTAATGCCGTTTTTGTGAAAACCCTTTTGCCCCGAGGTTTTGCGAAAACCCTCCGCACTTAAGTGGGAGGTGGAATTTGGTTCACCAAATCTGAGTCATCCATTTTGTGTTAGACGGTCCGGATGTGCTATTTTCACATATTCACCAATGCACACATGCGTACGAGATAAGTACTTCTTTATTTTATTCTGGATCCGTCGTTGTCTGCGTGCACATTTTCGGCTTAGAAGACAAGTGTAAAAAATGCATTTCCGTTCGGTTACTCTCGGCGGAACAAGCGGACTGCAGTAGCAGACGTGCCTCGTGTTCCTTCTTCCTTTTCTTGGCAATGGAGATGCGATGAATTGATGGCATGCTAGAGAAGTCGGGGTTTTGCTAGAAGAACTCCCAAAAATAAAGTTAACTGCAGGGGTTCCTGGTGGAGTAGTACTTGTAATTAACCTTTGTTCCTTTCTTAAAAATAAAGTTATACCAGTACTAATTAACCTTGTTCCTTTCTTGAAAATAGTGCTGTGGCAGAGCACTTGTCCCGTGATCTCCCTTACAAGCTATCAACCGATGATATCTTCCTCACTGCTGGAGGCACTCAAGCCATTGAGGTCCTGATCTCGGTTCTAGCCCAACCGGACACCAACATACTGCTTCCCAGGCCAGGTTATCCGAATTACGAGGCACGTGCCTCGTTCAACAACTTGGAGGTTCGCCATTTTGATCTCATTCCTGAAAAGGGCTGGGAGATTGATCTTCACTCGGTGGAATATATTGCTGACAAGAACACTACTGCAATGGTCATCATAAATCCCAATAATCCATGTGGGAATGTGTATACCTACGAGCATTTAGCCAAGGTTGGGGTCCTTACTTTGTTGATCTATTTAAATGTGCATTATTTTTAGCTGTTTTTTTTTAAATATAAATATCATGAGCAACTTATACTAAGCATATGTCAATGTTATTCAGGTCGCCGAGGTAGCAAGGAAGCTTGGAATATTAGTCATTGCTGATGAAGTATATGGCAATTTGGTTTTCGGGAATTCTCCATTTGTTCCGATGGGTTCCTTTGGGCACATTGTCCCTGTGTTGACCCTAGGATCCCTATCGAAGAGATGGATAGTGCCTGGATGGAGACTTGGTTGGATAGCAATGTGCGACCCCAACAAGATTTTACAAGAAACTGAGGTAAATCTTTAATACTCTTTTATAATGCTTTTGTGTGAATTAATGTTTTTTCTCTTCTAAAAATATACTGATTGTTTGTAGATCGCTACGTCAATTACAAACTTCCTTAATGTCTCAACTGATCCGGCAACTTTCATTCAGGTCAGTGTTTGGCATTTAGTTATTTCTTCTCTTACTATTTTGCTTTGGTAGCTATTTCATTTCCAACATTCTTGGCAAATAAATAGTACTATTGAAAGTCATTGGGTACAAAAAGTGAAAAAAATAATAAAATAATCAAAATGAGTAAACCAAGATAACTGATTTTTCCTTTTTAATTATTTATCTTCGTTTGCTTTGATTTCAATAAAATCGATACACGTTAAAAAAAAACAATTTTGAGCAAAATTTCAAAATATAGTCAAACTTACTATTATTGAGAACATGCAAGTTTATTGTTAGTTCACTTTGGGGTATGTGGTCGTTGTAGTGTCATCAAAAGTATGCCATATTTTTTAGAGCAAGTATACCAGATTTTATAAATATGAGAACTAAGGAATTAGGTACTAGCCTTTTTTTAAGGCACTCTCTTAGCTCGAGCGACTTTTTGATTTCTTGAGATTTTGATATCTTTGTTGTTATGTTTTATGCATTTTATCTCAAAGAACTAAATTGTGCATGTTTTACTGTTGAATTGATTAGGGGGCTCTTCCACAAATTCTTGAGAATACAAAGGAAGATTTTTTTAAGAGGATAATTGATTTGCTAATGGAAACATCAGAGATATGTTATAGAGAAATAAAGGAGATCACATGCATCACTTGTCCTCACAGGCCAGAAGGATCCATGTTTGTGATGGTAAGTTTTTTTTAAAAAAAATTTGTTATTCTTGGAGGTTAATTAGCACAAACTAGCCAATCGAATTCATGTGCAATTACATGGCTAGATACTAAAATGTGTATAGAGTTCTACTTGTTATAAAATTCTAATGCTTATGATGAAAATACCGATGTATTCCTTATACAATTATAACAACTCTCATATCTATATCTGTTTAATCTGTACTGTTATAATATAGACCCACCAAAATAAGCGATACAGATCTTTCTCTGTTTCCTCTGATTAACGTGGTAATTTATAGCGCTTGAAAGCGAACGTGGTGGCTTTTTATTTCTATCATTTTAATAATATAATATATTTAGTACTCCAAAATAAATTTAGGATCACCGTGTAATTAAATTTTTAAAATTTAGTGGATTACCTTTTATTTTATAATAATCTTTCTGAAGAATGATGTTGTAAGTTGAAAGTTCTTGTAACAACTTTTCCGGTTAACATACTAAGTTTATTTTAGTTTTTACCATGTAATTGTTATGCACAAACTAAATTATAAGAAACCTAGAGATTTTCTACAAGCTTGGTTTTCAATCATCTTATATTGAAATCCTGTAAACAGGCGAAATTGAACTTATATCTTTTGGAGGGGGTCCATGATGATATTGATTTTTGCTGCAAGCTTGCGAAAGAAGAATCAGTGGTTTTATGCCCAGGTAGGAATGTATCTGCTATGTTAAAAAAAGACTACATGTGGAATAATTCACTTTTTTTGTTTGGTCATAGTGAAAATTAGAGTTTATTTGATTACTATGTTATTTTGAGTAATTTGATGTAATACTGTGCAAAAGTTTAAAATATGTTACATTATTTTTTTTGAACTATCTATTCACTTCTTATTATTTGCTAACAATATAACTAGACACAGAAATGGTGATTTTGTCTTGATAACCAATTGTATTACTATTTGTTAGAATAGTGTCCTGTTTTTAAGTGAACACCGAAGACCAACAGGGCATATCAAGCTTGCATTTCAAATTACTACTATAAACATCGTTTATGTTCAATATTTTTATAGTCATGGTTCTAAGGTTTAATTTATTGTGTTTAGAAATGATATGGAATAAGATATTCATTGTGAACTACAAAACATAGAATTTTTTTATCTTATAAGTAAATGCAATATAGTGATGCTATCATATTTAGGTGAGCATAAATTTGTCCTTAAGTAACATGGATGTTGACAACTTACTGAAGAAAAGGTGTGTGTGTGTGTGTGTCTGTATATATATATATATATATATATATATATATATATATACTATGGTTATTCATTGTGAAATACAAAACATAGCATTTTTTATCATATAGTAAAATGTAACATAGTGGTGCAGTGATATTTAGGTTAATACAATTTACCCTTTTAGTATTATGGTTGTTGATAATTTACTGAAATAAGCAAGAGATGTATTATCGTGGTAGCTAGTGAGATTTAGTTTGTAGCATTATACTTAACCCTCTAGTATTTTAAGCTAAATATTTATTATACTATTTCTAAAATGAAGAAAACCTAGTTAAGGTTCTTGTTTTATGATTGATATGATTGCATCTCCTTATACTAGTCTAACTTACTTGTGTTGCTCAATTGTAGGGAGTGTTCTGGGAATGGATAACTGGGTCCGCATTACTTTTGCTATTGATTCATATTCTCTTCTGGAGGGTCTTGAAAGGATCAAATCGTTCTGCCAAAGGCATAAGAAGAAGAATTTGCTTAATGGCTTTTAACTGTACCTAATAATGAAGTTGTTAATCATTTTCAGTCATTACTATTTGTACATTTCATCAATGTGGAACTTTGATTTTCTTATGAATAAAAATGAGCTTTACATACAAATATCATCAAACCCTTGAAAAAGTACCTAGTTGCTTTCGTTTTGGACTAAATATACTTGAATAGTTGAATTCCAGACTTGAGTTAAATTTGGCATTGAGATCACTTTATAAAAGTTGTTGTGGACTCATATTGGGGACAACATTATTAGAGAAGGAATTGGGCTCCAAACAATCAGAGTTCAAGCACCGGGGCTAGAGCATCGTCGGGGTTTCCTGGAACCAACGACACAGTAGTACGAGATGAGCTGTAGTGTATATGGCAACGTTGCTGTAATACGGCCGATTTCCAAATGAGTTGCCGAGTCGTTTTCAAATACCAGAGTTGTATACAAATCGGTAGTTGAGTAGCTTTTAAATAGTTCTAGGTGTATACGACAAGTAAGAATTAATCTACATCTTCTAGTTAGTACTTTCTAGTCTTCTGAATTTCTCTTATCATTCCCTGCTATCCTGCTGTCTCCAACGACGACGCCTTCACATCAAACTCAAAGGCTACAGTCACTGTTGGACCATCCTTATAATCCATGAAATTGAAGCAGGATACATCATTTGGTATCAGAGAAGACTACCATGTCTTCTGGTGTAGAGAAAAACGGTGAGGCATTAGATGTGTTGGTGGCCATCGCTGAACTAAAGCTCGAATTAAGCAAGCAAATCAGAGACAGAAGGATAGCAGTGAACGATAAGAGAAATTCAGAAGACTAGAAAGTAGCAACTGGAAGATGTAGATTAATTCTTACTTGTCTTTCTGATTACAAACCCTTAAAACTATTTAAAGGCTACTCAACTACCAATTTGTATACAACTCTGGTATTTGAAACTAACTCGGCAACTCATTTGGAAACCGGTCGTGTTATAGCAACATTGTCATATACGCTACAGCTCATCTCGTATTGCTGCGACGTTGGTTCCTGGAAACCTCGACGATGCTCCAGCCTCGATGCTTGAAATCTGATTGTTTGGAGTCTGATTCCATCTATGATAATGTTGTCCCCAATATGAGGGGCTCAGGGAGTTGCCATGGATAACAGTAAAGTGCAAGCAGTACTTGATTGGCCTATTCCTCGTTTGGTGCGAGCTTTACGGGGATTTCTGGGATTGACGGGAAACTACAGAAAATTCATCCAGAATTATGGTATTATTGCCACACCGCTAACACATCTTTTGAAGAAACATGCGTTTGCTTGGTCGACTGAAGCTGCTCATGCATTTGAGGCATTTAAACAAGCTCTTGCGGTTGGCCCAGTCTTGCAACTACCAGACTTTTTGCAACCTTTCCTAGTTGATTGTAATGCATCTAGCACGAGTTTTGGGGCAGTATTGTATTAGGGAGAGTATCCTATTGCTTTCTTTAGTTGCCCGGTTGCTCAAAGACATGCTAAGTTAGCAGCGTATGAACAAGGGCTCATTGGGTTGGTCAAGGTAGTGAGACATTGGAGACCTTATCTTTGGGGTCACCAATTTGTTATTCGCACTGATCATTATAGTTTGAAGTTCCTTTTGGATCAAAGTTTATCCACGATTCCGTAACATCAATGGGTAAACAAATTATTTGGTTTTGATTTCCTAGTAGAATACCGACTAGGGAAGCAAGACCGTGTGGCAGATGCTCTATCACGGAGGGAGGAAGACACAATATCTATGTTGGCACTGTCGGTTCCTCAGTTTCAACTCTTTGATGATATTCGCACTGAGTTACAATAGGATAATGAGTTGATTACCGTCCAACAACAGATTTTGACAGGTCAGTTTGGGTCTCCTTGTGATGGGGACTTTGTTAGACCGAAAAGGCGACTAGAGAGGGGAATAGGAGTACGCTCACTTTTTTACAAATAATTGATTCAATAAGATTTTACTCCAGTAGCTATGGAAGCTATGAAGATCGATATATCAGTACAACGGAAGACTAATATTGAATCCAATGTAAACCCCTAAGCAATACGACAAAATCAACAAAGACTAAAGCAATTCAATGCACTGGCGGTCGGACCGCTGGGTCAATGGCGGTATGACCGATTACCTAGCGGTCTGACCGGTGGCCTTGGGCGGTCTGAACGCTGGCCTGAAGAACAGATTAAAACAGCCCGATAACGAAGTTGTAAATAGATGAAACTTTTGATCTACAACTCCAAACTTGATGAAACTTGGAACACACCTTTTCTATGATATCAGAAACCTATTCCAATTGAAGACTGTGATAATTCTTGGAAGAATAACGATCATTTTACGTTTGATTGAAGAAGGGTTCAAAACCGGGTCAAAACGAAAACTACATCCAAAATCTTGCTCGCGGGTGATTGACGATCAAGATGATCCTAGATATGTTCCTACATGTGACAGCAAGCTAGATCACATGGAGAATTCAAGCAAAAACCCGCGGATCAAAGAAAGAATCAAAATCATCAAATATATAGAAAGAATGTAATGAGACAAGACATTGATCAAACTTTCCTTTGATTGATTTGATATGATATGGGCTTACAACCACTCCATCAATGGAGGACAATGCTCAATCCAAGAGCACAAAAATCACATCAAACTATCAAGAACCCTAGTCTCCACAAAAACTCACCCTAAGCAAATTAGGGTTTCTAAGATAAAAGAGACGAAGCAAAAACTAGGGAGGGGGTGCAGCGACCACCCTCCTCTATTTATAGTGGAGGCTTAGACCTTCTGTAAGTTTGACACAATTGGGCTCCCGTTAAGGCCCAAAAAAAATGGGTCACACACGCACGTATTTTAATGCGCCATCTTTAACACCTCTTGACCTAATTAGCTACACCTTACGCCATCTTGCGCCGCGGATTAGCCAATAGGTCACTCTTGTCCATCTTGCACCAAGCTTGAGTTCATTGACCTCACCCGGCATCATCGATCGTTCTGGACCTCAACTCTCCAAGCTTAGTCCCGATCATCCTCGTCGTTGACCGTCGTTGACCACCAAGCAACCTGCACAACAATAGACAAGTAAACCGAATTTGGGAACAAGTTCTTCACAACTTGACCCATGTTAGTCAAAATATGCATCATGCAATACATATGCACTGGAACTCATGACTTTGACATAACAACCGAACATCGCCGCCACGAAGGCCGATGATCAAAGTGAAAACCGGTTAGACCGCCCCCAGGGCCGGTCTGACCGCCCACCTTGGCCGGTCTGACCGCCACCTATTGGCCGGTCTGACCGCCAGTTGGGACTTAGCCAAATTTTCTCTCTGGAAAATCGAAACCTACTGGAATTTTCAAACCAATAGAACTTTTGACTGGAGACTCCAAAAATTATGGGACCAAGTGCAATAGAATCTCCTCTCTTGCCTACACCCTCTATTTTTGGCCCAGCTCAAAATACCATTTCTGAAGTTGGCCGGTCCGACCGCCGCTATGGCCGATCGGACCGCCCTTGGACCGGTCTGACCGCCGCCCTGGCCGGTCAGACCGGTTATGGCCTGACAGCACTGTAACTTTGCCGAAAACACATGAAACGACAAACCGTTAACGACATTGCCAATTGTCACATCATCATAAGATCTGGAGTATATCCCCATGATATCCACAGACTTCCCTACCATGGATATAACCACCCCTACACACACAACTCATCCACAACCAGTACAAAGACCTCTTACCCGAGCTCGTGCTCGCCAACTTAATTACCAGGAGAATTCGTTCCTATGTTTATATATTACAGAGAATAGACCGCTACCTAATGCAAGTGATTTAATTGTGCTTAGGAACATGGGAAAGGACCAAGGAGAGGCATGTGGAGTCATAGACATGCATGGAAGGCATAATAGAGGTTACCACATCACTTTGGGTCTGGGTCAAGCAAGAGTTCGAGTTGGGCTTGTTCTGGATTTGGATTCGGACTACTGCGACAGTACTAAGTTTAAACGACCGTAACTTCTTCATACAGACTCCGTTTGGGGAATTTTTGGACTTCATAGAAAGCTTATCAAGTCTACTTTCCAACGGATCCAAGATCATCATCAAATTCCATCTGAGCTGACCACAATCATCAAAAAAGTAGTGTCTATTTCTAAACCCGAGTCAAAAGGGTGCTGCGCCACCTCCACTTGGACCCATGGGCCTTGTAACCCTAGGGGCGTGCGTCCACTTCCCTGCCTGCCACCCCTTGCCGTCTCACCATATAGGAGCCGCCATATCCCTTTGCTAGAACTTGGATTTCGTTGAGTTTAGATTTAGCCATTGTGCAAACTTCTGTTCTTTAGTTGTGTTGGACGACGACATGTCAAGACAGCCTTCGGGATCCCACCTTTGTTTTCAATACCCCATACACACTACAATCTTATTTTTAATATCAGATTGCCTACATCTTATTCTTGCTTGTTCTTTGATTGCTCGCAGGAATTGAACTTCGTGTTCAGGTTGATCGCGCTTCCAGCAGGGTCAATAACATCTTGGAGTTGGTTCAACGATTGGTAAGGCGCAAGTTTCGTCGTACGGTTGTAGTCGGATCGCGACAGTCACCTCCACCAAAATCGATAGTTATCAATCTCATCAAAAAATCAGGCACCTTACCTTCATCAAGTGGTATCAGAGCTCAATGTTGCTCGATGAGAATTTACTGTTTTTTAGTTAGGTTGCTTATTTCTAAAAGTCCAGAAAAAGCCAAAAAAAATTGTAGGATTAGATCACCTTTCTATCCAAGACCGTTTGTACCATTGTATCTTTCTTTCAGTAATTTGCATTGTTGAGTTTGTGTTGCATCATCGTGTTATGGTGCTGGTCTTAGCTGAGGTCGGTGTTTAGTTCATACCTTGTCGCGGCAATCAACTCTCCCTGTCGCGGCCATCAGCATATCCTACAGCATGCTGCCGCGACCACCTCGGCGCCTACCGCAGCAACCACCAACCCACTGCCCTTGCTGCCGCGGCCACCAGAACACCTTACAGCTAAATCCTTTACCTGTCGTGCAAACCGAAGCAGCCACCTTGGCTCCTGCCGCCGCCACACTTTGGTAAGAAGAGGAGGAAACCCTAGTGGTGATTTGGGTTTCGGAGAGGAGCCATCAGAACAGGAAAGTTCAATCCGTTGCCTATTTCGGATATTTGAAAAAAGAAAAGAAAAAAAGAAAAGAAAAGGTTGTTTTCGTGCTGCCAGAAGGAAACCTTGACTTCGGCAACGCGATAAAAAATCAAAGTTTAGAGAGAGAGAGTTTGTGACAATTTTTGCTCCTCTTTTTTTTGCGAATGTGCACCTCACTCAAATCTTTTTTAATTACCTTTATACCCCTACGTTCTGCAAAAAAAAATTGTGACCCACATACCCCCCAGGCCCGGAAGTGCAGCGATGGTGCTGAAATCCTTCACGAAGCAGCGATAAAATCCAGCAAATTGTAAAAAGCTTCGTACTTGTGTGACCATGTTAGGAGTCGGCCAACTTTGTATTGCTTCAACCTTGTCTTGATCAACTTCAATTCCCTGTGGAGTAACAACATAGCCAAGAAATGCGACTCGATCGGTGCAGAAGGTGCACTTCTCAAGGTTACCAAATAAACGTGCACCACGTAAAGCAATAAAAACAGCACGTAAATGGTAAAGATGTTGCTCTAACGATTTGATATATATCAATATATCATCAAAATAAACCACCATAAATCTACCAATGAAAGGACGCAAAACTCCATTCATTAGTCACATGAAGGTGCTAGGTGCATTAGTTAAACCAAAAGGCATTACTAACCACTCATATAAGCTGAACTTAGTTTTAAATATTATTTTCCATTCATCACCTAATTTCATGTGAATTTGATGATATTGTGGATATCATGGGGATATGCTCCAGATCTTAGGATGATGTGACAATTGGCAATGGTGTTTACGGTTTATCGTTTCACGAGTTTTCGACAAAGCTTCAGGCATTCTGGACAGGGGCGGTCGGACCGGTCCTAGCATGGCGGTCCGACCGGTCCCAAATTGGTCGGACCGGCCATGTGCCGCGGTCGGACCGGCTGTGATCTAAAAGTGTTCAGAACTGGCTGGGCCAAAAATAGGTGTTGTAGGCAAGTGAGGGGATCCCAATGCACTTGGTCTCATATTTTTTGGAGCCTCCAAGCAAAAGTTCTATTCAATTTAAGTTTCTAGAAGGTTTCGGAATTTCAGGGCATGAATTTCGGCTAAGTCCCTGGGGGCGGTCCGACCGGCTCACAGGGAGCGGTCCGACCGGCCAGAGGGGCGGTCCGACTGGCTCACATGGAGCGGTCAGACCGGTTTCTACTTGAACGTCCGCCAACTTCGTGGCGATGTTGTTTTGTTAGGTCAAATTCATTGGTATCGTGGCATATGGTTTGCATGATGCATGTTTTGACTAACATGGGTCAAGTTGTGAAGAACTTGTTCCCGAATTCGTGTTTGCTTGTCTATGGTTGTGCAGGTTGCTTGGTGGTCAACGACGGTCAACGGCGAGGAGGATCGGGACTAGACTTGGAGAGTTGGGTCCAGAACGATCGACAATGCCGGGTGAGGTCAATGACTCAAGCGTGACACAAGATGGACAAGGGTGACCTATTGGCAAATCCATAGCGCATGGTGAAGCGGTTTAGGTCAAAAGGTTAAAGACGGCGCTTTGCGAAGCGTGCGTGTGTGACCCGTTTGTTAGTGGGCCTTAACGGGAGCCCAATTAAGTCAAACCCTAGAGAGTTCTAGGCCTCCACTATAAATAGGAGGAGGTGGGGGCTGCACCTCTGACTCTCGCTGTTTTTCACCTCTTTTGTTGTTTTCAAACCCTAATTGGCTTAGGGGGAGTTGAGGTGGAGGCTAGGGCTTTTCACAGTTTGAGGGGAATTTCATGATCTTGGATTGATCACTGATCCATGATGGTGTGGGTGTAATCCAGCAACGATCATGTTCTTAATCTATGCAAGGTTTGCTTGAGATAAGTCTCTTTTCGTTCTTGCTTTCTTTGATCCGCGAGTTTGTGATTGATTTTTTCACGTAAATTAGCTTGCTGTGATATGTGTGAATCTATCTAGAATCATCTTGATCATCAATCACTCACGAACAAGCATTAGGATCAAGTTTTCGTTCTTGCCCGATTTTAGACCCTCTGTTATTCATTTGGCAATTTCTCAGGATCTATCCAAGAATTATCATAATATTCAATTGGAATAGGCCCTAAATAGCATAGAGAAGGTGTGTGCAAAGTTTCGTAAAGTTTGGAGTTGAAAATCAAAAGTTTGACCTAATTGCAACTTCGTCATCGGGTTGATTTTACTGTTTCAGATCGGTTCTGAAGCTTGCCGGTCAGACCGCCCATCAGCACCGGTCAGACCGATTTTGGAGCGGTCTAACCGCCAGTACAACAGTGGTCAAACCGCCCGGCAATCGGTCCAACCGGCTGGGTCCAGAGGTCAGACCGCCCGTGCTTTGAGATTCTGTAATCTTAGTTGATTTTGTTATTTTACTTAGGGGATTTAATTGGATTCAATACTAGTCTTTCGCTGTACTGGTATATTGATCTTCATAGCTTCCTAATAGCTATTGGAGTGAAATTGTGTTGAATTCATTATTTGGGAAAAAGTGAGCATGCTCCTATTCACCCCCCCTCTAGTCGCCTTTTCGGTCCAACAAGTGGTATCAGAGCCAGGTTAGTTCACTCTTGATCTTAACCGGTCACTGAACTTTAGGCGATGGATAAGTTTTCTACTAAACCGCATATCTTCGATGGGCACGACTATGCCTATTGGAAGAATCGTATGCGAGTCTTTCTTGAGAGCGAGGGACAAGCTATTTGGGATGTTGTTCGAGCCCCGCTTGTTATTCCTGAAATTGCAACACCTGCTTCAGCGATTCTTATGGCAAACAACAACAAAGCCAAAAATCTTTTATATGGTGCACTTGGTAGACAAGAATATGATCGCATTTGCAATCTTGCCACTGCTCACGAAATTTGGAACACTCTCGAAACATATCATGAGGGTTCGTCCCAAATCAAAAAGGTGCGCCAAACAGTTTACAAGCGTGAATACAATAAATTCGAGATGCGTCCTGGAGAGAGCATCGATGACATTTTCAGTCGCTTTAATAAAGTAATTAATCAAATGAAAGCTGTTGATATTGAATATTCTCAATCTGAAAATACCACCCATCTCTTGGCTGCAATCAACACCAAGGAGTGGGAGATGAAGGCTACTGCTATAGAGGAAAATGTTGATCTTTCAAGTCTTACTTTAGAATTGCTTTACAGTAAACTCAAGACTCATGAAATTAAAAGAGTTGATCATCCTAAGAAAGACAACATGGCTTTGATAGCTGATCCTCTCAAAAGGTCTTCTGATGGTACTCTTGAATCACTTTCTGATTTTTCATTTACTTGTTTATCTGCGATTCATGAGGAGGAGCTTGAAAATATTCCTGAGACAGAGTTAGCTCTCCTAGCTACAAAATTCACACGGGCCTACAATAATGTGAGAAACAAAAAGAGAGGTGGTCCACTGACATGCTATGAATGTGGTGAGCTCAATCATATCCGGGCAAATTGCCCCAAGCTGAAAGGTAAGAGCAACTATAAGGAAGGAAAGCCAGCTTGGAAGAAACATCCTTTCAACAAATCAAGGTATGAGACTAATAAGCTTGTGAAGGCCGCTCACCGGGTCCTTGCCGCTTTTGAGGATCAATCCTTGAGCGATGTGGATTCCGGGAGTGAGGAGGACAAGGAGGAGGAGATCCCTCAAGGCAAAAAGAAAGGGAAGGCCAAGGACTTCACTGGCATGTGCTTCATGGCTGACACTGACGACATTGATGATAATGAGGTATCTTTTTCTTATGATGAGCTTTCTGCTAAATATGATTCTATAGTTGAGCAATTGCTTAGTCAAGATGAAGCGCTAGAATTTGTCATGACAAAAATAAGAAATTAGAGTCAAAGATTAACAAACCGAAAGTAGAGCTTAAAAATGCTAAGACTCTTGAACTCGATGAATGTTTATCTTGTCATGCTATGCATTCGAAATTACCAAGTTACAATCGCTCATAATATTTCTGTACAACAACTTGAGAATGCTAGATCTGAACTAAATGAAATTAAAAGTGCACCTTGTGAAAAATGTTTAGAATCTAGTAAATTGATTGCTTTTGATGTGTTTGATTCTAGCCCTTGCACTTCATGTTTAGAAAAAGAACGTGAAATCAAAGATATCTTAGAAGCTGCTAGAGTCAAATATGCTAAGCTTAAGGACAATATTGAAAATACTACTTGTGCTTCTTGTTCCGCTCTTAAGCTTGAAATTACTTTATATAAGGAGAAGTCTATGAATAAAACTTGTGATGCTTGTGTTAATTTGAGAAAAGAAAATGCTTACCTTCATGATACATTAGAGAAATTTTCTAAAGGTAAGAAACAATTAAACATGATTCTTGACAAGTCTAAAACTCCTTATAAGAAGTAAGGTTTAGGATTCAATTCTTTTCAAGACAATTCAAAGCCAAAAGTCATTCAAGTCTTGGAAAAAGGTTTAATTGAATTCAAAACCCAACCTGCAAAAACATCTTTTAAATCTGCAGGTTTTGCCCAACCTTGTATTAATTCAAAGGGTGCTTCTTCTAGTGGTACCAAGTACCATTGCACTTATTGCAAGAAAAGTAGGCATTTGATTGAATTCTGTTGGCGTAGGTTGAAAAATGATAGGAAAAATCTTGATAGAATTTCATTCAGGCAACCTAGAGCTTTTATGAGACATGGTAACACTGAAAAGAATAAACATGGATTAGGATTTTTCTCACATGCTAATCATTATGTTTCTAAATATCCTAATTCTCATGTTCTTCAGGCTGACGGTCTGACCACTGGTGGTCACCGGTCTGACCGATTTAGTCACGGTCGACCGCCAAAGACAACGCTTCGGTCGATCGCCCTAGACAAAGTTAATTCCCATGTTAATTTAAACATTGCTCATAACAGAATTTTAGATAAAATCAAGGATAGTACTTCTGGTTTGTATACTCCTTGCAGACGTGTGTCTCAGTACTGGATTCCTAAATCTTGTTTATCTAACCTTGATTGAGACACATTGTTCTTCTGTTCCTTAATTTTCAGGATTACCGCGGAAAGGGGAAGAACACGTGGTTCGTTGATTTCGGGTGTTCACGCCACATGACCGGAAACTCAAGATGGTTCACCTCTTTCACGCGGGCAACAGGTGATGACTTCATCACCTTTGGAGATGATACATAAGGGCGAATTGAAGGAACAAGATCAATTAGGGTGAACAACAAATTCATCCTAAAGGATGTCGCTCTTGTGGACAAGCTTAGGTATAATCTCCTTTCTGTCTCTCAACTTCTTGATGATGGCTATGAGACTGTTTTTAAGAAAAATACTTGTCGTGTGCTCGATTCTACTGGTGAGCTTGTGTTTGGAATATCTAGAGTTGGTAGAATTTTTGGAGCTGATTTTTCAGAATCTCTTGCTGGATCTCTTAAATGTTTGCTTACATCTTCTTCTGATTTCTGGCTTTGGCACCGACGTTTGGGGCACATTGGTTTTGACCATCTGACACGAGTTAGCAACCTTGATCTCATGAGAGGTTTGCCCAAACTCAAAGTCGCCAAGGATGTCAGATGTGCGCCAGAGGCATGGCAAACAAGTTGCCGCCACACCCTTCTCGTGACTATGGTTATGGTGACGGACTGTGACGCTTGCTTCATATGGACACTGTTGGTCCTACTAGAGTCCGGTCAGTCGGTGAAAAATGGTATATTCTTTTCATAGTCGATGATCTTTCAAGATATTCTTGGGTGTTCTTTCTTGCTTCAAAAGATGAAGCTTTTGGTTATTTTCATAACCTTGTTCTTCGTTTGGCTTCTGAGCTTCCTGGTGCCTTGAGAGCAATCCGCAGTGACAATGGCACGGAGTTCAAAAATACTTCTTTTGCTTCTTTTTGTGCTGAGCGTGGTATTGAGCATCAGTTCTCCTCTCCACACGTCCCTCAACAAAATGGCGTGGTGGAAAGGAAGAATAGGACCTTGGTCGAAATGGCTAGGACGATGCTAGATGAGTATAGCACACCGAGGAGATTTTGGGCCGAAGCTATTGCTACAGCTTGCCATATTGCAAATCGTGTCTTTTTGAGACCATCTTTAGGCAAGACTCCTTATGAGCTTCGTTTTGGTAGAAAACCCTCTGTTTCGCATTTTCGAGTCTTTGGATCAAAATGTTTTATTCTTAAGACAAGCAACTTAGATAAATTCGAATCAAGAACTTTTGATGGGATATTTCTGGGTTATCCTGCTCATTCGAGGGGTTTTCGTGTTTTTAATACTGAGACTAACCTTATTCAGGAGACTTGTAATGTCACTTTTGATGAGACTAGCCCTGGAGCTAGATCAATTGTTACAGATGATTCACAGGTGACAGAGAGCATTTTTGTGGAGGAAGATGAGAACGAAGCTGATAGCATTCCTTCATCTGCTGCTGCTGAGGTGCCCATATTGATACAAGAACCTGCTACGTCTACTTCACCTTCAGTTGAGGCTCCTGCTGCATCATCATCATCAGCAGTACCTGCGGAGGTCGAAGAAACGATATCTCACCCGGGCGCTCCACTTCGCATTCAGAGACAGCATCCTCCGGATCAGATAATAGGTAATCTACATGAGCGAGTAACTCGCTCCAGGTATAATGATCCAAATTTCTACTCTCATTCGGCTTTTGTTGCTTCTTTTGAACCCCGTGATATATCACATGCTTTATCTGATTCTAGCTGGGTAAATGCCATGCATGAGGAGTTAGAGAATTTTGAAAGAAACAAGGTTTGGAATCTAGTAGAACCTCCTAGTGGTCATAATGTTATAGGAACCCGTTGGGTGTTCAAGAATAAACAAGGTGAGGATGGTTCTGTGGTTAGAAACAAGGCCAGATTGGTAGCTCAGGGTTTCAGCCAAGTTGAGGGGTTAGATTTTGATGAGACTTTTGCTCCTGTTGCTAGACTAGAAGCCATTCATATTTTGCTCGCATTTGCTGCATCAAAAGGTTTTAAATTATATCAAATGGATGTTAAAAGTGTATTTTTAAATGGTTTCATAGAGGAGGAAGTGTATGTTAAGCAACCCCCGGGTTTTGAAGATCCCAAGTATCCAAATCGTGTGTTCAAGTTATCCAAAGCCTTGTATGGTCTTAAACAAGCCCCTAGAGCCTGGTATGATAGACTTAAGACCTTCTTGCTTAAAAATAATTTTGAGATGGGTAAAGTGGATAAAACTCTATTCATTCTTAAGCGTGGCAATGACTTCCTGCTTGCTCAAATTTATGTGGATGATATTATTTTTGGTGGTTCTTCTAATGCTCTTGTTTCCAGCTTTTCTGAGACTATGTCCAGGGAATTTGAGATGAGTATGATGGGAGAGCTTAATTACTTTTTGGGGCTTCAAATCAAACAATGCAAGGAAGAAACTTTCATCCATCAGACAAAGTACACTAAAGATCTACTCAAACGCTTTGACATGGGTGACTGCAAGCCAATCTCCACTCCCATGGCAACTTCAACTGTTTTGGATCCAGATGAGGAAGGAGAAATCGTGGATCAACGCGAGTACCGCAGCATGATCGGCTCCCTTCTGTATCTGACGGCCTCGAGACCGGACATTCACTTCACGGTATGCCTTTGTGCAAGATTTTAGGCATCTCCGAGAATTCCCATCGCCAAGCCGTTAAGCGCATATTCAGGTATTTACACTCTACCCTTTTATATGGCATTTGGTATTCCTGCTCTTCAGCTTTGTCCATTAGGGGTTTTTCAGATTCTGATTTTGCGGGTTGTCGGTTAGATAGGAAGAGTACCTCAGGCACCTGTCACTTCCTAGGCACTTCTCTTGTATCTTGGTCTTCTAGGAAGCGGTCTTACATTGCACAATCCACTCTGAGCGGAGTATGTAGTCACCGCTAGTTGTCAGAGCTGATTTTGTGGATGACGTCCACTTTGAAAGATTATGGGTTAAATTTTACTAGTGTTCCTCTTTTCTGTGATAACACTTCTGCTATTAACATTGCTAAAAACCCAGTGCAACATTCTAGGACTAAGCACATAGACATTCGCTTTCACTTCTTTAAAGATCATGTCGAAAAGGGGGATATTGTGACGCACTTCGTGGAATCCGATGCTCAATTGGCGGATATTCTCACCAAGCCTTTAGATCAAACTAGGTTTGCCACCTTGAGAAGTGAGTTAGGGGTAATTTATCCCTATGGGTTGGTTTGAGGGGGAGTTTGATCTTTTCTGATATTTCCTTGTTCTTTTGATCTTTTATTGTTCTTTTTCTGAACTTAGTGATCTTTTAGAACTTTTTAGGTTTTTAGGCTTTTTATTGCATTTCATTGTATCATATTGCATTCATATGAAAAATACATCAAATGGTTTGAAAAATCCAAAAAGATGCATTGTAACATAAAATTTTCTGCTTATCTTTTAAAATTGATGAAGCTTTGCCTATTACCCTTTGGAGCTTTAGTACTTCAATTCGTGCTCAATGTCATGTCTAGTTCTTTGACTTGCTTCAATTATCATGCTTTTACATGTGTAGCTAAGTCTTTGCTATATGAGCTAGAACCTTAAAACAACTCGAACTAAGAAATTGCAATTTGTTGATGTTTTAGCGAGTTGCGCAATTAGTGCTCCTCTTGTGACATTGGCCCTGTCAGAATTGCTTTGTTAGCTCTTTGATCTAAAATTGACCATTACTTGAGCTTTTGTGTTCTTGAGATTCCAAAACGCCATGTGAAAATGAAAATCAAGATTGTCTTATGCTTAAATTGTGCCAAACTATTCTTACGAGACCGCTTGTCAAATGACATGAACTTGGAGATAGTTTGATGAACTGATTTATCTCATGGGGACCGCTTGTCGAAATGACATGAACCTCAAGATTTGTCGCCTGGTAGAAGCTTAGAAAGAGTTTGTGGATGGCTCCTAGTCCAGGATCTTCTTTACTAAGATATACCTTTAATCAACTTTTGGTCGAAGCTTAGGATGAGTTTGTGGATGGCTCCTAGTCCAGGATCTTGTCACTAAGTTAGATCATTAGTCAACTTCAATATTCAATGCATATGAGAAAAATGTTGACAAATGGGCTTTTACAAAATATTGAGTAAAATGATTCAATACAGGACCTGATTGACTCTTAATGTGGTCTTTGTTAGATTTTTGATCTCACTTTGATATTTTGACATGGCCAATTTCATTTTAGGATCCCTGTTGATGAACTTGCTGAATTTGAAGCGTTGCTTAAATTGATCAAATCTACTGCTTTACTTTTGAGCTTTTGTGCTTAGCTTTGCTATACATGTCTTACCATGATCTTGCTAGCGTTGTCAGGCTTGATATGTTATTTGTGCAATATTAGAAATGCTGGCAAGCTCTTTTGGGTAATCTCCAAAGCTTCTTGTAATCAAAAATTGAAAAATACAAAAATGAAGCCACTCCATTGCACTTAATGCATACTTCTCTTTATGCTTCTTTTGTTTTTGCTTCTTTCTTTATTCTCTATTTGTTATCTCTGGATGAGAGGAAGGCGTGATTCCTTGATGAATCCATTGTCAAAGGGGGAGAAGATGTGTTAATGAGAATATATTTCATTGTTGGGGGAGAAGATATACAAAGGAGGAGAAAGTTGGATATATATATATATCATTGTTTTACAAAGGGGGAGAAACTAAAAATTTGGAAGTTTCTGAAATTTGAGGATCATAGTGAGGGGGAGTTCTTGAGTTGCATTCTGATTGTCTTATTGAATATTCTGAACTTGAATTGCATTCTTTTATCCTCACAATGATCATAGGTCAATTGAACAATTGTTCTTTCATATGGACCTCATGTGAGAATTTTGACCATTTCTGGAAATCAAAGTTTTTATGCTCTCTTTTGCCTTGTCTCACATGCCTATACTATTCTGATGCCAGCTTGGTCATTTACATTGCTTTTTCTTGCATATGGACCAAGTTGTGCCTTTGTGCGAAAACTGCGAGTAAACTCGTTTTCAAACCTCTTACTTACATTTTCTGGATAATTGCCAATGTGTTCAACAAGGGGGAGATTGTGTATATCATGGGGATATGCTCCAGATCTTAGGATGATGTGACAATTGGCAATGGTGTTTACGGTTTGTCGTTTCACGAGTTTTCGACAAAGCTTCAGGCATTCTGGACAGGGGCGGTCCGACCGGTCCTAGCATGGCGGTCCGACCGGTCCCAAATCGGTCGGACCGGCCATGTGCGGCTGGTCGGACCGGCTGTGACCTAAAAGTGTTCAGAACTGGCTGGGCCAAAAATAGGTGTTGTAGGAAAGTGAGGGGATCCCAATGCACTTGGTCTCATAATTTTTGGAGCCTCCAAGCAAAAGTTCTATTCAATTTAAGTTTCCAGAAGGTTTCGGAATTTCAGGGCATGAATTTCGGCTAAGTCCCTGGCGGTCCGACCGGCTCACAGGGAGCGGTCCGACCGGCCAGAGGGGCGGTCCGACCGGCTCACATGGAGCGGTCGGACCGGTTTCTACTTGAACGTCCGCCAACTTCGTGGCGATGTTGTTTTGTTAGGTCAAAGTCATTGGTATCGTGGCATATGGTTTGCATGATGCATGTTTTGACTAACATGGGTCAAGTTGTGAAGAACTTGTTCCCGAATTCGTGTTTGCTTGTCTATGGTTGTGCAGGTTGCTTGGTGGTCAACGACGGTCAACGGCGAGGAGGATCGGGACTAGACTTGGAGAGTTGAGGTCCAGAACGATCGATGATGCCGGGTGAGGTCAATGACTCAAGCATGACACAAGATGGACAAGGATGACCTATTGGCAAATCCATGGCGCATGGTGAAGCGGTTTAGGTCAAAAGGTTAAAGACGGCGCTTTGCG
Organism: Hsuehochloa calcarea; assembly: GCA_036346395.1. Lineage (NCBI taxonomy): Eukaryota > Viridiplantae > Streptophyta > Magnoliopsida > Poales > Poaceae > Hsuehochloa > Hsuehochloa calcarea. Next base: position 26,372,093 of record CM070595.1, on the reverse strand, counting down.
AAGCGTGCGTGTGTGACCCGTTTGTTAGTGGGCCTTAACGGGAGCCCAATTAAGTCAAACCCTAGAGAGTTCTAGGCCTCCACTATAAATAGGAGGAGGTGGGGGCTGCACCTCTGACTCTCGCTGTTTTTCACCTCTTTTGTTATTTTCAAACACTAATTGGCTTAGGGGGAGTTGAGGTGGAGGCTAGGGCTTTTCACGGTTTGAGGAGAATTTTGTGATCTTGGATTTACCACTGATCCATGATGGTGTGGGTGTAATCCAGCAACGATCACGTTCTTAATCTATGCAAGGTTTGCTTGAGATAAGTCTCTTTTTGTTCTTGCTTTCAATTTCGTGATTTTAGGGCTTTCTTTGATCCGCGAGTTTGTGATTGATTCTTTCACATAAATTAGCTTGCTGTGATATGTGTGAATCTATCTAGAATCATCTTGATCATCAATCACTCACGAACAAGCATTAGGATCAAGTTTTCGTTCTTGCCCGGTTTTAGACCCTCTGTTATTCATTTGGCAATTTCTCAGGATCTATCCAAGAATTATCATAATATTCGATTGGAATTGGCTCTCAATAGCATAGAGAAGGTGTGTGCAAAGTTTCGTAAAGTTTGGAGTTGAGAATTAAAAGTTTGACCTAATTGCAACTTCGTCATCGGGCTGATTTTACTGTTTCAGATCAGTTCTGAGCTTGCTTGGTCCGATCGCCCATCAAGACCGGTCCGATCGATTTTGAGCGGTCCGACCGCCAAGATAACAATGTCGATCGGACCGCCGCAATCGGTCCAACCGGCTGGGTCCAGAGGTCAGACCGCCCGTGCTTTGAGATTCTGTAATCTTAGTGATTTTTGTTATTTTGCTTAGGGGATTTAATTGGATTCAATACTAGTCTTCCGCTGTACTGGTATATTGATCTTCATAGCTTCCTAATAGCTATTGGAGTGAAATTGTGTTGAATTCATTATTTGGGAAAAAGTGAGCGTGCTCCTATTCACCCCCCCTCTAGTCGCCTTTTCGGTCCAACAGATATCCACTACGCAAATCAACCTTCGAGAAAATAATAGAGCCACTAAATTCATCAAGCATATCATCCAACCTAGGAATAGGATGACGATACCTAATGGTGATATTATTGATTGCTCTACAATCCACACACATGCATCATGATCCACCTTTCTTATGCACTAAAATGATCGGAACAGCACAAGGACTGAGAGATTTGCGCACATACTATTTATCAAGCAATTCTTGAACTTGGCGCTGAATTTCTTTAGTTTTTTCCGGATTGTTCCTGTATGGTGCGCGGTTGGGCAATGATGCGCGTGGAATTAAATCAATTTGATGCTTAATCCCTCGAAGCGGTGGCAACCCCGACGGTATGCCCTTCGGAAATACGTCTTTGTACTCCTGCAAAATGTTAGTGACAGTAGGAGGCAAAAAAAGAAGGTATATCCTTAAATGAAAACAAAGCTTCTTTACAAACAAATGCATTGCAAACATAATTACTAGCATACAATTCAGTCATATCAGATTAGGTAGCAAGAAAACTAGCACCTTTTAATTTAATTTCTTTGTTCTTCACATGAGCAGATTTAGGTTCTTTCTTCTTATGTTGCTCAAGCTCTTTTGCTACAATCTGATTTTCTCTCTTAGCATTCTCATGATTCTTCTCTCTACTGGCTCTAGCAAGTTCATCTTTAACAATTTGTTCAGGAGTCATAGGATGCATCACAATTTTCTTTCCTTTGAACATGAGAGAGTATTAATCATTCCTACCATGATGCACATAATCAATATCGTATTGCCAATTTCTTCCTAATAACAATGAACTAGCTTGCATAGGAACAACGTCGTAATCAACTTAATCGTGGTATGAACCCATAGAAAAGTTTACTATCACCATTCGTGTTACCTTCAACTTACCACTATTGTTGAACCATTGAATATGATATGGGTGGGGATGAGGGTTGGTTGGCAAAGCAAGCTTCTCCACCATATCCATACTTGCCAAATTATTGTAACTCCCACCATCAACAATTATGTGAATCGAGCGTTCCTTGACAATGATGAGGACATCCCTCCTTCGGTTACACGCACGACACAAGACTCTCCAGATCTGGGTGCTGAACTACACAGTCCTATGACAAGAGCTAGAGCACGTCACTTAATCGATCAGGTAAAGTCGTTTCTAGGGCTGAGTGTATTATTTGAGAACTCTATGATGCTGCCTAATGGAGATGATTTACTTGTACTCAGGAATCTAGGACTACGACCAGTTCAAGAAGGTCTACGACCACTGCAAGAAGATCTACGACCACTACAAGAAGACCTACGACTAGTTGATTCGATTGGAGCAATCTACGACCAGAAAAGCGAGCACAGTACTCGTTGGACACAATCTACGACCAAAGATAGCATGGACTCCTCAAAACCACCCTAGGACCAGTCCTACGACCAGATCTTCCTTCGCCAGAAATACGCAACACAAGGTGCTGCGTCACCGTTCTGGAAACTAATAAGACTTTGTAAACGTAACGAGGTCGGAGTCCAGGTTGTGTACGCTTCATCCCACGGCCGCACAACCCTAGGTCGACCTCCTCACGTTCCCCTATATATATACAGTAGCCGCTATAGTTTAGAGGCGGGTTTTCTTAGATTATTCTGCCAATTGCAGTTTCGCCGATTATCGGTTTGAGGAACCCCACTTGTAAATTTCATCCATATCCGCAATACAATTCAGATTGTATCTACCTTGTTCTTGTGAGTTGCTTCGATTGCTTGCAGGAACAATAACCTTCGTGGTAAGGTCGATCGCGTGCAAGCGTGGTCGATAACGACAGGCGTGCGGGTGTAGCGAATTGCGAGGTGACGATCTGTTGGTCGGAAGCCTCAAAGCGTCAACGTCCTCACGACGAACCAAATCGAACCTATCAGAAGATCGGGCCGCCGTGACTCATCAGACAACGCCCTTGATTTAGAACAAATTATGGCACTGATTTTGCTCGGTACGAGAAACTTGAGCACATAGTACGCGTTGCACTATAATGCTCAAATACTTGTCGGCATCTTCGGTGCCAACATGTTCCTCATGATTAGATTCATCATCATGTCCTGTAGGGTCAGTTGCAAGCATAGCATATATTTTATCATCAAAATCACTAGCAAAGGAATACCCACCATCATTGCGTATAATCAGTACGCGCTTGTTTGGACAGTCCCGCATCATGTGTCTATAGCCTTTGCAACGATGGCATTGAACATCCTTTGTTCGTCCTGTTGAAGCAACCGAAGAAGAGATTTTTTACGAAGCTTGTGGTGCTGATTTGGCTACTTCAGAAACTCGTGGCGCTGAATTTGAAGTTGCAAGACGCCGCTTGTTGTTGGAGGGTGGCAGTGGAGGTGCACTGGTGGCCGGAGCAGTAGAGGTGCGTGGCGTTCATGAGTTTGTGCGACTTGTAGAAAAGTTAGATCGTGTCCTCGTCTGGCGTCCCTGCAATTCACGTTCAGCTTTGCAAGAAAGATGAAACAATCTAGTAATCGAGTTGTACTCTTTATAATCAAGGATGTCTTGAATTTCTCAATTCAACCCTCCCAAAAATCTAGCCATTGATGCCTCCTCATTCTCATCTAAACCACAACGCAATATACTAATTTACAATTCTTGGTAGTAGTCTTGCACAGACTTTGTACCTTGTCGCAAGCATTGTAATTTATTTAACAAATCACGAGCATAATATGAGGGAACAAATCGATGCCGCATAAGCAATTTTAAAGCCTCCCAAGTGTTAGGTATGTTATTGGGATCTTGACGGCAATGTTCTTTCCACCAAAAAGAAGCACAGTCGGTAAATTCACTAGTAGCAGCCCTAACTCATCTAATTTCAGGAAATTCATGGCAAGTAAATTTTTAATCAACAGCTAGTTCCCAATTAAGATATCCATCAGGATCATATTTACCATTAAAAGAGTGTCTAGTGAATTTAACCTTAGCAAAAGAATCATCGTGGTCACATACCTCACGCCGGAGGGGGTCTCGTCGCATACCTTGTCGATTAAAACGCAACTATCGATGAGCTCGATCGTTGTTGTGGTTACCCATCTCATTGGCCCCGGTATCAGTCACATAGTCGAATTCATCTTGTTCCTCTACCACTTGGGCAGCAGGGGGAGCAGTAGTGGATGCCTGGGCAATTTCGTCAAGGCACGCCATAATACCTGCCAAAGAAGTGTTAGTGACGCCTTGCGCTCTCTTCATCGCGGTGAGCGTGGCGTTTGTCTCAATCTGGGCACCCTCAAGTTGAGAAAGTCTCTCATTCGTGACCATGACATCTTCCTCAAGACCCTTCGTACGAAGGTCCATGATGCACCGTAAATGTTGTACGATGGCCTTCGTACGAGGAGTATGAGATGTATCCTCATCCGAAAGCTCCGCAGAACCTACCATTGTTAGAAAATCACAAGTATATGTCCCTAGCAACTAATAGTATGTGTGAAGGGAACGCGGCAAGGCTACGATAGCACAAACAAAATTTTATCGCGCAACCAAGGAACCACTGCTAAAAATAGATCACGAGATTACCGCTAGACACGCCGACTCGTAGCGGATTTAGAGTCGTTGTAGCGAGTTGATGCAGTCGTAGTCGTACTCATGACGCGTCTCCTCCTTCGAGTGGTCGTACTCACCGCGAGTCTGCTCCTCCGAGTGGTCGTACTCACCACGCGACTTCTCCTCTGACTCAGGTGATCGACACGAGTCACAGATCGTCCTAGTGCTGATGCTTCGCAACAACACCTCCGAGGTACACGTACGAAGCAGGATCACCACGCGCTGGAGTGCTAGAATCGGTAGCGTGGTTGAGAAGGCGTGGCTATTAGGATTTCGGGAGTTCTTCCAAAGATCATCCTCTCCCTCACCCTATACCACCACACCTCTTTATATAGGCATCCATGATGGGTCTCGAACTTAAGGCCCATTAGGAACTCATGGTGTAATACCCCGAAGGTGATTCGGCTTATTAGAAAAAGTTTCGGAAGAGGGAGCTAATCGAAAAACCAGAATCATCTTTTCACCGGGGGGTTTTCTGTGATTTCACGGCAACCTGGGCCTGGGCCACAGCCCAGGAGGGGCCCATGTGGTGGCTAGCCATAAGAGGGGGGGTTCCCACCCCCCAAACCCTAAACTCCACATTTCTCTCCCCCTCCCCCCCTTTGGAGCCGCCGCCCCCCTTCCCCCTTGCTGTGCACCGCCTTGTACGTCGATTTTGGGTACTATGCGTTCATTTTCTGTCCTGTCCATCTCTTCGAAAGTTGTAGGTATTGTTCTTATATTTCCATAGCCACCGAGATCACGTGATTCCTCCTTACGGTTTAGGAGATATGATTTTTTTTAGTGCGCGTTGTTCTGTCTGTCTGACGAGAAAGATCTGTCGGCTTGATCCTAGGTTTTGATTTAGTTACAGGCATTTTCAGAACCTCTACCCAAATAAGTTATTGTATACCTTTACATTATCTTTCAAAGATGATAAAGATCATCTCCATTGGATCTGTATAATGAAAGTTATGATATTTTCTTTACCACTGTTCTGAATTTTGGGCAGATAATTGTTAGTGTTTTCATCTATTGTTTAGACTACTGTAGAGGCCGAATCTGGGGCTTTTCCCTTCTAGAGTTTTATGCCTGGGAACGTTAGCTTTCTTTTGGCACCGAGATCAGGAAAATCCGATCTGTAGTTTGGGAGATATGAATTTTTTATTATCAACTGTCCGGTCTGTCTGAAAACTGAGGTCAGTAGGTTTGTCCCTCGGTTTTGTTCAAATTAGGGGCCGAATCAGAACCTTCACCCAACTAAGTTATTTTAGACCTTAAAATTATCTTTCCAAGCTGATAAGAATCATTCTCATTGGATCAATAGGTTGAAAGTTACGCCATTTTCTTTATCTCTGATCTGTATTCTGGACAGACGTACATGGGTTGTGTTTATCTGTTAATTAGCCCTCTGTTTTGGCCGAATCAGGGGATTCCGCCAACTAATGTTTTGTAGCCTGATCTGTTAAGATTCAGTGAGCACTGGTTTCAAGTCTTTTGGAGTTACAGATAATTAATGGTGATTTTTCTAGTATCGCTGCCAGTTTAGCGGTAATCGGGCTGTTGGGTAAACTTAGAAAAATTGATCCCGTTGTTTGGGTGGGAGAGATAGAGGGGATGGAAGGGCTCTTGTAGCAATGTCATACCTTGTTATTCTTATTTCGATTATACATTTGTGTAGGCGGTGAGGCGGTGCGTGGAGGGGCATCTTCGTGTCCTCCTATTACGTCACATCGCGGAAGGCAAGTACCCTATGCTGTTTGGTGATGTTTCCAATTGTTTGCTTGATGTTGGGATAAATTATGAATGCCTTTTTCTATCCATCCTGATGTTTATTTCATTTCAAGAAGATGATTCTTGTGATTAAAGAATTAGCATTCATTTCAGTTGTTGCATTCCATTACATGCAACTAACTTGTGTGGCATCCTTGATATATTATGTTTTTTGGGAATGCATACTCATACTTGTTTACACATGTTGTTGAATGCCATGTGTCTTTTTCACTAATGTGTGTTATTCATTCATACCATGAGAAATCATCATATTCATTCATAAAATTCATTATGACCACGGAGTGGATTCTTTTAGTAAGTCCCATCAATTCCAAAGATGGGCATTTGAAAGACCCATCAATTCCAAAGATGGGCATTTGAAAACCCACCATTCCAATGTGGGTAGTGTTGACCACCATTCCAATGTGGCAACTTGGACACCCGTATGAAACGTTCTTCATACGGTGATTGGGTCCCCGTACTTTGTGAAGTACGGGCTTAAGTGAACACCGACGGTGTATCACTCGCTATACCAGTATCACCGTGATTAGTCCATTCCTTCAATGCATTCTTTCATTCCATCCATTCATGTATTCATTCCATTCAATCATATATGTGTTCCAAGATTTGTTCGTAATTCAACCGGATTGTGTTGTCCACTCTATGTTTGATTATTCTTGTATGTACTTGCCGAGTCTTCGACTCACCCTTGCTTTTTATGTTTTAATTAGGTAATTGAGGAGAAGATAAGGTGATTTGGTGGGGTAGTTCGCTGCTCGCACTTCACTTTTATCCAATCGAATAATTATTATTACCTTTCACCAAGCCAACTTGTTAAATAAATTTCAGTTTGTAATAATCCAACTTTGGTATTGCTTGACTGCTCGTGGTATTATATCTGCTTATCCATTCTTTCCATGAATCGGTGATCGTTTATTGTCATTCTTTAGAAATTATTGTTGATTGAATCAGATAATCCAAATTTAATGCTATTCTTAGTAGTTTGATAGTTTTGCGTGACATCTTGGCTTCCGAATAGCCAGGGTGTTACAGTTGGTATCAGAGCGGGCTTTAGGTCCGTGGTTCATTCAAACATATTAAATTGACACACTGTGCATATTAGGAGGGGTTGGGTAAACTGTTGCTTCCGCATTTCAATTGTGGTGACTCGAGTATTGAGTTGTTGTTAAATTGTGTTATGCTATGATGTGTTAATCCATAATATGATGGGATAACCTCTATCTATAAAATTATTCTATGATCGTCATGAGATGATCCGATATAAATATATATATTCATAATTGATTGCATTAGTTATGCGTTTCGCTAGCGGGCGTTGATCAGTTGAGTTCGTGGTTGATGTCCTGGGTTTTGCCAGGCTACACCACTGTTTGTAGTATGATATTAGAGAACTTCTTACCTCTGTTCCATAAGCTCTGTATTGAGCATGAGCTCATTGATGAACTTGTTGCCTTTCTCGAACTGATATCTGGTTTCCTGGTTGTGGTTCCTGGCAGTTCGTGAATTTTTTTGAAATTGGGGTTTTAATGAAGAAGGCAAGCTCCAGCAGTTCTCTGATTCGTTCTTTGAAACAAATATTGCCCTTTCGACTATTGTGATATTTCTGCTCCACGTGAGCATAGTTCAAATGCAAGATTCCTCTTTTCACAAAAGACTTGTTTTACCCCTGTTGGGAAAATTTAACTCATTCGTTCGTTTGGAATCTCGGTATTGAAGACTTCTTTTGCAAGTTCTTTATCAAGTGTGTATTGATCTTGCATATTTCTCTTGGGTTTTTTAGTACGTCGTTCTCTTCCTTGATTTTCGAATTTGACAAATTCTTGTCCGGTGGCGATTGATGAATTTCTCTTGGGTTCATGATGTTGGTAGACGAGTTTAAATAGGCCTTTAATGGTTCTCCGAAAACATTATTATTTTTCGATTGTCGAATTGTTTTTACTACGAATGATCTTTGTAAATTGGCAACATTGATATTTTCATAGTTGTTCTTTCTTTCTCATTGGAAAAGAGCGACTCATTTACTCGTTTGATGGTTTGCCTAATGAGAATTCTTGTTGCAAGATCGTTAACACGAGAAAGCATTAGCTCAATGTATTCCTTTTGGAACCCTCTGCTTGTTGAAATTTGATGCATCTCTTTTCTGAAGAAAAGTGTTAAAACCCTTTTGGAGTGCTTGGCTATGCTTAAGTCTGGGGTTGCACCCAAACAAAGATTGTGGGCTACGGGTTTCTATTAGACCCTATTTGTTTTTCAAAATAGTTTCTTGCCTTTACGGGTCATGGAGCTCTCATTGCTGTTTGTGAACGTTATTCTTGACAAGATCGTTCTCTTTATGTTAGTCCTATCTCTCTTGTTGATAAGGGTAGCTCGGTTATCCGTTTGACAGTTCGGAGAATGAAAATTTCCTTTCACAAAGTTCATTGAAGAAAATTTCGACTATGTTCATTTCTTTAGAATATTTGGAGTGTTGGAGTTTAGAACCTCCTTTGGAAAGAAAAGTGTCAAATCCCTTTCTCTAGAGTTTTGTAGTCTTTGGGTGTGACGTTTGTTCAACTTTGTGGTTTTCGTGCGAATTCTTTTCTAGAATAAGTTGTTATTACAATTCCATTTGATGTCGAAAATTTTATGACCCGATTTGTCATGTTCCCTTTAGAAGGTTTATTGACACGATCAGTAATGTGAGAGTAAGGTTGATTCTTTTATAGAGAAAGAAGTTTGACCACCTTTCTTGATGTTTCCAAAATGATTCAATTTCGAGTTTTGTGTTCATGACCTATTTGAGGTCCCAGTTAATTATGATAAACGAAGTTTGCCACGTAAAACGATTTGTTGCAGAGTTATAATGGTTCTTCAGTGATGCGAGCGTTTTGATCTTGAATGCTCGTTGTTCTTATCTGTAAAGATCCGACATTCTCTTCTTGTGAGGCTCATGTTTTCAATTGTGGATTCCACCTAGGTTCAATGAGTTAATTGCCTAAATTTTTCTGCCCTTTTCACTCAAAAGATTTCGAGTTTCAATCGTAATGCCGTTTTTGTAATACTCCGGAATTGGTTCGGTAAAAAGAAAGAGGTCGGAGAGAGTGAAAGAAATTGTTTTCGTCGGAAAATTCCAATCGTCGGGGGGGTATACGTTATTGCCAGGCAACCTGGGCCGCAGTTCGCGACCCAGGTGGCCCATGAGTGGGCCGGCCGGCCCATGTAGGGGCCGGCCAAAAGGGGGGGGGGCACCACTTCCTCCCCCCAAACCCTAGTGCCTCCCCTTCCTCCCCTTGAGCCGCCCCTCCTCCCCCTTGGAGCCGCCCCCATCTCCTCCTCCACTCGGCATCTCCCCTCCTCCTAGGCGCCTCCCCCTCCATTGGTGGTGATCCCCAGAGTTGCACACCCGGTCTTCCACGTGTACACCTTCGTTTCTTCCTCCGCGGCGCTGCATTCCAATCGGGTTTGTGGAGTTGGGGCTGGCCAAAGAAGGAGAGGGGAAGTCTTCGGGAAGTTGATCCTCGTCGTTCTTCGGGTCTACAAGGGTAACGAGAGACCCCATCGCTGTTTGATTGCGTTAGAGTTGTCGATTCAATGTTTTTGGTAGTATCGCGTAATCTCTGTCAGTAGATCGGTTCGGTACAGAATGTTGCAACTCGGTTTTGGGTGTCTTAGAGGCAGAATTGGATGTCTTCGCCTTCTAGAGTTTTGTTCCTTATTTCATTAACTTTCTTTTGGCACCTGGATCACGAATTTTCACCCAGTAGATTAAAAGTTATGACTGTTTTACTACGTGCTGGTCTGTCTGTCAGAAATGTTGGGTTTAGTCGGTTGCACCTAGGTTTTGATCTAGTTAGAGTCAGAATCAGGTCGGCCACCCAACTAGGTTTATGAATATAATTTCACCATCTTTCCAGGCTGATAAAAATCACTTTATTTGGATCAGTGGTTTAAAGGTTAGAGCCTTTTCTTTAGGGCTGTTCTGAATTCTGGGCAGACTGCAGTTAAAGTTTTTCATTGGATGGTTAGACCTCTGTATTGGCCGAATTAGAGTTTACGATCAACTAGAGTTTTGTAGCCAGATAACTTAAGAAAATTTGAGCACTAGTTTCAGGTCTTTTGGACTTACGGTTTTTGATTGGTGATTTTTCTAGTAAAACTGCCAGATTAGGGATAATTGAAATGTTTGGGTAAATTGTTCAAATTGAACTTTTATTTGGTTAGTTTGGCTAGAGATTGAGGGAGGACACGTGTAGCCTTGCCATATTCGTTTGCCCTCATTTCGATTATTTTATATTGTAGGCGGTGAAGCGGTGAGTGGAGGGGTATCTCAATTACCTCTCAACCCGTTGCAGCGCGGCAGGCAAGTAACTTGTATTCTATGATTGATGCCATGTATGATGTGTGAATGAATGATTACATTTGTTCGTATTTGTAGATGAATGCCATGTGTTCTTTTCATTTATGAGTACTATTCAATATTGACATGGGATCACATCATGACATGCATACATTATTTTTGTAAGACCCTTCAATTCCAGTATGGGCACTTGAAATCCCATCAATTCCAAGATGGGTACGTGAGTCCACCATTCCAATGTGGGCCACGTTACGTGAGTCCACCATTCCAATGTGGGCCACGTTGGACGATCGTATGAAACGTTCTTCATACGATTACTTTAAGTGAACACCGACGGGTGATTCACTCGCTATACCGGTATATGCTGCAATATGTCCATTTCCTTCAATGCACCATTCCACTTCATCCATTCATAAATTCGTTTCCAGTAATTGTTCAAATTATGTTTGCGATATATTGCTCATAGTATGTTTGATTGTTACATACAGTTGCTTGCTGAGTCATTGGCTCATTCTTGCTTTATTGTCTTATTTAGGTAAATGACAAGGAAGAATGATCTTATGGAGGGTAGTTCATAACGTTGCACTCACTATCATTTATCAAACAATTTGAGGACTTTTATTGTCGTTAATTATGACTTGTGTTGCGTTGTAATAAGCCATCATGGCCTTGTTTACCATATCTTTCTGAATTGTTTACTTCCATTTCGTTGATTAAAACTTGATGATGAATACTTGTTTCCAATTAATCTTAATACTTGCTTCACCTTATCCTGCGTTTTGATGTTATTCAATTGAAGAGTAGTGTTTGTAGGTGACATCTTGACTTCCTTATAGTCAGGGTGTTACAGTTGGTATCAGAGCGGGCTTCAGGTCCGTGGTAATAATATTAAAATGACACACTGTGCACAATAGGAAGGGTTGGGTAAACCATTGTTTTTCCGCAATTGCTTGGTTATGTCCCAATTATTTTGTTTATCAGTTCGTTGAGCTAAGTATTTGATTTTCGTTCTGTTGTGTTGTTCTTAGATGGCAAGAGGTAGAGGCCGTGGTCGTGGTCGTCCACCGACCCGTAGTCGTGGTCGTGTCCACGTTCCGGCAGCTACATCGTCTTCGTCTGAAGGGTTGGCGGGCCTTGATCGAGGAGATTGCCTCACCACGCCTCGGTTCTTTGAGCCACCGCCGCAACAAACCGATCTCATTCGAACCTAATAAGGGAGAATCAACAACTCCGCCAACAATTGCAAAGCGCCATTCCGCGGCCGCCGCACTGTGGCGGAACTCGTTGTCGCTCGCTCCACCCGAGGCTAGGATGAGCCTCCGTGAGTGGATGTCGCCGTCTGGACACTTTGACGGAGCAGCACACCGGTTCAGCCGCGGACTGGTTGAGGTACATGGAGCGCCGCTTGGAGCCTTAGAGTCGCATCCGCGCAGAAGGCGCGATTTGTGGCCTTTCAGCTGAAGGGCCAGGCCGACATTTGGTGGGAAGGGGTCCTGTCTTCCAGGACTCCAGCGCAGGGTCTTGTTACTTGGGAGGTATTTGTGGAGAGGTTCAGGACCCAGTTTTATCCTGACTCCTTCATCGAGAAGATGGAGCAATCACTCCTGACCTTTGTGCAAGAAAAATGTCAGATCTCGAGTATGAGGCCGGATTTAACAACTGTGCGCTTTGTCCCAGCCGTGGTAAGTGATGATAAAGAGAAGGCTAAGAGGTTCCGGCGGGGCCTCAATCAGGAGTATCGCCAGATTCTGGGAGCAACAGGTTTACGTGATTTTAGCTCAGTGGTTGAGCAGGCTAGAGGGATGGAGTTGGAAAGAGCTCCTTCGTCGCAAGGGCATGTTGCTAGTGGTTCTGTTGCTACTGGTGGATCTGGCAGTGGCCAGAAGCGTAGTTTCGGTGGAGGTGGTGGGTCTTTTCAGCGACCCGCTGCTAAGAGGTTTCAAAAGAACCAAAACTCCCGTCCGGTTCAGCAGTGGCAGTCTTCTTCTTCGGCGCCACGTTCTTCATCTTTCGCCCCACAGTTGCGTCCTGTCCCAGGTCAGGGCATGAAGTGTTTTCGGTGTGGTGACGGGCATCGAGCTTCAGAATGTTCCTTCAAGGGAACATGCCAGCAGTGTGGTCGGGAGGGCCACAAGTCCTCAGTGTGCAAGCAAAATCCAGCTAGTATCATCAAATGGGAGACCGTCCCAGCAGCTTCTTCCTCCAGCTTCCACAGAGGTTCAGTTCAGACTCTGACAGCAGTTCCTGCACCACAGTACCCTCCAGCATGGGGTCCACCTGCAGCTTTTACTCCGGCGCCTCCTGCAGGGTTCTATTGGAATCCCGCACCATCTGCACCTCCGTCGTTTGTTCCTCCAGCAGCTGTTTCCAGCTTTCCGTCGCAGAGTGTCGGTGCGTCTTCTGCACCGGTGCATCAGGGGGTCTACGCCATGCCCACCCCTGAGACCTTGGGACGTCCTGATGTGGTGACAGGTACTTTACTTGTGGATTCGCATGATGCATTTGTACTGTTTGATTCGGGGGCTACTTACTCGTTTGTGTCGTTGGAGTTTGTTAGAAAAGTGGGTTTGAGTTTTCAGCTTATTTCTGAGTCAGTGGTAGTCAGCTCCCCAGGAGGACTTATTTCTAGCTCTACCGTTTGTCCCGGTTGTTCTATCCTGATAGATGATGAGGTTTTCACTGCGAATCTTATGGTTATTCAATTGGCACCATTCGATGTTATTCTGGGTATGGACTGGTTATTCCAATACCGTGCCAAGATTTGTTGTTTCTGGAAGACGGTGACCTTGCTAGCTCCTTCCGGTGAAGAACTGGTATTCCAGGGCAGCGCACCGTCTGATTCAGTATTTGTACTGGCTAATCTATTCCCTAGCCGTCGTGCATCGACCATCGGATTACTTTGCTCCCTCAATGAAAAGACTGATTCTTTGCAGCGTATTGAGGAGATTCCAGTTGTGAAGGAGTTTTCCGATGTCTTTCCTATAGAACTTCCCGGAATGCCTCCGGTGAGGAAAGTGGAGTTCCGGATTGATCTTGTTCCGGGAACTCGGCCTTTGTCCAAGTCTCCTTACCGCTTGGCTCGGCCATTTCGGAAGAATTGAAGAAACAATTGGGCGACTGCTGTCCAAAGGTATGATTCAACAGAAGTATCGCCTTGGGGAGCGCTGTTCTTTTTATTAAGAAGAAAGATGGCAACTGGCGATGTGCATAGATTATCGGGCGCTTAATCAGCGATCAGAAGAACAAATATCCTTTGCCTCGCATTGATGATCTTTTCACCAGCTTGAAAGGAGCTAGAATATTTTCTAAGATTGATCTCCAATCGGGTTATAATCGATTCGAGTTCGTTGGCGGTGATATTGAGAAACGGCTTTCTACGAGGTATGGTCATTTTGAGTATAAAGTTATGTCTTTTGGACTAACGAATGCTCCTCGCAGCTTTCATGGAAGCCATGAACAAGATGTTTGCATCAATACCTTGATGATTTCGTTGTGGTATTCATAGATGATATCTTGATTTATTCCAAGACAGAGGAGGATCACACCCACCATTTGCGGTTGGTACTTGAAACTTTAAGAGAGAATCAATTCTATACCAAGTCAAGAAATGTGAGTTCGGATTTACGAAGTTGGATTTTGGGTCACGTTATTAATCGTAAGGGTATTTCATTGATCCTAGTAAGATTTCGACGGTGGTTGAGTGGAAGAGACCAACCAATGTTAAAGAAGTAAGGAGTTTTCTGGGTTTAGCTGGCTATTACCGGCGGTTTGTGGAGGGTTTTTCAACCATTGCTAAACCGATGTCCCAGTTGACACAGAAAGGTGTTAGGTTCCAGTGGTCTGATGCTTATGAGCGCAGTTTTTGCTCTTTGAAAGATAGATTAGTGACTGCTCCAATCCTTACTCTTCCTGAGCCTGGGAAGAGATTCACTATCTATTCAGATGCGTCCATAGTTGGACTTGGTTGTGTACTCATGCAGGATGGTAAAGTGATTGCCTATGCATCGAGACAGCTGAAGAAGCATGAACAGAATTATCCCACCCATCATCTAGAGCTTGCTGCAGTGATTCATGCTTTGAAGATATGGAGTCATTATTTGTACGGCGAATCTTGTGATGTGTTCACTGACCACAAGAGCCTGAAATACATCTTTACCCAGAAGGACTTGAACTTGAGACAGAGGAGATGGCTAGAGTTGATCAAGGACTATGATCTTACTATTCAGTACCATCCCGGCAAGGCTAATGTGGTAGCCGATGCCTTGAGTCGCAGGGCGACACCTCCTATCCTCAGTTGTCTTATTGCTGACTTTGAGCGTATGGATATTTCTTTCTGCTTTGCGGGTACCGCACAGACCGAGACTCAGTTGATTCTAGAGTCAGCCCTTCCGGATCGGGTGCGAGTAGCACAGCAGCAAGATCAGATGCTACAACGAGTGAGGAAGCGTTGTGCTGAGGGCAAGCAAGGTCACTTCTGTGTGGATAAGTTCGATTCTTTGCGTTTTAAAGGACGCCTTTGTGTGCCACAGGAGTCTCAGGTTAAATTGGAGATTTTGAAAGAGGCCCATCGTACTCCTTATACCGTACATCCTGGGGAGACCAAGATGTACAAAGATTTAAAAGAAAAGTTTCTGGTGGAAACGGATGAAAATTGATATCGCACAGTATGTGGCTTCATGTGGGGTGTGCCAGCGGGTCAAGGCTGAGCACAAGCGACCAGCAGGACTGTTGCAACCCTTGGAGGTACCAGTTTGGCCATGGGATGATATATCTATGGATTTTGTGATTGGTTTGCCTCGCACGCAGCGAGGAAAGGATGTTATTTGGGTAATTGTGGACCGGTTCAGTAAGTCTGCTGTTGGACCGTAAAGGCGACTAGAGGGGGGGGGTGAATAGGAGCACGCTCACTTTTTCACAAATTATGAACTCAATACAATTTCACTCCAGTAGCTATTAGAACGCTATGAAGATCAATATATCAAGACAATGGAAGACTAGTATTGAATCCAATAAAGACCCTAAGCAATGCGACAATAATCGACAAGAATCAAAGCAACACAGCATCGCGGTCCGACCATTGTAGTGAACCGGTCGGACCGATTGCGAGCGGTCGGACCATTGTTATATCAAGGCGGTCGGACCGCTCCGAATCGATCGGACCGGTGGTGACGGCGGTCGGACCGGCGATCTACGAAACCGATCTCAAATAAAGAAAATCAGCCCGATGACGGTTGCAATTAGGTCTAACTTTTGATTCTCAACTCCAAACTTCACGAACCTTTGCACACACCTTCTCTATGCTATTGAGGACCTATTCCAATCGAATATTATGATAATTCTTGGAACGATCTTGAGCAATTGTCAATTGATTAATGAAGGTCTAAAACCGGCAAGAACGAAAACTTGATCCTAAAGCTTGTTCGTGAGAGATTGATGATCAAGATGATGCTAGATAGATTCACACATATCACAGCAAGCTAATTCACGGAAAGAATCAATCACAAACTCGCGGATCAAAGAAAGCCCTAAAAACACGAAATTGAAAGCAAGAACGAAAAGAGACTTATCTCAAGCAAACCTTGCATAGATTGATTTCGTGGTTGATGCCGGATTACATCCACACCATCATGGATCGAGAGACAATCAAAGATCACGAAATTCACCACAAACCATCAAGAGCCCTTGCCTCCACCTCAACTCCCTAAAGACAATTAGGGTTTTGAAACATAAAAGGCGAGAGAGGGAGAGGTGCAGCCACCATCTCCTCCTATTTATAGTGGAGGCCTAAAACTCTTAGGGTTTGACTTAATTGGGCTCCGTTAAGGCCCACTAACAAACGGGTCACATACGCACGCGCTTCGCGGCGCCGTCTTTAACCTTTTGACCTAAACCGCTTCACCATGCGTCATGGATTTGCCAATAGGTCACCATTGTCCATCTTGTGTCACGCTTGAGTCGTTGACCCCACCCAAAGATCGCCGATCGCTTCGGACCTCAACTCTTCAAGTCTAGTCCCGATTCTCCTTGCCGCTGACCGTCGTTGACCACCAAGCTACCGCACAACCACGCATAAGAAAACACGAATTCGGGAACAAGTTCTTCACAACTTGACCCATGTTAGTCAAAACATGCATCATGCAAATCATATGCCATGAAACCAATGACTTTGACCTAACAAAACAACATCGCCACGGTTGGCCGACGTTCAAGTAGAAACCGGTCGACCGCTCCAGTGAGTCGGTCGGATCGCCCCCATGGCGGTCGGACCGCTCCTCGTGAGCCGGTCGGACCGCCTTGGGACTTAGCCAAATTCAACCTCCCAAATTCAAACCTTCGAAACTTAAATCCAATAGAACTTCTTCTTCGAGACTCCAAAATTATGAGACCAAGTGCATTGGGATCCCTCACTTGCCTACAACACCTATTTTTGGCCCAAATTATTTTGACCACTTTTGGTCATCGCCGGTCCGATCGCCCACATGGCCGGTCCGACCGATTTGGGACCGGTCCGATCATTGCAAGGACCGGTCGGACCACCGACTGAAAAACCTCGTAGCTTTGTCGAAAACGCGGGAAACGACAAACCGTAAACGCCATTGCCAATTGTCACATCATCCTAAGATCTGGAGCATATCCCCATGAAATCCACATCTGCACATTTCATTCCTATTCGTACAACCAATTCGGCAAGCGATTTGGCTCCTCTTTATGTACGAGAAATTGTGCGTTTGCACGGAGTGCCAAAGACCATTGTTTCGACCGAGACGCCAAGTTCGCTTCCAATTTCGGGAAAGTTTGCAGAGTGCATTGGGCACACAACTCCGCCTTAGCACGACCTTTCATCCCCAGACGGATGGACGACCGAGCGCACCATTCAGACATTAGAAGACATGCTCAGGTGTTGTGTTTTATCCTGGAAAGGTAATTAGGAAGAGCATTTAGCCTTGGCAGAGTTTGCTTATAACAACAGTTATCATTCCAGTATTCGAGCTGCACCATACGAGGTTCTCTATGGGCGTAAGTGCAGTCCCGTTGTCTTTGGGATGAGGTTGGAGAGCGGCGCCTTGGGCCCCGACCGGGTTCAGCAGACGATGGCTAGAGTGGCGTGGTTAGGCGTAATTTGTTGGTCGCCCAAAGCCGGCGGTAAGAGCTATGCTGATGTCAGAAGACGAGATTTGGAATTCGAGGTGGGAAATGAAGTTCTGTTGAGAGTATCGCCATCTAAAGGCGTAGTGCGTTTCGGCACCAAAGGGAAACTTAGTCCAAGGTATGTTGGACCCTTCCCAATCGTGGCACGAATTGGGAAGCTAGCTACCGCTTGGACCTTCCCGATTCTATGAGTGGGTTCACAACGTGTTTCATGTTTCGATGTTTGAAAGTTTCGAGAGACCCAGATCATGTCATTCCTTTGGAGCCTTTGATTGTCAAGCAAGACCTTACCTTCGAGTCCCGGCCAGTGAAGATATTAGAAGAATCAGAACGGGTTCTGAGGAATAAGACCCTGAAGTATGTCAAAGTTCTTTGGTCTCATCAGTCTGAGAGAGAGGCCACTTGGGAGTTGGAGTCCCGCATGAGAGAGCAATACCCCGACCTGTTCGTTTAAGGTAAATTGTTTAAGTTGTAATTCCCGGTATTTATTTCTTTCTGTTGGATCGTTGATTAGATTCGAGGCCGAATCCTGTTAAGGGGGGTAGACTGTAATACTCCGGAATTGGTTCGGTAAAAAGAAAGAGGTCGGAGAGAGTGAAAGAAATTATTTTCGTCGGAAAATTCCAATCGTCGGGGGGGTATACGTTATTGTTAGCAACTTTGGGCAGTCACGACCAGTGGCCCATGAGGGCGGCCGGCCCATGTAGGGGCGGCCAAAGGGGGCACCACTTCCCCCAAACCCTAGTGCCTCCCCTTCCTCCCCTTGAGCCGCCCCTCCTCCCCCTTGGAGCCGCCCCCATCTCCTCCACTCGGCATCTCCCCTCCTCCTAGGCGCCTCCCCCTCCATTGGTGGTGATCCCCGGAGTTGCACACCCGGTCTTCCACGTGTACACCTTCGTTTCTTCCTCCGTCGGGCGCTTGCATTCCAATCGGGTTTGTGGAGTTGGGGCTGGCCAAAGAAGGAGAGGGGAAGTCTTCGGGAAGTTGATCCTCGTCATTCTTCGGGTCTACAAGGGTAACGAGAGACCCCATCGCTGTTTGATTGCGTTAGAGTTGTCGATTCAATGTTTTTGGTAGTATCGCGTAATCTCTGTCAGTAGATCGGTTCGGTACAGAATGTTGCAACTCGGTTTTGGGTGTCTTAGAGGCAGAATTGGATGTCTTCGCCTTCTAGAGTTTTGTTCCTTATTTCATTAGCTTTCTTTTGGCACCTGGATCACGAATTTTCACCCAGTAGATTAAAATTTATGACTGTTTTACTACGTGCTGGTCTGTCTGTCAGAAATGTTGGGTTTAGTCGGTTGCACCTAGGGTTTGATCTAGTTAGAGTCAGAATCAGGTCGGCCACCCAACTAGGTTTATGAAGATAATTGCACCATATTTCCATGCTGATAAGAATCACTTTATTTGGATCAGTGGTTTAAAAGTTAGAGCCTTTTCTTTAGGGCTGTTCTGAATTCTGGGCAGACTGCAGTTAAAGTTTTTCATTGGATGGTTAGACCTCTGTATTGGCCGAATTAGAGTTTACCATCAACTAGAGTTTTGTAGCCAGATAAGTTAAGAAAATTTGAGCACTGGTTTCAGGTCTTTTGGACTTACGGTTTTTTATTGGTGATTTTTCTAGTAAAACTGCCAGATTATGGATAATTGAAATGTTTGGGTAAATTGTTCAAATTGAACTTTTATTTGGTTAGTTTGGCTAGAGATTGAGGGAGGACACGTGTAGCCTTGCCATATTCGTTTGCCCTCATTTCGATTATTTTATATTGTAGGCGGTGAAGCGGTGAGTGGAGGGGTATCTCAATTACCTCTCAACCCGTTGCAGCGCGGCAGGCAAGTAACTTGTATTCTATGATTGATGCCATGTATGATGTGTGAATGAATAATTACATTTGTTCGTATTTGTAGATGAATGCCATGTGTTCTTTTCATTTATGAGTACTATTCAATATTGACATGGGATCACATCATGTCATGCATACATTATTTTTGTAAGACCCATCAATTCCAGTATGGGCACTTGAAATCCCATCAATTCCAAGATGGGTACGTGAGTCCACCATTCCAATGTGGGCCACGTTGGACGATCGTATGAAACGTTCTTCATACGATTACTTTAAGTGAACACCGACGGGTGATTCACTCGCTATACCGGTATATGCTTTTAATATGTCCATTTCCTTCAATGCACCATTCCACTTCATCCATTCATAAATTCGTTTCCAGTAATTGTTCAAATTATGTTTGTGATATATTGCTCATAGTATGTTTGATTGTTACATACAGTTGCTTGCTGAGTCATTGACTCATTCTTGCTTTATTGTCTTATTTAGGTAAATGACAAGGAAGAATGATCTTGTGGAGGGTAGTTCATAACGTTGCACTCACTATCATTTATCAAACAATTTGAGGACTTTTATTGTCGTTAATTATGACTTGTGTTGCGTTGTAATAAGCCATCATGGCCTTGTTTACCATATCTTTCTGAATTGTTTACTTCCATTTCGTTGATTAAAACTTGATGATGAATACTTGTTTCCAATTAATCTTAATACTTGCTTCACCTTATCCTGCGTTTTGATGTTATTCAATTGAAGAGTAGTGTTTGTAGGTGACATCTTGACTTCCTTATAGTCAGGGTGTTACAGTTTTCTTATCGGTTGTTATTTGCTATTATCTTCTGAGAAATGTGTTCCCTCAACTGTGAACTCAATTTCCGTTTTCTAAAGTCACCTTTTATCAGAATATTTCTTATGGTTTCTTACTCGCCGTGATGAACAACGTTTTTCTGTGTGACGAAGCTTGTCCTTATTCGCCTCTTTCTTTTGAGAAAGACCCAAAAGTTTTGTTGTAGGGTTTTACAAAGCGTTTATTGGCAACTGTTTGGTGGTGGTTAAGTTTTGGTAGTGGTGATATTTTGCTACCAAGTTATTGAAGGAGTTGAAGAATGTGAAATTGATTTGATCTGTATCTCTTGAGGAAAAAAAAATATTGATTCACATGGAATGTTTGGCTTCAAGTAAGTCCGAAAAGTGTTACTACCGATTAACACCGTTATAGTGAAATTCGAACTTCAATTCGTGATTGAAAGGTTGGTGATTATCGGAGGTATGGAAACCTTGATTGAATTTATAGAGTAACGCAATTGGATAGCATTGCGAGATGGTGTGGGTGATTTCTGATGATGTCAATGAGTGAGTATGTTAGAATGGTGGTAATGTTGGAGATTTAATTCGATGATTTCACTATCAGTTATAAGAGCAATCTGTTGTAGAGGTTTTGAAGTTAAATCTGGGCCTTGCATTTGTTTATGCTAGGACCCTTTTGAAGCAAAGACATTAGCATGCGTCGACGATTCGAGTTGTTCTTGAAAATTTGAGGTAATGTGATTGTGTGGTATCTATCCTGTGGCGCTTTGGGTGCCTTTAATCAAATTAAGGTTAAATAGTAGAACGAGATGTCTAGAGCAATCAAAAAAAAATTCAATGGAGTCTCTCCACCATGGTGTGGATGATGTATTTCAGTTTGAGCATAATTTGATAATATTCAATTAAGAGGTTTAATCTCTTGAGGTATGCGATGAATTCAATTCCAATATTGAGAGAAGTTTTACTCCTCGAGAGAGAAGCGGAAGAAAGGATGTTTTCTCGGAAAATGATGCGCTTCCTTGCTTCTCGCTTGGGTTTTGTCTTTGTTGATAAGTGTTTTCGCACTTTGAGTTGGGGTCGTGTTGGCATGATGAATCTTTCCAGTTGATGAGAAAAGAAATATTTGATTTGAGTATTCAAGCAAATTTCTTTGGTTTTCGTGGTGTTCTTTCGCAAATTGATTCATTGGAAGTGGAATTGCTTTACTGATGAATAGTCACATTTGGGATTTAACCTTTTTGGTGAAGAGTTAACATTGCGTGGTTGCGATGAGAACTCTCTATTTTTCAGTTGGATTCTCTTCATTTCCGTAAAGAGAAGAAATTAGGAAGTCGGCTTATCGCTTGACCATCACGGTACATACGCGAAGTACGCAACGTAAGGTGCGTGCTGGTGCTGAGAGAGCAGCAGGACTATTCAAAGTTTGAGATTAAGTTAAACACGTTGACCATCGAGTAAGGTCTTACCTTCGATCCTCTTCTGATGAGTGTACCTAGAAAGTTCAAGTTGATTGTTAGGTCGACGCCGCTTACATCTTTGCTTTGTGGTTTCTCTATTCCGAGAGAGGCTACTTGGGAGATAGAGTCTCGCATGCGCGAGCAAGATCTCGCACCGCTTGTTTCGTACATGTTAAATCTGAATTCAACTCCTTGGAAATTCGTTCGGTATTAGTTGCTTGCTAGAATTGAGGTCGAATTCCGTTAAGGGGTAGAATGTAATAACCCAAGGTGATTCGCTTATTAAAAAAGTTTCTAAGAGGAGCTAATCGAAAACCGTAATCATCTTTTCACCGGGGTTTTCGTGATTTCACAAGAACTGGGCTCGGCCACGGCCCAGAGGGGCCCATGTGTGGCTGGCCATAAGAGGGGGTTCCCACCCCAAACCCTAAACTCCACATTTCTCTCCCTCCCCCTTTGGAGCCGCCGCCCCCCTTCCCCCTTGCTGTGCACCGCCTTGTACGTCGATTTTGGGTAAGATGCGTTCGTTTTCTGTCCTGTCCATCTCTTAGAAAGTTGTAGGTATTGTTCTTAGCTTTCCATAGCCACTGAGATCACGTGATTCCTCCTTACGGTTTAGGAGATATGATTTTTTTTAGTGCGCGCTGTTCTGTCTGTCTGACGAGAAAGATCTGTCGGCTTGATCCTAGGTTTTAATTTAGTTAGAGGCATTTCCAGAACCTCTACCCAAATAAGTTATTGTATACCTTTAAATTATCTTTCAAAGCTGATAAAGATCATCTCCATTGGATCTGTATAATGAAAGTTATGATATTTTCTTTACCACTGTTCTGAATTTTGGGCAGATAATTGTTAGTGTTTTCATCTATTGTTTAGACTACTGTAGAAGCCGAATCTGGGGTTTTTCCCTTCTAGAGTTTTATTCCTGGGAACGTTAGCTTTCTTTTGGCTCCAAGATCAGGAAAATCCGATCTGTAGTTTGGGAGATATGAATTTTTTATTACGAACTGTCCGGTCTGTCTGAAAACTGAGATCAGTAGATTTGTCCCTCGGTTTTGTTCAAATTAGGGGCCGAATCAGAACCTTCACCCAACTAAGTTATTTTAGCCCTTAAAATTATATTTCCAAGCTGATAAGAATCATTCTCATATGGATCAATAGGATGAAAGTTACGCCGTTTTCATTATCTCTGATCTGTATTCTGGACAGACGTACATGGGTTGTGTTTATCTGTTAATTAGCCCTCTGTTTTGTCCGAATCAGGGGATTCCGCCAACTAATGTTTTGTAGCCTGATCTGTTAAGATTCAGTGAGCACTGGTTTCAGGTCTTTTGGAGTTACAGATAATTAATGGTGATTTTTCTAGTATCGCTGCCAGTTTAGCGGTAATCGGGCTGTTGGGTAAACTTGGAAAAATTGATCCCGTTGTTTGGGTGGGAGAGATAGAGGGGATGGAAGGGCTCTTGTAGCAATGTCACCGTGAGGCGGTGAGTGGAGGGGCATCTTCGTGTCCTCCTATTACGTCACATCGCGGAAGGCAAGTACCCTATGCTGTTTGGTGATGTTTCCAATTGTTTGCTTGATGTTGGGATAAATTATGAATGCCTTTTTCTATCCATCCTGATGTTTATTTCATTTCAAGAAGATGATTCTTGTGATTAAAGAATTAGCATTCATTTCAGTTGTTGCATTCCATTACATGCAACTAACTTGTGTGGCATCCTTGATATATTATGTTGTTTGGGAATGCATACTCATACTTGTTTACACATGTTGTTGAATGTCATGTGTCTTTTTCGCTAATGTGTGTTATTCATTCATACCATGAGAAATCATCATATTCATTCATAAAATTCATTATGACCACGGGAGTGGATTCTTTTGGTAAGTCCCATCAATTCCAAAGATGGGCATTTGAAAGACCCATCAATTCCAAAGATGGGCATTTGAAAACCCACCATTCCAATGTGGGTAGTGTTGACCACCATTCCAATGTGGCAACTTGGACACCGTATGAAACTTTCTTCATACGGTGATTGGGTCCCCGCTTTGTGAAGTACGGGCTTAAGTGAACACCGACGGTGTATCACTCGCTATACCAATATCACCGTGATTAGTCTATTCCTTCAATGCATTCTTTCATTCCATCCATTCATGTATTCATTCCATTCAATCATATATGTGTTCCAAGATTTGTTCGTAATTCAACTGGATTGTGTTGTCCACTCTATGTTTGATTATTCTTGTATGTACTTGCTGAGTCTTCGACTCACCCTTGCTTTGTATGTTTTAATTAGGTAATTGAGGAGAAGACAAGGTGATTTGGTGGGGTAGTTCGCACATCGCACTTCACTTTTATCCAATCGTAATAATTATTATTACCTTTCACCAAGCCAACTTGTTAAATAAATTTCCAGATTTGTAATAATCCAACTTTGGTATTGCTTGACTGCTCGTGGTATTATATCTGCTTATCCATTCTTTCCATGAATCGTGATCGTTTATTGTCATTCTTTAGAAATTATTATTGATTGAATCTTTATAATCCAGCTTTAATGCTATTCTTAGTAGTTTGATAGTTTTGCGTGACATCTTGGCTTCCGAATAGCCAGGGTGTTACACATGGCCTACACGAATTCGGATCACCATTCAAAATAAATCCTAGCCCTTTAAGTGTGCGACCCTACAGGTTCATGTGTAATCGGTTATGACTCAGAAACTCTTTTCCGACCACCAGCCGTTAGCGGTACCTAGCAGCACATAACGATTCCCAAATCCACATAGAATATATCAGACGAACCTTGATGTAATATGATCTATGATCAGGTCCTCATCACTTACGATTAGTTCGTATCTCCATACGACCATATCGTATTTGGTCCCGACCAGTTTGTAACTCCTTACGACCAAGTTCTTACCATTCTGTGATTACGTTCGACCAGTCCACGACCAGCATGTATCTCCATACGACTAGTCCGTAACTGATCGAACTAAGTGACATACTCATGCATTCTCCTTTTGCCTCATGATATCTGGTTGAACTCCAGGTGAGATCAAGTGTCATCCATGGACTGTTCAATACTTTCTCGATCGAGTGTCGGATAATTTCATGTGGTCGACACTTCAACCATTAGTGGCATGGCCATGCACTTTCTTTATCCGATCACCACGAGGGGCACAGAGACATCTCTCCTGTTATGGTAGGAGGGGTAAATCCCATCTCGAGCAGTCACATCCCTCCGCATGTTTCATAGCATACTCGAAAGCTACCTTTATAACTACCCAGTTACAAGTAGCGTTTGGCAACTCCTAAGAGTGATATTACACATGTAGGGAACCATGCTGATCTCAAGTCTAAGGATTATACATCATCATTACTTGAGATCAGCTAATGACACAAAGATTCATAACAATCTCAATAGTGTCTCAAAGATGGGTCTATCCAGCCCTATGTTCTGTAACATGAGCTCACATTATTGATTTGATATCCCTATATCCATGATCGGTGAAACAAGGTCTGTAACACCCTGGCTATTCGGAAGCCAAGATGTCACACAAAACTAATAAATACTAAGAATGTACGATAATAACCATTTAATCAAGCTTAATTAATAAGAATCCATAAGTATTAACAACAAACATTAACAGTATCATGAGAGGGAATAGAAACGTTCATAATAAAAACGTACGATGAGCGATACCCAAACTGGATTATTACAATTTGAGAACTTAACGAATAGTTGACATGAATGAAGGATAACAATAATATTTCTTATTTGACAAGGTGATGTGCAGCGTGCTGAACTACCCCTCAAAAGGACTTGCCCTCCTCCTCATTTACCTAAATAAAACACACAAACAAGGATGAGCCAAAGACTCAGCAAGTACTAAAAAAACGTCAGAATCATAAAGCGAACAAAACAAACCACAATCTGTTTGTGCAAACATCTTTGAACTCAATTGTATATGAATGAAATGGTATTATGCAATGAAGGAATGGACTGCTCACAACATATACCGGTATAGTGAGTGACACACCCGTCGGTGTTCACTTAAGACCGTACTTAACCAAGTACGGGGACCTCAAATACTGTATGAAGAACGTTTCATACGGGTGTCCAACATTTCCCACATTAGAATGGTGGGTCTTACATGCCCATTCTGGAATTGATGGGACTTAATCAAATTTCCACTCCCGTGGACGGAAACGAAACATGCATGAATGGAATGAATCATGTATCACAAGAAACATAAATATTGAAACATATCCACATCGTGAGCACAACGCAATAGCAATCATAAATTCATCACATCATCATGCATTCCCTTGAAAACAACACAAAATAACAATCAGTACTTGCCTTCCGTGCTGCGACGTACTAGGAAACAACGAAAGTGTCCTTCCACCCACCGCCTTACCGCCTACACAAGCATTTACACGGAATAAGAATAACAAGGTATGACGTATCTACACGTGTCCTATCATACCCTCTAACCAACCCACACAACCAAGGGTTCAATTTGACAACTTCACCAAAAAGATGAGATTACTACTCTACTTGCAGTTGTACGATAAAATTCACCATTAATTATCTGTAACTCCTAAAGACCTGAAACTAGTGCTCAACTTTTCCTAACGAACCAGGCAACAAAACTTTAGTTGGTGAGATCCTCTGATTCGGCCAAAACAGAGGACTAATCTACCCAAGACGACATTGACAGAAACCTGTCCAGATTTCAGAACAGTCATAAAGAAAAGTCTGTAACTTTCAGTCTATAAATCCTATGGAGATGATCTTTATCAATCTGGAATCATGGCGAAATTATCTTCAAAAACCTATTTGGGTGGACTCACTGAATCTGTCTCTATCTAGAACAAAACCGAAGAGCAACCAACAGTCTCCAAAATTTCTGACAGACAGAGCAGTGTTCGGTTAAAAATTCATAACTCCTAAACCACTGGGTAGAATCTCGTGATCTCGGTACCAAAAGAAAGCTAACGAAACCAGGAACATATCTCTAGGAGAGGTCAACCCGAGATTCAGCCTCTAAAGGGTCGACAATGGTCGCGCAAGGAGACGGATGCGTTCTGGAATCTCCAGGACAGAACCCGATTTAGATCTAATCCACCATTAATCAATAAAACCGAATCAAACTACCACAAAAAACATTCGTTACCCTTGAAGATCTGCAGGGAGACGTGGATCCACCTCCCAAGAATCTCCCTCCCTTCTCCTCCCTTCCCTCTCCAAGACCGGCCACAAGATCGCCGGCGAACGGTCGGCGCCGTTGGAAGGAGACGGCCGGGGAAGCTTGGGGCGACACTGGGATCTCCGAGCAGCAAGACGCCGTAAAGAGCAGCAAGAAACACCGGGAGGAGGAGAATGGGGTGGCGGCTCTAGGGGAGAGGAGGAGGGGGAGGCGGCTAGGGTTGGGGCGCCCTCCCCTCCATGGCCGCCCCCTGGGCCGGTCTCCTCCCTCTTGGGCCGCCTGGGTCGCGGCCTGCGGCCCAGGTTGCCGTAAAAATGCGAAACCCCCCTTTCCCTTCAGAAAATTCTATTTATTTGCACTCTGTTGGACCGTAAAGGCGACTAGAGGGGGGTGAATAGGAGCACGCTCACTTTTTCACAAATTATGAACTCAATACAATTTCACTCCAGTAGCTATTAGAAAGCTATGAAGATCAAATATACCAGTACAGCGGAAGACTAGTATTGAATCCAATTAAACCCCTAAGCAATGCTACAAAAATCGCAAGAATCAAAGCAACACAAGCATCAAGGCGGTCGACCTCTGATCTTGAACCGGTCGGACCGATTGCAGGGCGGTCGACCGGCGTTGTCAAGGCGGTCGGACCGCTCAAATCGGTCGGACCGGTGGTGACGGGCGGTCGGACCGGCGGTCATGTAACCGATCTCAAACAGAGAAATCACCGATGACGAAGATGCAATTAGGTGAAACTTTTGATTCTCAACTCCAATCTTTATGAAACTTTGCACACACCTTCTATATGCTATTGAGGGCCTATTCCAATCGAATATTATGATAATTCTTGGACGATCTTGAGCAATTGCCAATTGATTAACGTAAGGTCTAAAACCGCAAGAACGAAAAACTTGATCCTAAAGCTTGTTCGTGAGGGATTGATGATCAAGATGATGCTAGATAGATTCACACATATCACAGCAAGCTAATTCACGGAAAGAATCAATCACAAACTCGCGGATCAAAGAAAGCCCTAAAACACGAAATTGAAAGCAAGACCGAAAGAGACTTATCTCAAGCAAACCTTGCATAGATTGATTTCGTGATTGATGCCGGATTACATCCACACTATCATGGATCGTGGACAATCAAAGATCACGAAATTCACCACAAGCCATCAAGAGCCCTAGCCTCCACCTCAACTCCCTAAAGACAATTAGGGTTTTGAAACATAAAAGGCGAGAGAGAGAGGTGCACCACCATCTCCTCCTATTTATAGTGGAGGCCTAAAACTCTTAGGGTTTGACTCTCTTGGGCTCCGTTAAGGCCCACTAACAAACGGGTCACACACGCACGCTTCGCGGCGTCGTCTTTAACCTTTTGACCTAAACCGCTTCACCATGCGTCATGGATTCGCCAATAGGTCATCCTTGTCCATCTTGTGTCACGCTTGAGTCGTTGACTCACCCGCATCGCCGATCGCTCGACCTCAACTCTTCAAGTCTAGTCCCGATTCTCCTCGCCGCTGACCGTCGTTGACCACTAAGCAACCTCGCACAACCACGCATAAGCAAACACGAATTCGGGAATAAGTTCTTCACAACTTGACCCATGTTAGTCAAAACATGCATCATGCAAACCATATGCCACGATACCAATGACTTTGACCTAACAAATCGACATCGCCACGGTTGGTGGACGTTCAAGTAGAAATCGGTCCGACCGCCCAGTGAGCGGTCGGATCGCCCATGGCGGTCGGACCGCCTCCTGAGCCGGTCGGACCGCCCCTTGGGACTTAGCCAAATTCAAGCTCCCAAATTCAAACCTTCGAAATTTTAAACCAATAGAACTTTTACCGAGACTCCAAAATCATGAGACCAAGTGCATTGGGATCCCTCACTTGCCTACAACACCTATTTTTGGCCCACTGTTTTGAACACTTTTGTCATCGCCGGTCCGACCGCCTCACATGGCCGGTCCGACCGATTTGGGACCGGCCGGACCATTGCATGCAAGGACCGGTCGGACCGCCCCTGTCCAGAATACCTGTAGCTTTGTCGAAAACACGTGAAACTACAAACCGTAAACGCCATTGCCAATTGTCACATCATCCTAAGATCTGGAGCATATCCCCATGAAATCCACAATCTCCCCCTTGATGAACACATTGGCAATTATCCGTAAAATGTAAGTAAGAGGTTTGAAAACGAGTTTACTCGCGCTTTTGACAAAGGCACAACTTGATCCATAAGCAAGAAAAAGCAATGTAAATGACCAAGCCGCATCGTAATAGTATAGGCATGTGAGACAAGGCAAAAGTAAGCATAAAAACTTTGATTTCCAGAAAAGGGTCAAAATTCTCACATGAGGTCCATATGAAAGAACAATTGTTCAATTGACCTATGATCATTGTGAGTATAAAAGAATGCAATTCAAGTTCGTAATATTCAATAAGACAATAAGAATGCAACTCAAGAACTCCCCTCACTATGATCCTCAATTTTCAATTTTCGTTTCCCCTTTGTATAAACATCTCCCCAATAAAGAAATATCTTCTTATTAACACATCTTCTCTTCTCATTTAACACATCTTCTCCCCCTTTGACAATGGATTCATCAAGGAATCACGCCTTCCTCTCATCCAGAGATAATAAATATAGAATAAAGGAAGAAGCGTAAACAAAAGAAGCATAAAGAGGAATATGCATGAAGTGCAATGGAGTAGCTTCAATTTTTTTTTTTCAATTTTGATTACAAGAAGCTTTGGAGATTACCCAAAAGAGCAAACTAGTATCTCTAATATTGCACAAACAAAGATATCAAGCTCCGACAAAGCTAGCAAGATCATGGTAAGACATATATATCAAAGCTAAGCACAAAGGCTCAAAAGTAAAGCAAGAGATTTGATCAATTTAAGCAACACTTCAAATTCAAAGAAGTTCATCAACAGGATCCTAAAGTGAAATTGGCCATGTCAAAATGTCAAAGTGAGATCAAAATCTAACAAAGACCACATTAAGAGTCAATCAAGTCCCGTATTGAATCATTTTGCTCAATATTTTGTAAACGCCATTTGTCAACATTTTTCTCATTTGCATTGAATATTGAAGTTGACTAATGATCTAACTTAGTGACAAGATCCCGGACTAGGAGCCATCCACAAACTCATCCTAAGCTTCAACCAAAAGTTGATTAAAGGTATATCTTAGTAAAGAAGATCCCGGACTAGGAGCCATCCACAACCTCTCTCTAAGCTTCTACCAGTATGACAAATCTTGAGGTTCATATCATTTCGACAAGCAATCCCCATGAGATCGTCTCGTTCATCAAACTATCTCCAAGTTCATGTCATTTGACAAGCGCCTCGTAAGAATAGTTTGGCACAATTTAAGCATAAGACAATCTTGATTTTCATTTTTCACATGAGCGCTTTAGAATCTCAAGAACACAAAAGCTCAAGTAATGGTCAATTTTAGATCAAAGAGCTAACAAAGCAATTCTGACAGGGCCAATGTCACAAGAGGAGCACTAATTGCGCAACTCGCTAAAACATCCACAAATTGCAATTTCTTAGTTTGAGTTGTTTAAAAGGTTCTAGCTCATATAGCAAAGACTTAGCTACACATGTAAAAGCATGATAATTCTAGCAAGTCAAAGAACTAGACATGACATTGAGCAAGAATTGAAATACAAAAGCTCTAAAGGGTAATAGGCAAAGCTTCATCAATTTTTAAAAATAAGCAGAAAATCTTATATTACAATGCATCTTTTTGGATTTTTCATACCATTTGTTGTAACCACTTGTTGGAGTCTTCATATGAATGCAATATGACACAATGAGATGTAATTAAAAAGCCTAAAAAACCTAAAAAAAATCGAAAATATCACTAAGTTCAGAAAAAGAACAATAAAAGATCAAAAGAACAAGGAAAGATAAGAAAAAAAAAATCAAACTCCCCCTCAAACCAACCTGTCGGTGTATTACAACCGATCTTACTTAAAGATTGTTTGATTCGGGGGGTCTCCTAGAGATGAGATCACGCAGAGTGGATTGACACGGGATGTTTAGACAGGTTCAGGCCTTCTCCGGAGAGAATAATAACCCTAATCCTGTGTGTATGGTATTCTTGATGATCCAGTAAAAGACTAAGACTCTTACAGAGAATATCACTTGTGTTTCTACTTGACTAGCTCTTATTCGCCCTTTCCCCATCTCTCTGATTGATGCCCTTATATAGTCGTGAAGAAGTAGCCGTTTTGTCTCATGGAGATGCGCCTAATTAATCCAAAGAACGCGCGATGATGGCGAGAATTACCGACGCCTCGGCTTCTTCACGCCGTCCGCAATTATCTTCCGAGATAATGGGGTAGTTACACACCATTAATAAGCGGAATAATAGTGCGTGTAGACCGCTCGATTCCTTAATCAATTGGACCCACTCACCGTAGGTTTGATTATAAGGTGGTCGAAGTTTACCCGGTCGTAGAAGAACTTACGACCGGTAGCGATGTAAAAGGACTTACGACTGTAATACGATCGTAGAAGGACTTACGACTATGTAGTGGTCGTAGAAGGACTTACGACCATGATATAGTCGTAGCAAGACTTACGACTATGGGGTGATTGTAGAAGAACTTACAATCACTTGTCGGGCTTCTCCCTTATAGATATAAGGGTACTTCAGGGACTATGTGACATCATATTTACCCATAATAAGAATTATAGATAAAAGATAAAATGAGGATTATTAGATCCTCGCCATCTAGCCCCCACTTCAAGTGAAAGTAACTTACTTGATAAAGGTTTCAGAATGGACTTACGACCATGAGAATGTCGTAGAATGATAGTCGAAGGAAAAACTCTTCGACATTTGAGTGCCGCTTGACCAGAATTTGCTTGGTCGGAAGGTTGCTTACGACTATCAAAAGTCATAAAAACCCCTACGACCGCCCGGTGGTCGTAGGGGAATCGAGATAAAACTCTTCCGATTGATACTTCCTTCGACTAGAAAGACTTGGTCAAGAATGTAATTTCGCTTGGAGGTGACAATACGCACCTATTTTTTCTCGAATCGGACCATCCGGGAATTGCAACCGCTCTCATAGACTTGTCCGATGAAGCGGTTCCTGGCGCGTACAACCATCTCTCATAGACCTATAGCCGAGACGGCTTCCGGCGGCGAGATCGTATGTTATAAAAACTTACCAGAGGTAGACTTGGATTTTTACCTTTCCCCAAATCATTCCATTGTTCTTCGAGCTCTTGCTTTCTCCATCCTCGACTAGGTTTCATCTTCTCCGCCGCCAACCCAATTAAAAAAACTTGCTTCGAGCAAAATGGCCAGAGAGTTTCGAATGGGAGGAATCGGAGATGGATGCAGCTAAGATCAAGATCTTAGTCGATGTCGGAAGATTCCGCAGAAGGCTCGTGAAGTGGATTCCAATATCGGCAAAGATCGCCATCGGGAAAATGGGCAAATCCGCCTTCCAAGCGACAGAGTGCGGCCTTCGATTGCTCGCCCACCCTTTTCTTACAGAGTACTCGAACACTTTGGGGTGGAACCGTGAACTTAGATCCCAATTCCATTACCATGTTGAGCGTGTTCGTATCTCAGGCGAGGCGACTGGGATTCCATGATCTCGAGCTGCTTCAATACTATTATGGGATGGCTCGACAAACCGAATCGCCGAAGTCGCGGTCAAGCTCCATGACTCAAGTCGAAGGAGTACATTCAGAGTTTCACCCGGCTTCGTGGCGGGCCGAGGAAGAGGTGGTTCTACCGAAGGTCACCTCAAGACACCTTTCTTTCGGGGAAGGTCGCTGAAAAGAAATCTTCATGGACTCAACCTCGAAGATATTAGCGGATTAGCCCTTATATTCAAGCTATTAAGGACTTGAAGGAAGAAGGGTCGACCGGATGGCATGTGGTGAAGGATTTCATCACACGCCTAATTAGTCCTCTCAAGAAACGAGCATCTCCTATGTGGAGGTACTCGGGAGAGGAGACCCCACCGAGACTACGAGGAGGGTAAGCAATTGTCGACTTAGCTCTCCGCTTGGTATTTCTCAACCTTGTCTAATATTTTTATCTGCTTATACAGATCTTTCACAGCCGAGGTTGACTCAGTCGAGACTCATCTCGTGAGAAGTCTCCGCCACTCGAGGGGCGTTCCTCAAGTCATTGCGGCTTTGTCCGCAGATGAAAAGATAGAGCGCCTAAAGGTAATCAAAATTTGATTTTCTCTTTAGGACTTTATAGTCGAGAAGATACTTACGACTAATGGTGATCGAGAATATCTTACGATCAAGAAAAGTCGAGAAAAACTTACGACTTGGTACTAGTCGAGAAAAACTTACGACTAATTAGTGATTCTTCTTTTCTGCTTTGCTTTACGTAAAGTAGGCATGGAAAATCGCCGTGACGACGAAGAAGTCGCTCGATGATTATTGGCGCCGGGTTGTCGAAAGACAAAGGCTCGCCTCCTCCCTCGAAGAGACGCCGACTTGTAAAATCTGCCGATAAGGGGGAGCAAGCTCGAGCTCGGTCTTTCGACCGCACCTCTACAAAACTGCGGCCAACAGTAGTTGTATCTCAAGCCGAGGCCGCACTGCCGAGCCGAGGAGGTTGAAGCAACAACCTCTTAGCGCAAACCTCGTAAGGCTAAGGTACCCTTCTATTATGACACGGAATCTTTCACAGTCGGTGCCACTCCTAGTTTTATCAAGCAACTGGAAAGGGAGAACTGGAAAGATTTTATGTCTTTTATGAAGGATCTATGCATCAAGACAACTCGCAATCGAGGGCGTCTCGCTTCGGAATGGTCGAGACCGATCTCGCCCATCCGCAGGGATCAGAAACCAGAGCCCCGATCCTCGTTCAAACTCTACCACCGCACGTGGTCGAAGCCGACCAATTATTGAACCTCGACCAGACGTGGTCGTGGAGAAGAAAAGGTCCTCCGTAGGGAGGATTGCTCCAAAATTCCTGGTTAAGACCAGGGTGCAGAGGTATGTGAAATGTACTAAAGTGTAATGTTTTAGAGCTAAGACAGGAGAAAGAAATACTCAAGCAGAGGCGTAGAGGTGGTAAGTCACTTATCATTCATAGTTGTTTTTGACTTAAATACTGTGATAATGTTTTACGAGAATAGTCATGGAAGAAACTCATGACAAAGTACTAGTCGTAAAAGCTTACGACTACTTACAACCTGTAGTGGTCGAGAAAGGCTTACAACCATATCGTAGTCGTAGAAAAACTTACGACTAGGTCGGTAGTTGTAGAAGTACTTACAACCATTCTATGATGTTTATCTTCGCTCCTCGCTCTTTGTAGGTTAAACAAGGATACGAAGACCTTAGCCGACTCACTCGACTATGAAAAAGAAGAGTCGAGGAGGCTAAGGAACGAAGTATTAGTCCTCTCGATAGACTTCGAGAGACTGCTCTCGCATCTAAAAGATTGCGGGAAAAATAAACAAGAAGTTCGAACTTAAGACTGCTTTTGATCTTTAACCTTTACCCGACTCTCCTTTCTTCTCCAGATAAAGAAAAAGAGATGCGGAAGCTCCAGACCGAAGTTCAAGAAAAAGCTTTGGTCATTCAGGAGTTTTCCCGTATTTCCGCGAATAAGGATCAAGAACTCGAGGGTTTTAGAACTCAATTAACAGGTAAGTAAATCTTTACCTGTTATCCTTTTTGAGTATTTTCCCTTTTCTAATGCCAATTTCTTGTTCAGAAATTGCTGCCCAATTGAGAAGCCTCGAGGCTGAAATCCAAGCAAAGACCTTAATCTGCAATGAGTCCGTCCGCATTGCTAAGATGAATGCAGAGGACATCAGAGCGTGGGAGCAAAAGCATGCTGAAACCGTTGCTTCCCATCGAGAAGAGGTCAAGAAATTGGATTCTCAATTAGTAGGTAAGAAAAGCTTTTACCTATAATTATCTTTGTGTTATCTTCCTCTAGAAGTATATTTTTGTTTGACCGATATTATTCTTTTCAGAACAAGTGGTCGAAAACAAGAAGCTTCGCGAGGCTTCGACTTATACCCAACAGGAGATGGAGTCGATGAAGACTAGTCTTCAAGGCAACATCACTCTCCTGAACAATGTGCTTAGTGAGCTACATTCTGAGGGAAAAACTCCTCGAGAAGATACTATAGCTGCTCACACAAGTACCATTGGGGAACAAGTCGGAAAATTACAAGAAATGGTGACCACTCTGAAGACTAATCAAGCTGAATCAATAAGGGAAGCAGTCGAAGCTGCAGTAAGTTACGCTTTGGTGAAACTTAAAGCTCAAGACCCCCGCCTTAATGTTAAACCAATCGAAGCCGACTTCGACTGTCCTGAATCAGAGGCAAGTCGTCTGATTGAGGAAATACAGTCAGTTGGTAAAAAGGTGGCGGAGGAAATGCAGCTAGGCTCTCCCCCTTCAGAGTAATCTTGTAACTACCTTGTAAGGCAGACAATTTTTGTTGATGAGTAGTTAGTAACTCAAAAGATAATAAACGAATGAAAGACTAAGAATTGAAGTCAAATTAATAACTTTATCCTAGCCCCCGACTATTTGCTTAGATTGTTTAGACAATCTAAATAAATAGTGTTTAAAAATGGGGTTTCTGAAAAAAAAAGAGAGGTTTATTTAACTTATAGCTTTTGTTACGGTTGTCAAGCACTGGTCGAAAAGAGTAGAAACGACTTGACACTAGGAAGTTCCTTCTAGTGGGCGTGACCACGCAGAGAGGAAAGACTTCGACTAGGTGATGTTCCCATCTCCGACTAGTTTAATCAAACCAAGAACAGCAACTTGAGTTAAACAAACGTCTTAGAGTACTTTAGTCATTCGTTTGTCCTTTTTTGGTGGACTTCGATAAGTCTTTTCCAGTAGCAAAAGTAGGAGACTGAGCGACACTAGGAAGTTTCCTTCTAGTGGGGTGACCACATGCAGAGAGGAAAGACTTCGACTAGGTGTGTCTCTTCCTTCACCGCTTAAAACAAATCGAGTACACCAAAGGTGGTCGAACAAATGTAAGAAAGTGCACTCTACTTAGAATATTTTTGAATTTACTAAAAAATAGACTAAGATTGAGAGAGTTGGCTTTGAGAACATTACGACTAGATAAAACCCAGTTCTTTGTATTGGCGTAAAAAGTGAGTAACGAGTCGATGTTAGGAAATTCCTTCTAGTGGGCGTAACCACATGCAGAGAGGAGAAGTTTCACCGGATGACGTTTTCACTTTTCGACCAAAGTAAAGAAAACTCGGTGTTTTCATATCATAGTCGAAAGATTAAAAAGCACTACTCAAAAATAAGGCAAAAGAGGTAGAAAGAACTCGACTTTTATTGCTCGAGAAACCGGTCACACATAGAATTTATGTGAATCGGTCGATGTTCCAAGAGTTTGAGAGAACTCGCCCATCTTCCATTGCTAGTCGTGACAGATTCTCGCCGAAGTTATTTCGACCATCGTAAGGACCTTCCCATTTAGGGAAAGTTTATTCCGATTAGACTTGGATTGGCGAGCCTCAATACTAAGTCACCTACAGAGAAGTCGCGAGGTTGGACCTTACGATTATAGTATCTGCGCAGGCTTGTTGGTAGACCGCCAACGGATTAAGGCTAGGTTTCTCCTCTCTTCGAGTAGGTTAATGTCATCCGCCGAAGTTGTTCCCGGTCCGAGTTGTTGAAGGTTTCAACTCGTGTCGACCGCATTTTAGCTCCGAGGAAGCATGGCTTCGCCCAAAACTAGAAAATGGTGTTTCTCCCGTTGCTCGATCGTGGTCGCATTTAACCGCCCATAATATGGAGGGTAATTCTTGTACCCAAGCCCCGAGCGCTAACAAGTCGGGTCAAGACTCGAGTTTTAATTCTCGCATTATTTGGCCGCTTGCACGCTCGACCGCCCCATTGCTTTGGGGATGTGCAATGTAAGCATAGCATAGCTTGGTACCCAACTCGCCGCAAAATTCCTCAAATTTTGCACTTGCGAATTGTTTACCATTGTCCGTAATTATCCGACTTAACTCCAAATCGACTAATTACGCTTCTCATCATGAACCTTTTGTCGCTTGCGCTGTTATCCCAGCTATGTGTTCAGCTTGATCCATTTTGTGAACGTGTCAATAGCCACAAAAGGAATTCAAACCTCCCGGAGCTTTGGGAAACGGTCCTAGGATATCAAGCCCTGTGTCGCAAAAGGCCAAGAAAGAGGTATTGTTTGTAATGCTTGAGCCGGTTGGTGTATCCGCTACCATGGAATTGGCATCGACACACTTTTTAACCACCTCCATAGCATCGTGACAGGTCAGAGGCCAAGAAAACCTTGTCGAAAGGCTTTACCAACCAATGTTCTCAGAGGAAGCATGCGTCCCATAGATGCCATCGTATATCGTGAAGGAGTGTTATTCTTCGCTTTTGCGGAATGCATCGCATGAGTATTCCTTGGGTTCCTCGCTTATAGAGGACTCCTTCAACCAAAGTATACATTTTGGCTTTTCGATAATCGATCCGCCTCAAGATCATCTTCTGCACGGAACCCTTGTAAAGATACTCGTAGATGGGAGTCATCCGTATCCTCGTAATCTAATGAGGCCATCTCAAGAGGAGGTGTTTCGTTCTTCGACTGAGACGGTTTTGGAGTTGCTCCAAGAAAACTCCTTTGGTATCGTGGATCGGAAGAAGCCATCCGAGCAAGTTGGTCTCATGAGGAAATTATCCTTTCGAGGGATAAATTGTACCTCAAACCTAAAAATGTTTTTCTAGCTTACGATTTCGATAAGTACCGAGCCATTGTTGAGTTAGAGCACCGTACTCTTTCCGATTTGATTCACGACTAGTTGAGAGTCTCCTCTCACGAGTAGTCGATTTAATTGAGAGTGCTTTCGCACTGTATGCCGCCTAGCAAACCTTCGATCGCCACATTGTTAGTAGCCCAAAGTTTAATTGTATGGCATACTTTAAGGTTTCTCCTAGGAGATACCAGACCACCTCACTTCGAGCCACTTAAAGTAAGTGACCCGTCAGTACATCATCCACCGGTCGTGGAATCAGATCGGGATCCCGAACAGTTCAGATTTGTCCATTCGCGACAAAGTCCGCCAAGATCTGGGATTTTATGGCCGTCGACACGAATGGAGATCGAACTCCCAAGTTCGATCGACCATTTTGCCATGCGCCCCATTGCTTCCTTATTATGGAGGATTGCTCCCAAAGGAAACTCGGACAAGATGCCTATTTTGTGCGCTCAAAATAATGCCGCAGCTTCTCAAGACATGAGAAGGGCATATAGAAGTTTTTGACCGAGGGTAACGCCCTTAGGCCCGTAAAACTTCGCGACGAGTAAACCGATCGTTGTATCGCTTTCACGCTCTACGACCAAGATCGCGCTTGTCGCTCGTGGCGTGGCGCCTAGGTAAATTAAGAGCGCCTCTTCCGCTTTGGAGAAACCGTAACAGAGCACTCGAAAGATACCTCTTGACATCCTCAAAGGCGCGCTTGCCTCGCTCGACCACTCAAAACCTTCATGTCTCCCGAGAAGTTTAAAGAAAGGTAGTCCTTTTCTCCTAGTCGCAATGAAACGACTTAAAGCCGCCATGCACCCAAAGTGAGTTTCGACTTCCTTTTTGTGTTTGGAGGACGATCCGAGGATGGCTTTTATTTTTCAGATTTGCTTCGATTCCTCGCTCGTATACTAGGAATCCAAGCAATTTTCCCAAGAAATTCCAAACACACACTTCTCTCGATTGAGTTTTAAGCGGTGCTTTCGAGGTTGTCGAATGTTTCTTGTAGGTCGCTGATATGATTAAGTCTCTTAATGCTTTTACGACTAGATCATCAACATAGGCTTCCAAATTCCTACCTAATTGAGATGAAAAGTCGATTGCATTAGGCGTTGAAAGAAGCACCGCATTCTTTAGACCAAATGGCATTTTGACATAGCAAAAGGTACCAAATGGAGTAATGAATGCGGTCTTTTCTTCATCGCTTAAACACATATTGATCCGTGGTATCCGAATATGCATCTAAAAACTTAATATCTCACAACTCGCAGCTTGAATCAACCAAATGATCGACACGAGGTAAAGGGAAATCATCTTTGGACAAGCTTTATTAAGATCAAGAAAGTCCACGCACATACGCCATTTGCCGCTTGACTTTTTGACCATTACAGGTTAGCCAACCACTGGGTGGTTGACTTCTCTTATAAAGCCCGCTTAAGTAGCTTATCCAACTCGATTTAATAGCATCTCGCCGATCAGGCAAATCTCCGTAATTTTTGTTTTACAGTACTTTATCGTGCCGTAGCTAGCCTCGTGCTCGATCACCTCCCCGGGACTCGGGCATGTCGGATGCTTGCCACGCAAAGACATCTCGCTAGCTCGGAGGAAGGTAATGAGAGCGCCTTCCTATTTGGGGTCGGAAGTCTCCCGATGCGAGCAGCCTTCGAGGGTTCTTCTCAAGGCCCGAGGAACCTCTTTGACTTGGTCGTTCGGCTTTGGTGCAGCTTTTAGGCTTCGACTTGCTAGTCGGTCGACTTTCATCTCGAGTTGGTATTTGACCAACCATCTCGAGGATCGACGGCCGCAGCCTATACGCCATCTTTTGTCACATCAATGGTGATCACCTTTGGGACCCGCATCTTAAGACATTGATACCCGTAATGAGTAGCCATTAAGAATTTTGCCAAAGTTGGTCGTCCGAGTATGGCGTTATATGCCGATCGAAATCGACCACATCAAAGGAGACTTTCTCTCGTCCCAAATTACTTGGTGAGCCAAATGTTAAAGGAAGAGAAACTTGGCCAATAGGTTTGGTCAAGACCCTGCATTTATTCCATGAAAGGAGTATCGCATCGCCTTACCTTTGTCCCGGTACTTGCATCTCGTCCCAGGCATTAGTAAATAATATGTTCAAAGAATCGCCACCATCAACCAACACTGATTGACCCGACAGCTTGTTGATGGTGGGTTCGACCACAATCGGATATCGACTGATCGACTCAGAGTGATTGGGCAACATCCTTCTCAAAAGAGATGGTAACTTCCGACCACTTCGTAATTTATTGACGAGAGGAGTATGTATAGAATTTACCTCTCGTCCGCAGCCTTTAAGTTGTCGCTTGGAGTCGATGTCGATGATCCTCCGTAGATGTGCTCAACGGTATGTTGCGGATCTTGAACGGCATCTCCTCATCATCCGACGACTTTTGGCCACTCGTATGTCCCACCGCCGAGAGTAGGGAGTGGTGCTTTGCCGTTGTAGTAGTCCTCGAGCTTTCTTTGGAAAACTCCAGCTATGAGGTCATGTCCTTCCTTTTATGAAAAGGACACCACCTTGGTTTGTCGCTCCTACGATCGTATGCGCTTACCTTTGCCTTGATCGAGTGTACGACTTGGTGGTTTGGGGCTCTCCATCTTCACTACCGTAACCTCCTTGGAACCACGGGTTTGTGATTTTTGATTTTTATTTTCTTCTTGGACTTTTTGCTTTTTTATCCTTACCAACTTCACCTGCTCTCGAGGAGTATATGTTTCTCGATCGATAGTGTTGTTCCACTCGACTGCCTCGTAAGCGCTTGCATATCGATCGCCATCTAGAAGAGTTCGCGACGTTGTTGGGAGGATTCAAAGCAATGTCCTCCGTTATCCTTCTACTACGGACTCCTTGCTTAAAAGCCCCGATCACAGAGGAATCGAAATTTCCGAATTGAGTTACTTAACCCGACTAAAGCGCTTGATGAATTGACGCAAAGTCTCGTTGTTGTTCGCTTTATCCGGCAAGTCGCCTTCTTTTCCGGCGGTTGTATGTGCCTTGGAAATTACTCAGAAGATCACAGAGGTGTTGCTAAGAGTAGATCGACTCGAGTGGTTGGTTTAATAACCACGATCGAGCGGATCCTCGAGCACACTCGGAAGGTAATTCGCCATTACATGCTCTCCTCCTCCCGCCGCCGACAAATTGTTAGATAGATCTCAAGAAATTCGATGGGATTTTGAGATCCATCAAATTTCTCCATGTTCACCGGTCGAAAATGAGGTGGCCAAATAATCGCTCAAGGTCGCGAAATGCCCAGATCCTAATTACTTCTTGACGCCTTCTTTGTAGGAAAGAAGGGTTAATGTCACCAGTGATTGTATACGACGATACCCTGTGAGCAGTCGACTTGCTCGTAGTAGGCCTCGCCTCTACGACGGAATACTCCTCGACTCCACCCGCTAGAATTTCTTTGTCGAAGTGGTGAATGATCACTTCCG
The DNA here is from genome assembly GCA_036346395.1 of Hsuehochloa calcarea. NCBI lineage: Eukaryota > Viridiplantae > Streptophyta > Magnoliopsida > Poales > Poaceae > Hsuehochloa > Hsuehochloa calcarea. Next base: position 26,330,669 of record CM070595.1, on the reverse strand, counting down.
AGGGGCTTCTTGATCTTCACCGATCGAAATGTATTTCTCAATAGGGATCGATTCGACTTATGGCCGTGTCGATTCCTACGAGAGAAATATTCGATTGATCGGTAGCCGAGGAAGTCGATTGCTACGACTACCGAATGTTGTCGATGAGGTACCTCCATCTTGTCATCACAGTCAAGTCTTTGCGTAATCTCTTCAAAGAAAGAGATCGTACCTCGCGCTCGAGCAAGCTCTTGATCGATTCTCGAGCAAGTCGCTGATGTCCCGGAGTTCTTGTACCTCCTCCGATCGATGTTGAATGCGCCAGCAAAGTTGTTCTCGATCGCAATTTTCTTTCTTCCGACGACATCAAAATCCTCCTCATCGTGTCTTTGAGGCCTTCTTAGTGGAGTGCGAGAATGTCGAGGATTTCTCGCTCATCGTGAGTGTTGGTTCTTCTCGCCAACGGTTGTGCCCTTGCCATTACCACGAGGGGCGCAGCAGTGATCTTCGGGAGTGTTCTTATCTCGCCTCCATGAGGTCGACTCGATTTGGGGAAGGACGAAGACCTCCGCTGATGATTCTCACTTGCGCCGAGGCCTCCCGCTTGAGGAGTGCTCGAGGGACACCATCTCGCGACTTGGAGTAATCCTCCGTAGGGGAACTCGGTTATAATCGCCTCCGTCGCAAATGAGATCCGCGGGAGACGGCCGAATTTGCAGAAAGCATGCTTGATCCCACCCTCTCCGGAGTTATCCCGAGAGAGGATCACTAGATGTCGGTGGAGTCCTCGAATGGTGGCTCCTGAACTTGATTTACCAAGTCGGACCGCCTTAAGGGACTTGAACACTTGGAGAAAGAACTCGTCGTGTTGTGAGTCCTCCCGGAGCGGTCCTCGTCGGATTGACCTTGTCCTTTGAGAGAATTGGCTCCTCCGTTGGACGATTGTTGTGGGGATAAGGATCCTCCTCAACTCCATTAATGGGATGGGTTCTCGAGAATAATCTCCGAGGCAACATCACCATCACGGATGCATCACTCGGCCAGAGTCGAAACCGCATCCATGTCGACGCCTCACAGAACCGCCAAGTCAAACCAGCTTCTCCTCGCTCCATTCTCCCGCCATGATTGCATGAGATTGGAAAAGAGAGTATGTTGACAAGAGATTACCTAAGATCCCCACGGACGGCGCCAACCGCTTGCAGTATTAGAACCGATCTTACGAAAGATTGTTTGATTCGGGGTCTCCTAGAGATGAGATCACGCAGAGTGGATTGACACGGATGTTTAGACAGTTCAGCCTTCTCCGAGAGAATAATAACCCTAATCCTGTGTATGGTATTCTTGATGATCTAGTAAAGACTAAGACTCTTACAGAGAATAGCACTTGTGTTTCTACTTGACTAGCTCTTATTCGCCTCTTTCCCCATCTCTCCGATTGATGCCCTTATATAGTCGTGAAGAAGTAGCCATTTTGTCTCGGAGATGCGCCTAATTAATCCAAGAACGCGCATGATGGCAGAATTACCGACGCCTCGGCTTCTTCACGCCGTCTGGCAATTATCTTCCAGAGATAATGGGGTAGTTACACACCATTAATAAGCGGAATAATAGTGTGTGTAGACCGCTCGATTCCTTAATCAATTGGACCCACTCACCGTAGGTTTGATTATAAGGTGGTCGAAGTTTACTCGGTCGAGAAGAATTTACGACTGTGTAGCGTGAAAAGGACTTACGACTGTGTAATAAATGAGAAGGACTTACGACTATGTAGTGGTCGAGAAGGACTTACGACCATGATATAGTCGTAGCAAGACTTACGACTATGGGGGTGATTGTAGAAGAACTTACAATCACTTGTTGGGCTTCTCCTTATAGATATAAGGGTACTTCTGGGACTATGTGACATCATATTTACCCATAATAAGAATTATAGATAAAAGATAAAATGAGGATTATTAGATCCTCGCCACAACCCATAAGGATAAATTACCCTAACTCGCTTCTTAAGGAGGAAAATCTGGTTTGATCTAAAGGCTTGGTAAGAATATCTCGCCAATTGAGCTTCTGACTCTACGAAGTGCATCACAATATCACCTTTTCAACATGATCTTTAAGGAAGTGAAAGAGAATGTCTATGTGCTTAGTCCTAGAATGTTGCAATCGGGTTTTTAGCAATATTAAAAGCGTATGTTATCACGTAAAAGAGGAACACTAGCAAAGTTTAACCCATAATCTTTCAAAGTGGACGCCATCCACAAAATCAAGCACAAAGAACTAGCGCAGCCTACATACTCCGCTTCAAAGAAGGGATTGTGCAATGTAAGACCGCTTCCTAGAAGACCAAGATACAAGAGAAGTGCCTAGGAAGTGACAGTGCTCGAGGTACTCTTCCTATCTAACCGACACCGCAAAATCGTAATCAAAACCCCTAATGGACAGAAGTCAAGAGCATGAATACCAAATGCCATATAAGAGGGTAGAGTGTAACACCGAATATGCGCTTAACGGCTTGGCGATGGGAAGTTCTCTGAGACGCTCAAATCTTGCACAAAGGCATACCGTGAAGTGAATGTCCGGTCTCGAGGTCACAAATACGTAGGGAGCCGATCATGTCATGCAGATTGCTGATCCACGACTTCTCCTTCCTCATCCGATCCAAAACAATGGTTGCCATGGAGTGGAAATTGGCTTGCAAATACCCATGTTGAAGCGCTTGAGAAGATCTTTAGTGTACTTCGTCGATGGATGAAAGTTCCTTCCTTGCATTGCTTAATTTGAAGTCCCAAAAAGTAATTAAGCTCTCCCATCATACTCATCTCAAATTCCTAGACATAGTGTTAGAAAAGTCGAAACAAGAGCATTAGAGGAACCACCAAAATAATATCATCCACGTAAATTTGAGCAAGCAAGAAGTCATTTCACGCCTAAGAATAAATAGAGTTTTATCCACTTTACCCATCTCAAAATTATTTTTAAGCAAGAAGGTCTTAAGTCTATCATACTGTGCTCTAGGGGCTTGTTTAAGACCATACAATGCTTTAGATAGCTTGAAAACACGATTTGGATATTTAGGATCCTCAAAACCAGGGGTTGCTTAACATACACTTCCTCATCTATGAAACCATTTAAAAGGCACTTTTAACATCCATCCGATATAATTTAAAACCTTTTGATGCAAAGAAATGCAAGGTAATGCGAATGGCTTCTAGTCTAGCAACAGAGCAAATGTCTCATCAAAATCTAACCCTCAACTTGGTCAAACCCTCGAGCTACTAACTGCTTTATTTCTAACCACGTAACCATCCTCACCTTGTTTATTCTTAAACACCCAACGGGTTCCTATAACATTATGACCACTAGGAGGTTCTACTAGGTTCCAAACTTTGTTTCTTTCAAAATTTCTAACTCCTCATGCATGGCATTTACCCAACTAGAATCGATAAAGCATGTGATATATCGCGGGTTCAAAAGAAGCAACAAAAGCCGAATGAGAGTAGAGATTTGGATCATTATACCGAGCGAGTGACTCGCTCATGTAGATTACCTATTATCTGCTCCGAGGATGCCGCTCAATGCGGTGGAGCGCCCGGTGAGATGTCGCTTCTTCGACTCTCCGCAGTACCGCCGATGATGATGATGCAAACAGGAGCCTCAATCAAGGTGAAGTAGACGAGTGTTCTTGTATCAATATGGGCGCCTCTACAGAAGCAGATGAGGGAATGACATTAGCTTCGCCCTCATCTTCCTCCACAAAATGCTCTCTCACACCAGAAATCATCTCAGAGTAATTGATCTAGCCTGTGGCTAGTCTCACAAAAGTGACATTACAAGTCTCCCGAATAATGTTAGTCTCAAGATTAAAACTCGAAACCCTCGAATGAGCAGATAACCTGTAAATACCCCATCAAAAGTTCTTGATTCAAATTTATCTAAGTTGCTCTGTCTTAAGGATAAAACATTTTGATCCAAAAACTCAAAATGCGAAATGAGGGTTTTCTACCAAAACGAAGCTCATAAGGAGTCTTGCCTAAAGAAGGTCTCAAAAGACACGATTGGCAATATGGAAAGCAAAGAGCAATAGCTTCGCCCAAAATCTCCTCTGTGCTACACTCATCTAGCATCGCCCTAGCCATTTCGACTAAGGTCCTATTCTTCCTTTCCACCACGCCATTTTGTTGAGGAACGTGGGAGAGGAGAACTGATGCTCAATACCATGCTCAAGACAAAAAAGCAAAAGAAGCATTTTTGAACTCCGTACATTATCATCGCTAATCGCCTCAAAGCACCAGAAGCTCAAGCCAAACGAAGAACAAGGTCATGAAAATAACCAAAAGCTTCATCTTTTGAAGTAAGAAAGAACACCCAAGTATATCTAGAAAGATCATCAACTATAACAAGAATATACCATTTTCCACCGATCGACGGACTCTAGCAGACCAACAAGATCCATATGAAGCAACCGTCCCGGTCCGTCACCATAACCATAGTCACAGAAGGGTGTGAGGCGGCAACTTGTTTGCCATGCCTACAAGGCGCACATACAGCACCTTTGACAGCTTTGAGCTTAGGCAAACCTCTCATGAGATCAAGATTGCTAACTCGTGTCAGATGATCAAAACCAATGTGCCCCAAACGTCGATGTCAAAGCCAGAAATCAGATGAAAATGTAAGCAAACATTTAAGAGATCCAGCAAGAGATTCTGAAAAATCAGCTCCAAAAATTCTACCAACTCTAGAGATTCCAAACACAAGCTCACCAGTAGAATCAAGCACATGACAAGCATTTTTCTTAAAAACCGTCTCATAGCCATCATCAAGAAGCTAAGAAACAGAAAGGAGATTATACCTAAGCTTGTCCACAAGAGCGACATCCTTTAGAATGAATTTGTTGTTCACCCTAATTGATCATGTTCCTTCAATTCGCCCTTGTGTATCATCTCCAAAGGTGATGAAGTCATCACCGTTGCTCGCGTGAAAGAGGTGAACCATTTTGAGTTCCCTGGCCATGTGGCGTGAACATCCGAGTCAACGAACCACGTGTTCTTCCCTTTCCGCGATAATCCTGAAAATCAAGGAACAAAAGAACGATGTGTCTCAACATCAAGTTAGATAAACATGATTTAGGAATCCAAAGATCGAGACACACGCCCGCAAGGAGTATACAAACCAAAAGTACTATCCTTGATTTCATCTAACATTCTGTTATGAGCAATGTTTAAATTAAAATGAGACTTGAATCGTCCATGGGCGGTCCGACCGGCTATCAAGGCGGTCGATCGCGACCAAAACGGTCGATCGGTGACTACCAATGGTCGACCGCCATCGATAAACATTAGAATTAGGATATTTAGAAACATAATGATTTGCATGAGAGAGAAATCCTAATCCGTGTTTATTCTTTTCAATGTTACCATGTCTCATAGAAGCTCTAGGTTGCATGAATGAAATTCTATCAAAATTTTTCCTATCATTTTTCAACCTACGCCAATGTAATTCAATCAAATGTCCACCTTTTTTGCAATAAGTGCAATGGTACTTGGTACCACTAGAAGAAGCACCACTTGAATTAATACAAGGTTGGGCAAAACCTGCAGTTTTAAAAGATGTTTTTGCAGGTTGGGTTTTGAATTCAATTAAACAGTTTTCCAAGACTTGAATGACTTTTGGGTTTGAATTGTCTTGAAAAGAATTGAATCCTAAACCTTGCTTCTTATTAGGAGTTTTAGACTTGTCAAGAATCATGTTTAATTGTTTCTTACCTTTAGAAAATTTCTCTAATGTATCATGAAGGTAAGCATTTTCTTTTCTCAAGTTAACACAAGCATCACAAGTTTTATTCATAGATTTTTCCTTATACAAAGCAATTTCAAGCTTAAGAGTGGAACAAGAAGCACAAGTAGTATTTTCAATATTGTACTTAAGCTTAGCATATTTGACTCTAGCAGCTTCTAAGATGTCTTTGATTTCACGTTCTTTTTCTAAACATGAAGTGCAAGGGCTAGAATCAAATACATCAAAAGCAATCAATTTACTAGATTCTAAACATTTTTCACAATGAGCACTTTTAATTTCATTTAGTTCAGATCTAGCATTCTCAAGTTATTGTACAGAAATGTTATGAGCAGATTGTAACTTGGTAATTTCTGAATGCATAGCATGACAAGATAAACATTCATCGTGTTCAAGAGTCTTAGCAGCTTTTAAGCTCTACTTTCAGCTTGCTAATCTTTGACTCTAATTTCTTATTTTTGTCATAACAAATTCTAGCACTTCATCTTGACTAAGCAATTGCTCAACTATAGAATCATATTTAGCAGAAAGCTCATCATAAGAAAAAGATACCTCATCATCATCAATGTTGTCTGTCACCATGAAGCACATGCCGCTGAAGTCTTTGGCCTTCCTTTCTTTTGCCTTGAGGATCTCCTCCTCCTTGTCCTCCTCACTCCCTGATCCACATCGCCAAGGATTGATCCTCAAAGCGCAAGGACCCGGTGAGCACCTTCACAAGTTTATTCGCCTCATACCTTGATTTGTTGAAAGGAGGCTTCTTCCAAGTCGGCTTTCCTTCCTTATGATTGCTCTTACCTTTCACTTGGGGCAATTTGTCTTGATATGATTTAGCTCACCACATTCATAGCATGTCACCGACCACCTCTCTTTTGTTTCTCACATTATTGTAGGCCCGTGTGAATTTTTTAGCTAGAAGAGCTAACTCGCTTGTGGATACTTTCAAGCTCCTCTTCATGAATAGCAGATAAACAAGCAAATGAAAATCCGTAAGAAGATTCAAAAGAGTCATCAAAAGCCTTTTGAGAGGATCTCGCTACCAAAGCTAAATTATCTTTCTTGGGATGATCAACTCTTTAATTTCATGAGTCTTGAGTTTACTATAAAGCAATTCTAAAGTAAGACTTGAAAGATCAACATTTTCCTCTATAGCAAGAGCTTTCATCTCCCACTCCTTGGTGTTGATTGCGGCCAAGAGATGGGTGGCATTTTCAGATTGAGAATATTCAATATCAACAACTTTCATTTGATTAATTTCTTTATTAAAGCGATCGAAAATGTCATCGATGCTCTCTCCAGACGCATCTCGAATTTATTATATTCACGCTTGTAAACCGCTTGGCGACCTTTTGATTTGGGACGAACCTCATGATATGTTTCGAGAGTGTTCCAAATTTCATGCGCAGCTTGAAAGATTGCAAATTCTATCATATTCTTGTCTACCAAGTGCACCATATAAAAGATTCTTAGCCTTATTGTTGTTAGCCAAAAGAATTGCGTAGCGGTGTAGCAATTTCAGAATAACCAATGGGCTCTAACAACATCCCAAATAGCTTGTCCTCGCTCAAGAAAGACGCGCATACGATTCTTCCAATAGGCATAGTCGTGCCCATCGAAGATATGCGGTTTAGTAGAAAACTTATCCATCGCCAAAGTTCAAAGGACCGGTTAAGATCAAGATTGAACTAACCGGCTCGATACCACTTGTTGGACCGTAAAGGCGACTAGAGGGGGTGAATAGAGCACGCCACTTTTTCACAAATTATGAACTCAATACAATTTCACTCCAGAGCTATTAGAAAGCTATGAAGATCAAATATACCAAGACAAATGGAAGACTAGTATTGAATCCAATTAAACCCTAAGCAATGCTACAAAATCAAGAAGAATCAAAGCAACACAAGCATCGCGGTCGACCTTCAGATCGAACCTGTCGGACTGATTGCACGCGGTCCGACCGGCGTTAGTCTTTGGCGGTCGGACCGCCCGAATCGGTCGGACCGGTGGTGACGGGCGGTCGGACCGGCAGACCTACGAACCGATCCAAACAAGAAAATCACCGATGACGAAGATGCAATTAGGTGAAACTTTGATTCTCAACTCCAATCTTTATGAAACTTTGCACACACCTTCTATATGCTATTGAGGACCTATTCCAATCGAATATTATGATAATTCTTGGAACGATCTTGAGCAATTGCCAATTGATTAACGTAAGGTCTAAAACCGCAAGAACGAAAACATGATCCTAAAGCTTGTTCGTGAGGGATTGATGATCAAGATGATGCTAGATAGATTCACACATATCACAGCAAGCAAATTCACGTGAAAGAATCAATCACAAACTCGCGGATCAAAGAAAGCCCTAAAACACGAAATTGAAAGCAAGAACGAAAAGAGACCGGCCCGACCGCCCAGTGAGTGAGCGGTCGGATCACCCATGGCCGGCCGGACCGCCTCGTGAGCCGGCTCGGACCGCCTTGGGACTTAGCCGAAATTCAAGCTCCCAAATTCAAACCTTCGAAATTTTAAACCAATAGAACTTTTTACCGAGACTCTAAAAATCATGAGACCAAGTGCATTGGGATCCCTCACTTGCCTACAACACCTATTTTGGCCCACTGCTTTGAACACTTTTGTCATCGCGTCCGATCGCTTCCACATGGCTTCGTCCGATCGATTTGGGACCGGTCGGATCACCGTAAAGGACCAATGGACCGCCCTCGCCCGTAATACCTGTAGCTTTATCGAAAACACGTGAAACTACAAACCGTAAACGCAATTGCCAATTGTCACATCATCCTAAGATCTGGAGCATATCCCCATGAAATCCACACACTCTTTTTCATGCCCGACTTATTTTAAAACTCCCGACTCAAAACCGGGTATTACATTCTACCCCTTTAACAGATTCATCCCAATCTACGACGATCTATTAGAATGAAGAACGACTATAATTTAACAATCTTAAACATTTACCTGAAATGAATAAGTCAGGGTATTGATCTCTCATACGAGACTCTAGTTCCCAAGTGGCCTCTCTCTCTGTTTGATGAGACCACAAAATTTTGACGTACTTCAGGGTTTTGTTCCGCAGAACCCGTTCTGATTCATCTAATATTTTTACTGGTCGGGACTCGATGGTAAGGTCTTGTGCAATGATCAAAGGCTCCAAGGGAATAACCTGATCTGGATCTCTCAGAAATTTCCTCAACATCGATACATGAAACACATTGTGAACCCCACTCATGGAATCGGGAAGGTCCAAACGGTAAGCTAATTTTCCAATTCGTGCAACTATTGGGAATGGTCCAATATACCTTGGGCTAAGCTTCCCTTTAGTGCCGAACCGCACCACGCCTTTAGATGGCGATACTCTCAACAAAACTTCGCTTCCCACCTCGAATTCCAAATCTCGCTTCGACATCCGCATAGCTCTTCTCGCTTCGCCTGAAAGCACCAACAAATTCTCGCTTAACTTCGCCACTTAGCCATCTGCTTATTTAACCCAAACCAGACCCAAGATCGCCCGCTCTCCAACCTCATTCCAAAGACAACGGGACTCGCACTTGCACCCATAAAGAACCTCGTATGGTGCAGCTCGAATCACCGCATGATAATCGTTGTTATAAGCAAACTCGCCAAAGCTAAATGGTCTTCCCAATTCCCTTTTCAGATAAAACACAACACCGAGCATATCCTCTAATGTCCGAATGGTGCGTTCGACCGCCCATCCGTCTGGGGTGGAACGCGGTGCTAAGGTGAAGCTGCTGCACTCCAACGCACTCGCAAACTCTCCCGTAATTTGGAAACGAACTTGGCATCTTGATCAAACAATGGTTTTGGCACCCTGCAAACGCACAATTTCTCGTGACATAGAGAGGAGCCAAATCGCTGTGCGAATTGGTTGTACGAATAGGAATGAAATGTGCGCACTTCACCAACCACCCACAATTACCCAAATAGCATCCTTTCCTCGCAAGTGCGAGGTAAACCAACCACAAAATCCATAGATATATCGTCCCATGGCCAAACCGGTACCTCCAAGGGTTGCAATAGCCTGCTGGTCGCTTGTGCTCACTTTGACCACCGGGCACACCCCACATGATGCCACATATTGTGCGATATCAATTTTCATCCGCTTCCACCGTAAACTTTTCTTTAAATCTTTGTACATCTTGGTCTCACCAGATGTACGGATAAGGAGTACGATGGGCCTCCTTCAAAATCTCCGCTTAACTCGAGACTCCTGTGGCACACAGAGGCGCCCTTAAATCGCAGTATCAAACTTGTCCACACCGGTGACCTTGCTTGCCCTCAAAGACAATGCTTCCTCACTCGTTGGAGCATCCGATCTTGTCGCTGTCGCCGCACCCGATCCGAAGAGCCGACTCTAAAAGCAATCGAAGTCTCGGCCTGCAGGCGGTACCCGCAGCGTATGAAATATCTATACGCCAAAGTCAACAATAAGACAATCGAGGGTAGGAGGTGTCGCCTGCACTCAAAGCATCGCTACCACATTAGCCTTGCCGGATGGTACCGAATAGTAAGATCATAGTCCTTGATCAACTATAGCCATCTCCTCCGCCTCAAGTTCAAGTCCTTCCGGTAAAGATGTATTTCGTGCTCTTGTTGTCGTGAATACATCACAAGATTCACCGCATGTATAATGGCGCCGATCATCAAAGCGTGAATCATCGCAAAGAAGCTCTAGATCATGAGTAGGATAATTCGCCATGTTTCTTCAACTGCCTCGACGATAGGCAATCACTTTACCATCCTGCATGAGTACACAACCAAGTCCAACTATGGACGCATCAGAATAGATAGTGAACCTCTTCCTAGGCTCAGGAAGAGTAAGAATTGGAGCAGTCACCAATCTATCTTTCAAAGTGCAAAATCACCACATGCATCGTACCATCGAACCTAACACCTTCTCGTGTTAATCGACATTGGTCTAGCAATGGTTGAAAACCTCCACAAACCGCCGGTAATAGCCAACTAAACCTGTAAAACTCCTTGCTTCTTTGACATTGGTTGGCCTCTCCCACTCTACCACTGTCGAAATCTTGCTAGGATCAACCGAAATACCCTTCTGATTAATAACGTGGCCCAGAAACCCAAATTCAGAAATCCAGAACTCACACTTCTTCACTTGGCATGGAATTGATTCTCTTAAAGTTTCAAGTACCAACCTCGATGATGGGCGTGATCCTCTTTCGCCTTGGAATAAATCAAGATATCATCTATGAATACCACAACGAAATCATCAAGGTATTGATGCAACATACCGCTCATGGCTTCCATGAAAATCGCAGAGCATTCGTTAGTCCAAAAGACATAACTTTATACTCATAATGACCATACCGTCGAGAAAGTCGTCTTCTCAATATCCCGCCACGAACCCGAATCTAATTATAACTCGACCGAGGTCAATCTTGAAAATATCTTAGCTCCTTTCAACTGGTCAAAAGATCCTCAATATGAGGCAAAGGATATTTGTTCTTCACAATACCGATTAAGAGCCCGATAATCCACGACATACGCCACCGCCATCTTTCTTCTTAGTAAAAGAACAGCGCCCCCATGGCGATACGCTACGCTGAATCATACCCTTGGATAGCAGATCGTCCAATTGTTTCTTCAATTCCTCCTGAAAGGGTCGAGCCAACCGGTAAGGAGACATGGATAAGGGTCGAGTTCCTAATAAGATCAATCCGAACTCCACTTTCTCGCACGGAGGCATTCTTGGAAGCTCCACAGAAAAACATCGAAAACTCATTCACAATTGGAATCTCCTCTATACGCAATAAAGAGTCATTTCTCGTTGAGAGACCAAAGCAACCCAATGGTTGACACTCTGCCTAGGAAACAGACTAGCCAATACAAACAACGAATCGATGGTGCGCGCTTGATATACCAATTCTTCACCGGACGGGCCTTTAAAGTCACCGCTTCCGTAAACAACATATCTTAGCACTAGAGCGGAACAACCACCCATACCTGCAATAATATCAAACGGTGACAACTTGATCACCATCAAGTTGGCGGTGAAAACCTTATCATCAATAATAATGGAACAAACAGACAAACGGTAGAGTCGAAATAAGACCCCGGAGAGCCGACTACCACGCACTCGTAAATAATTTGTAGACTCAACCCAAAGACTTCTAGTAAACTCTAGGGACACAAAAGAATAAGTAGCCCCAATCAAATAGAACAAAAGCTTCATGCGACTCAACTAGAAGAGTACCGCCACCACGCCAGACGCCCACGCCTCGGGAGTGGCATGGCGAGACTCTGTTGCGCCGAGCAGCAGGACGCCGACACTATGCGAAGGATAACCGTAACCCACCGCAGAGGAACGCACGACTGAGGTGCGGCAGTCACGGGTTCCAATATAACCCCGCGGGAGGTGCTAGAGTGAACGCTGCAGGAGGCACCCACCCTGGAGGAAACTGTGGTGCTAAAACCGCCGCTAGAGTCTGAACTAAGCCCCGATGAACACTGGAGGAAGAAACTGCTGGGACTGGCTCCCACCTGATAATGCTTGCTAGATTATGCTTGCATACTGACGACTTGTGGTCTTCCCGACCACACCGACGCATGTCCCCGAAAGAACACTCGCAGCTCGATGCCCTCACCACACCGAAACACCTCATGCCCCGACTCGAACAGACGATCTGTGGGAGGGAAGAGGAAGAACGTGGTGCCAAGAGGAAGGCCGCCATCGCCGAGCGGTGACGCGAGTTGTGACCCCGAAACTTTTTGGAGCGGGTCAACAAATGACCCACCCCACTATTAAAACTCCGCCGCCCCACCACCGAACCACCGGTGACGACAGTAACCAATAGCGCCTTGCCCTCGCGAAAAGGACCTTTCTCCAACTCCATACTCGCCCGCCGACCATCGAATCAAGTCGCGCACCTGCCGCCTCTGCACTTGGCGATACTCCCGTTGAGGCCCCGCTGAACCTCTTAGCCTTCTCCCTATCGCTATTCGCCATACCGTATAAAACACACCAAAGTTATTGAACCCACCTCATACTCAGATATCGCCATCTTCCTTGCACAAAAGTCGAGCGATTGCTCCATCTTCTCAATGAAGGAGTCCGGATAAAACTCGTGTCCCGAATCTCTCCACAAATACCTCCTAAGTAATGTAACCTCTACTGGAGTTCGAAGATAAGACTCCTTCCCACCAGATGTCACCGCCCTTCACCGAAAGGTTACAAATCGCGCCTTCTGCGCGGATGTCAGCTCTAATGCTCCAAACTGACACTCCATGTACCTCAACCAATCCGCACTGAATCGTGTGCCTCGCTCCAAAAGTGTCCAAACGGTAACATCCAATCACGGAGGCTCATTCTAACTCTGATGGAACAAAGAGCAAAGAATGTGTTCCGCCACGAGCACAAAGCAATGCAGGAATTGCCACCAGTAGTTGTTGACGGAGTTGCCGATTCTCTTATAAGGTTTTGAATAAGATCATTGTAGCGCCGGTGGCTATATGATCGAGGCGCAAACAGGCAATCTCCTCAAGAGCAGCCAACCAACCTTTCGGACGAAGACGATGAAACAAATGATCCGCTGCCACGACCACGACCACTGCCTGTGGGCGCACCACGACCACGCCACTACCTCTTGCCATCTACTTAACATCACAACAACAAAGCCAACCTTTAACTTAATGAGAATAGAAGTGCGAAGTGATTCAAGCATCGAGTAATAGGTGAAACCATCAATAGAAATGTGGAAGTATTAAATTACCCAAACCCTCCCATCAGGCACACTGTGTCAATTTAATATTTTTGTATTAACCACGGACCTGAAGCCCGCCCTGATACCAACTGTAACACCCTGGCTATTCGGAAGCCAAGATGTCACACAAAACTAATAAATACTAAGAATGTACGATAATTACCATTTAATCAAGCTTAATTAATAAGAATCCATAAGTATTAACGACAAACATTAACAAAGATTATGAGAGGGAATAGAAACGTTCATAATAAAAACGTACGATGAGCGATACCCAAACTGGATTATTACAATTTGAGAACTTAACGAATAGTTGACATGAATGAAGGATAACAATAATATTTCTTATTTGATAAAGGTGATGTGCAGCGTGCTGGACTACCCCTCAAAAGGACTTGCCCTCCTCCTCATTTACCTAAGTAAAACACACAAACAAGGATGAGCCAAAGACTCAGCAAGTACTAAAAAAACGTCAGAATCATAAAGCGAACAAAACAAACCACAATCTGTTTGTGCAAACATCTTTGAACTCAATTGTATATGAATGAAATGGTATTATGCAATGAAGGAATGGACTGCTCACAACATATACCGGTATAGTGAGTGACACACCCGTCGGTGTTCACTTAAGCCCGTACTTAACCAAGTACGGGGACCTCAAATACCGTATGAAGAACGTGTCATACGGGTGTCCAACATTGCCCACATTGGAATGGTGGGTCTTACATGCCCATTCTGAAATTGATGGGACTTGATCAAATTTCCACTCCCGTGGACGGAAACGAAACATGCATGAATGGAATGAATCATGTATCACAAGAAACATAAATATTGAAACATATCCACATCGTGAGCACAACGCAATAGCAATCATAAATTCATCACATCGTCATGCATTCCCTTGAAAACAACACAAAATAACAATCAGTACATGCCTTCCGTGCTGCGACGTACTAGGAAGCAACGAAGGTGTCCTTCCACCCACCGCCTACACAAGCATTTACACGGAATAAGAATAATAAGATATGATGTATCTACACGTGTCCTATCATACCCTCTAACCAACCCACGCAACCAAGGGTTCAATTTGACAACTTCAACAAAAAGACCAGATTACTACTCTACTGGCAGTTGTACGATAAAATTCACCATTAATTATCTGTAACTCCTAAAGATCTGAAACTAGTGCTTAACTTTTCCTAATGAACCAGGCTACAAAACTTTAGTTGGTGAGATCCTCTGATTCGGCCAAAACAGAGGACTAATCTACCCAAGAAGACACCGACAGAAACCTGTCCAGATTTCAGAACAGTCGTAAAGAAAAGTCTGTAACTTTCAGTCTATAAATCCTATGGAGATGATATTTATCAATCTGGAATCATGGAGAAATTATCTTCAAAAACCTATTTGGGTGGACTCCCTGAATCTGTCTCTATCTAGAACAAAACCGAAGAGCAACCAACAGTCTCCAAAATTTCTGACAGACAGAGCAGTGTTCGGTTAAAAATTCATAACTCCTAAACCACTGGGTGGAATCTCGTGATCTCGGTGCCAAAAGAAAGCTAACAAAACCAGGAACATATCTATAGGAGAGGTCAACACGATATTAGGCCTCTAAAGGGTCGAAACTGGTCGCGCAAGGAGACAGATGCGTTCTGGAATCTCCAGGACAGAACCCGATTTAGATCTAATCCACCATTAATCAATAAAACCGAATCAAACTACCACCAAAAACATTCATTACCCTTGAAGATCTGCAGGAGACGTGGATCCACCTCCCAAGAACCTCCTCCTTCTCCTCCTTCCCTCTCAAGACCGCCACAAGATCGCAGCGAACGGTCGGCGGCGCCGTTGGAAGGAGACGGCTTCGGGGGGAAGCTTGGGGGTGACACCGGGGATCTCCGCAGCAGCAAGACGCCGTCAAAGAGCAGCAAGAAACACCGGGGAGGAGGAGAATGGGTGTGGCGGCTCTAGGGGGAGAGGAGGGAGTGGGGAGGCGGCTAGGGTTGGGGCGCCCCTCTTGGGCCGCTGGGCGCGCCTGCGCCCAAAGTTGTCAGAAAATGCGAAACGCCTTTCCCTTCAGAAAATTCTATTTATTTGCACTCTTTTTCGTGCCCGACTTATTTTAAAACTCTCGACTCAAAATCGGGTATTACAAGGTCATCAATCAATACATGTGCTAGTCATAGAGTCACTGGTGTTCCGACCGTTGACCCCCGACCAGGAATACATTTAGAATGACATCATATAAATTAAAGAGTTCCACCAACAAGTCACATACTTATTGATCTATAACAAATGATTCATTCAAGGAACACGATAACATATTATCAAAATCATGAACATAATGAAATATCATCATCTCTATGATTACCTCTAGGGCTTATTTCCAACAATGTGGTGGTTCAAAAGTCGCTCACACTCAAGCCTTATATCGAATTCTTACCAATGCTTACCAAGCAAACATGGGTGATCGGCAACCAGCGGTGTCAACGTATCTCTGAAGATTGGATGGAGCGATTGCCACGTGAAGTTCAGTCTGTACGGTATAGAAAAGGTGTAGCTGGGAAGGCTCAAGTATGGTAGCAATGGAATAGCAACAATCAATTCAGCAAATGCAAGTTGAATAAATTTTCAAAATACTAGTCAAAATTGTTGATCCTCGTCTAGGATGGGGAATAGCTGAACCAAAAATGACGACCAACGTCGCTGTTCCAAACCGATCTACTACACACAGCATCAAAATAAATCGATTAATCTACCAAGCGATCGGGGATCGAGATTACCCTTGACGAACCGTTGAAGAATGATGTAATCACCGCGTGATCGCGTCCTTCCTCTCCTCTTCCTTCCTCTCCTTCTTCCTCTTCCTTTCTTCTTCTTCCTTCCTCTCCTTCCTTTCTCCTCCTTTCTTCTTCTTCCTTTCTCCTCTTCTCCTCGTCTTGGTAGAGCAACATGGAGGGGGGCTGCTATAGTACCTGTGCTATAGTGTCGGCACACACTGTAGCTACAGTAGCTACTAGGGTATCCCCCCTCCTTTTATACGTAGACATCCCCTCATAGGCCTCCTGGGCCAAGGTCTGAGGCCCAAGTTGCCGAAAAACTACAGAACCCCCTTTTTTTATGTCTAATTTCTCTTTTGAGAGCTTTCTTTCTTATAATAAATTAGAGTATTACATTCTACCCACCTTAACAGGATTCGACCTTGAATCTACGCACCGATCTACTCGAAAAAAAAACTACGACTGAAATTTAATAATGATAAACACATACCCGACATGAACAATTCTAGATTTCGCTCGCGCATGCGGGACTCTAGTTCCCAAGTTGCTTTTCGCTCGGTCTAATGCGACCACCGCACTTTGACGAACTAACGTATTACGCCTTATTACTCGTCCCGATCTTTTAGAGCCACTCAATGGATAGGACTCGAAGGCACGGTCTTACTCGTGGGTGAACGGCTCTAATGAAACCCCACACTCCAGATTTCTCAAGTAGGCCCTCGACACTAGGTCACAGAAACGGTGTGTACTCTGCGCCAGGACTCGAGACGGTCTTAGCGATACTCTACCTTCCAAAATCAATGCAACTTCAAAAAATAAATTAATGTACCTTAGGCCAATCTTCCCTTCGGTACCAAACTACACAACCAACACAAAACACATGGAACTCTTGTTCCACGTCTCACTCGATTCATTCACCTTAACAAGGAGCACAAATCATAACCAGAACGCAAAATAGAACTCGTTTTAAAACAAACTATTTTGCAAACAGAACCCAACTTGAAAATAAAAAATTATCATCGCAACCACGCATTACCAACTCCCTACCAAAAGAGTTAAATCCAAAATTGAAGATTCATCTCGAGGACCTTCCCACTTTCCAAGTAGACAATTGGCAAATAAACATTACGTAAGCCAAAGGAGAAATCACTCGAATACCCAAATTAATCTTTTCCTTTATTCTTTCTGAACTGGAAAGAACCACACATACCAACATTAAGCCAAATCAAATTGCAAATGACACATGTCATAACACGCAGCTCGAGCAAGAATCAAGAGAGCATTCTACTACTCAAGAAAATATTCTTTTTCCTCAATCCTTATTTTAGGAATAAACTTTTATTTAAATCATGGGATTCCAAATTACCACACTGCTCCTTCCTCTTAGCCGACAACCTCAAAGTGTTGCTCAACTCGAAAGCAACAACCACACTCTTGTAGAGAGATTCTACTAATCCACAATAACATGCTCTAGCCAACTTCTCTACCAAATGAATCACTTTGATAAATAATCCCCAACGCACCTCAATATAGATTTCACCCACGATCACATCACCTCAATCCTTTAAGAATAATCAACTTGGAATTCACATCACACACTCTCAAGTACTACATCAAAAAGGGTTCTACCAATGATCATTCCACTGCTCGGAATCCACCCTTCTTCTATTTCTTCTGCACACAATTATTGGGCGACCAAAGCTCTAACATAGAAATGCAAAGCCAACTTTATCCTCCAAGACCCCTACAACGTTATTCTCATATAGAAGATAGGGGAATCTTCAAATTAAATCCCTAGAATTCCCACAATCCAAACATTCTCACTCATTAACATCAACATGAACGTATTTTTAGGACCAAATTATCTTTACAAATATTTTAACTCTTAGAGGGTTACTCACTAAGGCCAAGTCACACCTGACATTAATTCAATATTTCCTACCATCTCCATAGTTGTCATAACGATTAGATTTTTTTCTTTCACAATTCTATCATCACTAAACTATACCGTTACAATTCTTCTACACAACTGTGTAAGGTACCCAATCATGGTGCTCTAATAAACTGCCCAATATTTTTCATACTTTAAACAATTATAATGTTCCACTTAACATGAATAAAAGATCTTGGACCACAAACCACTATAGGTTCTATTAGTTGCAATTATGCCATCAGTTTGGCTTCAAAGGCAAAACTTTCTATTTAAGTCAAACGCTCTCCATGGATTACTCCAAGAAATCAACTTATCACTCAATGCATCTCAAACAACTTAACTTCCAAAGTCTCACAAAGTCATTCGGTTGATCACCACCAACCAGCTGCCACTATACGCTCTATAAGGTTTGTAAAACAAATCTATTATTCTTTTCTCAAAAGAAAAGGCAATTGAAAGCGATTTACAACACAAAGAAAAACATTTGCCACTCGCAATAAGCATAAGACTAAGGGAAATAGTCAATTAGTCAATGAACTCATAAAACATAAGGGGAGTTCACAGTTGAGGGCACAAGTTCCACACGAAGAGAATATCAAACCTCAAATGAGAAGAAGGTATTGTCTTTCAAAATCGGGAAACTCTTATGGGGCAAAACCAGAAAGTTTAGGCACCCTTCAAATAAACCGCAAGTTACAAAATTAACTTCAGTCCCATGTACTTCTACTTCACTTTTTCCTTTAACAAAGAACATTATTTTCTATAATTACTACACCACGTTGCCAGCTTAAACAAGATAAGTTCTTAAGAACAAATCGCATGGACCACTTAAGAACCAATAAGATCTTTCAACATGTCACTTTACTTGAAACAGGATCAGCTACCCCAAAAATCATGAGCTCCAGAAGATCATGAATGAAAAACTCCAACCTTTTTCATTTAACTGATATTACAAAAGGCGATCAAATTACCTTCTTTCTACAAGAATCATCACCACTCCCGCAAGTCACAATCCCTTGCAGACATACTTACTAATATCAAGAATAATTCTTTCTTAGCACGAATTGCTAGCGTCTACTCTTCCATTATAAAGCCCCAAAAGGCTCACCAAATTGTTACATACCACTTTATCATCTCATCCTTAAATTGAGAGTATACCAAAATCTTACAACCTCACTACAACCACCAATTTATTTTAGAGGGAATCTACTACACAATATAAAAGGTTATACCAAAACCCTTTAATCAAGGACATGCTATCATCCGACGATTTCCACAGTCATATAGGCATAAGCCACCTATTAAATCATGTCAGTTCAACTCGTAGTGATGCTCAACACCAAACCTTAACACACAACAATTGCATCCCAACTGTCGTTGTTATCGACTGGCTTCATTATAAAGTTTAGTTGCTACCAACTTTTCTTTGCAAATCACATGAATACTTACAAACACACATTCAACGGTTCCTCTTTATGTTTAGATTTCGGCTAAATCACACTAGGATTTCAAGAATCAAAATCTTGCATCGATCAAAAGTCTCACCAACACTACAACCAAATTCATCACGTCATTCTATATAGACGAACTATCTAGAACTCCTCCCATAAATTCTAGATTCACCGATATTCAATCCCTTCAACCTCTTGTACACAATTTCAACAATTAATCAAGGAATATGTAAATCTAGCAACCATATATGATCATCAAATAGTGTAATACTCCGGAAATGGATCGGTAGAAAGAAAGAGGTCGGAGAGAGCGAAAGAAACTATTTTCAGCGGAAAATTCCATTCGCTTGGGTTTACGCATTTCAGTAACCTGGGCCGCAGTCATGCACCCAGAGGCCCATTAGTGGGCCGCCAGCCCACTAGTGGCCGGCCAAAGGGGGGGGCACCACTTCCCCCCCCCAAAACCCTACTCCCTTCCCCTTCCTCCCCAAGCCGCCTCTTTTCCCTTGGAGCCGCCCCATCTCCTCCTCCCTCCTCCTAGGCGCCCCTCCATTGGTGGCTGCCATTGAGATCCCCGAGCTGCACCCCGCCTTCCACGTGTTCCTCTTCTGTTCTTCCTCCGCCGGCGATTTCGCTCCAATCGGGTTCGTGGAGTTGAGCTGGCCAAAGAAGGAGAGGGGAAGGCTTTGGGAAGCTGTTCTTCATCGCTCTTCGGTCTACAAGGGTAACGAGAGACCCCATCGCTGTTTGATTGCGTTAGAGTTGTCGATTCCATGTTTTTGATAGTATTGCGTAATTTCTGTTAGTAGATCGGTTCTGTACAGTAGGTTGCAACTCGGTTTTGGGTGCCTTAGAGGCAGAATTGGATGATTTCGCCTTCTAGAGTTTTGTTCCTTATTTCATTAGCTTTCTTTGGCACCTGGATCACAATTTTTCACCCAGTAGATTAAAAGTTATGGCTGTTTTACTACGCGCTGGTCTGTCTGTCAAAACTGATGGGTATAGTGAGTTGCACCTAGGTTTTGATCTAGTTAGAGTCATAATCAGGTCGGCCACCCAACTAGATTTTTGAAGATAATTTCACCATGTTTCCAGGCTGATAAAAATCACTTTATTTGGATCAGTGGTTTAAAAGTTAGAGCAATTTCTTTAGGGCTGATCAGATTTCTGGGCAGACTGCAGTTGTAGTTTTTCAATGGATGGTTAGACCCTGTAATGGCCGAATTAGAGTTTACCTCAACTAGAGTTTTGTAGCCAGTTAAGTTAAGAAAATTTGAGCACTGGTTTCAGGTCTTTTGGACTTACGGTTTTTTATTGGTGAATTTTCTAGTAAAACTGCCAGATTAGGGTTAATTGAAATGGTTGGGTAATTTGATCAAATTGACTTTTATTTGGTTAGTTTGGCTAGAAGATTGAGGGAGGACACGTGTAGCATCGCAATATTCGCTGCCCTCATTTCGATTATATTTTATTGTAGGCGGTGAAGCGGTGAGTGGAGGGTATCACAATTACCTCCCAACCTGCTGTGCATGCAGCAAGTAATTTGTATTCCATGTTTGATGTCACGTATGATGTGTGAATGAATGTTTACATTTGTTCGTATATGTAGATGAATGCCATGTGTTCTTTTCATTTATGAATACTATTCCATATTGACATGTGATCATCATGACATGCATACAATATTTTGGTAAGACCCATCAATTCCAAAGATGGGCACTTGAAATCCCATCAATTCCAAGATGGGTACGTGAGTCCACCATTCCAATGTGGGCCACGTTACGTGAGTCCACCATTCCAATGTGGGCCACGTTGGACAATCGATGAAACGCTCTTCATATTTAATACTTTAAGTGAACACCGACGGTGCTTCACTCGCTATACCAGATATGCTACAATATGTCCATTTCCTTCAATGCACCATTCCACTTCATTCATTCATACATTCGCTTCAAAGATATGTTCACATTGTGTTAGTGATATATGGCTCATTGTATGTTTGATTGTTACATACGCTATTTGTCGAGTCTATTGGCTCATTCTTGCTTTATCGCCTTATTTAGGTAAATGACGAGGAAGAATGATCTTATGGAGGGTAGTTCATCACGATGCACTCACTATCATTTATCAAACCATTTGAGGACTTTTATTATCATTAATTATGATTTGTGTTGCAATGTAATAAGCCCACACGGCCTTGTTTACTTATCTTGTCGAACTGCTTACTTCCATTTCGTTGAGTAAGACCGAGGACGAATGCTTGTTTTCATACATTCACAATAACCGCTTTTTTTGTTATGCTACTTGATGATATTCATTTGAAGAGTAGAGATTGTAGGTGACATCTTGACTTCCTTATAGTCGTGGTGTTACAGCTTGGTATCGAGCGGCTTTAGGTCCATGGTTCATTCAAACATATTAAATTGACACACTGTGCACATTAGGAGGGGTTGGTAAAACCATTGCTTCCGTGATTCCAATGGTTGTGACTCGATTAATGAGTCGTTGTTGAGTTGTTTTGTGCTATGATGTGTTAAACTATGATATGATGTGATATCCTATATATCTATGAATTATTCTATGATTGTCATGAGATGATCCTATATATATTCATAATTGATTGCATTAGTTATGCGATCGGTGAGCGACGCCGAGCACCGAGTTCGTGGTTGTCGCCCCGATTTACTGTGCTACACCACCGCTCGTGTTGTAATAGTAGAGAAGTTCTTACCCTGCTCCAAAGTTCGTGTTGAGCCCGAGCTCATTGATGATGTTGTTGTCCTTCTCAAGTTTGTATCCGGTTTTCTCGTTGTAGTTTCGATAGTTCGTGAATTTCTTTTGAATGGAGGGTTATAATGAAGTGGGCAATCTCTAGTAGATTTCGATCGTTCTTTGAAACAATTATTGTTCTTTCTACTATTGTGATATTTCGCTCCACGTAGCATAGTTAAATTGCAAGATTTACCTTTTCACGTAAGTTCTGCTTTACCCTTGTTGGAAAATTCAACCCGAGTGTTCGCTGAGGTTTCTGCAATGGCGATTTCTTTGCAAGTTCTTTATCAAGTGCACAATGATCTTGCATATTTCTTTTGGGATGCTTTAGACAGAGGTTCTCTTCTTTGATTTCGATTTTGACAAATTCTTGTCCTGTGGTAGTTGATGAATTTCCTTAGGTTCATGATTCATGGTAGTGATGAGATCCAATAGGTCTTTAATGGTTCTCTAAAATATTATTATTTTTCGTGTGTTGAATTTCTTTTATTTTAAATGATCTTCGACGCTTGGCAATATTGATATTTCTATGTTTGTTCCTTCCTTCTCATTGAAAATAGCGACTGCTTACTCGCTTGATAGTTTGTATAATGAGAGTTTTCTGTTGCAAGTTCATTAACACGAGGAAGCATTGGCTCCATGTATTTCTTTTGGATCATTCCGCGACTTGAAGTTTAACGATCTCTTTTCTCGAGGATTAGTGTTAAAACCCTTTGGGGTGCCTTGTGGTGATTAAGTTTCGATGGTAATCAAACAAACTGGTTGGCTACGGGTTCCTATTGGTCCCTAGATGTTTTTCAAAACAATTCTTGTCTTTCTGATTGCTGAGCTTTCTTTGCTACTTGTACACGATATTATTGACAAGATCATTCTTTTGTAAGAGTCCTATCTCTCTTGTTGTTTAAGGGACCTGATTAACTGCTTGGTATTTTGATAACGGAATTATCTTCTACTAAGTTTATTGAAGAAATTTCACTCGCCAATTCTTTTGGAGTAGTGGAGTGTTGGAGTTTATAACCTCCCTTTGAAAAGGAAAAGTGTCGCGACCTCTTTCTAATGTTTTGTGGTGTTGTGTGAGAGGTTTGTCTCACTTTGTGGCATTCGTATTAGGTTCCTTTTCGAGAACAAGTTGTTATTACAATTCCATTTGATGTCAAAATTTCTATAACCCGATTTGTCATGTTTCCTTTAGAAGGTTTATTGATATGATCAAGAATGTGAGAATAAGGTTGATTCTTTTATAGAGAAAGAAGTTTTAACCACCTTTCTTGATGTTTCCAAAATGATTCAATTTCGAGTTTTGTGTTAATGACCTATCGGAGGTCCAAGTTTATTTTGATAAACGAAGTTTTCCGCAGAAACGATTTGTTGCAAAGTTATAATGGTTCTTCAATGATGCGAGCGCTTTGATCTTGAATGCTCGTTGTTCTTATCTCAAAGGTCCGACATTCTCTTCTTGCGAGGCTTATGTTTTCAATTGTGGACTCCACCTATGTTCAATGAGTTCATTGCCTAATTGGTTTTCCCTTGGTTCTGTGTTCGCTACGAGTGGTAAGTGATTTCCCAGGTGAAAAGCGCCACGTGCCTCTTCTTTTGAGATATATTCAACCCATTCTTTTCGCTGGTCTTTCAAATGTTTTCTAAATGTGGTGGTGAGCTCGATGTTATTACTTGTAGTAAATTGATCGCCTTTGGGTGACATCGCTCAAATAAGAATATTTCAAGTTTAGCTTTCACTGCACCTTGGAGCTCGTGAATCAACTGTAATCGATATTATTTTGGGTAACTTGAGGAATTGGATTAACCTATTGTTCTTTAAAGATTTCGTGTGATTTAGTCCAAAGGTTCCTTGGTTTGAGTTCGCAAAGTGAGGTTGCAATAAAAGAAAATTTTCGTTGATCTCTTCGAGACGGTTAATCCATTTGCTTTCCGTGAAATCTCAGAAATGGAAATGTTTCAGTTTTGTGGTCGAGAACATTTGGATCTCGTGTTTCCCAAGTAGATGAACTGCTTTGAGCCGCTTGGCATGTTGAAGGATCTTATCGATTCTTAATTAAAACTTGTGGTTATTTTGAAGCGCCCCTAAATTGTTGCTCTTTCCGCTCAAGAGATGGCGAATTTCAAACGTAATATCTTTCTTTCGTGTCTACCGTCATTTACTATTCTCTTTGAGGGATGTGTGCCTCCAATTATGAACTCACTTTCGCTTTTCAAGATCACCTTTATCGTAATATTTCTTTGGTTTCGCCGTGTGATGAGCAACGCCTTTCTGTGAATAAACTTATCTTTGTTCGCTTCTTCCATTTGAGAAATGATCACAGCTTTGGGTTGCAAAGTGTTTGCAAAGGATAAGTTTGGCAACCGCTTGGTGGTGGATGAGTAATCGTAGCGATGATATTTTGCTACCAAGTTATCGAGGAGTAGTAGAATGTGAAATGGTTTTGATCCAGATCCCTTGGAGGGAAATTGATTCACCAAATGTTTGACTTCAAGTAAGCTCGAATAGTGTTACTACCGAATAACACCCAGATAGTGAAATTCTAGAACTTCAATTCAGATTGAAAAGTTAGTGATTATCTGAGGTAAGGAAACCTTCATTGAATTTTAGAGTAACGCAATTGAATAGCATTGCGAGATGGTGTGGGTGATTTATGATGATGTCATTGATGGAGTATGTTAGAATGGTGGTACTATTGGAGATTTAATTCGATGATTTCACTATCGCTATAAGAACAACTGTGTAGAGGTTTTGGAAGTTAAATTTGGGTTTGCATTGTTATGTTAGACCTTTGGTCATCCAATGATTATGTGTAGAGAAAGTGGAATAATGGAGCTTCTGATCAAGAAATGATAATTGATAGAACCCTTTGATGTAGTACATGTTTGTGCGAGTTAAGGATTCTCGAGTTGTTGTTCTGGAAATTGGAGGTAATGTGATGGTTTGAAGCCTATTCTCGTGGTGCCTTGAACGCCTTCTATTAAATCGATTTTGGTTAGTAGAATGAATTGTCTAGAGTATTTCTGGATTCAATTTAGCCTCTCCACAATTGTGTGGATGATGTCCTTCATTTGATCATAATTTGATAATGTTCAATTAAGAGGTTTAATCTCTTGTGGTATGCGATGAATTCAAATTAGAGAAATTTTATTCCTAGAGGAGAGAAGTCAGGAAAGGAATGTTCATCGATAATGAGGTGTTTTCTTGATTCTCGCTTGAGTTTTGTGTCGTTGACTTGTATCTTCCGCAATTTTGAGTTGGCGCTGGGTTGGCGTGTTGATTCTTTCCAAATCCGCATAAACCGCAAGTATTTGGTTTGAGCGCTCGAGTGATTTCTCCTTTGGTGGTCGTGGTGTTCCTTTGTAAGTCGCTTATTTGGAGAACGGATTTGTTTTCGAGATGATTGTCAAATTTCAAATCTAACCTTTGGTGGAGAGTTAGCATTGAGTGGACGCGATGAGGACTCTCTATTTTCAATTGGATTCTCTTCGCTTTCAAAGTTGCGTAAATTAGAAAGTTGGTATTTCGCTTGACCGTCTCGGGCACACGCCAAGCACGCAACGCTCGGGTGTGTTCTCGTGCCGAGTGGGCACCGAACTATTCAAGATTCGAAAGTTAAAGTTTAAGACGTTGACCATGGAGTATGGTCTTACCTTCGATCCTCTTCTCGATGAGGGTACCTAGAAAGTTTAGGTTGAATGTTAGGTCAGCGCCGATTTGGGTCTTTGGGTGGTGGTTTTCTAGTCCAAAGAGAGGCCGCTTGAGAGCCGGAGACCCTCGTGCGCGATAAGTATCCGCACTGCTCGCTTTTGGTACATGTTTTCGTTAATAATTCCAATGCAGCTTTCTTCGAATAAGATTCGTGTTTAGATTCGAGGTCTAATCTCATTATGGGGGTAGACTGTAATACTCCTAAATGGATCGGAGAAAGAAAGAGGTCTGAGAGAGCGAAAGAAACTATTTTCAGCGGAAAATTCCATTCGCTCGGGGTTTACGCATTTCAGTAACCCGGGCCGCAGTCACACCCAGAGGCCCATTAGTGGGCCGCCCACCCACTAGTGGCCGGCCAAAGGGGGCACCACTTCCCCCAAAACCCTACTCCCTTCCCCTTCCTCCCCAAGCCGCCTCTTTCCCTTGGAGCCGCCCATCTCCTCCTCCTCCTCCTCCTAGGCGCCCCTCCATTGGTGGCTGCCATTGAGATCCCGAGCTGCACCCCGCCTTCCACGTGTTCCTCTTCTTCTTCCTCCGCCGGCGATTTCTGCTCCAATCGGGTTCGTGGAGTTGGAGCTGGCCAAAGAAGGAGAGGGAAGGCTTTGGGAAGCTGTTCTTCATCGCTCTTCGGTCTACAAGGGTAACGAGACCCCATCGCTGTTTGATTGCGTTAGAGTTGTCGATTCCATGTTTTTGATAGTATTGCGTAATTTCTGTTAGTAGATCGGTTCTGTACAGTAGGTTGCAACTCGGTTTTGGGTGCCTTAGAGGCAGAATTGGATGATTTCGCCTTCTAGAGTTTTGTTCCTTATTTCATTAGCTTTCTTTGGCACCTGGATCACAATTTTTCACCCAGTAGATTAAAAGTTATGGCTGTTTTACTACGCGCTGGTCTGTCTGTCAAAACTGATGGGTATAGTGAGTTGCACCTAGGTTTTGATCTAGTTAGAGTCATAATCAGGTCGGCCACCCAACTAGGTTTTTGAAGATAATTTCACCATGTTTCCAGGCTGATAAAAATCACTTTATTTGGATCAGTGGTTTAAAAGTTAGAGCAATTTCTTTAGGGCTGATCAGATTTCTGGGCAGACTGCAGTTGTAGTTTTTCAATGGATGGTTAGACCCTGTAATGGCCGAATTAGAGTTTACCTCAACTAGAGTTTTGTAGCCAGTTAAGTTAAGAAAATTTGAGCACTGGTTTCAGGTCTTTTGGACTTACGGTTTTTTATTGGTGAATTTTCTAGTAAAACTGCCAGATTAGGGTTAATTGAAATGGTTGGGTAATTTGATCAAATTGACTTTTATTTGGTTAGTTTGGCTAGAAGATTGAGGAGGACACGTGTAGCATCGCAATATTCGTTGCCCTCATTTCGATTATATTTTATTGTAGGCGGTGAAGCGGTGAGTGGAGGGGTATCACAATTACCTCCCAACCCGTTGCAGCGCGGCAGGCAAGTAATTTGTATTCCATGTTTGATGTCACGTATGATGTGTGAATGAATGTTTACATTTGTTCGTATATGTAGATGAATGCCATGTGTTCTTTTCATTTATGAATACTATTCCATATTGACATGTGATCATCATGACATGCATACAATATTTTGGTAAGACCCATCAATTCCAAAGATGGGCACTTGAAATCCCATCAATTCCAAGATGGGTACGTGAGTCCACCATTCCAATGTGGGCCACGTTACGTGAGTCCACCATTCCAATGTGGGCCACGT
Source organism: Hsuehochloa calcarea (assembly GCA_036346395.1). Taxonomy (NCBI): domain Eukaryota; kingdom Viridiplantae; phylum Streptophyta; class Magnoliopsida; order Poales; family Poaceae; genus Hsuehochloa; species Hsuehochloa calcarea. Next base: position 26,302,762 of record CM070595.1, on the reverse strand, counting down.
TGGACAATGATGAAACGCTCTTCATATTTAATACTTTAAGTGAACACCGACGGTGCTTCACTCGCTATACCGTATATGCTACAATATGTCCATTTCCTTCAATGCACCATTCCACTTCATTCATTCATACATTCGCTTCAAAGATATGTTCACATTGTGTTTGTGATATATGGCTCATTGTATGTTTGATTGTTACATACAGTTACTTGCTGAGTCTATTGGCTCATTCTTGCTTTACTGTCTTATTTAGGTAAATGACGAGGAAGAATGATCTTATGGAGGGTAGTTCATCACGTTGCACTCACTATCATTTATCAAACCATTTGAGGACTTTTATTATCATTAATTATGATTTGTGTTGCAATGTAATAAGCCCACACGGCCTTGTTTACTTATCTTGCTGAACTGTTTACTTCCATTTCGTTGAGTAAGACTGGAGGACGAATGCTTGTTTTCATACATTCACAATAACCGCTTCTTTTTGTTATGCTACTTGATGATATTCATTTGAAGAGTAGAGATTGTAGGTGACATCTTGACTTCCTTATAGTCAGGGTGTTACAAATAGCCTACTAGTTAATCACAGTTCTTAATAAATCTCACACTTCTTAATAAATATCAGATTCCTAGTATGTATAAACATACCTTTAATCACAGTTCATCAAGAACTACTAGAAGACAACATCAACTTAATCGATTTCACTTCCAAGGATACTAGTTAAGATTAATCATGTACCATGCCATTGACCCAACTTGGTACCCATACCATATCAATTATCTTCCATGCTTACAACTTCTTACTTTAATACAACAAAACGTTACAAAAGAGTTTTGACACTTTCTTTCCTAAAGAAGAAGCATTAAACTCCATTTACTCCTAAAAGAAAGTATATGGGCCGAAACTCCACATGATAAAGAACTTGTAAAATATGATTTCTATTACCCAAAATACCAAGCGAATAAATGAGTCATGCTTCACAGCAAGAAGACAAAACTCCCATGAAGGGACCAACCTTGCAAATCAACAACATTCATAAGTAGCCAAAAGTATCTCAATAGTCGAAAGAATAATATTTGTTTTAAAGAACAAATAGAGACCAATTGAAACCCGTCAACGGCATGGTAACCACCATTCAAGGAAAGTTCATCAACCGCAAGAAAGTACAACCAGAAAACCAAATACAAACTCAAGGAAGACAACAACTTCCCCCAAAGAACTCATCTCCAACCTTGGTAACTAAATTACTCGAGAAATACCATTACTAACCCGATACTACCAATAGTGACACACCTTGACTATACCCATGACCACAACCAATCTCTACCCCTCGTCATCCGCTACCATCACTCATAATAATCATAGAATCATATTATAAGTATATAAGATTATCTCATAATGTGAATCATCAATACAACATAATAGAAATGCAAACGTATTGCTTTACCCATCCCATCCTACTGTGCACCAATGTGTCAAGCTTTAGGTTAATTAACCATTAACAAATTAAGTTACCTAAGTTGTTAACCTATGCACCATGGATCTAAAGCCCGCTCTGATACCAACTGTAATACCCTGGCTATGCTAAAGGCAAGATGTTACCTAAAACCTCTACCACACATCTACAATTTGAATAATTTCTAGCACACTAACAATAAAGATCAAACAAAGTTTTATTCGAAAGGGATCTAGCATAATAAACAACCTAATTGCAGCAATAAACAAATAACATCTGAATTCGAACATGATACTCCATTCGAAGGAAAACTATTAAGACTATAACTAGAGAGCATGAATCCATAACTCGTATAATCTAAGCAAAACAATATCCAATAAAGATAATCAAAAGATTTATTTATTATTACAGTCCAAACTCCTAAATGCGGAATAATAACAAATATTTATTTCAAAGGTGCGTGCAACCGTGTGTCTACTCCCTCCCATAAATACCGTCATCATGGTTCACCTAAAACAAGAAACACGGCAAGGGTGAGTCTATGACTCAGCAAGTACAAAAGAATACTTTGAACAATAACAGGTATAATTCATCAAGCATAGAGTGGAACCAAAATATGAGGTAGTAGAAACCACATGAATGAATGAATGTGCATGTCCTTCACTTCTGCTTATACCGGTATAGCTAGTGAACACCCGTCGGTGTTCACTTATGCCCGCATTATCCAAAATGCGGGGATCCAATGCCCGTTTGAAGAACCTTTCAAAACGGGGATCCAAATTACCCACATTGGAATGGTGGGTCTTACTTGCCCATGTTGGAATGATGGGACTTCACTATCCACTCCCGTGGATGTAACAAGAATGATTCTTGCATGCATAAATGAATTCGATGAACAAAGACATAACATTAACAGAACCATGGTAATCTGTTATCACTATGAACAAGTACGTATAAAACATTGCTCACCATACATCCATCGAACAAGGAAAATCACATATCATCACAAACATTGCTCACCATACATTTTTCGCTACGACGTGCGGGGAGGCAAAGACGATGCCCCTAACTCCGGAACCCCTTCTCCTACACAAGAGAATCACTAACATAAGAAATCTGTGAAAAATAGACTCTATTCACACCACCTAACCCATCTTCCCAAAACGCAAGATTCGAATATTGGTTCTACTCAATTTACCCGACAGTCTAGCGGAAGATCCTACAGGATAGCACCACTAAAATCTTCATATCTTTTACAAAGAAACTCGAAAAGGAGTGATCTTGGACTCTCTGGAAACATGAAAAAATCGTATACGATAACCTAGTTGGTAAGGTTTTCTGATTTGGTCATCTAGTATATCTAAGAATCAGATGAATTTTCTGTAATTACAATCTATCAATCAGAACTACTGCGGTAGAAGAAAATTCGTATCTTTTGATTGGCTCAATCAAAAATCAAGTTCTCTACCAATATGGAAAGCTTAAAGGATTTCCTACAACTTTCATGTTGGGTGAACTCTCTAATTCGGCCTATAACTAAATCATATTGGCTACACAAGGTAACTGCTAATCCTCGTCGGTCATTCTAGATAGTCACAAAGAAACCATCATAACTTCTAGACCATAACTCCACATTGAGTTATCTTTATGCCTATAGAAAGCTAAGAATGAGAGCTGCAACTCTCTAGGAGACGACTAGTCCAGAAAAAGCACGTAACCTATCCAAAAATAACGACCAATGTCGCTGTTCCAAACCGATCTACTACAGACAGCAGCAAAACGAATCGATTAGTCTACCAAGCGATCGGGATCGGGATTACCCTTGTTGAACCATTGAAGAACGACATAATCACCGCGTGATCGCGCCCTTCCTCCATTTATGTCTAATTTCTCTTTTGAGAGTTTTTTCTTATAATAAATCGGAGTATTACATACCTGCAGATTTTGGGGTTAGTCCCACATTTAACATTGCAGATTTGAAGCCATGCCTGGGAGAAGTGGATGAGCTTTAGTGAGAGACCATGTGAGAGGTCCTCCATTGTGAGTGATGAGTATTTGACAACTTGTTGAATAGGTTGAGAGTTGTGTCTCTCGGTTTTGTATCGCTTTCGTCTTTGAACAGGTAATAGGAACTACCGCTGTGTATGGAGCGAAAGTTCCGATAATCGGAACTACCGGCTTTGGAAATAGGAACTTTCGATTAATCTGGGAATTGAGTTCGGTTGAAGTAATTGGAACTTCCGCACCTGGGGTCGCGGTTTGTCCGATAATACTGACGTGAGTTTTTCTCTGAGATGATAATCGGAATTGAAAATCTGGGAGTGCGGACGTTCCGATAATCGGAAGTTCCGCAATGGGAAGCGCGGAACTTCCGATAATCCTGACAAGTGCGGACGTTCCAGAAATCGGAACTTCCGCAAGGTAAAGTGCGGAACTTCCGATTGTGTCCGAACCGCGTAGAAGTATAATCTGTGATTTTGAGTTTGTATGAGTTTGAGTCTTGTACAAATGTTGATGCTATGATATTGTGCAATGCTATGTGATGTGTTTTTTTCTGTGTTGACTGCAGGACATCGAGACGAAGTCGTGGCGAGACACGAGGTGACCGGACTAGACGCAGGCGGCGTTGAGGTCAAAACGGTCGGGATGTGTCGAAGACGGCGTGAATCTTGAGGTGGTTGCGAGTCAAGGACAGTAAGGCGTACGAGAGGCTTCCAGAAGGTGCGCAAGGGCGAACGGTCTTTTCGCAAAGCGCACAAGTGGAGGCGGTTCCGTTCGGGTGTAGCGGGCTTAATGGGTTGGAGGCCCATTAGCCAAGGGCTATAAATAGAGGTGAACCCCTGGTGTTAGGGTTAGACTTTGAGAGAGAAAATTAGGGTTAGCCTTAGCAAAAGGGTTTGTTTTGCTTTTTGAGAGTTTGATGAGTTGGAGAGAATGAACTGAAAATCTTTGTAATCATTCCTCTGTGTTTTCTCTGTAATCTCTTGATTTCTATCAATGAAACTCTGAGGTTTTGATTACTTGTTTATGCCTCTCTTTATTCCTCCTGCTCATGTTGAATATCTAGGGTTTTGGTGTATCTTTTGATTCGTCTTATGAAATAGCATGAAACTTGATATCTAGAGTCGTTTTGATATTGCTAATATATCCTCAAAGTTTCATAAGCTAATAATCTGAGAATCTTGTCTATTGTGGTTTTTGGTCTTTCTTGCCCCTTCTTCAAGAAATCCGATTTTGCCTTGATTAATGAATCTTTGTTTGCGATTCTTCTCCATGAGGTCAAGATGGTGTTTAGGATGATGTCCTGTGAAACTTGACCTGAGAAGAGCATTCAAGATTTAGTATTTTGGATTTTTGGGAAAAACCCGAGCGATCGTTTTTGGTCAGACAATCGAACTTCCGATTGTCCAAGGCGAGAACTATCAGAAGCGGAACTTCGTGACCGAACCCGAACTACGGAGTGCGGAATCTATCACGGTAGAATCGGAGCTTCCGATTTCTGACAGAACAGTCTGAATTTTGTTTTCGTTCTCTGATTTTGCTTCACTCTTCTTGAGATATCCAGAGGGCTTTGTAGGTTTGTTTCAAATACAGTAAAGGGGAGTTCTTAATTTTTAAGGCACCATTCACCTCGTCAAACCGGAACGAAGGATCCTAAATTCTCGTGTTCATACACTAGTCCAGATTTCCAGCACACAATACAAAATGTTATCACAAACATATCCAAAGGTATATTTAATAATCATAGAGTTTATTACAATCGGGCCGAGGCCAAATAAAACATTGCTTAAGCAAATAATAATGGTAAGCCACACGATACGCCACAGCAATCGCCTCGAGGTCGCCGCCTAATCGCCCCGCTCCTCACCTTCGGATAGCGCCTTCCCCTAATAATAATATTCAAGAAGAGTGAGCACTACAACCGTGCTCGCAAATTACACCCAATACGTAATTTAGAATGCATGCATAAGTTATTCAAAGGAAGGTTGTAGGGTTTATTTGCATAAATCACCTTTTGGTTTAAATAGTTATACTAAGTTTCAAGGCACAATTTCATTACATAACTAAAATCAGATTTAAAATTGATCATTTTATAGTGGATAACCTCCATATGAAACATGGTGAAGGATACCCTCCTATCACAAGGCTACCCGCCCAAATTTACCACAAGGATTAACCATCCTCAAATCATGTCAAAAGTTATTTTAAAACCAAAAACAAATCTAACTTAGAGTGGCTTTGCTCAGCATGTCCATAACCGTGGACACGGCTATTCGAATAGATTTACACTCTGCAGAGGTTGTACAACTTTACCCACACGAGATAATTTGCCCGTTATGTCGGCCAATACACACTTCCTTAGGTGTGTGACTAGGCAATTATCACAAGGCGTTTCCAATGCATTACCTCAATACTAATATGCCCGCTAAGGTTTCACTTCCATTAGGCTAACCACCCGCTGAAAACCCCCTCTTGCGCCAAGTGGGAATAAAGTCTAACCGACACCCACACAACAAAAATGGCATAAACAATACTGAGATAATACAAATTATTAAGCCTGGTTCTGCCCATACAGAACATGTGGTAGTACGGTGGAGCTTTTGCAAGATGCGGCTCAAAGGCCGGTCCTTAATCTACTTGGGCAACTTTCAATAAAAACCCTGGGTCTCACCCCAACTGCATGCACTGCATAAACCTGCACCCACCAACGATCCATGTTTGCCCAAGTACAAACCATTTTCTTTTATTTATTTTTTTAATTTTCAAAGACATTTGCAAAAGTCCACCATGACAAAGCAATGTCATAGGCTTTTTATCAATTTATGAAATTTTGGCTAAATTCTCCCAAAGTCAAATATTTCATGGTCTAAGCATTTGCTATGCAGATATTTATTTTTAAATTCATTTGACTAAGGTTACAAGGAATTGATAATACAATAATCAAATTTGGCTATACAAAGGAATTGGAATAATTAAATATTTAAAACAGAATTTAAAATAATTAAATACAATTATGCATGCAATAATAATTTAAAATGTAAATTAAATAATTTTAAATATTGGGGAAAATGGTCAATGGTGTAACTTGCCTTGCTCAAATTCCTGGTATTCTACTTCTTCAATAGGGTCAAGCTCTCCTGAGTCGCAAAATCTATACGCTAAAATATTCCAAATTCAAACAGAATTCAAATGAACACAAATAAATTCAAATGAAAATTCAAATTAACTCCAAATTAAATAATTTTGGTTTAGTTAGCTAGATCTTGATTTTATACAAATTTAGAAATTTGAATCACCTAAATCGGAGTTTGTATGAAGAAATACGAGCTCTCGGAAGTTTAAAACCTAAATTAAATTCAATTTTCGAATTTGCTAGAGTTTCCAATTATTTTTCTAAAGGAAATCGGATTTATTGAGTCAAGATGCGTCGGCAAAGACGGTCACCGAGGTCGACAGTGGGCCGAATAAAGTGGTGGACTAAGTCCACCGCGCCCCGAGTCTACGGTGGACTCGGTTTATGCAACAAAGGCACGGGGCGCCGAGTCAAGGCGCGCGCGCGGCCAAGCGCCCACGCTGCGAACGCGCCACCACGAACGCCGATATGGCGCACAAGTGGCTTTGGGTGGCGCCACGCCGACGGAGAACCGGCGGCGCTCGGTGGCGCGCTCGCCGCGAACGGAGGCACGCGAGGGGTGGCGAGTCGCGCAAAATGGAGAGGACGCACATCGATTCTCGCGCACTACCCGGCGATGGCGAGGAGGTTTAAGAGGGTCGGCGACGAAGAGGCGGCGGCGCTGCTCGGTCGCCGACGGTCGGAGCTCCGTGATCTTCAAGTGAAGCCGAGGTGCGCACAACGATCGCCGGAATGCCAAGCTCTGTGGTGGCGGCGAGGCGAGGAGACTCGACGGCACGGAATCGAAGAAGAAAGAGTTTCGGCCGCTGGCGGGGAAACTCAAATTGCCGTTGATTGAAAGCGAGCGAGAGGATGAGAGTTGAGGGGTTTGGAGGTGTGGAGAATTGCGAAGCCGACGGTGCCTTTTATAGGGGAGGAGGAGGCCGGAGGCGAAGGTTCGGGTGCGGCTTTAATGGCGGCGGCGACGGGCGCGGCGGGGATTGGGGGCGCGGGAAAGGAAGGCGAGGCCGGGAAGGAAGGCGGTGCGGCACGGCGATCCGATTGCGCGTGGAATCGGGGAGTAAAGAGGAAAGAATCCACAAGCGAGGACTAAGGGAAAGCTTGATGTGGCGGCAATGCAAGGGAAAAAGGAAAGAGGAAGAAGAAAGAAGGAAGGACAACACGGCGATTGATCGGGCCCACCAGCAATGACTAAGGAAAAGGAAAGCCGTGGCGCGCAAGGGCCGAAGATGGTCGACGAGGGCACAAGATTGGGCTTCGCCCAGATCGTTGATAAGATTTTTATTTGATTTTCCAATTAATTTAATCCTAGAAATTCAAATAGGCTTTAGAAAATAGCAAATAAAATCCAAAAATTTTGAGAAAATTCACAGAAATTCTCAAATACATTCTGAATTTAAATAAAATAATTTTAACTTTTTATTACTTATATATTTTTCCAAATAATTCTTTTAGCTTTAAAATAGTTAGGAAAAGTTTTTAAAAATTCCGTAAAATCCACAAAATTAATAAAGTCTTATTTTTAACTGAAATTGAAATTTTGGGTCATTATAAACCTACCCCTTTAAAGGGAATCTCGACCACGAGATTCGTGCTTGGTCAAGAAAAGGTAGGGGTACTCTGGCTCTCAAAACTTCTTCTAGCTCCTGTAGCTTCTTCTTCCAATGATTGCTCCATCGAACCTTACAAGAACGAATGACTTTGCTTCGTGACGCTGCTCGCCACATCGAGAATCTTGATTGGTTGTTCCACATAGGTGAGATCTTCCTCAAGATCGATGCTCTCGAGCTGTTTCTTCCGTTGGTACTCGAGACATTTCTTTAATCGATACATGGAAGACATTGTGAACAAATGACAGAGATGCCGGTAGTTCCAACCGATAAGCAACTTCACCTCTTTTGCCAAAATCTTATAGGGTCCGACAAATCAAAAGTGCGAAGTTTTCCTTTAGTCTGAAATCTCTTCACTCCTGAGTGGAGTTACCCCGAGATAGACAAAATCTCCCATCTCGAAGATAGTTCTCTCCGACGATTATCGATAACTCTTTGTCGGGTTTGAGCTACTTTCGACGCTTCTCTTATTGCTTTTACCTTACTTTCACTTCTTTTATCAATTCGGTCCAAGAATTGGTGTTCTCCTACTTGATCCCAAAGGAGAGGGTTCTACACTTTCTACCATACAATGCTTCAAATGGCGACATCTCAGAGACTAGCTTGAAAGTCGTTGTTGTAGGAAAATTCTCGATAGGGTAAATTCTTATCCCGCCTTCTTCCATAATCTATAGCACAAGCTCAAGCATGTCTTCTAGGACCTGATTTACACGTTCGGTCCGCCATCTGCTTGGGGATGATATGTCAGGTCAAGTTGAGTCCGGTTCCCAAAGCTTCATGTAGACTCGCCAAAATTTTGAAGTGAATCGCGAACCTCTGCTGACACAATTTTCTTGGGTATACCATGTAGACAGACGATCCTCGCCATGTACAATTCTCGCTAACTTATTGCTTCGTAAGTGGTCTTGATCGAATAAAATGAGCCACTTTTGTTAATTGGTCAATTATCACCCAAATGGAATCACAACTGATTGGGTCCTAGGTAGTCCGTGATAAAATCCATACCAATCTCCTCCCATTTCCACTGAGAATTGGTAATGGTTGTAATAATCCGCAGTCTCTCGATGCTCGCTTAACACGCCGACATACATCACAACGCAAACAAACTCAATGATCTCTCGCTCATACTAACCCACCAATACTTTTCCTTCGGATCCCGTACATCTTTGTACTCCCGGATGAATAGAGTAAGGTGATTCATGAGCTTCTTTCGTAATCGCTTGTCCGGTTTCATGATGTTTAGGTACACGATGCGTTGCCAAACCATACTGCGCCTCGCTTCGCCTTCGTAAAAATCCGGGCTTTGCCTCTTCTCATGTTTTTCATGATTTCTTTGATGTCTTCGCCTTCTAGTTGTTTTTCTCGATCCGACTTTGTATGGTTGGTTGACTTCCACCGTGTTGATACGCCTTGACTAACAATTTCGATTCGTGATGCTTTAGTTCTTCATACAACTCGTTGATTTTCTTGAACTAACACCGTGTTGCAAGATGCTTTCCTACTCGTAGCATCCGCTACCACGCTGGCTTTACCCGTGATAATGAATTCCAAGGTCATAATCCTTTATCACTCTAACCATCTTCTTTGCCTCGAGATTAAGATCCGATCGGGTGAAGATATATTTCAGACTTTATGATCTCAGAAAATCTCACAATGTTACCAATGAGATAATGCCGCCAGATTTTCAAAGCATGCACAATTGCCGCTAACTCTAAATCATGAGTTGATAATTTCCTTCATGTGGCCTTAATCGACGAGATGCATAAGCCACAACCTTTCCTTCTCTGCATCGCAGACACATCCTAGTTCTCGGCGGATGCGCCACGTAAAACTTCAAAATCCTTACGATATCCGTAAAACTAGCACCGTGCAGAGACTAGTCTTTTCTTCACTCTTGAAAACTATGTTCACAAGCACTTGTCCATTCAAATTTCTTTTCCTTCTTCGTGGTTGAGTCATGGGTTTGGCGATCTTGGAGAAACTTTCAATGAATCATGGTAGTACCAAACTAATCCGAGAAAACTTCTCACTTCGTGATGACTTGGGTTGCTTCCAATCCATTACGCCTTCAACCTTTGAGGGGTCTCATCGAACTCCTCCCCACGACACAATGTGTCCAAGAAAAGCCACTTGATCGAGCCAAAATTCACTTTTGCCGAGTTTGGCATAAAGTTGGTGTTCTCAAGTTTGTCCAAAATAATTCGAGATGTTTTTCATGCTCTTCCATATCTCTTGAATAGATGAGAATATCATCTATGAATACCACCACAAACTTATCCAAGAATTCCATGAACACCTTGTTCATCATATTCATGAAATAAGCAGGGCATTTGTTAGTCCAAATGACATCACCGTGAACTCGCATACCCATATCCGTGGTGAAGGTCGCTTCTAATATCTTCCGTCCGATTTTTAATCGATGGTAGCCTCGACCTCAAATCAATCTTGGAGAAAACATCGCCTTTTTGTTGATCAAACAGATCATCTATCCTAGGTAACGGGTACTTGTTTTTGATTGTTACCTCGCTGAGTGATCTATAGTCTACACACATTCTCATACTATTGTCTTTCTTTTGACAAATAGTACCGAGCTCCCAAAGGCGATGAACTCTGCTGAATGTAACCTTTACTCAGTAGTTCTTCGATCCGCTTCTTCAACTCGCTAGATCGCTTGCCAAGATTCTCGTAGGGTCGCTTCAAATTGGAGCACCCTCGACTAAGTCAATTAAGAACATTATGTCCCGGTCCGTGGCATACTGTAAGTCCTCCGAAAAACATCCGGATATTCTTGTACCACGGCATATCTTCCGCCACTTCCTTTAAATCGGTCAAGATAGGACTTCTTTCCGTAGAAGTCTTGGGTTGGAACTCTACCGACATCCCTTGTTCATTGGTGAGGTTGATAGATCTACTAGCACAATCTATCTCGCCTCGATTTTTGGCAAGCCGCCATTCCAAGAATTACGCCCAATCCTTGCGAACGCAGACTATTAAGTTTGCCGAGAAAGTTACTCCAGAGATTTCAAAGGTAAGATTCTGACAGAATAAACTAGCCTCATTTCGAGCCCGGGAATGGATTAACATGGGCTTAACTAAGGGGAGGTAGATAACCCATATTTTTCCACAAACTTATTTGACACAAAAGAATGCGAAGCTCCTAATCAAATAAAACCGATGTTTGGTATCGAGTTGACAAGGAACGTACTCAAGAACAACATCCGTGCCGCATAGGCTTCTCTCTGCGGTGACGTGATTCACACGCCCTTTATGAATCGACCACCGGTCTTGAGGGACCGCCGAGACCAAACTCCGGAGTTGGCTTGACGGGGTGGCGTCACGCTTCTTGGGACACTTATTGGCATAATGACCCAACTCGCTGCGTGAAAGCAAGTGATTCTCGCTGTGGAAATAGCCGCTTCACCGAATCGACCTCCGTGAACTACTACGGAATCCGAAGTATTTGGGCGCGAATCGAGCCGAACTCTTGGTGTAGTAGTTCGAATCTCCCACGCCGAGGTGGTCGAGACCGAGAGAAACGAGGCTTGGGTAGTCCTCCGAGTTAAACTTCGAGCCGCCATCCTCCGCTATGCATTCTCCATTTCGATGTTTGCCTTCCTAGCGTATGGCCTTATTTACCAACCGCCGAAAGTCGGTAAAATCTCGAGAAATCAAACGAACAGAGAGTTCGCTGCTCAACCCTTCCAAAACCGCCTCTTGCCTGCCTTCGCCTCTCGCTACATCCTCGGGGCATAGCGAGCAAGTTGGTTAAACTTATGCGATACTCGCCAACCGAACGGTTTCTTGGCGAGCGAGCGAAACTCCTTCTTTTCAAAGTAATCATACCGATGGAATGTGAGATCGGCGAAAGCTTGCATGAACTCATCCCAAGTGATTTCTGGGCATTAGCATGGGACATGCTGAAATTATCCCACCATTCGATGTGGGACCCATCAATTGATGAGAGGCAAACAAGACTCTCTCACGATCCGTGCATTGAGCAATATCTAGCTTCTTTCCAATGACCCCGAGCCAATCATCTGCGGCCCATGGGTTCCGTGGTTACTAGAAAACGCTATGACGATCCTCATGAACTCGACAAAGTCACTCTTATGGAGGTGGAGGAGCATGATAGGATGCCGATGCTTGGGTATTCGATTCACGTGAAGGGATCGGCTAGCAACTCAATCGATGAGTCTGATTGGCCATCATTTGGCGCCACCAGAGCTTCAGCTTGGAGGAGGTGGTGGTCGTTGAACTGGTTTTCTTGATATTCGCATTCTCATTTCTTGCCCTCTAGCACCGACACTTCCTAAGGGTGGTCACCATCCGATGAACTCTTCATAGATTAGACAAGAGAGATAGGAATTATAAGAGTATAGATCTAAAATAGCCCAATTTCAACCAACACAAGGCAAGAACATTTCGCAAAATAATTTATTTTTATTTTATTAATTCATTATGGCTACTACAAAGGTTTGGTAGCTCATAATTGCAACTAAAGGAAAGATTTAAGGTCAAATCTATGGTGTTATTGGGGTATAATCTGCTCACTAGAACTAGCCTCGCCTTCCTTGTAGGAGGCCGCCTTGTTCTCAGCTTTCAACTTCTCTTCAAGATCTTGTAATTTCACTTGCGGGAGAGACACTCATCTAGTGTATTCCCGTAGGCATAATCCATGGCTCGCCGATCCACCGATGAGTAAGATCGACAGCCTTTCATCTCTAGTTGAACGGAAAGCACCGCCATGCCGGGTTGGGATGTGCATTGGGTAATAGTGGAACCCAAAGGCCGCTGAGGCGGTGATCGAGATGTAGCGAAGTCTCATGTTGCTTCCCCGGTCAGATCCTCGATGCCTTCGCGAAGGTGTCTCGCCGCATTGGAGCATCAAGACGTGGAAGTCCTGTTTGGCGATAGATTGGAGTAGAGGATCACCTCTACTCTCCACCGCTCTCGATTTCCCACCTTATACTTGTATCCTTGATACGCTCGGTCTTTCTTCAAAGTCCAAGTGTCGCATCATCTTCCGAGAATGGCGCCCAATGACCAAAGAAGACTCCATGGGAAATGGCATTCTAACTTCACCATCTACAATTTTTGAAAAGGAGATGAGTTAGTAAATAATTTTTCAAGAGAAAAGTTGAGGAATGACTCTGTAAGACCAAGGTATTTTTAATTTTCAAAATAAGTCCTTAAGGGTTTGATTTCCTTCTAGGTCACGACCTACAATGATATGGCTCGATACCACTTTTGTCGAACCCGGAACGAAGGATCCCAAATTCTCTCGTGTTCATACACTAGTCCAGATTTCCAAAGGTACACAATACAAAATGTTATCACAAACATATCCAAAGGTATATTTAATAATCATAGAGTTTATTACAACCGGGCCGAGGCCAAATAAAACATTGCGGAAGCAAATAATAATGGTAAGCCACACGATACGCCACAGTAATCGTCTCGGAGTCGCCGCCTAATCGCCCCGCTTCCTCACCTTCGGATAGCAGCTTTCCCTAATAATAATATTCAAGAAGAGTGAGCACTACAACCGTGTTCGCAAATTACACCCAATACGTAATTTAGAATGCATGCATAAGTTATTCAAAGGAAGGTTGTAGGGTTTATTTGCATAAATCACCCTTTTGGTTTAAATAGTTATACTAAGTTTCAAGGCACAATTTCATTACATAACTAAAATCGATTTAAAATTGATCATTTTATAGTGGATAACCTCCATATGAAACATGGTGAAGGATACCTCCTATCACAAGGCTACCCACCAAATTTACCACAAGGATTAACCATCCTCAAATCATGTCAAAAGTTATTTTAAAACCAAAACAAATCTAACTTAGAGTGGCTTTGCTCAAGATGTCCATAACCGTGACACGGCTATTCAATAGATTTACACTCGCAGAGGTTGTACAACTTTACCCACACGAGATAATTTGCCTGTTATGTCGGCCAATACACACTTCCTTAGGTGTGTGACTAGGCAATTATCACAAGGCGTTTCCAATGCATTACCTCAATACTAATATGCCCGCTAAGGTTTCACTTCCATTAGGCTAACCACCAGCTGGAAACCCCCTCTTGCGCCAAGTGGAATAAAGTCTAACCGACACCCACACAACAAAAATGGCATAAACAATACCGAGATAATACAAATTATTAAGCCCGGTTCTCGCCCATACGTAACATGTGGTAGTACGGTGGAGCTTTTGCAAGATGCGCTCAAAGGCCGGTCCTTAATCTACTTGGGCAACTTTCAATAAAACCCCGGTCTCACTCCCAACTGCATGCATCTGCATAAACCTCGCACTCCACCAACGATCCATGTTTGCCCAAGTACAAACCATTTTCTTTTATTTATTTTTTTTAATTTTCAAAGACATTTGCAAAAGTCCACCATGACAAAGCAATGTCATAGGCTTTTTATCAATTTATGAAATTTTGGCTAAATTCTCCCAAAGTCAAATATTTCATGGTCTAAGCATTTGCTATGCATATATTTATTTTTAAATTCATTTGACTAAGGTTACAAGGAATTGATAATACAATAATCAAATTTGGCTATACAAAGGAATTGGAATAATTAAATATTTAAAACAGGAATTTAAAATAATTAAATACAATTATGCATGCAATAATAATTTAAAATGAAATTAAATAATTTTAAATATTGGGGGCAAAATGGTCAATGGTGTAACTTGCCTTGCTCAAATTCCTGGTATTCTACTTCTTCAATAGGGTCAAGCTCTCCGGAGTCGTCAAAATCTATACGCGAAAATATTCCAAATTCAAACAGAATTCAAATGAACACAAATAAATTCAAATGAAAATTCAAATTAACTCCAAATTAAATAATTTTGGTTTAGTTAGCTAGATCTTGATTTTATACAAATTTAGAAATTTGAATCACCTAAATCGGAGTTTGTATGAAGAAATACGAGCTCCTGGAAGTTTAAAACCTAAATTAAATTCAATTTTCAGAATTTGCTAGAGTTTCCGAATTATTTTTCTAAAGGAAATCGGATTTATTGAGTCAGCATGCGTCGGCAGTACGGTCACCGAGGCCGACAGTGGGGGTCAACAGTTGGTGGACTAAGTCCACCGCGCCCCGAGTCCACGGTGGACTCGGTGCGCAATGCAAGGCACGAGGGCGCCGAGTCAAGTGGGCGGCTGGCTACCAAGGCCCACGCTGGCGAACGCGCCACCATTTAACGCCGATATGGCGCACAAGTGGCTTTTGGGTGGCGCCACGCCGACGGAGAACCGGCGGCGGCTCGGTGGCAAGCTCACGCCGCGAACGGAGGCACGTGAGGGGTGGCGAGCCGCGCAAAATGGAGAGGACGCACATCGATTCTCGCGCACTACCCGGCGATGGCGAGGAGGTCGAAGAGGGTCGGCGACGAGAAGAGGCGGCGGCGCTGCTCGGTCGCCGACGGTCGAGCTCGGTGATCTTCAAGTGAAGCCGAGGTGCGCATAACGATCGCGGGAATGTCAAGCTCTGTGGTGGCGGCGAGGCGAGGAGACTCGACGGCCACGGAATCGAAGAAGAAAGAGTTTCGACACAAGCGGGAAACTCAAATTGCCGCTGATTGAAAGCGAGCGAGAGGATGAGAGTTGAGGGGTTTGAGGTGTGGAGAATTGCGAAGCCGACGGTGCCTTTATAGGGGAGGAGGAGGCCGGAGGCGAAGGTTCGGGTGCGGCTTTAATGGCGGCGGCGACGGGCGCGGCGGGGATTGGGGCGGAAAAAGGAAGGCGAGGCCGGAAGGAAGGCGGTGCGGCACGGCGATCCGATTGCTGTGGAATCGGGAGAAGAGGAAAGAATCACAAGAGGACGGAAGGAAAGCTTTCATAATGGCGGCGTATGCAGGGGAAAAAGGAAAGAGGAAGAAGAAAGAAGGAAGGGGACAATACAAGGATTGGGGGCCCACCAGCAAATGACTAAGGAAAAGGAAAGCCGTGGCGCGGCGCTGGGTCGAAGATGGTCGACGAGGGCATGATTGGGCTTCGCCCAGATCGTTGATAAGATTTTTAATTTGATTTTCCAATTAATTTAATCCTAGAAATTCAAATAGGCTTTAGAAAATAGCAAATAAAATCCAAAAATTTTGAGAAAATTCACGTAATTCTCAAATACATTCTGAATTTAAATAAAATAATTTTAACTTTTTATTACTTATATATTTTTCCAAATAATTCTTTTAGCTTTAAAATAGTTAGGGAAAAGTTTTTTAAAAATTCCAAAAATCCACAAAATTAATAAAGTCTTATTTTTAATCGAATTGAAATTTTGGGGCATTACACCCCTCTCTGTTGCCATTTCGTCCTTCAATTGGTATCGAGCCGGTTAGCTCTTCCTTATAGATCTTAACCTCGATTGAGCCATGGCAACGGACAAGTATTCCACCAAGCCTCCGCCTTTGATGGCCCGGATTACCCTTCCGAAGAGCCGAATGGAAACTTACATCCGTGCTCGGGGTATGCCATCCGGAGAAAGGTGAAGGTTAGATTTGTTGTTCCCGCCGATGAAAACATCAATGGGAAACATGCCCGATGTTGAGGCAAATGCTAAGGCAAGGAACATTATCATTCGTGGTTTGAGCAAGTATGAGTTTGATCGCATTTCTCATTTGACTTACTATTTACATCCGGGTGACCTCGATGCATACCATGAGGGCACCACCCAGATTAAGACGGTTCGACAAGACCAGCCAGCGAGAATACAAAGAAATTTGAAATGCTTGTTTGGTGAATCTCTTGACGAGTGCTTTTCGCTTCCACAAGATTTTGAGCAACCTCCGAGCGGTCGGTCTTACATACCCCGACTCGGATAACGCTCGACAGATGCTTTCTGCTCTTGATCTTCGTGTTTGGGAGATGAAAGTGACTACCATCAAGGATAGCACGGACCTCTCGACCCTGACTCTTGATGCGCTTTACTCGCGTCTCAAGACTCACGAGATTGACATTGTCTCTCGAAGGTCGAAGTCACAGTCGATGGCTTTAGTCACTGATCCCACCTCTAGATCTTCTTCTGAGTCGATACGCGGGTTCTCCCTAGTTGCTCTCTGTGACATAACTGATGATCAGTTAGAGCAGCTTGAGGATGAACAGCTAGCCCTCCTAGCTCGGAAGTTTTCCCATGCTTACAAGAGGAGGAGGATGGAAAAGAGGAGGTCCTGTGATTTGCTTCGAGTGTGGTGGCCCCAACCACATCCGAGCAACCGCCTAAGCCGGGAAGGGCAAAGGTGACTATGGCGGTTCGGGCAAGAACGACTACATCGACAAGAACCGCAAACACGGCGCCAAGACTGACCAAGGCAAGAAGAAGTACCGCAACTTTGGGAAGGCAAAGAAGTCGCTCCATCGCGTCCTCACCGCCTCGATTTAACCGGACACCAAATGAGGTGGAGGGGTGGAGTAACGATGATGGAAAGGACGATCAAGATCCCAAGGATGACTGCAACTTCTCCCAGATGTGCTTCATGGCCCTTGGGGCGAATCGAGCGACAATGAGCCGTACTGACTCATGAGGTTAGTCCCACTTACGACCACCTTAATGATGCTTTTCTTAAGCTAGGTAGATTTCATGCTAAGTCTAGGCTAAGTGTGCCGAGTTGGAGAAGGAAGTAGCTAGACTATCACGGAGCTTACTTTACTTACATCCGCTCCCTCCCGTGATGATTGTGACACATGCCGTGCTTTGCTTGATGACATGGAAAACTAAGGACCTTGCATGATAGTGTGTCCTCTGAACTAGACATGATTAAAGTAGAGAACATTAGCCTTCTTGCTGAATTAGAGATGAGTAGGGTAGCACCTCCTTCATCTACTACTGTTGAAGCTAATGCTT
Source organism: Hsuehochloa calcarea (assembly GCA_036346395.1). Lineage (NCBI taxonomy): Eukaryota > Viridiplantae > Streptophyta > Magnoliopsida > Poales > Poaceae > Hsuehochloa > Hsuehochloa calcarea. The sequence goes on along the minus strand of CM070595.1, from coordinate 26,284,705 downwards.
GCACCTCATGTGAGGTTAAGGATAACTCGTTTAGAGGTCTTTATACCATGTTGCTTGATCTGCCTGAGACTTGTGAAAATTGTAATAATCTCAAGATGAACCTAAACAGCGATCACAAAATTGTCAATTTCAAGTCGCGCTACTAGAGCCCATTGTTTCTTGTTTAAACTGTCCTAAGTTAATCACTGAACTAGAATCAGATCCAAGCAGCTTCAACAAATGATTGATCACAATAACAAAGCGCTCATATGCTTCTAAGGACCTTGTTAGCTCACCATGCAATCAATGTTATACACTAAAATGTAATTTGGTTGCTTTGGATGAAAAATGTGTGAAGCTAACTAAGGACCTTCTAGAACACAATCATCCGCTTGTATTGTGTGTGCCGGGAAGAAGTCTAAGGGTTTGGTATAGACGCCTAGCAACGCGTGAACCAATCGCTAGCAATAGGACTGTCCCCAAAGTCTACCGCATGCACAAGCCAATCTTTCCTCTTTGTTGGTTCTTCTTACGCTCCCTTACCTTCTGCTTTGTCTTTCTCTTCCCACTCGCTTTCTTGCACTCTCTCTCGGGAGTGTCAAGATCTTATGAACACTCTCGAGAGGTTTGTAGGAGGCAAGAAGAAGCTCAATCTCATTCTAGACAAATCTAAGATTTGCAGATTTAATCAAGGTCTAGGATATGATATCCATGAGGATATGAGGAAGCATCCACCTGTCGTGCTCAAAACCATAGCACAAGGTGTGATCAAAACTAAGCCCAGGACTGAGAAAGTCAATTTTAAGTCACGGTTTTGTTCAAAGGATCTCTGACAGCAAGGTGATTCCACTGCAGCCTTCGCCCTCGGAAGCGAAGTATCATTGCACCTTCCGCCGGAAGGATGGACATTTAGTTGATCATTGCTTCAAGCGCGCCAAGATAGCGCGTAGAGATCGTGTTGAGTCCATTAGGTACATTCGTGGTCGGCCCTGCACCATGAGTGCACCTAAGACCAACATGAGGTCAAGGTTTGATACAATCGATGATTTAGGCAAGATCGAGGACTTGGTTTTTCCGAAGTTTTACGATTTTCGTCCTCATGCTCCTTGGTCGTGACTTCCGCCGCTTGGAGGGTAGATCTCGCTTTCTCTTCGAGATGGCTACTCGCGGCGTGATCAACATGTTGCGATTTTCACTCGCTCTTCCATAGCGATCGGATTCAAGAATGACTTCAGTCCGCACACGCACCTTCCGACTTGTTGAGTGACAGAGCGTAGGGTAGATAGAGGTCGGTCTTGCTTGACTACTTCATCCGCTCGACGTGTTACTCAAGATTGGGTGCCAAAATCATCCGTTGATTCACCCGAAGATCGAGACTTTACTCTGCTTGACTCAGTTCGCGGGCCGGAAGGAAAGGTCCGGATTGTAGACACCGTGTTCTCGCCATATGACCGGAGATTCTCGTTGGTTTTCTTCCCTAGCCCGTGCTCGAGGTGATGAGACGATCACCTTCGAGATGCTTCTTTTAGGCGCGTCATCGCTAAAGGTACTGTGAGCATTAATGATTCTTTTATTTTGAAAGATGTTGCCTTAGTAAGTAAGCTGCAGATAATCGCTTTAGGCCTCTCACTTACCGATGACGGTTCTGAGGTGAGCTTTAAGAAAAACAATTGCAAAATTCTTGATTCTTGGGTAGCCTAGTTTATGGATTTCTCGATATGGGAGGATCTTTCGTGCTGATTTTTCCGAGTCTTCCGTGATCCTCTCCGGTGTTTAATTGCTTCAATCCGTGATTTGACCTTCGGCATAGGAGACTAGGTCATATAGGCTTTGATCATTTGACACAAGTTAGCGCCACAATCTCATTCGTGGTTTGCCAAACTCAAGATGGTCAAGGATCTAGTTTGCTCTCCATGCCAAGACGGCAAGATGGTTGCCGCTTCTCACTCTCTAGTCACAAGGACAATGATCGATGCACCAGACAATCGCTCCATATGGATACAGCTTGGTCCAAATCGAAAGCTTGATCGCCAGGAGGAAGTGGTATATTCTTGTTGTGGTCGATGACTTCTCGAGGTACTCTTGGGTGTTTTTCTTAGCCTCAAGGATGAGACGCTTACTCTTTTCGTGGTCTTTTAGTAGGCTTTCTGTTGAGCTCCTGTGCATTACGAGCAATTCCGATAATGGCACCGAGTTCAAGAATTCCTACTTTGAGAGTTTCTGTGGTGAGACAGTGTAGAGCACCGCCTCTCGTCTCCATACGCCCCACAATGAATGGCGTTGTGGAGAGGAAGAACTGCACTTGGTCGAGATGGCCGGACGATGCTTGATGAGTACTCTACACCTAGGAAGTTTTGGGTGAGGCCATTGCTACTTGCTTGTCATGTTTCTAACAGAGTCTTTCTTCTGCACTCTTGCATCGCACTTCTTATGAGTTGAGATATGGGCGAAAACCCAGCGCCTCGCATTTTCGTGTGTTTGGTTGCAAGTGTTTTATTCTCAAGTCCGGGAACCTAGATAAGTTCGAGTCACGATCTTGTGATGGGATCTTTCCGGTTACTCGACTTCTTCTCGCACCTATAGAGTCCAGAATGCGAGTCTAGCAAAATGGTAGAAACTCGTGAGGTGACCTTCGATGAGGCCACAGGGACTAGGCACGATATCTCGAGTTCTCTAGAGCGATCGAGTCCATCTTTGTGGGCGATGAGGAAGACGGAGATGAGGGTTGTCTACCCGATCCAGCTTCTTCCTCCTCCTCATGAGGTGCCTTCTTCCACTGCACCTCGAGGAGATCGACCCTTACCTACGCTTCTTCTCGGCTAGCGGCTCTGCTCCTATCTCATCTCGCTCATGAGGTAGATGCCACTTCTTCATCTCACCTGGACCTCCTAGACACATTCAAAAGGACCATCCTTGAGCGGATCATTGGAGACCTTTTGAGCGTGTCACACGCTCCAAAGTCGGCTTGTCACTCTTCTGTCTCCATTCTCTTTCTTCGCCTCATTCGAGCCCAAAGACGTTTTCATGCTCTATCGACGAGTCTTGGATAAACGCCATGCATGAGGAGTTGGAAAACTTTGAAAGAAACAAGGTCCGTCCCTTGTTGAGCCCCTCAAGGTCACAATATCATTGGGACCAAATGGGTGTTCAAGAACAAGCAAAGTGAAGATGGGTTAGTCATTCAAACAAGGCTAGGCCGGTAGCTCAGGGGTACTCCCAAGTTGAGGGTCTAGATTTCGAAGAGACCTTTGCCCCTGTAGCTAGACTTGAAGCCATTAGAATCCTCGCTTGCCTTTGCGGCTTCTAAAGGTTTCAAGCTTTACGATGGATGTCAAGAGTGCCTTCCTCAATGGCCTTATTGAGGAAGAAGTCTATGTCGACACCTCCGTGTTTCGAGAACCCCAAATACCCTAACCATGTCTACTGAGCTTTCCAAAGCTTTGTATGGACTCAAGCGAGCACCCGAGCTTGGTATGAAAGGCTTAAGTCCTATCTCACGAGTCATGGTTTTGAAATAGGTAAAATAGACAAGACCTTGTTCATCCGCCGTCTTGGCACTGATCTTTTGCTCGTCCAGATCTATGTGGACGACATCATCTTTGGTGGCTCCTCTCATACTCTCGTGTCTCAGTTTTCTGATGTTATGAGCTCGGAATTTGAGATGAGCATGATGGGCGAGTTGAGCTTCTTCCTTGGCTTCCAAATCAAGCAGACTCGGGAAGGTACTTTTCTTCACCAAGGCAAGTACACTCGAGACCTCCTGAAGTATTTCGACATGAATGATGGAAAGCCAGTATCAACTCCGATGGCATCTACAGCTGCACTTGATCCAGATGAAGACGGCGAACCTGTTGACCAAAAGGAGTTCAGAGCATGATTGGCTCTCTCTTGTACTCACGGCCTCGAGACCGGACATACACTTCTCTCGTGTCTTTGTGCTCGGTTTGAGCTTCTCCTCGCGTATCTCATCGTCGGCGGTGAAGCGCATCTTCGGTACCTTCGAGCTACCATTGACTATGGTATCCGTACTCTTCCTCTTCTTGTCTATCTCTTAGAGCCTTCTCCGTCACGACTTCACGGGTCAGTAGGATAGATAGGAAGAGCACATCCGCACTTGCCAATTCATTGGCACTTCTCTTGTCTCCGGTCGTCAAGGAAGCGATCCGGTGTTGCATGACCACCGCAGAGGCCGAGTGCGTTCTTTGCAACCGATTCTTTGTAGTCAAGTGCTTTGGATGGTCTCGACCTGCAGGACTTTGGGTTAGTGATCGATCGTGTTCCACTCTTTTGTGATAACACGTCCGCTATTTGCATTGCCAAGAACCCGAAGCAACATTCTCGGACCAAGCATATTGATATCGATATCACTTTCTTGAGACCATGTAGAGAAGGGTGACATTGTGCTCCGTTTGTGGAGAGTGAGCACCGGTTGGTGATATCTTCACCAAGCCTCTGGATGACTCTCGGTTTTGACTCTGCGAGAGAGCTTGGGGTGGTTTGTCCTACGGATCATTGTGAGGGGAGCTTATATGCTACTCTTGTATTATATTTTATTTATGCTATTTATCCTTTACTCGTTCTGATTTCATTTATATGTTTTGGGTCTAAGTCCTTCCAGCATAGGTTAGAGTGGTTCTCTTGCCAAGTTGCTTTGACTGCAAATTCTTATCTTGTGCTTCTAGGATGCTGCTTATTAGCTGTCTCTTCTCTCTCTAAGTAGAGCTTACTCACTTCTTATAGGTTCTAGCAAGGGTCGGGCCACCCTTGGGTAGACAGGGACAGTGTTTGCTCCTCAGTGTGTGAGTTGATCAGCTGATAGTCCTAGAATCATATGGGGTAGATAAGAACCTGTCTGAGCTAGTTTTTCTCTATATCTTATCTATGCTCTAAGGACTGCCTTTTCTGTTTCTCTTATCAGATTCTCGTTTTTGTTCCTTTGGTTCAGGGGGAGTTCATCTTGGTTATTCCAATTCTTAAATTTGTCCTAACTCAACCTGGATTAAAAGATGCATTTCATTCTGAAGGGGATCTGGTTTTTCGTGCATTTCATCCTGCATTGTAATATAATCATATGGAGCCTTGTTTATTATCACTTATGATCTGATTTCACTGTTTTACATCATGCCATGATTTATGCTAAACTGCTAGATCTATCATGACTTTCTATGTGTAGGTTAGTCTTTGCCATGCTAAGGTGATTAAAAAATGCTAAACTTGAATTAAAACCTTGTCATAATAGCTCTTGAGACTAGTCTGGTTGAAGCTATCCTTTTATGATTCTCGCCATGTCAAGTAGGCTGAGTTGAGTCTTGAATCTCTTTTGAACTTTTGAGTAAGCTATGTCAGTTTGTTAAGAAACATGACTTATCTTTAATTGTTGGTCTAAAACTTCAAAAGCAAAAATGATCTCTTTTGTGCGAAAAAACTGATCTCACCAAATCTTTCTCATGAGACGGCTTACCATTGCACTAGGCATGAACTCAGAGGGAGCCTTGGATGACCTAAGATCACCTCCTTAAGTCTGTTGCTTGGAGTGGTCGCATAAGGCTTGGGATCTAGCACATGGTTAAGATTTGAAAAATTGGTTGAAGCTTAGGAGGCAGTTGTGGATGGCACCTAGTCCAGAGCATGCTTTACTGAGATAAAACCATAAAGAGTTTTCAGAAAAAGAAAAATGTGCTAAAATTGCTTATCATTAAAAAGACCAAGTTCTGGATAAAATGAGTCCTTCTTCAACTGGTAGCACTCTAAACTGTTCAATATGGTTCTTCTTGGTTCAACTTAGATTATTTGACATGGCTTGTCTCATCCTTGGATACCTTTAGCTAAACTACTATCTTGGTTTACTTGACTTGCTAAGGAATTAGACAAATTCTCAAATTATGGATTTTCTGTCTTAGCTATTCTATACATCAATTGTCATGATCTTGATAGCATTCTTATGTGTTATGGCTTGGTGTAATACTCAAATAGTCATTTTGGATAATCTACATGGCTCCTAATGCTTAAAATGAACATCATATAGTCTTTTCCTCCCTTTTCTACATCTTGATGATTTTATTGCCAAAGGGGGAGAATTTTGAAGAGAAAAAACCTTCTGGAGAAAAGCCTTGAGTTTTGCGAAAATTGCTCTTTTATCTCATCTCAAGTCTTTCTCTTGTGTCAACATGGTCTTGAGCTGCTCTACTACTTGTTTAGACCGTGGTTGACTTTAAACTCAAACTCATCTTATGCATTTTCGGTGATTGTCAATATACTCATCAAGGGGGAGATTGAGAGACCATGTGAGAGGTCCTCCATTGTGAGTGATGAGTATTTGACAACTTGTTGAATAGGTTGAGAGTTGTGTTTCTCGGTTTTATCTTGTTTCGTGTTTGAACAGGTAATCGGAACTACATTGTGTATGGAGCGGAAGTTAGATAATCAAACTACCTTTGGAAATAGGAACTTCCGATTAATCTGGGAATTGAGTTCGGTTGAAGTAATCGAACTTCCGCACTGGGTCGCGGTTTGTCCGATATCTTGACGTGAGTTTTCTCCGAGATGATAATCGGAATTGAAAATCAGAGTGCGGACGTTAGATAATCGGAAGTTCCGCAATGGGAAGCGGAACTTCCGATAATCGACAAGTCGCGGACGTTAGAAATCGTAACTTCCGCAAGGTAAAGTCTTGAACTTCCGATTGTGTCGAATCGTAGAAGTATAATCTGTGATTTTGAGTTTGTATGAGTTTGAGTCTTGTACAAATGTTGATGCTATGATATTGTGCAATGCTATGTGATGTGTTTTTGTGCGTGTTGATCGCAGGACATCGAGGCGAAGTCGTGGCGAGACACGAGGTGGCCGGACTAAGCGCAGGCGGCGTTGAGGTCGAAGCGGTCGGGATGTGTCGAAGGCGGCGTGAATCTTGAGGTGGTTGCGAGTCAAGGACAGCAAGAGCGTCTGAGAGGCTTCGGAAGGTGCGCAAGGCGAAACGGTCTTTTCGTAAAGCGGCACAAGTGGAGGCGGTTCCGTTCGGGTGTAGCGGGCTTAATGGGTTGAGGCCCATTAGCCAAGGGCTATAAATAGAGGTGAACCCACAGTGTTAGGGTTAGACTTTGAGAGAGAAAATTAGGGTTAGCCTTAGCAAAAGGGTTTGTTTTGCTTTTTGAGAGTTTGATGAGTTGGAGAGAATGAACTGAAAATCTTTCTAATCATTCCTCTGTGTTTCCTCTGTAATCTCTTGATTTCTATCAATGAAACTCTGAGGTTTTGATTACTTGTTTATGCCTCTCTTTATTCCCTCCCTGTTCATGTTGAATATCTAGGGTTTTGGTGTATCTTTTGATTCGTCTTATGAAATAGCATGAAACTTGATATCTAGAGTCGTTTTGATATTGCTAATATATCCTCAAAGTTTCATAAGCTAAGAATCGAGAATCTTGTCTATTGTGGTTTTGGTCTTTCTTGCCCTTCTTCAAGAAATCCGATTTTGCCTTGATTAATGAATCTTTGTTTGCGATTCTTCTCCATGAGGTCAAGATGGTGTTTAGGATGATGTCTGTGAAACTTGACCGAGAAGAGCATTCAAGATTTAGTATTTTGGATTTTAGGAAAAACCCGAAGCCTTGTTTTTGGTCGGGACAATCGAACTTCCGATTGTCAAAGGCGAACTATCGCAGCGGAACTTCCGTGAAACCCGAACTACGGAGTGCGGAACTTCACGGGTAGAATCGAGCTTCCGATTTCGGCGAAACGATCTGAAGTTTGTTTTCGTTCTCTGATTTTGCTTCACTCTTCTTGAGATATCCAGAGGGCTTTGTAGGTTTGTTTTAAATACAGTAAAGGGGAGTTCTTAATTTTTAAGGCACCATTCACCCCCCCCCCCCTCTGTTGCCATTTCGGTCCTTCATTTAGTGAAGGACAACTCAAATGCAATAAAGGGATGATGATGAGGACTTCCCTAACATGGATACAACCGCGCCTATACACACAACTCATCCGCAACCAGTACAAGGACCTCTTACCCGAGCTCATGCTCGTCAACTTAATTACTAGGTGAATTCGTTCTTATGTTTGTACATTACAGAGAATAGACCGCTACCTAATGCAAGTGATTTAATTGTGCTTAAGAACATGGGAAAGGAACAAGGAGAGGCATGTGGAGTCATGGACATGCATGGAATGCATAATAGAGGTTACCACGTCACTTTGGGTCCGAATCAAGCAAGAGTTCTAGTTGGGCTCGTTCTGGATTTAGATTCGGACTACTGCGGTAGTACTAAGTTTAAACGCGGTAACTTCTTCATACGGACTTCGTTTGGGGCGTTTCTAGACTTCATGGAAAGCTTATCAAGTTAATCATCAAAATCCAAGTTAATCATCAAAATCCATCTGAGCCAGCCACAATCATCAAAACAGCCTGCGTCTGTTTCTGAGCCCGAGTCAAAAGGGTGATGTGCTACCTCCACTTGGGCCCATGGGTCTTGTAACCCTCTGCGTCCACTTCCCTGGCCACCGCCCCTGGCCGTCTCCCCATATAGGAGCCACCGTATCCCTTTTCTAGAACTCTTATTTCGTTGAGTTTAGGATTAGCCATTGTGCAAACTTCTGTTCTTCAGTTGTGTTGGACGACCACCTGTCAAGACAGCCTTCGGGATCCCACCTTTGTTTTCAATACCCCATACACTACAATCTTATTTGCATTACCTACATCTTATTATTGCTAATTCTTTGATTGCTCGCAGGAATTAAACTTCGTGTTCAGGTTAATCGCGCTTCCAGCAAGGTCAATAACATCTTGGAGTTGGTTCAACGATTGCTAAGGTGCAAGCGTCGTCGTAAATTAATTATGCCTAAATAACTACAACTAATTAACTATGAGTAATTAACCATGATCAATTAACTAACTACATAATTAATAAAGGAAATACAAACGATAAAAAATTACTTGTTAATGTGACCGCTAATGATGGCTCCAAACAATACTTAATTGTTTGCGAAAATGAAATCGACTAAGCTGCGAGAGAGAAAGCGATGATAGTGAGAGAAGTGTCTCACTGCTACTCGGAATTTATAGCGAGCATGAGAGAGCGAGCGACGGGAGGAATCAGATTCCCTCCCACGTGCAGGCAGCTTGCATGCAAGTGAAAAGACCGATGGACGGATGACAGGGAATAAGTTTGTCATGGGGAGGTGCGTCCGGGGCTAGGTGGTGCGGTGCTACCGTATACACGCCCGTGGGATGGGGACCGGGAACCGTAGGCCGCCTAGCGCTAGGTGGACTGATGACAACCGTCCGGACCACCATGCAACGGACGTCCGTGGGAGGGCTCCTAGAACCGCAGGCCGCTTCCGCTAGGTGGACGAACAACAAGCGTCCAGGCCACAGAGCTATGGGGGAGGTGACGTTCGGGCCACGGAGCTACAGACATGCGGTCGGGCTAGGGAGGCATGGACGAGGTGCAACATGGCGCAAGTAGCGTCATCTAAGCTAGGGCGCCATGGACAAGGGTTGTCTGTGCCAGGGAACCATGGACGAGGTGCCGACTAGACCTGGGACACGCGATAGGGAGCGACGTAGCAGGCGGAGAGCCGTCCAGGCAACCAGGGATTGGCAGAGGTGAGCACCATGCGCGGGAGGAATGGTGCAGGACACACGTCGCACACCGGCTCGTCCGTGGTGCCAAAAATGGCATTACACCACCCGAGAGTCCAGATTTGCAAATACCGGGGCCAACCGTGGCAAATAGGGTAAAAACTCTCCTCAAGTGACCAAATTTTTTTATAATACTATTTTAAAAAATATTTACAAAAAAATAATTACAAAAATGGGCTACTGTCGCCATTCTAAATGGCAAAATATCCTTGTTGCCAATTGGAATGTCGACAAGAGCTAGAACAGGTAGGGTTCTGTACATGATTTTTTTAATATTAAAATTTAGGCAAATCGTCATTTGAAATGACAACAGGGACTTTGTAAGTTCATGTCGCCATTCCAAATGGCGACGCAGCCTCTCCTATAAAAGACCTCCAATATTTAGGCAAAATTCACTTTTATTCAGAAAAAAAGAGAAATGGGAGGGAAGGGAGAGGAACATAGATGAGTAGAGGGGAGGAGAAAGCTAGCAAAGCGCTGTTTGTCCGGTCGTCTACCTTCTAAGTAATTTTTTTAACTGAATGTATTACATAGTTTTAGATGTATGGTTAAGTAGTTTAATATGTTGTAGTGCATCCTTTCAGATGTTTGTGTAGTTTAGTTTTAGATGCGTGCTTAATTGTGAAAATCTTGTTTATAGTGCATTACGTCGAATATGTCGGAAGCAGTCAATTTCGTCATTTATTACGGTCAAGGGACTATTCTACAGGATCCCAAGGGGGTTGATTTGTGTTATTTTCAATCGGCGACCGTAGGCCTAACAAGACCAGAGCAGCGTATATGGGGCGCTGTGATGCAGTGGTTGTTACATACATTCGGTTTGGACCATGTTGTGTACGATCTGAAATTGAGCTGCCTTGCCAACCAAGCACCACATGGCGCATATTGGGAGTTAGTGCAATTGAAGGGAACAAGGTCATGGCAGTCATACGTACGTAGAGCGAGGGAGCAAGGGTGGAATTTGGTCCTTCTCGCCCAGGCTTATGCCGAGACCATTCTTGTATCTGCGACTAAAGAATGGGTGGTTGGTGGTGATGACGAAGAAGAAGTTGGGGACTCCAGCTACAACACGGCACAACAATGGATGAGGTTGGGGAGTTGCTGATGTGGCCAAAGACGGGGTCAAAGAAGCTCCTTTGGTTTGAGAAGCTAGTGGGGTTGCTAACAAAGGTGAGGAGATCGAAGACCTAGTTCAAAGGATGGCACTCAAAGACCAGAACTACAGGGCATTGTCGGATGATGATGGAGGATCCAAGTGGAACACATACCAGTTCGACAACCTCGTCGTGGACAAATGCTTCTGTTTACTATGGGAGTACGACCAGAACGAGGTCAGACAAGGAGCCACATACAAATGCAAGGAGGTCGTGCAGGAGTATATCAAATTCTGGGCCTTATCGTTGCAGCGTACATTCATAGTAGTGAAGTCTTATCCAAGATGCTACGACGTGAAATGCGACATAGAGGGATGCCTTTGGTGAGTGCACGCATTCCAGTCTAAGTAGGATACCTACTAGAAATGCTCTATAGTAGTCCATCACACATGTGTCGCCATTGAATCAATGCAATCCCACAACAACCTATAATCAGGCTTCATCGCAAACATCATGTATGACGAGATCGTGGATAATCTAGATTTCGAGCTATGATTCATCATTCGCCCAATAGAGGCAAGGTTCCAGTATACAATCAGCTATGCTAAGGTATGGAAGGCACATCAGAAGGCATTGGAATCAAGGTTTGGTACATTCGAGGACTCGTACCACAGCCTGTCATGCCAACTCTGAGTTACGCAGGACATGAATCTCGGTACTCATGTTGGCATTGAAGATGACACACATTCACGGTGGGCCGAGAAGAGGGCACTGAAGCGAGCATTCTTCTCCTTTGGTGCATGCATCAATGCATTTCGATATTGTCGTCCCATCATGTGCGTGGATGACACGTTCCTAACTAGGAGGTACAAGGGGTATATACTTACTGCAATTGCGACGAACAGGAACAATCAGGTTGATCCTGTGGCCTTCCCATTCATTGAAAGCGAGAGCACAGACAATTGGTTGTGGTTTCTGAAGAATGTGAAAATTTCTGTTGTATAGGGTCGTCCTAACGTATGCGTCATACATGATCAGCATACGGGCCTGTTGAGTGCAATAACTCAGTTACAACAAGAGAAAAATGAGCCAATTCCATGGGTGGATCTGCAAAGCAGGTGGTGCATGAGGCACTTAGGTGCAAACTTATACAAGTAGTTCCACAACAAGAACTCGATGAACTTGTTCAAGCAGTTGTGCAACCAGAATAAGCACAGAAAGTTCGATGCACTCTGGAAAATTCAGTATGAGCGGACGAAGACGCACATAAGGGAGGTAATGAAGAAGCCTGCTACAAGCACTGACAATCTTCACGAAGCATTGCCAGAGTTACCCATAGACGGTCCTGGTGTGAGGAGGAAGATGGGTGGTAGGTAAAATGCTTATCAGGCTGGATTGAGAACGAGCATAAGGTGAAGTGATCGTTGCTACATGACAAGGATGATGCTCAGTATGGTATCATGACAACCAATTTAGCCGAGGTGTACAATTGAGTCATGCGCGACGCCAGATGCCTCCCTTTGGTTGGTATTGTGGAGGCAATTTTCTGTGGTACTACAAAATACTTTGTTGACCGAAGCAACAACACCTTGCTCTCTATGCCAAATAACATAGTACTGTACCTCGCTATGATCACCAAGTACATGGAGGAGAAGATGAAGAAGGGTGAGATGCAGCGGGCATTCAAGATAGGCACAAGGGTCACTTTGAGATACTGTGCAAAGAGAAAGGACGCCACAAGATGAACCACGAGAGGATCATCTACGAGTGCACGCTACACCACGCTAGTTGCATATGCACTTGTAATAAACATCATCTTCTGCATAGACCATGCTCACATATGATGGCCGTATGTTCGACTGTGGCGTAGCATCCCAGCCATTACCTTTCGGAGTATGTCACCAAGGAAGAGGTGATGCAAACCTGGAATGCAGAGCTGCATGGTTACGACGTGGTTGGCCATTTCACTGACCATCCTGTCTGGGAGCAACTAATTTGGAGGATATTGCTAGGCTGAAGGGAAAGGTTAGCTGGTGGTAGGTACAACGTATCCAGAACAATATAGATAAAGCAGAAGCCGGACATCGTATGAAAAAGTGCTTCATTTGTAGGGAGTCCGGACATACCTTCAAAAAATGCCCTATGAGAAATGCATTGGATGAAAAAGAGAGTTCTAAGCGATCGGACGGTACGCGAGGACCTCATCATTGCCCGCTCGAGGCGAGCAGCGTGGAGGTCGCAACCACGTGAATGGTTTGTCTGTTTGAAATATGTTGCGTTGAATGTTTTGTAATATTGTGATTTCTCGACAAATTGTGTAATGATGTTGTGCTGAATGTTTTGTAATATCATTGTGATTTATCGGCAAACTATGTGATAACGTTGTGCTGAAATATGTTGTGCTCATATTGTGTATTATGACTTTCTGTTCTGTTTCTTATTATGTCGTGCGTCGAATTACATTGTGGAACTTCTATTTTGCTGATACTTTTAGTTTTCTTTATCGCTAATAGAACAGTACTGTCTTCATTCCAAATAACGTCAGGGCTATTTCGCCATTTGGAATAACGACAGCAGTCTATTTTTGTAATTATTTATTTTTTAATTCTTTTTTAAAATAATAATATCTTTAAAAAATGGTTCAACTTCTAGTTGACAAAAGACCCACAACCACTTCTGACTTGTCTTCCTCCCAACGACCCAGTCCTCATGTCTCCATCCATAAGAAAAACAAGATTTTTAACGAATTTTCTAATTTTCAGTTGCCTGAATTTTTTTTGTCCCTCAGTCATCTATAATTGCACAACACTAATTCTAAAATTGTATTACCAAGTGATGTGTAATTTTAGCATAGATTTACTGTAACTTTTAGTTCTATTTGTTTTTGTATTTCTAGAGTTCACTTAGATTTAGTTTTATCGATTTTAGATTTTTTAGTATAGTTTTACTGTAACTTTTAGTTCTATTTATTTTTGTCTTTGTAGGATTCACCTAGATTTATTTTTTGCCTAGTTTAGATTTTTTTTATCTTTCTGTTTTGTAGGGCAATACAACATAATATAGAAATTTGTGGTATTATTGAATCAAAATCCAACCGCTAAAAAAGGAATGAAAATCGCCTGTCAAATAAACCGTCCTTTTTTTAAAACCGGAAAATGACAACCCAATAGAAAAGATTTTCTTTTAATATTTGGTTGGTGGTGCCGTGCTCGTTGAGAGGGGGAGAGAGAGGCGAGGCCACGAGGGCGCGACGAGAGGAGGGAGAGGGGAGACGCGGAGAGAGCCAGAAATTCTAGCGGCGACCCCAGGAGGAGGAGCTTGCAGCCACCATGGATTCCGAACTCTGGATCTCGCGCCTCATGGCCGCCAAGCGCCAGTACGCGCTGCAGCGCGCGCAGCATCACCATGCCACCACTGCGTCCCACCACGGTATCCTCTTTCTCCTTTCTTGATCCGACCTAGAAAGGCGCGGCTTTCTTGAGGCGACGATGATCTGGCGTGACAAATTTGTCTGTATCAAGATATGCCATGGCGCGGGGTTTCTGTTGGATCTCGATTTTTTGCTCGCGGATTAATTTGTCTGTATCAAGATATGCCATGGTCGTGTCTTAGTTTCGTTCAATTTGATCACATTTCCTGGCGTTGTTGTGGTTATCAGACTCGTCAAAAAGATTTGACCTTTGGCATGTTTGGAATTTCACCCAAGATAAGATAAATCAAAATTTACGCATGTAATAAGAATAAGATAATTTTTTAATTGTTCACGCGGCATTTCTGTCGTCCTCTTTTATGCCTGCGTTACTAAATTTGTCTAAAAGAATGGGACTTGATGCTATATTGCTTGCTATGTCAAAAGTTTAAAATCCTTTGAATGTTTGAGGTCTTCATATATGGATTTATTGTAAAAATGCCACCTTTTCTCTGTTGCACATGTAGGTTCCAAGCCTTGCTTAGAGTTATTATATGTGAAATGATGCTTTTGGATTTTGTTTTACAATATTGCCTTTTGGGAACTTTACAAACTTTCGGTTCTATGAGATAAAAAATGAAATCTTTGATATTATATTTCTTTCTTATGGTTCTTTATGTTCAATTTATTTGCCTTATTGGACTCTGATTCAAAATATCATTGATATTTATCTATATAAACCTTTTGCCTAAGTTTCAAATGTTTCACTTGCAGATCGGTTTGGGTATGATGATATTGAACCAGAGGACGAGGTTCGTCCAGACTGCCCATGCCCTTATTGCTACGAAGATCACGACATTACAACTCTTTGTGCCCATTTGGAGGATGAACACCTTTTTGAGTCTAAAGTTGTGGTAAGTATATCTGAATTTATTCATTCTTTCTAAATGTGCTACATGCTTCTTGTATCTAACACTTAATAAATTATCCATAAATAAGTCAAATCTGTGAAAAATCATTTTCATGGTAGGTACTTCATTCATTTTGGCCAGACATTGATTAACATTGTAGACTTCTTGCATAGGTTAGTACATTTTGATGTGAAGCAGTTTTGTCTATTTGATTGGGGATTCGGGAACTAATAAATATGATTGGAGGAGAAGTTATGAGGAGAAACTGAACGGAACTAGTCAAAATGTTTTGCACTTGTTAGATAGTGTCTAGCATAAATCATTAGTTCAAATTATATTTATTGTGATTGTTATGAATATTGTGTGTATATTGAAGAGATTCAATGGGCAATATATATAGGTTACAAAGGGACACAAATCTAAACCCTAGAATAATAGGAAATACTACAAATACCCTTATATCCTTAACAACCCCCCCGCCCCCCCTCAAATGCAAGGCGTATGCAATAGTATTTCATTTGGAAAGGGTTGACACTAAAATAGGAAAAATCCAAAGTCCGAGTCTTGATAATGTCGTCGTAACATGCATCTCTAGGAAAATATGTCGATAAAAGATCTCCTCCCATCTGGGGTCGTGCGACAGCCCATAAAGCACAAGGTGCGGGAGCAAAGTCGACCGCGACAACACGACGAAGAAGATGATGAAACCGACAGAAAATAGAGAAGTTGTCAAATCAAGCCGAAGAGGAATAGAAAGAAGGATGGCGGCGCAGATCGTAGCCTAAGACGGCGGCGGCACAGTGCACAAGAAACGCAACGAAGGCGCAGTGCACAAGAATCGCAACGAAGGCACAATGCAAAAGAAGCGAGACGGAGGCACAGTGCAGAAGAAGCGCGGCGCAATATACAAGAAGCACAAGGGAGACGCAGTGCAGAAGAAGCACGACGGTCTTAAAAGCTTGGGGGCGGCAGATCTACAGAGGCTCAAAGAAAAGAGCGTGATTCTTTGCCATGCAAAGAAATTCCTTTGCTTCTATGACTGACAATAAATTTGTCGACTCGTATAGTTTAGACGAACTAAAAGATTGAGTTTTACGGACTTGGAAGGATGCAGCGGAAGAAAAAAGACAAAAAAAAAAAGAAAAGCCTAAGGATAACTAGCAGCAGATACGGGCAGAAGATACTAGCAACAGTAAAAGACCCATCTCCTCATCCAACTAGCGAGCACCAGTGCAGCATCTCAGCATCCTTGCGGTCATCAAAGGAGCAGAGCCATCCCACTAGAAAATTCACATGTAGCCATCGACTAGAAAAGATGCACACACATCTGTTCCCCCCATCGTGAGCTTGAGGTGGCTAATTTGTGCCTTCAACAGCAGGGACTGGGTCATGGAGCCAATGAGGAGGCTCGAAGCGAGTGCACGATGCGATCTAAGTCGTGGCGGCGGGAGCTGTCCGAGTAGCACAGCTCGTCGGGGACCACCGCCCAGCCGAGGCGGACGCCGGTGAAGCCTGTACTGGTGATGACGCCCCATGCCCCGGCCTTTGACGATAAAGTATACGTGCGGAGTGACCCATCCACAACAATCAGTTGGAACGACAGGTCGGCTTGGCCATCATCCTTGACGCGAGAGTGCGTATGAGCCACCGTAGGAAGGCCAGCCGGGAAACACAGGCGACACGGATCCGGATCTCCGAGGCGGCGATGGCGCGACACCTCGAAGGAGCCTAGCGACACGGCGATCTGGCACCAACGAGGATGGACGGCGAGGTCTGGCCAAGAAGATCTTAAAGAAGACGACGAAGAACATGCCGCGGCTTGCGATTGGATCGGCAGCGACGAGATGCCGCCCTCGGGAGCAAAAATCGGTCCTCCCGGGGGCAACGGCAATGGAGGTTGGGCGGCGTCTAGGCGGCGGTGGCTACAGTAACCCTAACCCTAACTTTTGCTCTGATACTATGCTATAAATGTTGTGTGTATATTGAAGATGCCTAATAGACAATATATATATGGTACAAAAGGACAGAAGTCTAAACCCTAGAACAATAGAAAATACCACAAATACCCCTGTATCCTTAACAGTGGTAACACACGTTTGTCATTTTTGATCTGATTGCTTGAATTTGTTTGTCCTCATTTAGTTATATAATTTGGTACTTAATTTAGTTGGTATGCTGCAGGAGTAACTTCTTTTAGTTCTTATAGAATGTCATCTCCTCTTCAAAATTTTCCATTTTGATTCTGAGAGATAGTTCTCTATGAATGTTTAAAGGCTGGGCTTGCAGAACCCAGGTACAAATGCATTGTTTGTATAGTTTTATATCTTTCTGACATGATTAATTAAACATTCATTTGTGTTGAGGATGAAGCTGTCTTAAGAAATTAAATCTACTTGCTGCATTTAGTTTTGTTTGAGCATGGGTACTCTGAAAGTATTAGGATCTATTTTGCTCTTTGATTTATTTGCTTTCTTTTGAGAAATAAAAGCTTTGATGTAAACACCAAATTTCGCTGGTAACTAGTTGTTACTGGATTTCCCTAGTAAGACTGGGACTTGGTAAACTGCCTATGTTCAATCTTTTCAATTAAAATTACAATTTAAGGTTTGGATTTTTGCAAATCACCAATGGTTGCTAGCTGTGAACTGTTGGTAACAGTTTTTAATTCAAAACTCACTTTTCCATTCAGTAACATGATACTGACAGTTGGATGCATAATTATGACAATTTGGAAGTGAAGTTGACATGGAAAAAAGAAAGACACGAGTACACGACATTGCATAGACTGACTGCGCTTTATACGACATTTTTACCGTCCTCGAATTCATGTTGATTGTTATGAGCATGGTTGGGTAAGGGTCCGACGACCGATGTTAGAGCACTCGCCCTAGATTGGCTGGCCATGCTGTCCCCCAAGGCTCTGAGGCCTGATTGTAGAAGAGGGGAAGAGAATAGGATCGTCTTTTATTGTTCATTGCCTAATCCCCTAAGTACATGAGGGACATGTCTATTTAAAGGACTAACTGAACAACTCAAACAACCAACAAAATAACAAATCTTATCCCTAAAGAATAGAGCTAACCATATCTTATCCAACCAAAAGAACAACTAGTTGACTTATTTCCTAAGAAAGCCTCCTAGCTGCCTTCCTGGTTTGCAAGGACCACGCTGGGCTGCCTCATGCCCAGCTACTGCTGCTCGGCCCACGGCCATAACAGTCGGTGAAAGCACATTGTATTGTTTTTTGGGATTGGGTGAAAACTTATCATGCTATGTCCTGAAGAAAAGTCAAGAAGGTTTGTAATGACAATGTAGATTGAAAGCTGAGTCTAAAAAATTGTGTGTCTGTCCGTACTAGTGACATTCTGCGGGAGACGTAAGGACTAATAAGTGTCATTGGTCCTCATTGTTGGGCACTTGGGGCCTTGGGCTAGTAAATTTGGTCTTACTAAGTTATCAGTTCTTTTTGTTGAACGGTTGTATGGTTCATGTTTCCATGAAGGTTTATTGGACACTGTACTTTGTTGGCCATTTTAATTTTAATTTGTTTCATATATTTTATTGACAAATATAGCACTTATACGTGACCAGATCAGAATGATAGTTAGGTGACCCATAATTAGGCTTTTCTTTTGTGTTATGTGGAATTTGATGAAATCTCACACTTTAGATTCTGTTAATGTATCAAGCATTGAATAAATAAGGCCTCAACAGTATTTTACATGACCTGAAATCTTATTCAACTGTTTTGAGCTCATCTGTCTACAAACTAGATTGGCTAAGGGACTTGTTAGATAGAGAGGTGGAGTGCAAATGTGAATAGTTGCTTGTATTGCAATAGCCTAAGGGGTAATATATATAGTACAAGGACAAACACAAGAGTAAATCCTAGACTACGAGTGGAATACCACAAATACCCGTAACACCCCCCTCAAATGCAAGGCATATACAATATCATTGTATTTGAAAGGGTTAATACTACAATATAGAAAATCCGAAGTTTGAGTCTTGATAATATCATCGTAGCGTGCAGCTCTTGGAAAATATGTTGAGTATCAAAAGATCTCCCATTTGGAGTCGTACGACAGCCCATAAAGCACAAGGTGCAGGTGATGAGAAAGTAGAGGCAAGTGGGAGCAAAGTCGACCGCGGCAACACGACGAAGATGATGAAACCGACAGGAATAGAGAGCTATCAAATCAAGCCGAAGGGGAATCGATAGAAGCATGGCGGTGCAAATCGAAGCCCAAGACGGCGGCGACGCGGTGCATAAGAAGCGCAGTGGAAGCGCATTGCGGAAGAAGCGCGACGGTTCAGAGAGAAGCGGCGACATCATAATGACTTTTACGATTTGCAGCGGCTCAGAGAGAAGAGCGACGGCTGTTGCCATGCGAAAGGAGACGAAGAGGGCCACACTCGATCCAAGAGGACGGATCGTGGCTAGGAAAGCAATCAGCTGACTGACAATGAATTTGTGGACTCGCACGGCTTAGACAAACTCAAAGATAGAGTGTTACGGACTTGAATAGACTCAAACGGAAAAAGGACTCAAAGTAGAAGCAGATACTACCAGCAGTACTCTTTAACAGCGGAAGATGTTGCAAGAAGCCAGAGCCGGAGAAGCCGAAGCCAGCTGTACCTAGAGGAGAAGCTGGAGCCAGATCAGCCAAAGCTGGAGCCGGTGAAGCCGTAGCGGCTCCGACCAGATATGGTTATAAACCAGATTGACCACTCTTCCTCTTATCTTCTCTCTTCCTTCCATCAGACTTCCCTCCTCTCTTCTCCCTTCGGTCGGCTCGGTGACACAGGTGATGAGAAGCCAGCGGCCAATGAGCGGAGCCCGGCGGGACGCGGGTGTCGAGGCTTGGCGGCGCGGCCCAGCGGCAACATTGGCGGTGGCGCAGTGGCGCCGAGGCCGAGGGCGACACGTCGGCGCGGGGCCGGAAGGCGCGCACTAGAGGGCGATGCAAAGACCCGGCGTATGGAGGGCCCAAGGTGGCGCTTAGCGGCGACCTATGGAAGCGGCGGTACGGCGGCCTAGCGGCGTCGTCTTGGGGTGAGAGATCCGGTCCAGGGATGAGCCGCGTCCACGTTGGTGGCCGGCGCGCACCGCCTTTGGCTGAGCGGGCGATGCCCGGGGATGATCGCGGCACGACGAGGAGATGGGCTCAGATTTGAGCTTGATCCAAGGCCCGCAAGGGAGGCGGCGCGAGGGGTAATGTTCTTTGCTTCTCTTGAGGAGACTACGACTAAAGGGTGGCCGCCCTCGAGAGTGGAGATTACTCCTCCTGGGGGTAGCGGAGAACGAGCGGAGGCTAGAAGAGAACTTAGAGCTCTAATACCATGTTAGATAGAGAGGGGGAGCGCTAGTTGCTTGTATTGTAGTAGCTCAAAAGGCAATATATATAGTACAAGGACATACACAAGAGTAAACCCTAGACTATGAGTGGAATTGACTTGTCACTTGAGTAGCTGAATTGATGTCAACTTGTCAAGCATAGTTGTACTGTACTAGGTTTTAAATTAGAACCGTGGAGTAGAAATGAAAGCTTAGATCTTCCTTGTGCTTTTAGGAACTGTAGTATGGGGACTAAATTCACTATTGGCAGGCTATGATGGTGTTTATTCAATAACCAGTCAAGTGTTTAAATGGCTACCTTTGTCAGGACTCAGGAGTCGCTCTATACAAGACACTGTGCTCAGGCCACAAGCTATGTAGTTTATTACAGGAAGGACAGTGAGGAAGTTATAATCCTCTTCAAGTTCTTTTTTTTGAGTTCCCAAAACTTATTACATACTCACAGTATAGTATTTTAAAGTCACTGTGATCCTAGAAGACCTATTTTTCAATGGCTACCTTAGAAATTACAGTGCTTCACATATTTCCTTCATTTCAACATAAGAAACCTTTTAGGCGGGAGATTTATTCATAAAATGCTGCTATTAGGTCTTTGAAAATTGGCCGATGAGAGTTCATAAGCACTTTGGCACTTTGCCATATTATATTGGAAGTTACAACAAAAAGGAAAGGGGTCGCATCAGGCAACTACAGTGTTCTTATCTGGTTTACGGATGGGATTCTCATACAATTAATGCGTGTAAGCTTCCTGAGATACAAGTACTGAAATATTCATAAAGAAACAATAAACATGCTGGTTTAGCAAACTATTGCAACCATGTGTAGCACAACTATCAAGACAGTACCTGAGCCTGAGTGAGCTATCTTTTATGCTGGAAAAAAAAATCAATTGTGGTCATTCCGAACATGAGTTGAGCTAAAACCTGGTCAGGCGCTATAAGATTTCCAGCACATGAATTTTTGTCAGTAATGATATGTACATCATCATGTCTCTTCAAAATACTGAACATGAATTGAGCAAAAGTTTTTCCTATATAACAGTTAGCATGCTTAAATTTTGTCCACAATAATGCTCCCGTAGAATGCAAGGTAGAACCACTTCTTTGTCTGGCCCGTTATCCCCACAATGATTCTTATAAATTGTAAGGACATTAATGATGAATTAGAAGTTAATATTTTCATTTATCTCACTGCCTTGTCAAGCTGAATGTAGCTGTCATTGGGGTATTTGGTACAACCTCGTGGCTTATCCCAAGCATAAGCAAAAGTTGCAGCCAAATAACCAGTTTATCTGAGGGGCATAAAAGGTTGGCTTCAGCTTATATAGGGAACTCTGGTGTGGCCTTCCCACCCAAGCCTCTTGGGTCTTTTTCCCTCTTCGAACACCACCATGCATATAATCAAGAAATTCCCACATGGTTTTTTGCGCTTGTGCCAAAAACCAGATTTTTGGGCTTATAAACAATACGCCCGAAGCCAACCTTTGGCATTAAGAGAAGCTAGGCCTAATAGGCCTGCTATATAATTCTACAGCTCCTAACCTCCCTTTTATACTCCACAGGCTTGCCCAGTTTGCTCGGCTAGGATTTCAAAGGACTTGTTGGATCATATAACTCTTCAGCATGGCTACCTGTTTAAAATATCCTTTTCTAGATGATTAAATCTCTGTAGGCAAATTGCATAATTTTGTAACTGTTTTTTTGAAGTGTAGCTGTCATATGTTTCCTTAATGGTGTGCCACTTGCAGCGACATCACAGATTACGTAGAGCTGCTGTACCTAGCAATAATGCTCTCTCCCTTGCAGGGAGAGATCTACAGGAGACCTACTTAAAGGTGCTTCTTGGAAATAGTAGTCGAGCCAGTGGTACCAATACATCAAGTTCAATCACTGATTCACTACTATCTTCACTCGTTTTAAATTTGTCTTCGTCAGAAGCAGAAGATACAACAAAATCTTCTGCTCCTGCTGTGGTGGAAAATAGTTGGTTTAAAAGAGCACTACCTTCAAAGACTTGGAAGACAAGGTATGATCAATGCCCTTGCCGTCTCTTACTATTAGTTTGCTCTGTATGTGTGATCTTTTTGGCTCTCTATGTTAGGTGAAATTATTTTAGCCTTATTGAAGTAAAAATCCTCATTTCACCTGTTCAAATCTGGTTCCTGGTACAGATAATTTGAATGACTTGCTTGGCCTAGCTTAGTTTTATCCCTACCAGTTAGCTTATTGTGTGTAACTGTGTATAGCTTAATGTTCATTTGTATTTGGTAAGCTATAAAAGCTGTTTGGTGTATAGCTTAATGTTCATTTGTATTTGGTAAGCTATAAAAGCTGTTTGGGTAAAACTCAGCTTAAAAGCTGCTATAGACTTGCAACTTGTAAGCTCTATAAACTACCCACACTAAATTCAGCTTATCTGTTAAAAATACGGTACTAAGTGTTAGCTTAATTTCTACCTATTTAGCTCTGGCTTTAACCTATTTTTCTGATTAGACTGAAGAGCTTGTTTTGCCTAGTTTGGGCTCGTTCTGTAACTCAACTTATTGGGCATAGAGCTTATGAACAAAACAGCTTCCAAGAAGCAGTTTTGTTGAATCTAGTTTATAAACCCTTTCAATGGTTAAAACTTAAAAGCACCACTTGATGTTTGACATAGGTAATTTGCCAAACGATTGGCTTGGCTTACTTCCAAGGTTCTTTTATAAGCGTAAAGTTCTCTTCTACATATAAGCTTAAGTTTGACGAAACGTGTCTTGAGCTTAAATTGATCAAACCATTCTAATTATATTATATTGTCTAGTTGTTGCATTAAGTCTGTTTCTTAAGTACACTATTATGAGAAATATACATGTCCAATGTTGCAAAGCATTGCAAAACTGTAGGCGGGTATAAGCTCCATACCAGATCATCATTGTGTATTCTCGTCTAACCCTGGAGTGAAGCTTGTTAAACTGTAGTTAATTCCACAAAATTGAATTAATGCATGCACACGAAGTTGGACACACCTGTGTGGCTGATGAATTCAAATAAAAGTCGCAACCTTTCCGACCTTTCCAACAGCCCACTTTGGGTTGATTTAGGCTATCCACTTCATCGAGTGTATCCGAGCCATGGATAGAAAAACCGTTCCCGGCACAATTCCCGGCCGGCGGCCAGTACCGGTAACCGGCCGACGGTTTTTTCCCGGGAAAAACCGTCGAATTTTGTTTAAATTTGCTTAAAAATCAACCAAAATTTGAAATTTGAAATTTGAATTTGCAAACTCTGGAAAAACCAGCCGGGCTTTCAAATCCCGCTGCCCACCGGTAAGGCCGGTTTCCGCCGGTAACCGGCCGAGATTTCTATCCCTGATTCGAGCTACACCACTGATCACATATTTCTACGTAGATGAAATATAAGTATTGTGATTAGACTATACTCCAGCCGAGAAAAATCTGGAGTATGTGTCACATGATTTGCACGTTGCTATTGACCACCGAGCGACATTTCTTTTGAGTAGGATGCGAAAAATGTTAATGCACTTTGCACTCTCTTTTTTGCAGTCCCGAATCCAACCTTAGTCACGAAGAGAGGGAGCGAAGGCGGAGGCGAGCTGCCGTGAGAGCATCTTTTGTACAGCACCTGCTCGTCTCTACCCTTTTCGATGACTAGCAGGACAAATGCAGCTCGATGCACTGGAATCAAGTGGGCCTTTTGCCCACTCATTTATCAGGATGAATGATGAACTAGTCATCTTCCGAATCCTGAAGTTGTTCATCCTACTGAGGCTGGTACCCGATCACATCAACCCCAACGGTAAACTCAAGAGGCAAGGTCTCTTACATGTTATGGAAGCAGCTCTAAACATTTGTTTTCCGGATCCAATTCATATTACCAGGCTATTCGCTAGCGTTCCTGTAGTAGACATTATTTTCCCATGTGAGTTCAATTTGTGCTGCAGAATGCAATGTTACATTGCCCTGTTTGATTCTTATCATGAACATTTGAAGGTTATTTTTCCAACTTTGGTATGTTCATGGAGTTAAAAGAGTCTTATCATCATTTTCTTGGAATATGCCTTGTGTGTTTGATTTTTCCTGAAAATAACAACGGCAGCCCAAAAACGTTCAGAACGCCACTTGGGTCTAGATATGATTGCCATCGCTGGGTGGTGGTGCGTTTTGGGATATAATTTGTACTTTGATAGTCTCATAGTCAGCAATGTTCACTTGACAGGCAGTGCATAGGATTAAAAACAGATATGAAGACTACCTTATTCCAAAAACAGATATGAATTATCCGTGTTATTCGAATAATGTATTCGATAGGATACGAATACGGTATATAATTTTTCATCGGATTAACAATCTCTTCTATTTGTATTTGTATTTGAATTCACATATAAAAAATATGGTATGGATTTTTTTCATCTGAATTGTTATTTTATCCGAACTATTTATATTCAAATTTGATGAAGCAATATAGGTATTTTATTGCAATATGTCTAATTAGTCAGATGATTTTTTTTCTAATTTAATGTAAATTCATGTTTGTTTTAAGTGAAATAAATATATTAGAATGATTAAGTATGACTGTATAAGGATAAAACATCATTAATATTTCACATTACTTAACGAGGGTATCCGGATTCAACTAAATTGATTAGATATTCGATTCGAATTTTTATTCATTATGGCATTCGATTTATATTCGTATTCGTATTCAAGCATACTCGGTTTTGTATTCGTATTCATTTAAAAAATACAAATACCACTACTCGTATACGATCCGTTCTCACCCTAGCAGTACATATTCCCCTGCTAGAGCATTTAAATCAGCCCGATACTGCGTCGTAATGCTTTTTAAGAGGTGATGCGGCGTAAGTTTACTGCCAGTTACAATACTATCTGAACATAAAAGCTTGTCACTGTAGAAAGTTAAAACTATTTGGTCTTTTTTAAGAGGGTACAAGGCATACATACATACATACTTAACTCACACCATACTTGCAGCACATGTGCACACCATACATATACGTTTTCCTACTAAACACACACGTGTGTACTAATATTTAAATTGGCAACATGAGAAATAACTTAACTGGATTAACTGTCAAAAATATTTTGATAATACTCTATTTTTCAGATGTATACTGATTTTTTGTGAGCGGACCATTTCGTGAATCTCCAATGAAAGACACGCAAACCGAGAATAATTATTTGCACGTTTTCTCAACAAGTAATTCCAGAAATCTAGAAAGATAAACCGCAATGCGCAATCTGGTTGAGTTGTTCATGCAAAAGATACTATTGTGCAGTAGTAAGTTCACAATTAAGAGTATAAGACCACAATATCAGCCTTAAACAAGCTAATTAAACTGCTATAGAACAGTCATTATTATCTGTACACAACCACGAAGCAGCAACAGTACCATTCTGCTCCTTCAATTCATCAAGCCTTTTCACATTCATCTGACTTGGATTTCCAGTATGAATTAGCAGAGAGTTTCACAAAAAATCAGTATTTAGTACAAAGGTGAACAGAAAAATGCTGAAGATATATTTACAATTTTTGGGAAAAATTCAGTATCCATTATAACTTAAAAGAAGACACAGAATGTAGAGTAAGGACAATCCAAGTGCTATTACGAACAGAGCAAGTACCACAACACCTCCTGGAGTTCATTAGATGTAAAAATATTCTACCTACCTGTTCAACTTCGAACTAATTCCTCTACCTTTCTGTTAGATTTCGAGGGAGGACAGAAATGGCGCCTGAATTCTTGATTGTATTGCAAAAATTCAAGGGGCAATCCAGTGTATAAGTGAAACCTTAGACTAGAAATCCTAGATATACTACAATTACATTACTACCCCTACATGATCATTACACTATGCCCTTAACATCCCACTCAAACTCAATGTGTAAGCAATAGCATTGAGTTTAAAGAGGACAACACTAAAATAAAAGATAAATCCAAGTCCGGCTTGAAGATGTCGTGAAGCATGCAACTCTTAAACAAAAATTGTCATTCGGTCTTCACACGAATGTCTTGATTTAGAGACGTTGAAATCGGTAGGAATAAAGAGATGTCAAATCAAGCCGATGAAGAGAGATAGAGATGAGGGCGTGAACGAGATCCGCCCATCCAACAAGTGAGGTGGCGGTGTCGAATCTAGCGCTCGGCGAAGGCAAAGACGATGGACCGATCCGCCCACCCAAGATGTGAGGTGACGGTGTCGAACTGGCGCCCGATGAATGAGAGACGATTGATGATAACGACAAAGAAGGCCATTGGTCAAGAGTCGCAATGATGCAAAGATGTGTAGCAAGATGGCTACAAGAGAGGACCAAGAGGGCAAAGTCTCATCAACAACGATGATGGGGTGACCGCTTCGATCAATGGACGAACCGCGGCAACCCAAAAGGAAGGATCAATCGGTGGTCGACAAAGGATATGATGAATCGCACAACTTCGATGAACTCAAAGAGAGATGCAACAGACTTGGATGTACTCGATGGAAATAAAAGAAAAATAGACTTAAGATACTAGTAGCGGCAGATACTAGCAGCAACATACAAGCAGCAGATATTAACAGCAGCAGTGATCACACAAAAACCAACATGAAGCAGAGCAGAAGCTTGCAAGAAAGAGGTGGCTGCTGCACAAGATGACCATGGTGGGCTAGCGGAGGTCTCCACAAGCTTGGAGCAGGACAACAAAGCCACAGTAGAAGGTGGTCCATTGAGGACAAGGAGCCCAACAACAGAGCGTCACCAGCAGCAAAGCCTAGTGGTAGAGCATCACTAGTAGCGAGCATCACCACCAACAGTGCAAGGACGAGGAGATGAGATGGCCAAGTAGCGGGAGGAAGGCTTATGGTCGTCGCCGGATCCAGAAGAGATGGCAACACCATCGGCCCAAAGGAGGTGGCGGCATGAGGTCGAGCCTTGAGGCCCAAAGGAGACGGCGCCAGAGGTGGATCCGTCGCAGAGGCGCGGCGCCGGAGGTGGATCGAGCTCTAGGTGCTGGATCCATCGTGAGGAGCTCTATGCGACAGATCCAAAGGCACGGCGATGATGGCTGAGGCAAGCATATCCAGAAACACGCGAAGCTTGAGGCGTGCGGATCCGGAGGAGGTGAAGTAGCTCCCAGTCGAGTGCTGAGGAGGTCGATGGCCCGCTGGACGGCGAGAACGAGCTCCGAATCCAAGCTCCGGGTGCCGTCAGGCAAGAAGGTCCGGATCCAACCGAGATTCGAGGATGACAGTGAGGAGGCTGGATTCGGCGAAGCGACGATAAGAAGACCTCGATCCGAGGTTGACAATGATGAAGCTAGCCGGATCTGCCGAGATCCATGGCGGGCGAAGATGGGGATCGACGGGCAATGGCGAGCACGTGGAGGAGAGCCTCCTTGCCATCGGCACTGCACTCGGCCATCTTCTTGCCTTCAGTTTGCTCAGCCGCAATCTGCACTCGGCCATCTTCTTCACGGGACTAGGAGCTAGCTGCTCTGCTCCTTGCTGCCACTTTGGTTAGCCTTGCTCCAAAGCACTCTGCTCCTGACTCTATCGTTGCTCCCTCTGCTGAGCACATGTTTTTTGTTCATTCAACTTCTGTTGGGCCTAATGGTCTGTTACTTGTTGTTCGTGTGCTACTGCTTGAGACTTGTGCTAAATTGCTTTTGGTGTTGGCCGGTTGTATGCTGTGAGCTACTGCTGATTGGTGCTGCTACTTCTCAAAGAGATGCTGGTACTATTTTACATTAAGAAACTACATATGCTATAGATAAAAAGATGAGGTACTACCCTCAGAAGTAGAGATTGCCCCTCCCGAGAGTGGCTTAGGTGAAAGAAGATAGAGACTAGAGTTTAAATTAGACTCTGATACCATGTTAGATTTTGAGGGATAAGAGAGAAACGGAGACTGAATTCTTGATTGTATTGCAAAAGCCCAAAGAGCAATATATAGTGTACAAGTGAAATCCTATACTGAAACTCTAGCTAAACAACAATTACATTACTACCCCCTACATGACTATTACACTACTACCCTTAACATCACTTTCAACTTCAAAAAACTTCGAACTAATGGTGCTTTTTATCAAGTCCAGTTGTTCATCGGATAAAGCAAGCTCCTTCCTTTGCAACTCCCTGGGGGACCCAAATTCTGACATTTCGGACTCCTCCAGCTAACTATTCTTCAAGTCGATCCACTGCATCCCCAAGAGTCCATATAATTCCCAAGCAGCGCAGATTGTGAAAAACTCATTGACAATGCGGTACAAAGAAAATGCAGGGAAAAGTTCCAAAAGTGTAATCCAGCTTCCTTGAAATGAACAAATACAAAATTTCCATACAAGTTATTGGAAAAGAGGAATGACTGCATAAAGATACTGCTACAAAGATACACTTGTGTAAATACTTGAGAGGGAAACATCTTCAACAAAGGGCCTGAATAAAAATTCTCCTAAAAGGGCAGACCCAAAAATATGTAGAAATATCCTGTCACCGCAGCATCATATGACAAATAATCAGATGAGATAATCATACTATCTGATGAGAAGGATAACCGAAACTATTTACGGAAGCATTCCAGTAGCTGCCCTCACATTAGCGAGGCACGTTTTCATAAGAAATGCAAATGAAATTTGCATGTTCATGTACGCCATAGTTATTCAGTCCGAAGGATCTTAAACCTGAAAATAGAAATAAAACTATAAGCAAGCCGCTTCCAATTTATAACAGTTTCATGATACTCCTCCATTCTATCAGCAGATAGGTTAGCTGCTCTAGGCATTTCTTCGACAACGGACCTATTAGTCTAGATGCTCTAGGCATTTCTCTGACAAAATCAAATGACATCTTGAGACCATTGCTCCTTAAATGAAAGTATGCATTTGAGACCTGCAAAACTGAAACTCTATGAAGTGTAAAATAACGATGAAAGGGTATCAGAAATAATTTGAAAACGAACAGAATAGTACATAAACTGTCTGTAAAATGAAGAATCAAGAATGACATGCGTGTGACACTATATGTTGTGGAGAAAAAATTTACCTCGGGTCTCAGTTTCATTGCCACCTTGAAATGCAAAAGAATGTGTCAGTGTCAGGTTTGGAGTGCATTTGTTCTAAAGAAAGGAGCTAACTCCAGGGACAGAAAGAAGTGTGCTTGGCATAAAATACCCCTCATCTGCCAGCTGTTTTTGATACATCATAAAATGCCTGAATAATAAGGATCACAAATAGCACTAGAGGAAACGAACCAGAACAAAATCAGCTAAGGCAGAAATGTCAGCTGTTAAGTTCACCGAAGTATTATGAGTAGGGAACATGTTATCCATCACACCTGCAAGGAGCAGAAGCTGTCAAAAACCAGTCACCGGCAAAGTAGCACTACAAGACTACAACCATGTAACTGCACTGAAAAGAACTGCATACTTCCTACAAATGACTGGGTGCTGCCAGTCACAAGGAACGTCGCTGCACAGGATCCTACGCCTCTGCACGATGCATCCGAAAGATCGGTGAACAGGAAGAGTCCGTCATCGACAGCCTGGTTTTTTGATACCGGGATCTGCAGCACAGGGGGCCATTTTGGTGCACGAGGCAATAGGCACTCGTCTAGGCATTCCATGCCTCCTATGTTGTTCTCGCCCCCACTGACGTTGCTACACTGGCAATCCAAATGGGTGAAGACTTCCTGCGATGATGCACGCCTGCAGCACAAATTCCATCAAGAGCCAATAAGACATGTCTGTGCATAGTTAAGAAGGTAAAAGCATAATACCATAGTTACAAAAAAACACGGTTCATCCGAGTCACGGTACGGGATTCTGGTTCGTAGTTCGCCACTTTTTCTTCCAGTTTCCACTACGAACGCAAAACCTCATACCCTAAACCGGTTCGGGTTCGACGAATCCGGTTTGCGATTTGCGTGGTTTTATAGCGAATCCGGTAACTATGCATAATACATTCTCTTCTACACATCTACTGTTGTCTCATTTATTTGATCTAGCTTTTCCACTACTTATTCCACCCGTCAATATGCCAGGTTCGGTCAGAAGAATCCCATCAACAGTGACAAATAAATTTATATATGTGATATCTTGGTAAACACAAAAATCACCACATGTCAATACAGTGAAGCTATGATTCACCGATACATGGTACCGGTACGGCGATACCCCATCCAACCCCCCAAAAAAAACACGGATGTGTATATATATTTAAAATAGTAAAATATTAAATACGATACTTGATAAGTTTCAGTCAAGAATTTACCTATGCATGAGTGTTAATTTCATTGAATATAACACTGACGAGTGAAGAATTTATTAGCTTATCCTGTACTATGACCAACAGCAGTAGTTCGAGAGTTATAGTGGAGATATCAATTCATTTTTCCCTCTTTACTCATCTTTGTACAGGTAAGGATACTAAGCCCTCACTTGATTCTAAGCATCTCTATGTCATTCACAACTTTTATCAACAGACAAAACCTAAAAAGAGTTCAAAAAACATTGTGCTTCGAACATGATAGGGACTTCACTCCTGTTGATGGTTTGAGATCGAGGAAAGGGAACGTGGAACATAATTTAGGATATAATGTTAGCAACACAAGTGTCAATCTTTATCAACATCACTCTGGAAGTGATCCTGAACAGAATGACCACTCGTTTTCAATAAATTCAGGAAATCATAATTCCTAAGAAAAGGCTGTTAGGTGAAACTGATTACACATATCAAAATTTGGAATATGATGGATACTCGGTAATTCCTAATGAAGTGCTAATTATTTCGACAAACTTTGATAACTGTAAGACCGTAAAGGCGACTAGAGGGGGAGTGAATAGGTGTTTTCTCGATTTTTCGCCTTAATCAAATTCAACGCGCACTTTTCTCCTTTTCCTTTAGCTATGAAAGCTCAGAATATCAGTAAATGCACATAGGAAGTCTTGTGCTGAATTCGATTACCCCCTTAACCACAAGACTCAATAATGGAGAATTGATCTCACTGGGCCGGTCAGACCGGTGTAGTGCTGGCGATCTGACTGCCTGGCGGTCGGACCAGCTCAATTAGTGATCGATTGTCGGCGGTCGGATCGTGAAAATCGGTCAGACCGATTTAGTCCAGAGGCAGCGCACAAAGCCCAAATCCAAAACGAAAATTGGTCCAACTTTTGATTCAACCAATGAAACTTGACCAAATTTGGAGCACACCTCCCTAAGGATATCTGAGACCTATTTCTAGCGACGATCATCCAGATCCACTTCAAATAATCGATCTCTTTAGGTTTTACCAAACAAGTGTTCAAAACCTAGAAATATGAAAATCTTGATCCAAAACTTGCTTGTGGGGGATTGATGATCTAGATGATTCTAGGAGTATTCCCACACATCATAGCAAGGTAAAATCGGTCAAGAGACCAAGCATAAACACTCGGATCAAGGAACCACCAAAATCATAAAAAGAGAGAAGAAAGCAAATGCGACTTCACCCTTGAGCAAACATCCATAGATTGATTGATTCAAGATGTTGCTTACAAAGTCATTCCCTCAAGGAGGACAAGAGCTCAATTCAAGAGCACACACACAAATTTCTTCTCTTCTCTCCTCTCCAAACCCTAACCCTAACCCTAACCCTAACTAGGGTTTTTGCAAATGAGTGCTTAGAGTGCTTGGGATGCTTGGAGGTTTTTTCCATCTCCCCCCTTCTATTTATAGGAGAGGCTAGGGTTTCTCTCATGGGCTCCCATTAAGGCCCAACACAAATGGGACCCACACACACACAAATCTGTTGAAGCAATCGCCTACTTCACCACGTGTAGGTTGATCAGCGGCTCTCATCATGTCGGCAAGTCTCTCCCGTCCGAATCCCATCGGAACCTCCAAGGCACTTGCACTGACCCCCGAGCCGCTTGATCTAACCAGCCGCAACGAACTGCCCGTTCGATCCATCTTGTCCATTCTGCACCATGCTTGAGTCACACGACCTCACCCGGCATCTATGATCGTTCTGGACCTCAGCTCTCCAAGCTTAGTCCCAATCCTCCTCGCCGTTGACGTCGTTGACCTGCAAGCCACCTGCACAGCAATAGACAAAGCTCGGTGGATCGATCATTGAATATGAAGAGGAGCTCACAGTGCAGTGGCCTCTACCTCACGAGCTGTGGGGGTAGGAACAGAGTCACTCAAGTCGTCGGTGAAGATAGGAGGAGGCTGCTCAGCTGAAACTGGAGTAGTAGCAGGCTCTCCAACCCTCTCAGAAGTGACTGGAGGATGTATCGGATCCTCATCCTCAGAGCCATCATCGACGAAGATGCTTTCTTGAATTTCAGGAACCTGTGTACCTGTAGCATCGGGTCTAGTACCAGAACTAGCCTCATCAAAAGTGACTTCGCAAGTCTCAACAATTTTGTTAGTCTCAACATTAAATACACGAAAGCCACGAGAATGAGCAGGATATCCAAGAAATATGCCATCAGAACATCTAGACTCAAATTTATCAAGGTTGCCATGTTTAAGAATGA
Organism: Hsuehochloa calcarea; assembly: GCA_036346395.1. Taxonomy (NCBI): domain Eukaryota; kingdom Viridiplantae; phylum Streptophyta; class Magnoliopsida; order Poales; family Poaceae; genus Hsuehochloa; species Hsuehochloa calcarea. The sequence goes on along the minus strand of CM070595.1, from coordinate 26,251,804 downwards.
AGCACTTGCAACCAAAAATCTTGAAATGAGAGACTTTGGGTGAATGACCAAATCTAAGCTCAAAAGCGATCTTCCCAATCACAGATCTCAAGAAAACCCTATTAGAGATATAACAAGCATTAGATATCGCCTCAGCCCAAAATCTCCTAGGAGTAGAATGCTCATCCAACATGGTCCGAGCCATCTCTACAAGGGTCATGTTCTTCCTCTCTACATCACCATTCTGCTGGGGAACTCTAGGTGAAGAAAACTGATGCTCAATGCCCCTATCAGAGCAGAAGGTAGAAAAGGAAGAATTCTTGAATTCTGTCCCATTGTCACAACTAATGGCTCTCAAAGCTCCAGGAATATCAACAGCAAGTCGAAGGACCAATTCTCTAAAGAAGCCAAAAGCCTCGTCCTTAGAAGCCAGAAAATATACCCATGAATACCTGGAGAAATCATCTACAACCACAAGCACATACCATTTCCCACCAGCTGACTGAACTCTAGAAGGACCAACAGTGTCTAAGTGCAGAAGCTGTCCTGGTTCATCAGTCATCACCAAGATAAGAGGTGGATGGGAAGCTTACACCATCTTACCATGTCTACAGGGCGAGCACACAAGATCTCTAACAGCCTTCAGCCTAGGCAAACCTCTAATCAAGTCCTTGCAACTGACTCTAGACAGATGATCAAAGCCTATATGCCTAAGTCTACAATGCCACAAAACAAGATCATGAGAATCAGAGGCTACAAGACATCTAGGACTGGAACCTGAAGAAATACTGAAATTTGCACAAAAGATCTTCTCAAATCTGGAGCTCTCAAAAACAAGCTCACCCGAGGAATCTAGAACTCTACACTCACCACTTTTAAACCTCACTTCTAGACCTTCATCAAGCAGCTGAGAAACAGATAGAAGATTATACCTCAGCTTACATACCAAAGCGACGTCTTTAAGCATGAACTTGTTGTTGACGCGCACAGTGCCCTTGGCAGTCACGGTCCCGGTAGAAGCATCCCCAAATGTAATCAATTCATTGCTTGGGATGCACGTAAGGAGGAGAACCATCTAGAATCTCCGGTCATATGTCGAGAACACCGAGTCAACAAGCCATATGTCCTCCTTCCTCGCATACGACGGACCTAAAAAGCACAAGCGAAAAACATCATGCCTTAATCGGGGTTAGTGATAAAAGATCTAGGAATCGATCTTGAGATGCACGATGCACAGGAACCACAGATGAAGCGTGAGAAAATGATCAAGAACAAAATCATAAGAATGCACACGAGAACCACCTAGACCTCTCCGAAACGATCTACCAAAAGATCGATACTCCCCCTGTCTAGATGCTACCCGTGGTCTCTCCTCACGATATCCTAAATCAGATCGCTGCCTTGACCCACCAAAAGAGTCAACAAAGTTATCTACAAACCTAGGCCTATATGTAGTAAGATAAACAGGCTATCTGGCTCTAGAGACTACAGCAGGTGAAGGAACTCCTCTAATGGTTCTCAAAGCGCTCATCCTCTCTTTTCTCTCAATCTTTGCTCTCCGGAAGCAGAACTCAACAATGTGGCCATCTTTCTTGCAGAAGGTGCAATGGTACTTGACCTTTTGAGAGATCTGTACTGGTGAAACCGAAGCACCTTTCTTGCCAGAAAGAGTTTGAGCAAAACCTGCAGATTTGGAAACAAACTTCGATGGTTTAGGAGGTTCTATCTCAAACAGACCACTTTTCACAACTCTTGCAATCTTAGGTGGGTGATTCTTGGAATGCTATAGGGGATTAAAACCTAGGCCACTATTTTTCACACTCACCTTGGATTGGTCAAGAATCATGTTGAGTTTATTTTTCCCACTAGAAAACCTCTCAAGAGTCACTTTGAGGTAATCATTCTCTTTAGCTAAATCCTCACATCTAGTGCACTTTCTTGACTTGATTGCCTCATCATGTTTACTCTTAAGAAGAGCCACTTCCACTTTCAAAGCCTCACAAGACACATAATAGGAATCTTAATCCTATTCAACTACTCCTTAAATTTAACTCTAAAAGCCTCTTGTATCTTACCAACAATTGATTCAACTTCAGCATTCAAGACACAAGAGGTAGAGTCAATAACTTTCTTAGAAGCAGTAAAAGACATGGATTTTTCAATTTTAGCTTTTTCTTCCAGAGTCTTGTTTAGAGCTTCAATCTCAATTGTAAGCTTAGGACAATTTTCACATGAAGCAGATCTAGAGTACACAACTATTTCTGTCATCTCTTGCATTTTAATCATATTATTCTTACAATCAGAGCAAGTGTGACTAGCATCAAATTTTTACAATTCTTTCAAGGCGCTATCCAATTTTAATTCAAGCAAAGCACAGTTTGAGCAAGTTAAAGGAATAGCATCCAAAGCAGTCACATCAAGAGAAATGGCATCCATGCAAACAGAACTAGACTTGAGAGATTCTAGTTCATCAAGAGCATCTTTTAATTGATTCACTCTGAGGAGGAATGAGCAGATTTTAAGCTTGTCAATTCTTTAAGCAAGCTAGAGCAGGAATCACAAATATCATCAGGATTAATAGATTTGAGCCTAACAACTTCTAGGTTCAAATTATCAATCATAGTATCCTGTTTCTTAATCATTTTAGCTTGCTTATGCAATTTCTGTTCAACAAGCACCAAATCCCTTTTCATATCAGCAAGCGAAGGGCATACCTCATCAGGATCGCTGAAAGGATCCTCGTCATTGGAGGAGTCAGTGTCGTGGCTGTTCTTGGCCATGAAACACATGCCTGTGAAGTCATAAGCCTTCTTCTTGCCACGGGAGTCACTCTCATCGTCCTCCATCTCCGAGTCCACATCGCTCATGTTCACATTCTCTAGAGCGGCAAGGACCCAGCTGACAAACTTGCGATAGTTTGTCTTCTTGGGTTTAGCATCCCTCGCTTGAGGATGCCTTTGTGACTCCTTCTCCTCCTTGCCCTTCAACTTGGGGCACCTAGAGCGAATGTGGTTTGGCTCACCACATTCAAAACAAGTGATAAGGCCACCTCTCCTCCTGTTCCTCACCTTGTTGTATGCTCTCGTGAATTTGGTGGATAGGAGGGCTAAATCATCTTCAGGTAGTCTCTCAAGTTGCTCATCGCTCAAAGAATGCAAAGCTGATAAAGAAAAAACCCGATGAGCTAACATCCAAAGAATCAGAAGAGCTACCCTTAGATTGGTCGACCACTAAAGCCATCGACTCTGTCTTAGGGAGACGCGAGATAAAATCAATCTCATGCGTTTTCAACCTCGAGTATATCTTATCCATCGTAAGCTCACTCATGACAGTGTTGTCATTTATAGATGTGATTTTCATCCTCCAGACTTTCACATCAAGAGCACCCAAAAGCTGGCGTGCATTTTTCGACTCAGAAAAAACAAGGTCAACAGCGCGGAGATCATGAAGAATCTTAGAAAATCTTCCTCACAGCTCATCTAAAGACTCACCAGGTCTTTGCTCGATCTTGGAGTAAATTTTCTTGAGCTAGTTCTGTCTCAGTTCCTTGATCGCAGTGGAGCCCTCGTGATAATCACAGAGAGTCCGCCAGATCTCATGAGCAGACCGCAAATGAGCGACATGCTCAAACTCCGATCGACTAAGACCTTGGATCAAAAAATTCCGAGCCTTACTGTTGGCCTCCACATCTGGAGTAATCACATCGTCATCGGCTGGCACGACATAAGAATTTTTTACCTTAAGCCAAATTGCGTGCCCTTGATCCTCGATGTAGGCCTGCATTCGGGCCTTCCAATAAGCAAAATCAACTCCATCAAAAATATGTGGTTTGGTTCAATACTTGTCAGTCGCCATGGCTCCAAAGACCGGTTAAGATATATGAGAAGAGCTAGCCGGGCTCTGATACCACTTGTAGGACCGTAAAGGCGACTAGAGGGGGGTGAATAGGCGCTTTCTCGATTTTTCGCCTTCATCAAATTCAACACGCACTTTTTTCCTTTAGCTATGAAAGCTAAGAAGATCGGTAAATGCACAGAGGAAGCCTTGTGCTGAATTCAATTACCCCCTTAACCACAAGACTCAATAATGGAGAATTGATCTCACTGGGCCGGTCGGACCGGTGTAGTCTTGTGATCATGGCTTGGCGGTCGGACCGCACTCAATGTGATCGATTGTCGAGCGGTCGGGCCGTGCCGAGAAATCGGTCAGACCGATTTAGTCCAGAGGCAGCGCACAAAGCCCAAATCCAAAACGAAAATTGGTCCAACTTTTGATTCAACCAATGAAACTTGACCAAATTTAGAGCACACCTCCCTAAAGATATCTGAGACCTATTTCTAGCGACGATCGTCCAGATCCACTTCAAATAATCGATCTCTTTAGGTTTTACCAAAGAAGTGTTCAAAACCTAGAAATATGAAAATCTTGATCCAAAACATGCTTGTGAGGGATTGATGATCTAGATGATTCTAGGAGTATTCTCACACATCATAGCAAGGTAAAATCGGTCAAGAGACCAAGCATAAACACCCGGATCAAGGAACCACCAAAATCATCAAAAGAGAGAAGAAAGCAAATGAGACTTCACCCTTGAGCAAACATCCATAGATTGATTGATTCAAGATGTTGCTTACAAAGTCACTCCCTCAAGGAGGACAAGAGCTCAATTCAAGAGCACACACACAAATTTCTTCTCTCCTCTCATCTCCAAACCCTAACCCTAACTAGGGTTTTTGCAAATGAGTGCTTAGAGTACTTGGGATGCTTGGAGGTTTTTTCCATCTCCCCCCTTCTATTTATAGGAGAGGCTAGGGTTTCTCTCATGGGCTCCCATTAAGACCCAACACAAATGGGATCCACACACACACAAATCTGTTGAAGCAATCGCACCTTCACCACGTGTGGGTTGATCGGCGGCTCATCATGTCGGCAAGTCTCTCCGTCCAATCCCATCGGAACCTCCAAGGCACTTGCACCGACCCCCGCGCCGCTTGATCCAACCAGCCGCAACGAACTGCCCGTTCGATCCATCTTGTCCATTCTGCACCATGCTTGAGTCACACGACCTCACCCGGCATCCATGATCGTTCTGGACCTCAGCTCTCCAAGCTTAGTCCCGATCCTTCTCGCCGTTGACGTCGTTGACCTGCAAGCCACCTGTGCAGCAATAGACAAAGAAATCGTCTCCGGGAACAAGTTCTTCACAACTTGACCCACATTAGCTCAACAATGCAATATGCAACAATAAAGCATTGAACCTCATGCATTAGATATCATCAAAACACAACAATGCCAAAATGGCCGAAGTCCAAGTGGAAGCCGGTCTGACCGCCCTCCAATGCTGGTCGGACCGATTTCCGAGCAGTCGGACCGATTCCATAACGGCGGTCGGACCGCTCCAAAAGACTTAGCCAAATTTCAACTTGAAAATCCGCAACCTCTCTGGAATTTTCAATTGGATAGAACTTTTGACTGAAAGCTCCAAAAATTATGTGACCACATCCAGGAGACTCCCCTCTCATGCCTACACAACCTATTTTTGGCCTAGCCCCAAACTCCATCATCAATCGTGGCCATCGGACCGTAAGCATTCTTGATCGGATTGCCACACTGGCGGCTCGGACCGGCGGCTTTGCCGGTTGGACCGCCAATGACCTGACAGCACTGAAGTTTTCCGAAAACGCGAGATTCGACAAACCAACAACGCCATTGCCAATTGACTCATCACTCTAAGATCATGCACATATCCCCACGATATCCACAATAACACACACTAGCTCATAATTCGTGTCTGAACTTAACAATTACATGCTAAGGTTGTGGGCTAGGGTTAGAATTAAGTGGGCTGGGCTTGAATTGTGGGCCGTATCAAAGTATCAGGAAGTATCGGGTTTTTTCTTCTTTTTTAAAAAACATAAATGTTTCGGATACTTCCCGATACTTATCGGCGCCGTACCCGTATCCGATATGTATCGGGATACTGGTACGTGTTGGTCAGGAGTATCGATGCATTAGAGCAACGAAGCAACTAGTACAGATACTTACCCTTGTACGGTACCTTTAGCCTCTCCAACCTAGAGTTTTAGCTTCATCAAGTTTATCACAGACAACTGTATTTCCAACAGCACATAAAACACTTTCACCAGTCAAACTAAATAACTTGTCATTTACCATTAGAATGAGAAATTGACTGTGCTCAGAAGTGCCAACCATTAGCACGGCAGTAGTTGCGTGAATTAGCAAGTGCACGTGCATCTTTGACTTTCTTTAACAAATTGTACGCAGTCTCAACTTTGTTCATCTCCAACAGCTTGTTGTTCAGTTTGCTATACACAACTCTCCCAAGACAGATTCCTTTCCGAAGTGATTCCTCCACCACGGACACAGCAGCATCAACCTTACCCACATTGCATAGGCCATTCACAATAAACTCGTAAATCTCCTTATCGGATGGATACCCGCACTCTTGCATCTCCTCCCAAATCTTCAAAACTATTCCACTCTTCCCAAACCTGGCAAGCCTTTCGAGCAAAAGCTTATATGCTTTCAAGGATATTCTACAGCCAGCCTTCATACTCTTTTTGTAAATCACCAAAGCAGCATGAGGGGGCCCAAATGTACACAATGGCTCAATGAACGACGTAATCACACCGCTATTTGGCAAAATACCTCGAGTTAACATGTCATCAAACATTTGAAGCGCATCAGCCACCCTCCGTTCTCCCAAAAAGGCTCTTATCATCTTGTAGTATGTGTCAATGTTTGGGGGACAATTCTTATCCACCATATCCTTGTAATACTTCATGCATCTGTCCCAATCTCCCACTGAGATAAAATTGAAAAGAAGTGCATTGTAGACCATCGTTGTCGGACCGTATCCCTCATGTACCATCTTCTCTAACACCCCGAGTGCCTCCTCAGCCCTCCCGGCTCTCCCCAATGACTCGATGAGATGGCAATGTGAAACCTCATCCGGCACTAGCCCATCCTCCAGCATCATTGCCCATAAATGCTCCAGCTTATCAACCCTCCCAAACCTCGCCCAACCACCAATCACCTCATTGTACACATGTTTATCAAGATCAGACAGTTCTCCACGAGCGGCCTGCAAGAGCGAGCTGGCGAGGCCTACATGTGACCTCCGGCAGAGGCAGTTGATGAGGACAGCAAAGGCCTCCTTTCGGTGGCAATTTTTCCCAATTCCAAATCCAAATTGGTCGGTGTTGAGCAGTTGGACGGCCCTGTTGACCTTCCGGGCCGCAACTAGACTATCGATGATGATCTCCAGTGTGGTTAGGTCGGGAAAGATGCCGCTTTTCCGCATGATATCCAGGGCGGGGTCGAAGAAGGCAAAGAATTTCCTCCTGCCCAAAGCCCTGATGACAATGTTGCAGGTATGAAGGGAAGGGGGGAGCTTGGAGTTGGTGATGGCCCAGTCGAAGAAGTCGACAGTGGCGGCGCCGCTAAGGCTGCCACGGTTGACGACATCGGAGAGCACCTCCGGGGAGATGGCGGCGGCGGCGTCGAGGCCCGTGGAGGAGAGGGCTCGGTGGAGGGCGGCGCGGCCGGGTGGCCTGTGGAGGAAGACCCCGCGGAGGCGTTCCGCGGGGGACAGGAGGATGGTAGTAGGAGTTGTTGTTGGATCCGGATCGGGGTTAATGGAGTGGAGGGGAGTGGGGAATGGGGTTGGTTTGTTCGGTTTAGCGGAGGAGAGGAGGCGGAGGGAGGATAAGACCATGTCCTCGGCGGCAGCGGCAGAGGGGGAGTAGCTGAGGCTGCGGCGGAGGAGTCGGCGGGCCATTTCTTTCGCCCTAGGGAGGATTGGAGGTAGCCGGGGGAGTAGTCGCTCACCGGAGCCGAAGAAGGCAGGGTGCTTATCAGAGCCAGAGCTACGGCGCCGGGGGAGGGATAGGGGCCACCGAATCGTCGGCGGCGACGAGGACGGTCGGAGCTAGAGTTCCGCGGGATACGGATGCGGCCCAGCTGGGTAGCTGGTGGTTCCGACGGCGAGGGAGGCCACCGGAGAAGGCTGGCCCGGGCGGCGGCGCGCGGTCAGGATTGGGTGCGAACTGGAAGAGACGAGACATCACACGACAGAGAGAAGCTGGGAACAGGGAGGCCCGTGCCGTGCACGCCCTACCAGTAGGCCGGAGACTGGAAATCTCGACCTGTCAGCACATGCCGGGCTAAAATGGCGTGCTTTCGGATGACCCATTAAACACCCAGTCCTGATCAGTTATAGGGCTGAAAAAAGGCCCGTTGTGGTGACACGCAGCGGCAGCGAGGAGAGTAGAACGGTACAAGTCACAGGTGCGGCCTGCCGGCCATGCGGATGAGTACTCGTTTGTTGCCGTTTCTTTTGAGCTTCCGCAACACTAGTAAATCTTTCGCTGTCCTTCCAAAACTGTAATTGCTAATTCTGTTAGTAAATCTTTCGCTGTCCTTCCAAAACTGTAATTGCTAATTCTGTTAGTAAATCATTGCTAATTCTGTTTAGGAGGCTACTCTAGTTTTTTTTTTGGTATGGAATACATCGCTATTGGTCCATTCCGGTGTACTGTTCTAGATTTTAATATAATAATAATATTTATTTATATATATATAATTATATACACATAATTTTGCTTGAAATCTCACATCAAGTTCAATAATTTTATAAATACAAAGGTAGTATATAGTTAAATAATACAACACGAGTTCATAACTTCATATATTTTATTGGGCTAGCATGCTTAGTCTATCCTAATTTTGTTTACCGAAGTAGTATTGGGTTGGCACTTCTAAGCCATTCCGATTGGTACCGGAATGGAATTCACAAGTTTGCTTCCAAGTGAGATCAACTTGTTTTTTTTTAACCAAAGGTGTGTATAGCTACCTACTAGGAGTGTTTTTTTTTTGGCGTGCGTCCGCAGCGGGCTACATATTCTTTACTTTTATAAGAATTTTAATTTTGAATTTTCATATATTTGTATAGCAAGTTTTTTAGTTGAAATTTAGCTCCATATTTCAATGTTTTAAAATTTTAAATTCAAAGCCCTATTTCTAATTTTAATTCTAAAATTTTAATATTTGTATTATGGAATTTTCAATACAGAATTCAAATATACTTTGTGTACCACAATTTTAAATATTTCATTCTCAACTTAGTGAATGAAATTATTTTTTGGAAATTCTAACTATTATTTAACTTGAAATGCTTTCATATATGGTCCATTTCATTCAAGGTTGATACCGATCTCTCGTAGAAAAAAAGGTTGATACTGATGTTTATATGGGATTTTTAGTTCTGAATTTATACATGCGGTTCCAACGTTATTTGGCATTTTTAATCTAAGTTTACATATATGATTCCAATTTATTTAGAATTTTAATTCTGAGTTATTTGGGTTTGTCTTTCAGAATTTTAGATGAAAATTTGAATTTGTTTATCTATTCCATTGCAATTCAAACTTGTACACATATATAATTGCAGACATGATACGTGAAGTTTATAATATAAAATTATCTTTTCTTTATTAAATGGAGATCACCAGTTTCCAATTTTTGGAATTTTTAGTTTAAAACTCGGAATTCCTTTCCTATTTGCTTGCAATTCAATCTTGTACAAATAAATTCAGACATGAAGAGTCTATATCCAAAAATAAGTATCTTTTTTAAATTAAATGGAGATCCGTAGAACCGTTGGAAACAATTATAGTGAGTTCGAACCCACAAATTCTAGTTGTCTTTCACATGGACCTACTAATGGATTAACATATTCGAGAAATATATATACTAAAATATTTTTGATTGAGGAATAATAACAATTGACAACAATGTATGCTGTAATATTTTGCATTATCAGTAAACAGACAGATGATTGATTGCCTAGTACTATGTTTTTCTTTCGCTGTTCAAGTAAAGGAAAAGAATGTGAGAAGAGCATTAATTAATAGGTCAATATCAGGTGGAAACCCAACAAGTGTAAACTCCTCGCAAACCATGCATAAAAGTTTCTCAAAAAATTGTAGATACAGGGGAGGGCGGGTATTCTGCACTGCCCGCCCCGCCCCCCTCCCCCCTCCACCTCCTCTTCACCCACCTCCCGCCTGCTGCCTCCTCACGCCACACCGCGGCCGCTGGCGACCTTGCCTCCTCTTGACCACCTCCCAAATGCCGCCGCCCGCTCCCTCCTCGCGCCACACCGCAATCGCCCACGACCTCGCCTCCTCGTCACCCACCTCCCGCCCGCCGCCACCCGCTCCCTCCTTGCGTCACGCCGCGACCGCCCATGACCTCGCCTCCTCGTCGCCCACCTCCCGCCCGCCGCTGCCCGTTCCCTCCTCGCGCCACGCCGTGGTTGCTGGATCCACCACCCTCGAGCCCGTCTTCAAGGGGTCAAAGAGCCAATTGTTTAGATCACAGGGTTAAGTGGCCATACAATAATACTTCAAGGGGGTCAAATGGACTTCTTCCCACTAAAAATAGTCGAAGTTCACTTGTTCACCCAGTTTTAGAGATATCCAACACATGAAGCACTATCTCCTAACCTGATTGATTCGTGAGGAGTAAGGGTTGAGAGGACTCCACGGTGGTGCGACGCCTCTCGCATATCGGTTGTCACTAGTCACTCGTCGGTTGACCTGTTCACGAGCGAACCGGCCGCCTGCCCGGCCTGACCCCAACCTTGTCTAGCGGGTGAACCGAGTTCCTACCAAAGCTCGCCAACTGAAAATATGATTAAAAAAATGCAAAACTATTTTTTAATTCTAGAAATGATTTAAATATTACTTTTTTTATTCCAAAAAAATATTAAAATAATATACTTAAATCGAGAAAATCAAATTTTGGGCCGGGCCGAGCCGAGCTCATGGCTGCCCGTTTGAGACTGAACTTTTCAAACCCAGACCGAAGCCCAGCCCGACGTTTGAACAGCTCCACTCGTTGGCCGTCAGCTCTGAACTCCGCCGTCGCTTGTCGATGGTCTCCAGTCATCACCCTCGCTCCTCTCCGGATCGCTCCTCGCCACTCGCCGCCCTCGGACGGTGTCAGCGTGTCCCTATATTTGGATCTAATTATCTTTACTATTATAAAAGAAGGAATTGGTGGCGGACCGTCCTCCCACCATCAATCACATCCGTCGGATCAATCATCAACCAACAGTCTGGATTATCTCGCCGTCGAAAAAAAATCATGCACAGCACCGCCAAAAAAATCTCACCGCCCTCCCTCACTTTCCTCTCTCTCTCGCCTCACCCGTCTCTCCCCTCTTCTTACCCGTCTCGCCCCTCTTCTCGCCCGTCGCTTCTCCTCCCCTCTTCTCGCCTGTCGCCGCTCCTCCCCCAGCTCTGCCGCTCTCCCCACCCACGCCTCCCGCTCCCCAACTGCGCCGCCCGACTCCTGTTCTCACACCGCACCTCCTCCGCCCCCTATCCTCTCATCCGTCTCCGCCCCTCTTCTACTTTGTCGCCGCCTCCCCAGCTCCCCGCCTCCCACCCGCTCCTCCCGCTCCCCACCTGCGCCGCCCGCCTCCCGTTTTCTCGCGCGCCCCTCCTCTGCCCCCTATCCTCTCATCTCCGCCGCCCTCCCCACCCGCTCCTCCCGCTCCCCACCTATGCCGCAAAGCTCGATGATGTGCGTCGAATCTGCTTGTGACAGGGACGTCGAGGAGGAGGAGGGTGAAGAAGCAGTTCACCTGAGCGGAAGGGGATGAGGACGAGGACGCGGCGGTGGCGCACGCGAGCGGAGCCCACCCACCCCAGGACGTTGCACCTAGCCAACCGCCGTCAGCTCACTCGGCAACTGCCTAGCTCTGCCAACCGCCAAGGAGACAGAGCTAGTGTTTCCCCCCACCACCCACGATGTTTACTGACGACGATTGCATCGCATGCTATATCAGTTGCCTCCTTCCAACCAGGTAAATAATTACCTCCTTCCTGCATTTCTTTACCTCCTTCCTTGGTTTCCTCCCCTCTAACTTTCTCTCTGTATAATCTTCATCTTCATCCTCATTGAGCTTGAGGCCGGTTCGTGCGAAGCTGCTACAGAAGGGGAGCTGCACATCTTGGCTGGCATCAGACAATTTTCTTCGCGACGAGTTTGAGGGCTTTCCTTTGACATTGTTACCGTCAAGGCGACTCGAACGCGTAAGCTTCTCCCATCCTCTTCCTGCATTCTTTGCATGCAGTCTCATGATCAACCACTGAAATAACCAATAATATGTTTACTGAAGGTCCAACCATTCAAATGCGGTTCCTTTATGCTCCTAGATAGCTGAATCAAGATATTTGAATTCTTAAATATGACTGGAGAATGAGTTTCTTTTACAAAATTTATATTCACTTGAATCATATAATCATAGTTGATTAGGGTCTGATCCCATAGAAAATTATACCTGGAGTATGATTTGAGGTGAGAAAACAAATATCAAGATAGTATGTTCAGCTCAGGTGAAGCATAATCGAAGTTAGGGAAAACAGGACCATAATACTAAGAGTTGCCCTTTTGAATTTGTTTCCCAATCATCCTACATAAGGATTTGGTAATGCAATAAGCAATGCGAACTTAGGAATTATATTCTTGCCCCCAAAAAAACCTTAGGGAGCAAAGATACTTATTGACTGAATTCAATATGGCTGCATGGTTATGGACATGTTGGTATAAGCTTAGTATTGGTCTATCGACATAATTCTAGCTATGGTAGTTGATTCTGAAATGATTTCACATAGTAAATATGGGTAGGAAAAAACACGGTTTTTTGTTCTGTGGTTTATAATGATTGGCTTTAATTGTCGATTTGTTTGTGATGAATCTTCCTGTTAAGAAAGCTTAGTACTTGCTTCCTTGATTTACATTGTGTTGGATTAATCCAGAACCAGCAGGAACAGGAAATTCTTTTGTGATCATGGTTATTTTACTGGTAAGATTTACGTGTCATGTAAAATATGTCGTAGTAATATAGTATCCATGCTTAGCTGCAAAACTACCCATGTACTTGGCTTGAATTCAACCAAAACTTCAAAACTGACAAATGAATATTTGCTTAATACTTTACATATCTTCACCAAAAATAACAATTGACCTTATATTCTGTTGCAGACTGTGCCAGTTAACCCAAAGCCATTCTTAAATAACTTAACAGGGAAGCCTGTGATCGTTAAGCTTAAGTGGGTCATGGAGTACAAAGGTACTTTTATTGGTTTTCCTCACTTTTTAGTTACATCCACCATTTAATTTTTCTTTCCTGATGTTTCATTCTTGTACCTGCCCTCAATTGTACTAATGCATAAACGGTTCGTTTTCTACCCCAGGATATCTTGTTTCAGTGGACTCCTCTATGAATCTGCAGGTATACTTCACATTCTTTGTGGTTAATATACATGATGGAGAACACTCGCACTATTTCATTATTTCACGGCTCTATCAAAGACTTCGAACCATTCTCCTTTGAATATGGACAAACAGGAAGAAACTTTGTTACTTACACTTCCTACTAATTGCAGCTTGCTAATACTGAGGAATACTAAGGAATACATCGATGGGCAGTTCTCTGGAAATCTAGGGGAGATACTGATAAGGTAACCCATTCATGAATCTTCGATCATATATAGAATGTATCAGTAGTATATAGCTATACATTTGGTGAGATTTCCCATTGAAAGCTCCCAAGCTCTCTTATTTCTGAAGTCCATACCCTTGATTTGAGTCAACAACTGGTAGGGCTCCTAATAGTCCCGTGAGTCAACAAGCTATAGCAGATCTGGCGGTAGTATATATTTGGAAATTAGCTTTTTTACTCAATGTGTTAATTATTATCCATGCAACTGAATGCCCAACCGCCACCACTATTCTGGTTATCATTTCCTGGTCAATCTGCAGATGCAACAATGTTTTGTACCTTCGAGGTGTTCCAGAGGATGCAGAGATAGAAGTTGTAGAGTGAAGGGTTCATGGACAGTTACTAGGTTGATGCTTGTTGTTTGCTGCTGAGATAAAAAAAGACACCTTCTTAGCTCGTCTCCATTTGCACTTAGTGATTGTATTTCATACAGGCATCGAGCTCATGGTAACTCAAGTTATATCCTGAATTATCAACTTGTATGTTTTAAACGGTTGATTGCTGAGAGGTCCTGCTGTAGCCGTGGATACGGTTTGATGTTTAAAATGCCTAGGTTGTATTTGTGCAATTTGAATTATATTTGCACGGAATTGTGTTTCTATCTTGCTGAGTTGCTGACCATACGTTAAACGTACTAAACTTGGCGTACTGAAGGATGTTTCTGCTCCAATTAGATTTTTGTTAATATTCGTTCAGTCTATATTACCTATTAGAAGATGAGCGGTCGAGCGGGTCAATAGAAATGCAAGGCAGATCTGGGTCGAAGTTCGTGTTTTTCCGACGCTACTAATCCCCGGGGTGAGAACGGATGTCTTTCCACGTCATATTTTTTTTTCTCTCTATGGATTTAGAGTTGGATAGGAATACATATTGTCAGTGGTCGGATATTAGTGTTCCTGATCAAATTTTTCCCCAGATTCAAAATCAAATACAAATATAAATACGGATTGTTGGGAAGTGACCAATTATTTTCTTTTCCCTGTGAGTCTTTAACATTCTTTGTTGTGGTTTCTGTATTTTGCTATGATAAATTTACTTCCAGGATACATGTGGTTTATCCGCTTTCTAGGCTAATGGCTACCATAAATTTCACTGCAGATAAGAGAAGATGACAAGGAAGTAGATGCAGATGGTGTGAATTATCAGCTTGAGATGATGAGGTGCTTGAGGGAGGTTAATGTTGATAACAACACTGTTGGATGGTATGAGAAGCTATTTCATCTGATTCCATATCGATATTCAATTCATTTAGAAATAGTTAGTGGCGTGTTGAGATGTCTTGACATGTGCCTTGACAAACAATGTATACTTTGCAAATCTTCATGTATTTATGTTCCATGATCTTGCATAACTAAGAAATAGAGGGGGGCATGAAAGTGACAGAAGAGTATCATAGACTATTTTAACAAACTTCTGGACTGTTTGATTTGAATGGAGCTACCATAGTCCGTATATGAGAATTGTTGTTTACAATGTTTTCCGAGTCATAATTTTCGACAAAGTGGAATAGAGTTTTCGCGGTCCGAGTTGGGAGGGAAATCCATGTTCTTTTTGTACTCCACTGAAAGTCTCTTTGTTAATTGTAATGATTTAGTGCAAGTTAGAGAAATCTTGCTAATTCTTCTTTTTCTGAATTAATAGGTAGATTGCTGAGGTTATGAAGACGGAGCAGAGGACTTTAGAGGAGATACTGTATGTGCTGGTTATTCAGAAGTTTGTTGAAGCTAGTGTGTCTTTGGTTCCATATTGATGTGAACATAATTTGATCATTTGATGTACCATAAGTCATTGCTATTGGCTACCTTTGTTCAATTTTTGTATTGTCCCTAATTGTTGTGAATCTTCTGCCATGTACATAAGTTGGTTAAATAAGGCCTATGGTAGCTCCCTTGCTACTATTGTTTTCATAATTGCTTTCATAACTGTTTTTGTATAAGATATGGCATGCATGCAATGTGTTCTCCATTACTAGCACTTCATGCTATCAATAAAATGATCTGGCCAGACTTCATACATTTGTTGGATTGGTAGATATGCCATGAAATTGCTTAGATTATATACATCAAAACTGTGATTCAATCATAAAGATAGCCTGTTGAGGTGATCAATAATGACATGAGCTGAATACAACTTTGTGATATGATGCAATGATAATTCTTGGCTCTGTTACAAGACATAGAAGTTTTAACTTATGAATGACAATAGAAAGATTGGTAAGCTGTAATAACATATTTTATACAAAAATTGATTTTCTGTTGCAATACACGGCCACATAACTAGTTATTGCAAGACTTGCGATCAGTCAAACGCAAAAGTAATAAATGTTAGAAACGAGTGGTTGGTCACTACAAGAATTGGACCCTACACTCACCAGGTCGCCGTGCATCTTGCCCACTGCGCACGCCACGCCACGCCACACCGGCCGCCATGGCGCGCCCGAGGGGCGAGGGCCGCCACGGACGGACCACCGCCGGACCATGTGCCCCGGCCTCCCCGTAGCCAAGGGCTAGTGCACCGCCTGCGGCTGCTCCTAGACACCACGCGCACCCGCAAGCCTAGCCGCACGCACCTGAAGCCCCCGCGCCCCCGCCGCACAGCACCCCAACACCTCAATCGCACAATTACTCTTGTGGGCATGCCATCCGCACATACAATTCTACTTCCTTAGAATTTTACTATTACTAAACGTAGTGTAAATCCTAACTAAGAAATTTACTATTACTAAACGTAGTGTAAATCCTAACTAATCTGACGAGATAGCTTGGAGTGATAAAAGTACGTAACCACATAAGCAAAATTTACCTTTTGACTACTCGCTTCCTGCCCGACTGGTTCATCCTAGTTATCATTCTCTTGTTCCGATGACATCTCATCAGCATCATCAAAAGCTGTAAAAGTAAGTGTATATATATATATCAATGGAAAATTCCAGTCCAAGTTTGATTTACCCCCTACGACTACGAGTACATCCCCAAGTAGCAAAAAGGTGCCGCAAAAAGCGTATCTTACATATATTAAAGCGCCTAGAATTGCCGCTCAACGAGTGCGTCCACGTCGACAGGAATACACTAGCCGTCCGATCACGCCGCCCTCGCCTCCGCGCCGCCCGATTTGAGGCGCTGCGCTGCTGGAAGCGCGCCGCGAGCTCTCGTCGCCGAATCGTCGCGGCTGTTGGATCGCGCCGCGCGCACCTCGTGGCCGCCCCTCGCAGCCAGCTTTTCCCCACATCCTCGCGTCCTCTGCTCTGCTGCCTTCGCCTACCATCCCCTACCTCCTCCCCACCCTCGCGTTCACGTCCGTTCCACCTCTTCCTCTCCTCGCGCTGCCACTGCCTACAATCCCTATGCCCTCCCACACGATGAGCCGCGGCCGCCGCCATCTTGGCTGCGCTCGGCCGATGACAACGCCGCAGTGCCCACCGTACCATCCCTTCGTTGCGAAGTGCCACATGATGACGAATTTGGCCGACATCCATCGCAAGAGGAAAGGCTGACATCCATCGCAAGAGGAAAGGACGGGAGGCGGTGGGTCTAAGATCTACGCGAGAGAGCGACCGGTTGATGCGCGGGCTTACAGGCGGCTCGGTGGAGGCTAGGGTTTCGATCTCGGCGCGTCGCCCACTTCTCGGTGTGGCCACGCAGCTTGGTCACGCTCGGTGTCGGGCGCCGTCCACGTCCTCCCTCACCTGCACCCCTACCGGCCGCATCACCTTGTGAGGGAGGTGGTCGGGCAGGCTTGCTATGCGACCTCGCATCCTGGTTCACTGCACTTCTGTGCCGTCCATCGTCTCGCGTCCCCTACTACCTCCCACTGCCCTACGCTTGTTTTATTGCATTCAAAGTCACTGGCGCGATCTTTGGGGGAGGAGGAAGGGAGAGTATGTACTTGTGTATGATTATCGGACCTGGATTTATTGGCATTCCACTGCTCACTCCAGGCTCTGGAAAAGTTGTTAAGGCTTCTAAGTTGAAGAATAAGAACACTAAAGTTGGGCCTCGGACACCTACATCAAATGTTGTTAGGCCAACTTCTTCCTAGGCACTTTCTCTGAGTGTTGTTAAGTGAACTAATTCCTAGGTGTTTTTTCTGAACTCTTCTTTTACATATGTTTCCTGCAATAAAAGATTAAGCATGCATATCTTCATATGTACAGGTTCAGCACTCAATCCACCAGCTCCTGCTGGCAGTTGCCACTATGACATTTCACTAGGTGATGATAACACTCTCTGTCTATAGCTATTATGATTTTGGCTTAGGATGGGATGTTACAATTCAACATTCATATATTTCAGATCTAGCAAACTATGGTGCTTTTAGTGTTTGGTTGCGTCTTACATTGCCTTTTCCATGTTGCTGCTTGCGGCTACTTATATCTATCTTTACGATCCATGTTCGGGACTTCCAACGAAAAAAAACTTGCTCAAATAGACTCAGGATGGCATTCTAGATTGGAATAAAACTGCAAAAACACTAGAGGTTATAGACTTACTATTTCATCTGACACTTCTTCTCTTCCACTTGGTACAAATTCACATATTTTCCTATGATGCAGGTTTACAAGCGGCATATATATGACACTACCAATATCCTTTAAGGAATTGGCCTTATAGAAAAGGTGCTTAGGAACAGAATCTGTTCGAAGTAATAAGTCTTATTCCTTTGACTTGTGTCTTCCGGTATTATCATGCTAATCTTATTTCTTTAGCCTGTGCCTTCCCATATTATTATGCTAATCTCACACGTCATTATAGGGGCTTGGATGATTCAAGGGTGGAGTTAGATAACGCCCTTTCAGTTTTGCAGGTATTTGTTCCTACAAATCTGTTATTTTGTCATTTATTATTCTTGTTTAAATTGGCATACTAATCCTAAATGCACATGTTTTTTTATACAAAATATGCCGATAGGATATCTATATCTAAGCTCAGTTTTGTATTGCCTCTTTTTGCAGACAAAGGCTGAAAATCTTAGTCTGAAGGAGCAAGCCTTAGATCAGTGTATGAGTTTGGTAACAGTTGCAGATTGTGGACTTCTCCATAGATACTGGCTATCAATAAAGTAACGTAATCATTGCTATCCTAAATACTGAATAGTAGTTTTTAAATGCATATACTTAGGTATAATAGTCGATAATGCCTACAGAATACTGAATAGTAGTTTTTAAAATGCATATACTTAGGTATAATAGTCGATAATGCCTACAGAATCATTTTGCATCCAACGTGGTATCCTGCCTGAACATACTTTAGGGAATGCAAAAAAACTGATAAATTCTGATATAACCCAAGCCTTTCCTGTATGTCATGCCACAAAATGAAATCACCTCAAATCCAAACCAGCCCGTGCTCTAGCAGTTGCATCCACCTCTCTTTCCCTTCTCATTCGAGCTATAGAAATTTTTGCAGATTTCACAGGTATTGAGTCCTTCCATTTCGATTGTGATATATGGAATGCCCGCGATTGTCATATATGGGATGTCCTCTTTGTAGATTTTGATTTTAGTTTTTCAATACTGAGACTTGCTACCATCTTCATACACAGGATAAAGAGAAAATTATATTTTCTATCATCTGCGGACCAATTGCCTTATTTGAATAGGACATATTTTACCATACGGTTAATGCATATCAGGTGGCACTATGCTAATATTTGTTCTCTAATTGGTTCGACTATTTCTCTGATTTTTCATTCCACCATTATTTCCTTTAGCTAATTTACCATATGGTCAGTGCATATCGGGAGCCGCTATGCTATTATAAGCTCTACGATTGGTTCGGCTATTTTTTTTTCTCCTTTTCATTCTACCATTATTACTGCTCTTTTCGAAAGCTTTTGTTGCTAATTTGTTTCCGCATTCTCCTATTTCAGGTTCAAGGTTTCCAACCGGATGGGCAGCCGCTCCTTAGTGCTCCCTACTTCCTGCTGATTTGTTCCCTCTCTTGGTATTATTGTGGTTTGATTACCTGGGATGTCTTACATTTTGTTTAGTCTTCGGGTGTATGCGTTAACATTATTTGTCTATATTGGTTCTTAGCCTTCCCTTGCTCTATTTTAGCCCATCTAAGCAAAGAGAGAGCTCCTCTTCCTTTTTTGTAGGCTACTGGTGTTCATTTATTTTCACTTAGTGCTGATTTAGTCCTTCTATAGTTATATCGTTTATAGTTCTATCAATGGCTCAACGAGTTATTGAGTTGTACAGGAAGACTGGAATAGGTGCACATCAAAGACATCTTATTTTCTTTCAGTAGTTGTAATTGATTGTTATATATTGCTTCTAAATTTCTAATTAATAGACATTTCATTGATTTCTAGAAGATGCTTGTTTATAAACGAGATTCTAAGCTAGCAACTGATGCAACAGATCGATTCCGAATAAATGCATGATCCTCGGAGTTAATCAACTTCAACCGCTTTTAGTATTTTTATCTTATCTTCTTTCAATCGATTTTTGGAACATGCTTTGTATAGATATTCTATTGTAGCATATGTATCCGAATTCTCAAGTCATATGGGATGCATTTTGCACCCGTGTCAAAGCCATTTCATACAATATCTGCAAACTCCCATTGTAGCACGAATGTTGCTTCCACTGTTTGCCCAGTTCAGGTATCACTTATTGCCATTTCGTACAATACTGCCTTATTCTTTTCAATACGTTACCATTCTCATGCAGTTTAGTGTACACACAACACATTTTATCCATTCTTTATGTTGATAATCCTCATTTTTCATCGATACATGCATGTGTGCTGATGTATTAGAATGAAAACTTAACAAAATTGTAGCAAGTCATGCCCACTGAAGATCGCAGGTGTTCCGTTCTCTGCTGGAGTCACGATCCTAATCAACCTCTACAAGGGCAACGCAGCGCATTTGTGGAATTCCATCCGGCAGCGCCACAAGGAGGCACGTGTCGAGATCGCAGCCAATCAGCTACGAGGGACAGTCTTCTTGGCAGACAACGGCTTGACATTTGCTTGGTAGTACCTTATTCAAGTAATTCCTTATTGCATACCCATTATTTGTTGCCTTAGTCTGCAGTCTGGGTCTCTAAACATTGTTATGCCATTTAGGTGCAAAAAAACACAAATAATTTGTGTAAGCTTTGATGAAAACTATACAATATAGATAGATTTTCATGTTCACAAATACAATCAGTAACAAATTGAAATGTAAGTGTCACAATTGCACTTGTGCATTGCCATTTCATTTTTTGTATTCCAGGGTACCAATTTTAGCGTTCTATGTTTCTTTGCTGCCTCATTAGTGATTAATTACCGGTCATTTTCCGAATTGATATCGCAATTAAAGCTGTAATTTTTGTTTAATAACTCAGTTCAGTAGAGCTAAAATACTAGAATACTACAGTTTTGGGACTTACAAAGATTATTTTTGTTTGCGGGTTGTGGATGCTAAAGTTAGTCAACTGGATTATACTAGGAACGCATGTTCGATAGCGGGTCAGAGGAGTTACCATCTTTGTGTCCTTCCACGGTCATGTTAGTCCAGCTCTCCATTCTAATTGTGCAAGCATGAAAAATCTGCTGAAACAGTAAAAATGTTGCAAGAGAAACCAAGTGCATATTCTATTGAATTGATATCCACATCACTTATATGTTTGAAACTACCTAATCATTGAGATATAAACACCTCCAGTCATCTACGACCGTGCAAAGTAAACTACGTTACTCATTTCTCTATTACTACCCGTGCTGTTACCAACCTATAAACTGCTAACATATCATGTAGAACTAAAAACACTATATCCCAACTTAACATTCCTATCAAAACTTGCCCACTGTAAATCAAACAGATTTATTTCGCGCATTTAAGAAACCAATTTTTTTTAACCTCAACGGCGCGGCATCACGCGCATTATCCTCCTAGTGTCAAACAACCATGCATTTATGGGGGGCATTCGCCAGAAAAGTACCCGTAGGAGCTAAATCAAACTTTGACGGACTTCTACTGGTATTTACAATTTTCCATATATCGACAACGGTGAGTACGGTAAGTCATACTCAACAAACTGACATACATTAATAATAAGTTAACTTACTTTCAAGAGGAAATCAATCTGAAAAATAAAATTTTCATTTAGTATTGATTTAATGAATTATTTAATAAAGAATCTTTTGATGCTACACATGATAGCAATTTTCCCAAACCCAGGATTCACATGAATGAAATTCCACACATTTATACTCTTGTCTATAGAGAGGTACTCCGACATCGCATGCTCTACCAAAAAATCAATCTCGGCGAGAAGAGTTCCTTTGGCCATTCGAGAACCAACCTCGTTAGTCTAGACATACTAGTACTGTTGGTTCCTATGGATCCATCACCATAAAAGTAACACACTGTCAAAAGAAATATTTAGAAATATCAATTATGATTATCAAAAGAAATATTTCCAAAATGCATAACTGTCATATTTATCTAGTGCCACCTGCTACGTATCGATACAAACACATTGGCCAAATATGATATATTCATATACATCGAGAGTGTATGCATCATATATATTATCCAAAAAATAACAAAGTAACATATACTACGTAATTTATCAAAATAAATAGTGCACAGTCAGCTTGCATATTTTCTGGAAGCACATTGCAAAAAAGCTCTCGATAAGTTTGCACCAAATTAATAGTAATTAACTGTGACTAAGAATGTTCATGCATTTTTTAAAAAATGCAACAAATGTACAAGGGGTATTCTGAGGTCGCTAAGGGATATATGCATATCCCTTTAGAGAAGAGCACTAGATAACTAGTAGCAAATTAAGACATAATCGGTTGGGCTGATTATGTGTAGACACTCTACCTAAATAAAGGCACATTAGGAGGTTGTCGGCCCATAAGCCCAATTAGTTACTTTAGTCCCATATTTCTTATTCATACATGAAAAGAGAAGCCACATTAGTTACTTTTTTGTTCTTGTCGATTATCTATTAGTTGAGAGCTCTATTCGTCGGCAATGCAACCTTGATTACACAACAAGTTATCAACACTGTAGCACTCTAAGCTAAGTCTTGCTGGTACATTGCTTTGATCTAAGTTTTCAACGCAAGTGCAATGTTCTTTTTAGTATATTAGTTTTTATTCTACTGTTCATTAGCGTCGATCCCATTGGCCGGGTGGGTGCTTGCTTGTAACATCCCTAAATTTTCAATCCTGGTTAAGAATAAAACTTAAATATTTTTCTTGAATTTCTAAAACATCTAAAAATTAGGAAATCTCTTTTTCTCTTTCTCTCTCCTCGCTGACATGCGGATCCCGCATGTCAGTTAGTCTCTCTCTCCCTCTATAAGAAGTCAGACGCATCCCTCTTCCCCATTCTCCTCCCTAGAGCATGTGCTGCCTCTTCCATCTTTTTTCCCCAAGACAGTCAGCCGCCACCTCTATTGATCTCCCTCTCCAGCGAAGTTCCTACCGCCCGTAGCCACGTCACAGTGTGTTCTCGAAGGTTCTCCACCGCCGCCGTTGTAACAGCCCAAAATTTCAAATTTTACTTGAAAATAAAAATTTAATTAATTTTGTGGATTTTCTAAAATTTTAAAAGCATTTCCTTAATTATTTTAAAGCTAAAATATTTTATTAAAAAAATCTATTATCAATTATAAGTTAGAATTATTTTATTTAAATCCAGAATGCCCTTGAGAATTTCTGTGAGTTTTCTCATAATTTTTGGATTTTATTTGCTGTTTTCTAAAGCTTTTTTGAATTTCTGGAATTATTTAAATTGAAAAAGGAATTAAAAATCTCTCGCACAGTGTATGGGCCGAATCCAGGCCCACTCCTGTTCCGGGCTCCGCTCGGCCCAGCCCGCGCGCTGCGCTTTCCCCTCCTCCACGCATCAGCCATCGACGCCAGCGTCGCAACCCATCTCGGCCGTCGCCCGCACGCGCCTCTCCCGTCTCACCTCCATGCGGGCCCTGCCTCGCCCCGTCATCATCCCCTTCCCCGCCTTCTTCTCCGCGTGGACGCCCTGCCGGCTGCCGCCATTACCACGCGACAAGAGCTCGGCGATCCAGTGAATTTATCTCCCATTGATCACACATTCACGCGCATTAACTTCCCCGTTCAAAGCTGCGCCCGTTTCTGGCATTCACTCCCTTCATCACGCGCTGTAACACCGGCCGCGCCCTCACCGCCGAAATCACCGCCGCACTCTTCTCCCTGCCTCGGACTTGCCCTTGCCCAATAAAAGCATGCACCAGCATCGCCCTCACCTCCTTAGTCCATCCCCCCAAACCATTCAGTGCTATTTGTCAAGAAGAAATATAATAGTATGAGAATACTATAGATCACTCAACGAAGTAACAATCAAGAACAAGTATCTGTTACCCAGGATAGATGATCTGTTTGATCAACTTAAAGGAGCCAGTGTCTTCTCCAAGATTGACTTAAGGTTAGGCTACCATCAGCTAAAAATCAGACAGGAGGATACCCCGAAGATAGCCTTCACAACCAGATATGGACTGTATGAGTTTACAGCGATGTCATTTGGACTGACAAATGCCCCTACTTATTTGATGAATATGATGAACAAAGTGTTCATGGAATTCATGGATAAGTTTGTGGTAGTTTTCATCGATGATATTCTCATCTACTCAAAAGATGAAGAAGAGCATGAAAAGCATCTTAGAATTATTTTAGAAAAGCTCCGAGAGCATCAGCTGTACGCCAAGTTCAACAAGAGCGAATTATGGCTCAGTTAAGTGGCTTTCCTTGGACATATTGTGTCAGTAGGAGGAGTTGCAGTAGATCTAGCCAAGGTTGAAGCTGTAATGGATTGGAAGCAACCCAAGTCTGTCACGGAAGTAAGAAGTTTTCTCGGTTTAGCTAGGTACTACCGTAGATTCATCGCAAGTTTTTCCAAGATCGCCAAACCAATTACTCAACTCCTGAAGAAGGAAAAGAAATTTGAATGGACAGTTGCTTGTGAACAAAGTTTCCAAGAGTTGAAGAAAAGGCTAGTTTCTGCACCTATGTTAGTATTATCGGATATTCGTAAGGATTTTGAAGTTTTCTATGACGCATCTCGTCAGGGACTTGGATGCGTACTAATCCAAGAAGGAAAAGTTGTGGCTTATGCATCTCGCCAGTTCAGCAATTGTGCATGTTTTGAAAATCTGGCAGCATTATCTCATTGGTAACCGCTGTGAGATTTTCACAGATCATAAAAGTCTAAAATACATATTCACTCAGTCAGAGCTTAATCTCTGACAGAGAAGATGGTTGGAGCTGATAAAAGATTATGACCTTAGAATCCATTATCATCCGGGTAAAGCAAACGTGGTAGCAGATGCTCTGAGTAGGAAGGCATACTGCAACACTATGTTAGTTTAGGAAAATCAGCCAAAATTATATGAAGAACTAAAGCACCTGAATCTGAAAATTGTCAGTCAAGGCTGTATCAACACAGTGGAAGTTCAATCAACTATGCAAGATCAGATAAGAGAGAAACAACTAGAAGATGAAGACATCAAAGAAATAAAAAGAACATGAGAAGAGGCAAAACTTCAGGATTTTCTGAGGATGAGCAAGGTACAGTATGGTTTGGCAACCGTATTTGTGTACCTAAGCATCAGTAAACAAGACAATTGATCCTAAGAAAAGCACATGAATCGCCCTACTCTATCCATCCAGGAAGTACCAAGATGTACCAGGATCTGACGGAAAAATATTGGTGGGTGAGCATGAAGCGAGAGATCGCTGAGTTCGTTGCACGCTGTGATGTATGTCAACACGTTAAGGCAGAGCATCAAAGACCTGTTGGATTATTGCAACCATTACCAATTCTCGAGTGTAAATGGGAGGAAATTGGTATGGATTTTATCACCGGACTTCCTAGGACCCAATCAGGATATGATTCCATCTGACGGTAATTGGTCGATTGACTAAAGTGACTCACTTTATTCCAGTCAAGACCACTTATAGAAGCAGTAAGTTAGCAGAGTTGTACATGGCTAGAATTGTTTGTCTGCATGGTATACCCAAGAAAATTGTGTCCGACAGGTGTTCACAATTCACATCAAGATTTTGGCAGAGTTTGCATGAAGGTTTGGGAACCAGACTCAACTTCAGCACAACATATCTGTTGGAAATATGCCCTAGAGGCAATCATAGAGATGATGATATTTCATTATGTTCATGATTTAGATAATATGTTATCGTGTTCCTTGAATGAATCATTTGTTATAAATTAATAAGTATGTGACTTGTTGGTGGAACTCTTTAACTTATATGATGTCATTCTAAATGTATCCCAGGTCGGAGGTCACTGGTCGGAACAGCAGTGACTCTACGACTAGCACATGTATTGATTGATGACAATGTTTCACCGGTCATGGATACGGGGATATCGAATCAATAATGTGAGCACATGTTAGAGAACATGGGGCTGGATAGACCCACCATTGAGACACTATTGAGATTGTTATAAATCTTTGTGTCATTAGTTGGTCTCAAGTAATGATGATGTATAATCCTTAGACCTGAGATCAGCATGGTTCCCTACATGTGTAATAGCACTCTTAGGGGTTGCCAAACGCTACTCGTAACTGGGTAGTTATAAAGGTAGCTTTCGGGTATGCTATGAAACACGCGGAGGGATGTGACTGGTCGAGATGGGATTTGCTCCTCCTTGCATAACAGGAGAGATGTCTCTGGGCCCCTCGTGGTGATCGGATAAAGAAAGTGCATGGCCATGCCACTAGTGGTAGAAGTGTCGACCACATGATGTTATCCGTCACTCGATCGAGAAAGTTTTGAACAGTCCATGGATGACACATCTTCTCACCTGGAGTTCAACCAGACATCGTGAGGCAAAGGGAGAATGCATGAGTAGGTCGCTTAGTTCGGTCAGTTACGGACCAGTCGTATGGAGATACATGCTGGTCGTAGACTGGTCTAACGTAATCACAGAATGGTAAGGACCTGGTCGTAAGGAGTTACGAACTGGTCAGGACCTAATACGATCTGGTCATATGGAGATACGAACTGATCGTAAGTGATGAGGACCTGATCATAGATCATATTACATCATGGTCCGTCCGCTATTCTTTGTGTATTTGGGAATCGTTATGTGCTGCTAGGTACCGCTATCGACCAGTGGTCGGAAAAGAGTTTTTAAGTCATAACCGATTACACATGAACCTGTGGGGTCGCACACTTAAAGGGTTGGGATCTGTTTTGGATGGTGATCCGAATTCGTATAGGCCATGAGTTCCTAATGGGCCTCAGGTTCGATACCCATCATGGATGCCTATACAAAGAGGGGCGGTGGCCTAGGGTAAATGAGGGAGGATGATCTTTGAAAGAACTCCCGAAACCCTAATAGCCAAGCCTTCTCAACCACGCTGCCGGTGCTAGCACTCCAGCGCGTGGTGATCCTGCCCCGTACGTGTGGATACCTCAGAGGTGTTGTTGCGAAGCATCTGCACTAGGACGATCCGCGACTTGTGTTGATCACCGGAGTCAGCGGAGAAGTCGCGTGGTGAGTACGACCACTCGAAGAAGCAGACGCGCGGCGAGTACGACCACTCGAAGTAGGAGACGCGTCGTGAGTACGGCTACGACTGCATGAACTCGCTACAACAACTCTACTTCCACTACGAGTCGACGCGTCTAGCGGTAATCTCGTGATCAATTACTAGCGGTGGTTTCTTGGTTATACGGTAAATTTTTGTTTATGCTATCGTAGCCTTGCTGGGTTACCCAACAATATCATCCCCAAACAGATGACCAGACGGAACGTGTTAATCAGGTTCTGGAGGATATGCTTTGAGCCTGTGCTATAGATTACAGAAGAAGCTGGGATTTACCTTATGCGAATTCTCCTACAATAACAGCTTTCAAGCTAGCCTGCAGATGTCACCATTCGAAGCATTGTACGACAGAAAGTGTAGAACTCCTCTCCTTTGGGATCAAGTAGGCGAACATCAATTCTTTGGACCAGAGTTGATAAAGGAAGCTGAAAGTAAAGTAAAAACAAGAAGAGAACGTCTAAAAATAGCTCAGTCTCGACAGAAAAGTCATGCCGACAATCATCATAGAGAACTATCTTTTGAAGCAAGAGACTTTGTCTATCTCAGAGTAACTCCACTCCGAGGAGTGAGGAGATTTCAGACCAAAAGAAAACCTGCACCTAGATTTGTTGGATCCTATAAGATTTTGGCAAAAGAGGTGAAGTTGCTTATCAGTTGGACCTACCAGCATCCTTGTCAGCGGTTCACAATGTCTTCCATGTCTCTCAATTGAAGAAATGTCTCAGAGTGCCAACAGATGAAACACCGTTTGAGAACATCGATCTTCAGGAAGATCTCACTTATGTGGAGCAACCAATCAAGATCCTCGATGTGGCAGAACGCATCACCAAGGAGCAAAGTCATCCATTCATGCAAGGTTTAGTGGAGCAACCATTCCGAAGAAGAAGCCACCTGGGAATGAGAAGAAGTCTTGAGAGCTGAGTATCCCCACCTTTTTGCTGACCAAAATTTCAAATTTTAAGGGGGGTAGGTTTGTACCAGCCCGAAATTTCAAATTTTAGTTGAAAATAAAATTTTAAATAATTTTGTGGATTTTCTAAAATTTTAAAAGCTTTTCCTTAATTATTTTAAAGCTAAAATATTTTATTGGAAAAATCTATTATCAATTATAAATTGGAATTATTTTATTTAAATCCAGAAAGCACTCGAGAATTTCTGTGAATTTTCTAATAATTTTTTGAATTTTATTTCCTATTTTCTAAAGCCTTTTTGAATTTCTGGAATTATTTAAATTAGAAAAGGAATTAAAAATCTCACGCACGGTGCAAGGGCCGAATCCCTTGCCCTATAAAAGCACGCACCAGCATCGCCCTCACCTCCTCAGTCCATCCTCCCAAACCATTGCGCCTCTTGCACTCCCTGTCGCCGAATTTTGGAGTTTCTCCCTGGCCGAAGCTTAGGGAATCTTTGTTTCCGACGCCGGCAAGGTCCCATCGGCGATAGCGACCACCTCCTCAGCTTCAGCACCTCGCCGCCGACCTGGTGCGCGCCTCCTCTTCCGCTGCGGCGCCTCCTCCCGAGCACCACCCACCTCCTCCTCCTCCAGCACTGCCGCCTCCTCCCTGGCTTCCTCCTCCGCCCGCATCCGTCCTCCCTAGCGATCTCCTCCTCCCTCGGCCCTGGCCAGATCTGGAGCTTTTTGCTCTTGTGCCCAATGGAACCGTGGCACCGCTCGGCTGTCCTCCCCTCCTGGCGCCGCCTCCACCGATGCCATCGGTGCCGCCGCCACGTCCAGTCGCCCGTCACTACTACAAAACAGGCCATAAAAGACGCCTCATTACAGACGGTTCTTTGAAACCGTCTGTGATAAAATAATTGTTGGAAATATGCCCTAGAGGCAATCACAGAGATGATTATATTTCCTTATGTTCATGATATTGGATAATATGTTGTCATGTTCCTTGAATGAATCATCAGTTATAGATCAATGAGTATGTGACTTGTTGGTGAAACTCATTAACTTATATGATATCATTCTAAATGTATCCCTGGTCAAGTGTCACTGGTCGGAACAATCGTGACTCTACGACCAGCACATGTATTGATTGATGTCCATGTTTCACCGGTCATAGATATAGAGATATTGAATCAGTAATGTGAGCACATGTTAGAGAACATGGAGCTGGATAGACCCATCATTGAGATACTATTGAGATTGTTATGAATCTATGTGCCATTAGTTGGTCTCAAGTAATGATGATGTATAATCCTTAGACCTGAGAACAGCATGGTTCCCTACATGTGTAATAGCACTCTTAGGGGTTACCAAACGCTACTCAGAATCGGGTAGTTATAAAGGTAGCTTTCGGGTATGCTATGAAACATGCGGAGGGATGTGACTGGTCGAGATGGGATTTGCCCCTCCTTGCATAACAGGAGAGATATCTCTGGGCCCCTCGTGGTGATCGGATAAAGAAAGTGCATGGCCATGCCACTAGTGGTCGAAGTGTCAACCACATGAAGTTATCCGACACTCGATCGAGAAAGTATTGAATAGTCCATGGATGACACCATATCTCACCGGAGTTCAACCGGATATCGTGAGGCAAAGGAGAATGCATGAGTAGGTCACTTAGTTCGATCGATTCACGGATCGGTCGTATGGAGATACGATCCGGTCGTAGACGGTCGAACGTAATCAGAGACTGGTCGTATAGAGATACGAACTGATCGTAAGTGATGAGGACCTGATCATAGATCATATTACGTTAAGGTTCGTCCAATATGTTCTTTGTGTACTTGGGAATCGTTACGTCTTTGCTAGGTGTTCGCGACGACTAGTGGTCGGAAAAGAGTTTTCGAGTCACAACCAATCGCACAAGAACCTGTAGGGTCGCACACTTAAGGGGCTGGGGATTTGATTTGGATGGTGATCCGAATTCGTATAGGATATAAGTTCCTAATGGGCCTCGAGTAAGAGACCCATCATGGATGCCTATATAAAGAGAGGCGGTGGCATAGGGTGAAGCAAGGTTTTTGGAAGAACTCCCGAAACCCTAATAGTCACGCCATCCTCAACCACGTTGCCGGTGCTAGCACACCAGCGCGCGGTGTTCCAACCCCGTATATGTAGATACCTCGGAGGTGCTGTTGCGAAGCATCAGCACTAGGACGATCCGCAACTTGTGACGATCACCGGAGCAGGAGGAGAACTTACGAGGCGAGTTCGACTACTCGGAGGAGCAGATGCGAAGCGAATACGACTACTCGGAGGAGCAGTCGCGTGGTGAGTACGACTACGACCGCATCTATTCGCTACATCGACTCTACTTCCGCTACGAGTCGGCGTGTCTAGCGATAATCTCGTGATCTATTACTTGCAGAGGTTCCTTGGTTGCGCGGTAAATTTTTATTTTGTGCTATCGTAGCGCCTACCTGTAACCTTTCAATAATCACAGACGGTTCCAAGACGAACCGTCTGTGATATGGAACTATCACAGACGGTTCTTGAGAACCGTCTGTGCGAATCGTCTGTGATATGGAACTATCACAGACTGTGATACTAAGAATATCACAGACGGTTCGTGGTTAGAACCGTCTGTGATTTTAGATTTACCATGGCTTGGATTTTTACTATGGTTTGGTATAAAACCGTCTGTGATTTTAGGGTTTACCATGACTGTCGTGGTAGAATCTCTCTGATTTTACCATGACAGCCAATACTCTCTCGTGGTAGGGTTTGGGCAGCCAATCCTCTACCGTGGTAGGGTTTGGGCAGCTAATCCTCTGCTGTGTTAGGGTTTGGGAAGACGATGTATATTTATCATAATAGTGTACTTAAGAAACAGACTTAATGCAACAACTAGACAATATAATATAATTAGAATGGTTTGATCAATTTAAGCTCAAGACACGTTTCGTCAAACTTAAGCTTACATGTAGAAGAGAACCTTACACTTATAAAAGAACCTCGGAAGCAAGCCAATCGTTTGGCACATTACCTACGTCAAACATCATGTGGGGCTTTTAAGTTTTAATCATTGAAAGGGTTTATAAACTAGATTCAACAAAACTGCTTCTTGGAAGCTGTTTTGTTCATAAGCTCTATGCCCAATAAGTTGACTTACAAAACGAGCCCAAACTAGGCAAAACAAGCTCTTCAGTCTAATCAGAAAAATAGGTTAAAGCCTGAGCTAAATAGGTAGAAATTAAGCTAACACTTAGTACCGTATTTTTAACAGATAAGCTTAATATAGTGTGGGTAGTTTATAGAGCTTACAAGTTACAAGTCTATAGCAGCTTTTAAGCTGAGTTTTACCCAAACAGCTTTTGTAGCTTACCAAATACAAATGAACATTAAGCTATACACCAAACAGCTTTTATAGCTTACCAAATACAAATGAACATTAAGCTATACACCAAACAGCTTTTATAGCTTACCAAATACAAATGAACATTAAGCTATACACAGTTACACACAATAAGCTAACTGGTAGGGATAAAACTAAGCTAGGCCAAGCAAGTCATTCAAATTATCTGTACCAGGAACCAGATTTGAACAGGTGAAATGAGGATTTTTAATTCAATAAGGCTAAAATAATTTCACCTAACATAGAGAGCCAAAAAGAGCACACATACAGAGCAAACTAATAGTAAGAGACGGCAAGGGCATTGATCATACCTTGTCTTCCAAGTCTTTGAAGGTAGTGCTCTTTTAAACCAACTATTTTCCACCACAGAAGGAGCAGAAGACTTTGTTGTATCTTCTGCGTCTGATGAAGACAAATTTAAAACGGGTGAAGATAGTAGTGAATCAGTGACAGAACTTGATGTATTGGTACCACTGGTTCGACTACTATTTCCAAGCAGCACCTTTAAGTAGGTCTCCTGTAGATCTCTCCCTGCAAGGGAGAGAGCATTATTGCTAGGTACAGCAGCTCTACGAAATCCTTTTAACATTATAAAATAGTGAAAGGAGAATTGGGTAAGAAAGAATACCATAAAGAATGTAAGGATAGAGAGATGACAAAAAAATGAAGAAAGAATAATTCATTTTTCTTATTATGTAAAATAAGTTTTAAAGTGTTACAACTAACGGTCATTCTAACTAGGTCTCGACCTATAGTCGATATGGCTGTGATACCACTTCAGTCGGACTCGGGAGTAACACCCCCAAATCCTCTGTATTTTTGAACTAGTCCCATGACCAGTAGCTAGTTCACACAGTAAACAAATATGGTAACATCCATAATCCGCATAATTTTTAATAATCAGAGTTTATTACAATAAAGGCTTACAAGCCAACAATAAAGAACATAGCAGAAGGCGAAAAAGATGTAGTAGAGTCTAGGTGATCTGCCACAAGCAATCATCTGGGGGTAGCGGTCTAGTCATCAAGATCCACACCGGTAGTGAAGTTGTAAGACCCTGGCTATGCGAAAGCCAAGATGCAACCTAAACTACTATTACCAATCAACACTATAATTTTTTCTCATCAAATCAACAACTAATGATAGCAAAACTTTACCACAAATAATTATAATAATTTAACTAACATAAATTTCAGCAAGGACTAAGCACTAAAATTGCAATTATAACACTTCATTTAAATAGAATATTATCATGAATAGGTTCGGGTAGTTTAAATCATCAACTAGCATGAATAAACTTTAAGGACGAATAATGGAAGTACCATGAATCCAATTATTACATTTAGAAGTTTCCAATTGAAGGATAGCAACAGAAATATTATTTAAGTGATAAAATATGTGATAAAGTGGATTTCTTCATGTGAACTACTCCCTCCCGATGCATGTCGTCCTCAACGAACACCTAAAAACAAAATTGGCAAAAGTGAGTCCAAGACTCAGTAAGTGCGAATGAACGACATAAGAACATTGAATCAAAGACATACCATCCTCAAATTGTCACATAGATATGAATATACTATGAATGCGATGCAAAATGCATATGACTCTACTTCTCTTCTGCATATACCGGTATAGCCGAGTGTAACACCCGTCGGTGTTCACTCATTCCCTTATTCTCAAAATACGGGGATCCATTGCCCATATGAAGAATCTTTCATACGGAGATCTAATTGCCCATATTGAAAATATAGGGATCTCAATACCCACTCCCGTAGGTTAAACATGAATGCTTGAAATAAATGTAATGGAATGAAAGGAATACTTGCATACTTTGCAATTTATATCAACCATTAACGGAAGCATGTAAAAAAAGAAAATTACTCATTTCTCATAAGATTATCCACGTCATACTCCTTTAACCAACGTGAACAAACAAGCATCTAATATGACTATAATTGTACTTGCCTTTCGCGTTGCGACAAGTTGGAATGTAGAGAAGGCGAAACCAAACCCAAGCTCACTCCGCCTACAATAAACATTTTTATCAAAACAAGCTTTGACAAAAAAAAGTACAGTGCTCAACCACTACGCTCTTAACCGTACCCCAAAACACAACATTTCATAAGTTGATCCTACTCAAGCAGAATGACGAATTTGCAGTAACTCATTACTAGACATCAACTTCTAAAGTCCATATCTCCCATAATGCTTATAAAAAAAATGCATTATCAGTCTCTGTGGAATGCTTACAAAATTGTCTACAAAAGTCTAGTTGGACTATAAAAAAACCTTAACAGCGGTATGGAAAGATCAAACAGCAACAAATGACCAAAATATGTAGAACTAACAACTAACAACTAATTCATAGATCAACAAATGCAAACCATAGATAGAAAATCCTCCAACCCGTGAGCAAATCTGAGCACAAATCAGAGAGAAAGAATCCCAGGATTCAGATGCGCAACAATCAAGATCAATCTTGAATCTACACCACCCAAAACTTGAATCCCTAATCAGATCAACAAGAACACAAGATACTAGTTGGAATCGCCATCTATACTTTTTTGGAGATATACTCGACAGCACTAAAATAACAACCTTGCCCCCCAGTTTACATGAGCGTCCTGCCCTTTTATACTGCACACAAGCACATAAACAAGTACGACTCGAACTCCCTTTACTCTAACTTGGACTCGGGCTAGGAAATAACAAACCTGACTCAATACCTGACCATCTCGGACTAAAAACAAAACACACGCACCTATATATCATAATATACAATTCGTACTAGCAGGGAACCAATCCGAAACAACATTTGTTTAGGACTTCCTAGGGCGTCTCTCCCTTGCTCGTGCACTTCTGGCTCACGTCATCCCCCTGGCTTGCCATAACTCCTAGCCCCACACGTGCAGCAGCTCCACCATGCACTGTACCTTGTCCATGCACTTCACTTGTCTCTCTCTCTCACGCCGTCCACCCACACTTCCCTCTCGGCGTTAACAAGAATGTCACTAATTAAAACAGGAGTAACATGTTAACTTAGTTGCCATGCAGTTGAGAGCTGGAAGAACCATGTCACTGGGCCTGCCTGTCGGCCACCCATCAGCCGAGCAGTGCAAGAACTAGGCCGGGTGGCACAAGTATTGAGCCGAGCAGCGCAGGCAATGCCACCTCTTCTTTCTTGCCACCTAAGCCTCCTCGACACTTATAAAAGGACCCCAAGACCCCCCCTTCGGGATATACGATGATTGAAGACCAAAAACTAGGGTTTCCATCGAGAGAAAGTGAAAGAGTCACGCAATGCATCTGGAGAGCGGAGCGACGCACCCCCTACATCCACCAACGCACCACCATGCCGACCTCCTTCGGCAGCACGATGACAGTGACTTCTTCCTCCTATTCTTCCTCTGCAAATTCCATGATGTATTCTCGAAACAGGTGTGAGTATATCTATGTTCTTCCTCCGGGTTCGGGGGATCTTGTAATGTAATCAACTTTAGATATATTTATAATATGGTGTTTAATACTTTGATTAGTCTATTTGCTATTGCTTTCATTAAATTTGTCTTGTACTACAAACCCTTTAGTCATAGATCGAGGCATGGCGCCTGGGTTTATTTGACCAATCTACAACAAATAGTGTGGTGCATACTACGCTAAGAATAGCCTTATCACGTGATAGGTGAACCAGTGATGATTTGTTCTAACTAAGAGAAACCCTACAATCATCTATGTTCGTAGTTGTTAGCTTTAATTATTATTGTTCTTCTTATTTGTTAGTAATTGTTTATAGCCTTAGTCATAGTTCTATCCGTTCCCTGTGTACCATAGCCTTGGAATACTCCAGATGAAAAGCTACAATTGACCCGTGTGTTTGCGGTTACATTAGAATGCGCATTGATTAGTCAAAAGTGTAATTTTAAGTCGTCATGTTCATCAACCGGTTAAGATCAAATATGAACTAACCGGGCTGTGATACCACTTGTTGGAACGGATTAAGGGACTATAGGGGATAAATAGGAGCACTTATCTTTT
Organism: Hsuehochloa calcarea; assembly: GCA_036346395.1. Lineage (NCBI taxonomy): Eukaryota > Viridiplantae > Streptophyta > Magnoliopsida > Poales > Poaceae > Hsuehochloa > Hsuehochloa calcarea. The sequence continues at coordinate 26,216,328 of CM070595.1, read as the reverse complement.
TCACCACCTACGGTATTCAACTTGTTTATCACTCCAATAGCTATGAAAGCTATGAAGATCCTAAACACATGAACATAGCGGAAGTCTTGCATTGAAACTGAAAATCCCCGAAGTCAAAGACCCACGGCAGCTCTGACTGTCATTGCTTGGCCGGTCCGACCATTGGCGCCGGTTTGACCTCACCAGTCAGGTTGGTGGCAAGTCTGACCTCTTGGAGGAGCGGTCTAACCGCTAGCTGCATGGACAATAGCCCAAAACGATATCAAATCGACCTAACTTTTGATTCTGAGATCCAAATCCCTTGAGATTTTAGACATAACGCATCAAGAAGGATATGAATATATTCCAATCTACGATCGAATGTTCCACGATTTTCTTGATCGAGGTCAAGAAGGCACAAAAATAAGGGGAAATCAAAACTTGATCCAAAAGAATGCTCGTGGGTGGAAGATGATCTAGGTGACCTTAGATCAATTCCCACAAGTCCTAGCAAGCTAAATCATAGCAAAAGACTGAACCAAAACCGTTGGAATACAAAAATCCCAAAAGCATAGAAGAGAGAGAGCAAGAACAAGATAGAACTCATCTTGGGGCAAACATACTTCTCATAGTGGATTACAACCTGGGTCTCTCGAATTTGTCTCTCCGTGATCTTTATTTTTTCTTCACCTAACCCTCCTCTCCTTTGCGTTGTCCCATGCCGCGGTTTCTCCAAGGTCACCAACCTTGTATTTTGGCAAAGATACTAGAATACCCCTTCTCGATCATTCTCCAAAGGCCGAGTTCAATCAACGTGAAGCAATCTCATGCTTCGCCATATGTAATTTCATCAATGGCTCTTTTCACGTCGACAAGTCTCTCCCATCCGGCTCCCACTGGAACCACCCTGACACTTGTACCGACCACTAAGCCACTTAATGCATTTGTTACACTGAACTTCCCGTTCAGTTGTTTTTGTTCATCTTGTGCCATGCTTGAGTCCAACCACTTCACACGGCATACTCTATCGTTTTGGACCTCAACTCTCGTAGTCTACTACCGATCATCCTCGCTATTGACCGTAATTGATTCCAAGCCACATGCACAACAATAGACCAAGAAATGATTCTGGGCAGAAGTTTCTTGCAACTTGGCCCACGTTAGCAAAAACATGCATCATGGACCATCGCCCTCGGCCGGTCTGACCACCAGCAGGGCCGGTCTAACCGCCCACCACTCGGACCGCCGATTAGATCGCCCCCAAAATTTTCCCAAGGACTGTAAAACACCTTCTCTAGATATTTCAGTAAAACTCTATCTAGTTTTGCCTCGAAACTTTATTTTTCCATTAAACCTGGTGCAAACACACCTCCTAAGACTCCCACATAAGTATTTGATCACATTCCCTAATATCTAACCATCATTTTCGATCGATTAACCATCATTTTTGACCGATTTGACTACCAAATCATGACCGATCCGACCGCCACCCAATACCCGGTCTAACCACCGGCCTCTTCGTGTTCGTTGCAGCCCAGGCGCAGAACAAATCAGCCAAAACCAACGGTGTCACCCAGCTCTACTCCACCCTGTGATGAACCCGATGGTCCTTGTTTGCTGGCCCGATCTTTCGATGAGAACGATAAGTTCGATAGTCGTCGCTCAACTCTCATGATTCTGGCTACGAACACGCAAGGCTCGAAACCGCGCTATCGCTGAACTGATTGATAAGTCGTTATCAACCGTGTACAAATACCCGGATGACCTGACCACGAAGCTCGATTCCTGCATACACCGAAGAAGCACGCAAGAACAAGATAAAGCAATCTAAAATTGCAAATAGGAATTAAAATATTGAATTGAATTGGAATTTTGAATAAGGATGTTAATTGGATGGTCTAGTCGACACACGCAAAAGATACAAGTTGCAACGAAGACAAACTAAATATAAACAAAATCCAAGGAAACTAGAGGGGGTGCGTCCTCCTTAAATAGGGGATGAGGAGCCACAAATATAAAAGAAATAGCGGGGTATGACTAAACTCGTAGGTTACTGTTTACATGAACAATAACCACGCCCCAGGTGGGCTGCCGGCATATGAGCCAAGTTGAGTATGATTACAAAGCCCAATTTGACCAAAAAAAAAGAGATATGATACCTTCTTTTGATGATTGCGGTCAGTCCAGAAGGAATTTGGAGGTGAGGCCAGAACCGTTGGAAAGATGACGAAATAATCTTTCCATCAAGTACTCGTGTACCTCCAACGGACTCCGTATGTGAAAGTTATGCATATTTTAAGTTGGTGCCGTCAAGCTGATTACTGAGGCCGAACTGGATTCCAAAACGGGTCCAGCTCGAACTGCTTGCTTGTCTTGGACGAAAAGTGACATGGTGCTGCACATATATATATTTCATCATTAGGTAACATCATATAGTTCATATAATAGAAAGACACTCCTAAAAACAAGCTCACTTGATAATTTAAGTGAAGCGTGTGAGCTCTTGTACTTGGAACAACAAGCATAGTAAATATGGTTGTATCCATAGGGGTCATGTCCTCATCATCCTCCCTTTCTTGAAAACAAAGCCGTCATCGGGTTTTGATAAGCTAAAAATAGGGTAACAAAGAAGCCAAGGTGTATGCATGTTATATGTATATATCATCTGTTTTAACGGTTCTTCGTTGTTACACAATTAATGTTAGAAGACAGCACGAATTATAAAAGATCATTGTATTATTAACCCAAGAGTAATCATATATGCGAATGATCAAAACAAAATTTCTCACACAATAATTGTTATCCAAAACAGCAAGCTTTAATTCATCCATGTGATGACAAGTTATGCATATTCAATATACCAGAAATTGATTGTCTACACCATAGTCTTTGATCAAATTAAACTTATATCCAGGGGTGTAGGCACTAAATAAGGATTTTGAACATGCAATTATAGAAACTTTCTCCATAGCTTGTGACAATTTCATAGGTGGATCCAACATAATGTAACATAAAGAGTCAGCAAGAGAAATTCTAGTCAAAACTTCTTTATGTCTAACCAATTCCACATGATCATTGTATGTGATTAACTCATCACATGAAGTACTCACAACAGCAGGCAATTCAATTATTTCATCACATGGTGTACCCAAGTCAACAGGTAAATCAACAATGTTATCACATGGTGCACTCAAGTCAGAATACAAATCAATCAAATTATCACATGATTTGAGCAGATTATTAATAATATCAGATTCTGTAGCTAGGGAGTTAATATTTGCCTTCTCAACACTAGGTCCCTTCACCTCATGTGATTCAATGGTTTCTACTGCAATATGATTTTCCCTTTGTTCAATGATACTAGGAATAAAATAATGGATATTGATATCAGATTGAGTGTTCAAATCAGTACCTTTGGTATTACCTTGTAGGCTCGACTCAGATGATGTTGGTACTGGAGGCGGTGAATTGTCACAAGCTTTCCCTTCTTCTTTTTGTTCTAGCTCAATTACCAATGAGCGAGCTTCAATTGCCAATGAGTGAGCTAATGATATAACGCTATGAGATAGAGTGACGCTCACAGCAGTAGGGGCGGTAATCATAGTAGGAGCAGCAGTCGAAGGAGCAACCGAAGATGATCTTAAAGCCGAGGTGTGTATCATGCGTTTGTTTGTGTCTAAAAGTCGATGGAAGTGCATGACTAGTCTTAGATTGTCGTCCCTGTACTTCCTTTTCAACAGTGCAAGCAAGACGAAACAAGCGAGTGACAGTTGGAGGTTTATAAACAAGTCTATCCTGAATGTAACGGTTTAATCCTCCTAAAAATTTAGTCATTTTAGCATCTTCAGTTTCTTCTAAGCCACAACGACACCAAACAGTTTGCTATTCTTGATAGTACTCTTCTACAGTGTTACTACCTTGGCGTAAATGTTGTAATTTATTCAGCAAATCATGAGAATAATATGAAGGCACAAATCTAGCTCTCATAGCTCTCTTCATAGCATCCCAAGTTCTAGGTATGTTCTGATTAGTACGACAGTATTCACTCCACCAAATATATGCAAAATCATAAAACGCACAGGTGACAGCCCTAACTTTTAGATGATCAGGAAATTCATGGTATGCAAATAATTGTTGTACAGCTAATTCCCACGTGAGATGAGCATCAAGATCATAATTCCCAGCAAAAGAAAGCACAGTAAGTTTAATTTTACGAGACGTACTATCACAATCATATACCTCCCGTGGTGGAGAAAATTGTCTCAAGCGTGCATCTTCCTCGTTCACTTTCTTGCACTCCCGTCCAACGGTTCGCAGACGATGTGGATATATCTGGCAATCATCCCGTGAACCTGCCATAGTTAGTAGAAAACAAGGAAACAAATCACAAGTATATGTCCCTATCAACTACTAGGTTCTGGAGACTCAACCAAGTCACTCACACTCAAGTTTATACTAAGTTCTTACAAGTTCTTACCAATGCACAAGGAAGTGGTACAAACCAGTGGCTGGTTCGTGATACTCTCACTTGCGATCAGCCCAACGATTGCGAGGGACGGCACTTGCTGAGTTAGTAGAAAGTGGAGCTCGGAAGGCTTCAATATGGTAGCAAGGATCAGCAATAATCAAATCAGTTAATGCATATTGAAAAATTATTCAAAGTACTAGTTAAAGTTGCTGATCCTAGCCTAGAAAGAGCTAGCTAATCAAAGCCTACCAAGAGAAGTGTATCAACACACACGCAAAGATCAATGTGACTTGATGTAAGCAAAGAAAATTCTCACACTAAGTGCTACGAGAGATGCTAGCCAACTACTCTAACTTCTTTGTTGGGGTACAAGATTGTTCACACGATGTAGGGCACAAAACCATAATAACGTGCAATGTAAACAGTCCTCTAGTTGAAGTAGTAAACAAAAGCTAGTCTCAAAAGATAAAATATCAAAGTTTTATATGTCTTATATATACTCGTTTGAAAGGTTTCGATGATATCTACAACTTTGCAGTTGAGGCAAACCCCAAATTCCGAATGGAAGACCGAAAGAAACGGAAAAAATTGAAAGCGAAAACTTACGACACGAATTCGGGGCAGAATATGACCGATTTTGGGTCCCCTAAAGGGAGACTTGTGTATTAAATGGAAAGTATGCGCCTCGTCGTTAACTTTCCAACGAGCGCCAGAACGTCCAAAACGAACACCGTATGCAAAAGTTATGTCTGTTTTACTGAAGGTGTCTCGGAAACATAATCCTACTCGAACTGGAAACCGACTCGGGTTCAATCTTGAAACTGCTATATCTTTTGATTTCGTGGGCCAAACTTGCTGAAATTTTTTGTACAAGTTTATGGCTATATGTAAAAGGACTCCACCAATTTTCACTAGTTTTTGGCATAAAATTGTTTTTCTTCTTTTTTCTACCACGTCTTTTGTTTTGTGTGGCGGCCTCTTTCTCGTTCTATTATTTGCCGGCCCTAGGTTTTTTCACAAGTCACAAATAACAACAAAATGTTCTCTTTTTTTGTGCAGATTAGAGGAGTTCTAACCCACAAAATTTCTATTTTAGATGCAAAAACTAAGAACCCTAAAAGAACGATCAAGCGACGCGAAGGAAAAACACGAGAAGCAATCTAGACAATGACCAACTAGACAATAACTAGAACTAAAGATCAGCAACTAGACACGATAATGCAACCAAATATTCAAGAACCAAACTGAAAAGAAAAAAATGCAAAGGCTCAAAGGGCTCGGTATGGATGATAGATGCGAAATTTTTTTGGGCAATTTTCTGGACTCTAGGTATGAAAAATGAATCTACCACTAGAAAAATGAAAACTCTCACCGATGAACTGTAGCTCTGATACCACTTGATGAACCCGAAGATCCTTGTTTGTTGGCCCGATCTTTCAATGAGAACGATAAGTTCAGTAGTCGTCGCTCAACTCTCACGATCCTGGCTACAAACACGCAAGGCTCGAAACCATGCTATCGCTGAACTGATTGATAAGTCGTTATCAACTGTGCACAAATACCCGGATGACCTGACCACGAAGGTCGATTCCTGTATACACCGAAGAAGCATGTAAGAACAAGATAAAGCAATCTGTAATTGCAAATAGGAATTGAAATTTTGAATAAGGATCTTAATTGGGTGGTCTAGTCGTCCTCACCTGAAAAGCTAGTAAACACCTGGCTGAGTACAAAAGGGTACTCACAAGTCTTACACAAAGAAAAATTAGTTACGCATATTGAGCAATCAAAGGACAGCATTAGTGGTTCTAATTTTGCATAAAACACAACATCTTACATTCCTAGATCATCTAGTTTTCAAAAGCCAAGTTATAAATCATTTATTCGTGGACATATGTAATAATATGGATCAATCAATATCAAAGTGGTTGTCCACTTTGATAAACTAAAACACACGAACATCTCATTCGTGCCGTAACCAAATTATAACCATGTCAACTTTTAATTTCCAAGTTTAACGATGAAGCATACTTAAACCAAGTGTTGTCCATAACTGTGGACACGACTATTAGAATAGATTATCTCTGCAGAGGTGTACTACTTTACCCACACGACCCGACTAGCCCGTAAGCCTCCAGATGCCTCCAAAAATAGCACACTTCCTTAGGTATACCGGCCAGGGAGAATCGAGATACAATCATTTTTAGCAAGAAAATCCTATTGAGATTGACCACCCATGTGAGACGAATCCCAACTTAGACATAAGCATATAGCAATGCTAAGCGGGCACACATGTTGTGCCGGACGGGCCAGTGTGAGGTAGTTAGTATGTTATTTTTCCTCAACATAGGTAATCGTACTAATTAAGCACAATATATATCACACTAGGTTCCTAAGGAACATAGGATTTCACGGTCTCTATGTCCTTACACCACCTGCGGTCCAAACCAATAAAATCTTCCCCTTACTTAACCGTACAGTACCCATATCCCGCATGTGATAGTGCGCTCGTTACTTAGAGTGTAAGTCTATGGCTCGGTCCTTAATTGTTCGGACAAGACAACCACAAACCCGAATCTCGTGCATAACAGCACACACATTACAACTACTTGTCTAGACCCAAAACCAGTTAACAACAATAACTTTTGAACTTAATAACCAGATATAACAATCTGGACAAAGATGAATAAAAGAGTAAGAATTGTTATGTGTCTCCCACAATTGACGAGTTAATCCCGTCAATTGATCTATTGCGTTTTGTAGACCCGCAATGGCTAAGCATTCAACACATAACCTTCACATCATCACAAGAAACTATCTTAGGCATAATTATGAGGGAATAATCAAGAATAACTAGCAAGTGTAGGATATAGCTAACTACTCACAACATAATGTTTTACTGAAGATAGCATGCTGGCAATATCATTGCATTTCAAACAGTAGTGTATTAAAATGGGATCAATATGATGCAAAAGAAAGTTCAAATGATGCTTGCCTTGCTGAGAGTTCACTTGCTCACTCCCGATTACGTAGTCGTTCATTTGCAACAACTCGGACTCCATAGAAGTAGCGACATCGAATGAACACTGAGAAAAGCCAAAAATACAAATTTCTCAAAAATGGATGAAATTTTTACAGTGTCTAGATCATGATTTTATATGAATTTATGTGAAAGAATTATTGCATTTGGATTTCGTATGTGAAAGTTATGGCAGTTTAAAAATCAGTTTTTGGAAAAATATTGAAAAATGGGCTTCAGTTACTATTCATTCAAAATCCAATTTTTAGCAAAATTTTCTAGAATAGTGGTCAAGAAAATGATTACATATCTAAATATATAATAAATATATAAGACCAAAATAACTTGGTTCAACTCATTTAGAGTTTATATGAATTACTTATGAATTTTCAAAGTTAAAAGTATTTTGTAGTGTAACAGTAATTCTTTTCTGAAATTTCTACCACATTAAAATACTTTTTTAAACGCAATCTAACCTAGCCTCATTTATAATCGAAGTAGCTCATCTAACCACACAACGCCTGATGAGGACATCCCTCCTTCGGATACACGCACTACACAAGACCCTCCAGATCTGGGTGCTGAACTACACGGTCCTATGACAAGAGCTAGAGCACGTCACTTAATCGATCAGGTAAAGTCGTTTCTAGGGCTAAGTGTATTATTTGAGAATTCTATGATGCTGCCTAATGGAGATGATTTACTTGTACTCAGGAATCTAGGATTACGACTAGTTCAAGAAGGTCCACGATCAGTTCCGCAGGGTCTACGACCACTACAAGAAGACCTACGACCAGTTCAAGAAGGTCCACGACGATTCCGCAGGTCTCGACCACTACAAGAAGACCTACGACTAGTTGATTCGATTGGAGCAATCTACGACCCGTAAAAGCGAGCACGAGACTCGTTGGACACAATCTACGACCAAAGATAGCATGGACTCCTCAAGACCACCCTAGGACCAGTCCTACGACCAGATCTTCGACCAGAAATACGCAACACAAGGTGCTGCGTCACCGTTTTGGAAACTAATAGCGTCACCGTTTTGAAAACTAATAAGACTTTGTAAACGTGATGAGGTCGGAGTCCAGGTTGTGTACGCTTCATCCCACGGCCGCACATCCCTAGGTCGACCTCCTCACGTTCCCTATATATATACAAGATGTCGCCATAGTTTAGAGGTGGGTTTTCTTAGATTATTACGCCAATTGCGGTTCGCGATTATCGGTTTGAGGAACCCCACTTGTAAACTTCATCCATATCCGCAATACAATTGATTGCATCTACCTTGTTCTTGTGAGTTGCTTCGATTGCTTGCGGAACAATAACCTTCGTGGTAAGGTCGATCGCGTGCAAGCGTGGTCGATAACGACAGCGTCGCGGTGTAGCGAATGCGGGTGACGATCGATGGTCGGAAGCCTCAAAGCGTCAACGTCCTCACGACGAACCAAATCGAACCTATCGGAAGATCGGGCCGCCGTGACTCATCAAGTGGTATCAGAGCAAAGGTTGCCCGTTAGGTAATTTTATTTATCCCCTTTTGTTAGTTGTGTTCCTCACCTAGAGTCGAAAAACCGCCCTACAAAAAGTTTTAGATCGTAATTATTCCGCCGTCCAAACCACTTTGTGCCTTTCGCAATTTTGTTTTCGCCGCATTGTTGAGTTCGAGTCCATCGTCGGTGTCTTTGTTGCTTTGGTTTAGAGTAGCATTCTTGGTCTCTAGTCGGCCACTGTCATCGCGCCGTGCCACCATCCATCCCGGACGCCTTGACCACCTTTTGAGCAACACCCATTCGACCACCCGCTCGGATTTACCATCCGGTCGAATCGAACATCTACTCGGATCCGACCACCTCTTGAGCAACACCCATTCTACCATCCACTCAGAACTACCACAGTCGGATTCGATCCTCGGTCGGATTCCGTAGTCGCAATGTAACCAGCCCAAGTTCAGAGAGAGAGAGAGTATCTTTTAATTACCTATTTACCCCTGCTCTCGGAAAAGTTTGTGACCCAATCACCTCATCGGATCGAGAAAAGGTAATGAAGAATTTTCGGCTTGGGTCACGTTTGCAAAAAAAAAGAGGAAGCAAAAGTGCAAAAGAAAAGAAAAGAAGCAAAAGTGCAAAAGAAAAGAAGAAGAAGCAATTGACCACCCCTAGTTGGTCTACGACCAGCCCGACCTTGCATCCTTTGGACTCCTTTGTATCGAGTCCTTGTTTGATCGAGATTGTGTTAGGGCTAGGGCACTTTTAGACCAAAGAATCGTGGCGAGCATCGTGGGCTTTGGTTCAGCTTTGCTAATCTGATTTCATTATTGCTATTCCTTGCTACTAAACATTGCCTGTCCGAGCTCCACATACTTTCGACCCTCAGATTGGATCCTCGCATTCGCCTCCGCCGTGATCGTACATCCCACCTTCGCCGATTAGACCACCTGCTGCAATTTGGTAAGAAACTCATAAGAACTTGGTAAGACGCTTGAGAGTGTGTGATTCCACCCTCCGACCACCTAGTAGTGATAGGGATAATACCTTTGTGTTGTCTTTTGTCTCCTACTAACCATGTCAGGTGAATGGTTGGATGCGCAAGAGTGCGTTTTGAGGGAAGAGCTCATGACGCTAATGGATGAACAACGCACTACCGTTAATGAGGACCTCGACATGAAGCTTCAAGCTACCACGGTCACATTACAACGCTCAATCCACGATAGTATTGCGGCGCTCACTACACGCCTCGAAAGAATGGTGAACCAACCACCAAACGTTGGTCGTGTGGAACCTCATGGAGCAGCCCATGACCATGAGTTTGATAATGATAATGAGATGCACGACCACGACGCCTTTGATGCACGACAACGGAACCGACCGAACTTCAACCGTCAAGGTATGAGAGGTAATAATGTTCAGCAACATAATGCACGTGTTAATGATGATCCATATGCTAAAGTTAAGTTCTCTATACCATCTTTTGCGGGTGCTTATGATGCTGAAATATATCTAGATTGGGAGATGACGGTAGAATAGAAATTGAATGCTCACTTAGTTCCCGAAGTGCATAGAGTTAGGCAAGCCACAAGTGAATTTAAAAACTTTGCCATCATTTGGTGGAATAGGGTATGCACCGAAGGATTAGCGCCTACTACGTGGGATGGTTTAAAGGTTGCTATGCGTAACAGATTTGTCCCACCTTCTTTTAAACGTGATTTGCGTAATAAATTGCAGCGCTTAAACCAAGGTAATAGATCCGTAGAAGAATATTATCAGGAGCTACAAATTAGCATGTTACGTTGTGATATTATTGAGGATGAAGAAGCTGCAATGACACGTTTTTATGTAGGATTAAGACGTGAAATTCAGGACATAGTGGATTACAAAGAATACGATAGCGTCCCTAGATTGTTCCAACTTGCATGTTTGGCAGAAAAGGAATTGCAGGGACGACAACAGAGGCCAAGGAACAACTTTGGAAGCATGTCTACACCACGACCAGTGTCGGGGCAAGCCAAAACAGCCCCACCTTCACTACACGTCCTCTGCCCCTCCACGAGTAGGGCGCGTTCAGCGACACCTCCGACCACATCACATGCACCGAGGTAAGTAAAGTTACTAGTGTGCAGGCACCAGCCAAGAGTTCTTCGTCGGTTGCTTCCGCTGGTCGTACCACTGGGATTGTGTGCCACCGTTGCAAGGGAATGGGGCACGTCATGAGGGACTGCCCCAGTCAGCAAGCATACCTTGCCACCAAAGACGGTGGTTATGTAAGTACTAGTGATATTGAGGACGAATATGTACTTGCAGCTAACATTGCGGTGGAAGAGATGAGATAGACAAAGATGCTTGATGATGTAGAGGAACAAGTAGTTGCTTTGTTGACACCGAGTATCATGTGAGCCTTGTTGCAACGAGTCTTTGAGCGCACAAGTGGAGAGAGCGGAGCAAAATCAGCGGCACAACTTGTTTGCACCAGATTTCGTGAAGGACATAGCCTGCAGAGTCATCATTGATGGAGGGAGCTGCAACAACCTTGCAAGCTCCGAGATGGTCGAGAAGCTTGGCTTGACCACACAACCACACCCACGTCCCTACTACATCCAATGGTTCAATTCGTGTGGTAAATTAGAGGTACACAAAGTTGTGAAAGTGCAATTTTTAGCAGGTAATTACAAAGATAGTTCTGACTTTGATATCGTGCCTATGCAAACATGCTCTTTGTTGCTCGGTAGACCTTGGATATATGACAATGATGTTTTGCACCATGGTAGAGCTAATACCTACTCATTTTCACATAAGGGTAAGAAGATTAAGTTGTTGCCTTTGACACCAGCTGAGATTCTGAAAGATGAAGAAGAGCGCGCTAAAAATGAAGGAAACACCGATAAGCATGATTACGAAAATCGCAAGTAGCAAAATGTGTTTTCCACCCAAAAGGGAGAAAGTGGCGTCTAGTCCTAAGTCCGAGGGAATTAAATTGAAGGGATGTGTTATGATTGCCACTAAATCGAACTTGCTGAAATTTGTAATAATGAGTGTCATGCTATGCTTTGATATGCAAAAATGCCTTATATTCGCTTGAGGACATAGCTAGCTAGCTCTTTGCCTCCTCTTGCTGCTAACCTTTGCAGGAGTATGTGGATGTATTTCAAGCGAGGTACCCGGGATTACCACCTATTCGAGGAATTGAGCATCAAATTGATTTGATCCCAGAGGCGACTTTGCCAAACCGTCTTGCATATAGGACCAATCCAGGAGACTAAGGAGATTCAATGACAAGTCCAAGATCTTTTGGACCGTGGAGTAAGAGAAAGCCTTAGTCCTTGTCTTTGTTCAGTTCTTTTGGTTCCTAAGAAAGACGGTAGTTGGCGTATGTGTGTTGATTGCGAGCCATTAATAACATTACTATAAGGTATCGTCATTCTATCCCAAGGCTAGACGATATGCTAGATGAATTGAGTGGTTCTATTATTTTCACAAAGATTGACTTGCGGTGGTTACCACAGTTAGAATGAAATTAGGAGATGAATGGAAAACGCTTTTAAAACTAAGTTCGATTATATGAGTGGTTAGTGATGCCTTCGGTCTCACTAATGCACCTAGTACTTTTATCGTTTGATGAGCGAGGTTTTACGTCCTTTCATTGGAAAATTTGTGGTTGTTTACTTTGATGATATCTTGATTTATAGCAAGTCACATGAGCAACACTTAAATCATATCGTGCTATTTTAATGCTTTGAGAGACGCACGTTTGTTTGGTAACCTCGAGAAGTGCACCTTTTGCACCGATCGAGTTGCATTTCTTGGTTATGTTGTGACACCACAGGGCATTGAGGTGGATGAGACAAAGATTGTATTCATCCAAAGCTGGCCGACGCCTACTACTGTGTCACAAGTGCGGAGCTTCCATGGCCTTGCTGGATTCTATCGGCGCTTTGTGCGGGATTTCAGCACTATTGCCGCACCATTGAATGAATTGACAAAGAAAGGGGTACCTTTCCAATGGGGACCTGCACAAGAGAAGGCATTCAACTTGTTGAAAGAGAAGCTCACCCAAGCACCCCTACTCCAACTCTCTGATTTTGGTAAGACTTTTGAAATTGAATGTGATGCCAGTGGGATTGGGATAGGTGGTGTATTGATTCAAGAAGGTAAACCAGTTGCATATTTCAGCGAAAAACTAAATGGGACTAGTTTGAATTATTCCACCTATGGTAAGGAATTGTGTGCTTTAGTTCGAGTGCTTCAAACTTGGCAGCATTATCTATGGCCCAAAGAATTTGTTATACATTCGGATCATGAATCGCTAAAACATATTAGAAGTCAAGCTAAACCGAATAAACGACATGCTAACTGGGTAGAATTTATTGAGTCATTCCCATATGTTATAAAGCATAAGAAAGGTAAGGATAATGTGATTCTTGATCGCTCTCTAGACGTTATACCATGTTATCTCAACTTGACCATAAGATTTTTGGTTTGGAGGCCATTAAGAGTTTATATGTCACCGATTTGGACTTTAAGGAAGTGCTTGAACATTGTAAAGGAGGAAGACATGGAATAACTATGTGTTTGAATGATGGTTTGGTCTATCGTGCTAACAAGCTATGCGTTCAAATAGCTCTGTTCGTCTTTTGTTGTTACAGGAGGCACATGGAGGAGGTTTGATGACGCATTTTGGAGCAAAGAAGACAGAAGATGTGCTGGCCACCCACTTCTTTTGGCCAAAGATGAGGCGTGATGTCGAGCGCTACGTAGCTCGCTGCACTACATGCAACAAAGCTAAGTCTCGTCTCCTTCCACATGGACTTTATATGCCTCTTCCTATTCCTAGCGCCCCTTGGGAGGATATTTCTATGGATTTTGTTTTAGGATTGCCTAGGACAAAGAGGGGAAGAGATAATATATTTGTAGTAGTGGATCGATTTTCTAAAATGGCACATTTTATATCTTGTTACAAGAGAGATGATGCTACAAACATAGCTGATTTGTTTTTCAGGGAAATCATTCTCTTACATGGAGTACCCAATACTATTGTCTCGGATCGTGATGCGAAGTTTTTGAGCCACTTTTGGAGATCATTTTGGAATAAATTGGGGACAAAGCTGCTGTTCTCTACTACATGCCATCCCCAAACTGATGGACAAACGGAGGTTGTCAACCGCACGTTATCCACCATGTTGCGGGCTGTTTTAAAGAAGAACTTGAAGATGTGGGAAGTGTGTTTACCGCATATTGAGTTTGCTTACAATAGGTCAGTACACTCCACCACCAAGGTAAGTCCATTTCAAGTAGTGTATGGTTTTAACCCCCGTGCTCCTATTGATTTACTACCTTTACCGACCTCTGAAAAAATTAATCTAGATGCTAAGAAGCGTGCTGCATTTATTCTCAAGTTGCATGAAACCACTAAAGAGAATATAGAGCATATGACTGAAAGGTATAAGGTTGCTGGAAGTAAAGGTAGGAAAGTTGTCAAATTTGAACCAGGTGATTTAGTCTGGGTTCATTTGAGAAAAGATAGGTTTCCGGAATTAAGAAAATCAAAGTTGATGCCTAGAGCTGAAGGACCGTTTAAGATAATTAAGAAGATAAATGATAATGCATATCAATTAGAATTACCTGCAGATTTTGGGGTTAGCACCACATTTAACATTTGATTTGAAACCATACGTGGGAGAAGAAGATGAGCTTGAGTCGAGGACGACTCCAATTCAAGAGGGGAGTATGATGAGGACATCCCTCCTTCTGATACACGCACTATACAAGACCCTCCAGATCCGGTCTTTGAACAACACGGTCCTATGACAACCTGAGCTAGAGCACGTCACTTAATCGATCGGTAAAGTCGTTTCTAGGGTCGAGTGTATTATTTGAGAACTCTATGATCTTTGGCTAATGGAGATGATTTACTTGTACTCGTGAATCTAGGATTACGACTAGTTCAAGAAGGTCCACGATCGATTCGCAGGTCTACGACCACTACAAGAAGACCTACGACGAGTTCCAAGAAAGTCCACGACCCAGATTCAGCAGGTCTCGACCACTACAAGAAGACCTCGACTAGTTGATTCGATTGGAGCAATCTACGATCGTAAAGCGAGCATACTCGTTGGACACAATCTACGACCAAAGATAGCATGGACTCCTCAAGACCACCCTAGGACCAGTCCTACGACCGGATCTTCGACGTAAATCGCAACACAAGGTGTCTTTGCGTCACCGTTTGGAAACTAATAGCGCCACCGCTTTGGAAACTAATAAGACTTTGTAAACGTGACGAGGTCGGAGTCCAGGTTGTGTACGCTTCATCCCACGGCCGCACATCCCTAGGTCGACCTCCTCATGTTCCCCTATATATATACAGTAGCTGTCATAGTTTAGAGGTGGGTTTTTCTTAGATTATTCTGCCAATTGCAGTTTCGCCGATTATCGGTTTGAGGAACCCCACTTGTAAACTTCATCCATATCCGCAATACAATTCAGATTGCATCTACCTTGTTCTTGTGAGTTGATTCGATTGCTTGCAGGAACAATAACCTTCGTGGTAAGGTCGATCGCGTGCAAGCGTGGTCGATAACGACAAGCGTGCGGGTGTAGCGAATTGCGAGGTGACGATCTATTGGTCGGAAGCCTCAAAGCGTCAACGTCCTCACGACGAACCAAATCGAACCTATCGGAAGATCGGGCCGCCGTGACTCATCAACGCCTGGATTAACGATCTTCCAACTATACAACCTCTCCGATAATTACACGAAATCCACCGAGTTATGGGCATAAGACCATGCCTAAATCCATCAATTATTCTCTGATATATTATTTACTTTAATACTAACTATCTATCTCTACTAGTATCGCCTCGGCAATTCATATTTGCATCCATCCAAAATTTCCACCGACCGAGGTTTAATAGACTAACCAACACCTAATGAGCAATAACAATTTAATAACAACCCATCATCCAATAGCCCATTAATCGATTAATTCATATTCATACCACCGAACTTAGTCTTGAACGACCTCTACCAATCCAATCATATATGTGCGACTACAATCAACTAATAATCATTTATCTACTAACCCAAGTGAGGGTACAAATCTATCAACCCGGCACATAGGACTTAACTACTAAATAAATAGCAATCCAAATATATTTATCCGCAATCTAATAATCCATTCTACCATCTCCCAAATTCTAGCATACATGACTCATGTAGCTATTACTTCGAACATCCGGTCGATTTTCTCATGCTTACTTAAATCATCCGATTCAATTAATCCAACAATGTACATAATCCGAGATCCATCGAGCAACAATACACATATATAAAAGATATATCATTGATCATCAACACATACGTCATCCATCAAGTAATAAATTATAAAAAACTTTATGCGTCCTATCTTCAAAAATTACTAATCTAATGTGAGAAGAAATCTCCAATTAATTTATCCAAAGATCACTACTAACTTCTATGCAACTTTGAAATAATATCGTCCGATCAAATAATCAACTCATAAATTTAATCTAGCATCTACCGATCAACAATACACGCATTTTACCATAATAATAATATAATTATTCGCATTCACCAATATATCGATATATAATCATGCCTACGCACAAATAAAACCAAACCGGAGAATTATACCGGTCATAAGCTTATCAAATTATTTTTGTAAATAAACATGCATAAATAGATGCCATGCTCATGACTAATATGCAACATGCACAACTAAATATCGTAAACACGATTTGAGACTAAAGATTTTTACCACGGCACTAGGCGTGCGAAATATCACCGGACGTTTTCTCGGCTACGCGTCCACGTCCACCGTAGTCGTCGTCGTTCCCACGTCCGTTCGGCCTCTCGTCCGTGTCCACCGTAGTCATCGTCGAACTCGCCTGCATCCACGTCCGGCTCCTCATCCATTTTCGGTTGTTCTAGTGCCGCCGCATGCGACACGCCGTCCTCTAGCACGACATTCCTTGCCGGCTCGCCTCGCTCGGACTGTCGCACCGCTACACGCATGGCTGTCGCATGCCTGCCCGTCTTTGCGAACGCCGTCGAGGCCGGCCGCATGCATGCACCCGCCGAGCCGGCCGCCTTCGCATGCATGTGCCGCACCACCTTGCTACTCGCACGTGCCGCCACCTCGACGTCGCGCCGCTGCTGCCGTTTGTGCCATCGGCATGCATGCTGCTGCTCCAGCCTTGGTGCCACCGACTCGCCGACTTCGGCTTCTCCACGACGCCGGGCTGCTAGCCGTGGCCGTTGCCGACGCTGCTCCGTCGGCCTGGCCGCTGCTACTGCAGCGCTGCAGTCTGCTGTGCCGATATCCTTCTGCTGCCTGGAGCGGCCACTGCACTGTTGCCGCCCGGCCAGGGAGCTGCTGCGCGCCATGTGCTGGCCGGCCACGGCTGCTGCCTGTGCTTCTGCATGCTAGCATATTGGCTGACGCCAGCTGCACTGCAGCTGCTACACGCCTACACCAGGCGCATGCCACTCGTGCACTGCCGGTGCTCTCGGCGCCACTGCTTCCACTGCGCCACCTTGCCGCATGCACCAGCTCCTGCCTCTACAGCTACTCTCGGCTCCAACTCCGTGGCACTGCCGAGCAACTAGCTGCATGCTGCCGCTTGCTGGGGCTGCTGCTGCTTGTGCCGACGCCATGGAGCTGCTGCAGCTAGCCGAACTGCACCCTGCTGGCCGACTGCTGGTAGCAAGAGCTGCTGCTGCCGACCCAGTTGCTTGCACTGGTCGAATGTATTCTAGAGCTGCTGCCGAACTGCATGCTGCCCCAGCTACACCAGCCGAACTGCTCAAATGCTAGCTTGCTTGCTGCTGTCTGGCTAGATGGAGTTGTTGCTCTAGCACGTACTGCCGAACCAACACAACACAGTGCGTCCTCTTCTCTCTCTTCTTGTAAAACTTCAAAACGAACTCGCATGCGAAAACGAATTAGATGAATGGGTTGCTACAGTGATAGGGAAGGTGATGGTATAACATGCATGGAAGGATTTTCGATTTTGGGTGGAGATTTGAAAGAGCGAAGGTGAGCAAATGAACTGGTTCTTGCTTGACTGGAAATGGGGAGACTAGAAGTGGGTGTGTGTTCTGTACTTGGCTTGATGGACATGAGTGGTGTGGGAGCTTTCGGCAGTGGTGCTAGGAGGTGGCAGGGGGTGAATGAGAAAAGAAATTGGTAGTGGGGGAAATGATTTGGCTAGGGGCTGGTGTAGCTGTGCAAAGGCTGTGCTTGCTGTGTTGTGCTTGGCAGGGGGAAAGAAAATGGTGTGGAGAGGGAGAGTTGGCAGTGAGAGCTCCCCTAGGGAAGAGGCCTGGCTGGGAGTGGGGGGATGGTAGGGGGAAATAAAATACATCAGGGGATGGTTCGGCTGGGAGTGTGGCTTTGCATGGGAATGATGAGTGGAGGTGAATAAAAATCTGTAAATTTCCTGCTTGCTTGGAAGATGAACAGAAGTACATTTTTTCCTCTCTCTTTCTTTTAAGTCACCCAAACACCTTGCATGCGTAAACCAATTATAGAAACAGAATGCCCTCGAGACAACGATCGCAACGCTAATAGAAACAGAATGCCCTCGAGACAACGATCGCAACGCTATAACATGCGTCGCATGATATTTAGTTTTTGGTTGTGATTGCGAGGAGAGAAGTTGGAAAAATAAAGAATGGACACGCATGTGTTTTATCTGCTAGTTCTTTTCTCCATTTTGTGATTTTGCGCAAACTGCCATGCATGCGAAAACAAATTGCAGAATTAGGTTTCTCTTGCGATGAATATCGCGGTGGTATGACATGCATGACTTGGTTTTGAATTTTTAGCTGAGATTTGAAGGAGAGAAGTGGCGGGAGCTAACATGGAAGGAAAAGGGAGCTGACAGGAAAATAAAGGAACGCGGTCGTTTCACCCTCGGTCGGTCGAACCGGGAAAGAGAGCGATACTAATGCATGTATCATGATTTTTGAATTGCATGTGAAAACAAGAAATAAAATAATTAAATTTAATTGCAGGCTCTCAACAATTCTATTAAATATTGGTTAATATTATTATTAATAATATTTTTACGCACCTTTTTAAACAATTTGATTTAACTTTAAATGCAACCTTTTAATTAATTCAAATTTGATTTTAGAAGCAATTTTTTCTTAAACACAGGAAAATTTTAAAACAGAGTCAAAAATGTATTAGATCCCCAAATTAAATATTAACGTCCCAATTCTAAAAATCGGAATGTTACACCATGTGCCTAGCTTCCGATGCGTCAAGCCCTCCTCACAAATCAACCTTGGCCCACATGATCTGCCTCTATGCACTAGGGTTTTTACCTTCTCCCTCACACGGCCTGCCTCCCTCTCCTCCCTCTTGGCCGCAGCACTCTTCGTTGTTCTTTTGGTCAAAACAACACCATTCAAAACACCAACCTGAGAACCTGACTTAGAATCACAAACTAATGTAGTAACAATACTTGGCGTTTTATCATCCCCTCCCCTTTCAAGAGAAACTGTCATCGGTTTCGAGGTAGTCTTCCCGACTGGTATTTCAATGACAATCTCCTCAGCACGAATAGCATTCTCTCACATAGGACACAGGGCATATTATATTCCTCGATGCACCAAAGAGTACTTGTTGGACCTGCCGTTGTCTGTAGCATTGTGGTCGAATTGCCACAGATGTTCCAACAGCAAATGACACACATGCATGGGCACGACATCACAATCCAGCTTGTCTTCAAAATCACCCACTGAAAACGAAATTGTAACACAATGAGTGGCCTTTAGATTACTGACATTATGCAATCATTTCGCATAGTATGGTTGAGGTTGCCGCCACGTTGACAATCCCAAAGCTTGCACCAAAACCTTGCTGAAGATGATGTTGTAGCTGCCACCATCAATGATAAGCTTGCAAACCTTCTCTTTGATCTTGCATTCAAATTTAAACACATTACTTTGTTGCCCTTTATAGACAATAGCAGTGTTATCAACCTGAACCATCTTGGTCAGCATAGAAAGACTATCTTGTGGTGCTTCGCTGGTGGTTTTGTCATCATGAGAATATGACTCCTCCTATTGCTGTTTTTGGGTAGAAAGAAAGGCTATCGATTCTAATTTGTTCTTTTCTTGCTCAGCTAAACTTTCTTCTTCTCGTTTCTCTGCCTTTAGCTTTCACCGTTGCTCTTCAATGGCATCTTGGACCTTGTCACACCACTGTCTATCTTCAAGGTACCTTGGCAATAACCAAGATGTAATCTCCCTTCATAGTTCTCTCCAAGGAAAAGAGAGACACATGACGGGACATGATACCACTCGGTGTATGTGTTGTTCGGCCAACCAATATGCACCAAACACACACGAACATGCTTGCATATGCATAGGAATCACATCACAAGTAACATTAGCAGTATACCCGTCCAAAGAAAATTTTAACTCCACTTGTTTTGAGATCGGAATGTGCTTTGAACCTCCAAAGCAACTGATATGGCTCCGATGCGGCTTTGTGACCAACCCCAATCTATCCACAAATGTTTGGTTTGTACCATTTGTCAACCAACCCCAATCTATCCACAAATGTTTGGTTTGTAGCATTTGTCAACCTTCTCGTATCGATCATCACAACACAATATGTGTTCCCCACTAGACAGCGATTGAAGAACATGTAGATTAGCTTGTGGAGAGGATCCTCCTCACAATGATCTATAGTATAGCTGAATTGCATGATCAGCTTCATCTTCTTCATTGACGATCAGCTATTGACGATCGAGTCACCGATCTTATGAAATAAATAGAGAAAAATAGCAAAGAGTTATTGGGAGAGAATGTGATTGCTCTTTATTGCAAGGAACTGGCTATTACAGGGGGTGCTTTTGACAAGGCGGTGGACTAGCTCTAATTACAATGCATGTATTGCTTGAATCTAACTAGCTTGATGCAGACATCTTGGGCTTGATGAAAATTAGTCGTTGGTCGTCCCCCCCCCCTTGGTCCGATTGTCTTCCCCTTTAAATAACTGGTGAAGTGGTGACAGTTATCACTAGAAGAGGCGCCCTTTGGGAATGTCGCATCCGGTCAGAGAAAGGGTGGCACTTGGTGGAAAGCTAATTGACTAGCGGTTGATGTCAGTGGGAGAATAACCATACGATGGTTATTGTCAGTGACTTAGGGCTATAAACGTCGTGTGGTTTAGAACAACTTAGACACATGTTCCATCGTCACACGTAAGGAATATACTTGGATCCAGGTCCAAGCGCGCGGTTCAAAGCTCCTAAGCGATCATCCAAAGGTGGCGGTATAGCACCTCTCCGACTAGGGTACCCATAAAATAAGCTCTGGAATCCTTACGACCAGAGGGTCGTTAGCCATAGGGGTTGCGACCACAAAGGACGTGTGGTCTTTAATTAAATATTAAAGTAATATTTAGAGATTTTAATCCTCGTCAGAATGCTTCCCTTCACAACTGGAACTATTGATTTTGTGGTCATCAGCGCTATGTCTCTTCTCTCAACAGTGAGTACATGCACGATCTTCTGACTTATTTGGTTGACAGCACTTCAAAGGACAACGGAGCTGGCCTTGCTCATCATATGTCTTGCTTTGTAGTGAATAATGAAGGTAGAAAGAAATGGTGTCGACATGTTGACTTAATTAGACTGAACTAAAACAATTATTTTAGCTAATATTAATACGATTATCCATTAATTTTCTTTTAAGATGAAAGACTAGACATGGTATTGGTTCTGGTGCAAAGAGTGCGTTTGGCAAGCTATAATATGCAAGGAGAATCATGTACCTCCATCTGTACCAGTAAGTCGAGGTGTTAATATATCACATTTAATTTGTCTTAATTTGCTACGACTTATCTAGTTCTCTTCTGTGAAGTGATATGCATATATCAACAACAATAGAGTGCCTTCTTTTAGGTTCATTGCCTTTTTTATAATATGTGAACTTATGTCTATCTAGAAATTAATGCATTTAATTGCAATTAATTTGGGACAACTTATCTTCTGTTGTCTCTTAATCTGATTCCGAAATAAAATAAGCATCACACAACTATAAAACCTTTCAATCTGAATAGCATTCTCACAAGTCAAATAGCCACTAATAACTCTTTTCATCTCTTTGCAGAAGAAAAATAACACTTTTCATCAACACCGTAACTTTTCACATCTGCAACAAGCTAAGATGAGGACTAGCCAAATGTTGCTCCTAACTCTTGCCTTCCTAGTGATGTCATCTGGTACTTCTCTACCTATTTTTAGTTATAGTACATGGTAGCAGTCTAACAAACTTGGAACGAGATGCACTAACAAACTTGGATCGGGGTGCACTACAGTGGTGAAGCAACTACAAATGGTACAATCGAATGTAGTTGCTTCGTCACTATTGGATCAAAATCATAAGTTTGATATCTTTCAAGCACAATAGCAAAGAAGTGTATAACTGTAGCAGACTATCACACCTTTTCGTTGTAGTTTTAGTGTATATATCTAGGTAATGTAGAAGACAACATGAGCTAATCCTTGGGTTCTGTCAGAGATAGAGATGATTATGTGCAGTTATGTCAGCTCCTTCTCATAACCCAACTAGGCTAATCCTAAGGTTCTTGAAAGCTATCTCTTGGTTAGGCTACAAATTTTCACACATAGACCCTGTTTGGTACAGCTTTCACTCCCAACTTCTCAATCAATTCTTGTGGAGTCGTACCAAACACCCTGATTCTTAAAACCACTAGATTCTGCTTTTCGCGAGAGTTGTCTCGAAAATGAACTAGCAACGAGAAGCAGCCTCCTAGCAGATTCTCGTGAGAATCTAACCTTCAGAAACGAAAACACCCTTTGAAGTTGAAAGTTTTTACCTGCAAATACCACTGAGTTACACAAATACAATTGAAGTATTACACCCAGAGGTGACATGGTCTATTTGCCTCTAATCCTCTCTCATATTATTTTTGGAGCCAACCTACTAGCCAAACGGTTTCAACAGACAGCTCCAGATTCTCAGAGAAGTGGATTCTGAGAGAATCAGGAGCAGAATCTAGAATATGAAAAATGAGAATCTGGAGCTGTACCAAACAGGGCCATACTTGTGCTAACATTTTGCTTGACACCTAACATTGGTGTTTGTTATGCTGATGAACTTCATTTGACATTGTCTTTGTTGAGAAAATCCTTTGATCTGTTCTACCATTTCTGTGAACTCATTTGCACCTTATGTCAAAGTTTCTTTGGAATTTGGATTTCCTGGTTACTAAGACAAACAAACTTGATTCCCTAACATGGTTGCATGTTGCATAGATTACTTGCAATGATAGTTGCAAATTCTCTTGTGGATAGAAGCATTATCCCATGGCTATGGTCCTCAAACTATTCACTGTTGCTTCACTACTATGCAAAGTGGTGGCTTAGAATTCAACATCACTTTTCATGATTATGACACTAGGGCCTTCAATCAACATGACTCAACATTTGATTACTCGTCTAACAAAGATATATGCTTGGATTGGTATCCAAGGATTTATTTTCCAATAATGCTATTTCTTCAAACTTGCATACCAAGATGTCCACCTTTTTGCTCTCAAACAAAATGGGAGATTTCAACGATTCTCTGACTTTAACTGTTACGAATGAAGGCATGGCCCTACAAGAAATGGCATCATCAATCTAGTCCTTCTCGGTAAAGTTATTGATCAAATGCCTCTACTTTGGCTTCTTCTCAGGACA
This sequence comes from Hsuehochloa calcarea, assembly GCA_036346395.1. NCBI lineage: Eukaryota > Viridiplantae > Streptophyta > Magnoliopsida > Poales > Poaceae > Hsuehochloa > Hsuehochloa calcarea. The sequence continues at coordinate 26,192,623 of CM070595.1, read as the reverse complement.
AACGGCTCTTGTTGCTTTACCACAAGTTCTGCGTGTTACAATCTTAACCGAAGTGACTTCTAGAATGGTTGTGACTAAAGTGGTTGATTGGTTCTTCTATGGACACTGACTACTGTAGCAACCTTTTCCACGACAATTGAAGCACACACGTGTTGACCATTATGACTTTTCTGGTGAGACTGTGGTAAAATGACTATCTTTTCCAAAGGTTGTTGCTTGTCTCTTTGTAGGGCATCACATGGCACGGGACTCTATTCGGCACACAAGAAGCACACTTCATGATGATATTGGCATACTGTTCTTCTTAGGTTGGTTGACAAGGTTGGAATTTGCTCTTCCGACTCTTTAGGTGACATATCTTGTACTAACAACGGCTTGTCTCCTTTTGCTAATGCTTGACTGACAGCGGCGCAAAAATTCTCTCGCTGATGTTGTATTGTAGAAGTTAACACTGAAACATGAGGCATTGACTCGGGCTATTATCGTTGCCTTCACAACAGAAACATGTGATCTTGCTCATTGGACATTCTCCAAATGAATGCTTCCCTTCACAGCTGGAACAATTGATTTTGTGGTCATCAGCACTATGTCCTATCTCTGAACAATGAGTACATGTATGATCTTCTGACTTATTTGGTTGACAGCATTTCAAAGGACAATGGAGCTGGCCTTGCTCATCAGATGTCTTGCTTTGTAGTGAATAATAAAGTTAAGAAAGAAATGGTGCCGACATGTTGACTTAATTAGATTGAACTCAGACAATTCTTTTAGTGAATATTAATACGATTATCCGTTAGTTTTCTTTTAAGATGAAAGACTAGACATGGTATTGGTTCTGGTGCAAAGTGTGTGTCTTGCAAGCTATAATATGCATGGTGAATCATGTACCTCCATCTGTACCAGTAAGTCGAGGTGTTAATATATCACATTTTATTTCTCTTAATTTGCTACGACTTATCTAGTTCTCTTCTATGAAGTGATATGCATATATCAACAACAATATAGTGCCTTCTTTTATGTTCATTGGTTTTTTTAATAATACGTGAACTTATGTCTATCTAGAAATTAATGCATTTTGTCACAGCCCAAAATTAATAAGTTGGATTAGTTAAGCATCTACTGTACAATTATGAAATTTTGGACTTTTTAAAACATTTTTGTTGCAGCAAATAAGCTCAAGTGTGGGAATATTTTAGTTGTATTCTATATTCTTGATATGCTTGATTGGTTTTTCTGGGATTTATTGGAGTTTATTTGGTTTCTATTTTATTCGCATGCTTAAGTTGAATTCGAAATTAAAATACAAACAAATCAAGTGAACAATGCATGGAAATATTTTTCATAGGGTCTGGAACATATTACAGACTCACTCTAAGAATTCTACAATTTTTAAGAAATTATTTGCTAGGTTAAAACAAACAGTCAAACTCAGGAAATCAAAAGTCAAACGCCACATCAGAAACTTAAAATAATTATGGGGGAAAATAATTATAGTTCCCCGGCCTCCAGCGCGCTCCCTCCAGCTCGGCTCCCTACGCTGCTCCTCCCTGGTTCGCCGGCCTACTCCTCACTCTCCCGGCACTCCAGATCCCCTCGGCCCTCCGGCCTCCAGCGCAGCCCGGCGCCAACTCCGCCGCCTCGGCTCCTCCAGATCCGGCCCGCCCTCTGACCGCGGCGGCTCTTGTCTCCTCGGCTCTCCCTCTCTACCCTGGCGCCGCCTCCTCTGGCCCCGGCCCATGGCCACCGCTGCTCAGCCGGCTCCCCTCGGCTTGCTCTGGGTTGGTTCCCTGGCTCCCCTAATGGCTTTTGATGTGTTGATTTTAGTAGATCTCGTTGAATCCATTACTAATGCTAGTGGTGATTATGTATGCATGATCATGGTGATGGATTTGGGTGAGGGAGGCTGCTGGAGATGGTGGATGATGGCTTCAGCTGCACACTGAGATTGTTATACTGAGATCTGGTGATATGTGAATGATGTGCAATGGTGTCGCGCAAACTGGTGTGCACTAGGGTGGCAGTGCCGGCCTCGTGCTGGTGCTCCCCTCTCCCACTGTTTCACTACGCTACTTTGTTTCTAACAGGCTTATTGTTGATTACATCTTTTAGATGCTTGAGTTGTTGTACTTATGTGTGTTGGTGATGTTTCATGCATGCGTGTTTATGGTGAGTGCTGGAGGTATCATAGGGTGATATGGCTGGCGATGGTTGCTGCCCTCTGTGTTGCATTTAGGGTCCTCTCTGAATCTTTGAGAAGTGAGCTCCCTGAAGCTTATAGAAGTTTTGCTTGTATGTTGAAACATTCCATAGTTAGCAATTTGAAGGTTTGAATTGAAGAACCCTATTTGTAGTTTGTTTCTGTTCAGTGGAAAGATATGCAGTTGTAGGTAATTGAATAGTGTTGAACATGATCATATTCATCTTTGGATTAATGACTTAATCAAGGTTGTAGCTAGAGAGGCCTGGATTACATTAACCACCGAACACTTAAGTGTCAATAGTAACCTAATCTGAAAACCAATTTGAATAATTTAATTAATGAGGAAATTGGTTGTAAGGTCTTTTGATGAAATGAATAGGCAAAGAGAAGAAGGTGGTTAGGAGAAACTCTGAAAATTGTTAGTGGGATAATTAGTTGGTTGGTGAATATTTAATTAGTAAATACCTTCTCTAAACCAACTTACCCAATAATCGATTCGGAAATTATCCCAAACAATTAGACGTGGTCAAAATACTCTTTTATATATAAAAGTGCCTTCATAATAGTGTGGTCCTACATTATTAAGTAACTCCCTTAGGGTTTCTAGTTGAGACCAGTTCACGGTAGTGTTGTGATATCTTGGAATGAGGATATAAAAGAGCGATAATATAAGAGGATTGATTTTGACTATATGATCATCGTGGATATAGAATGCCTGGAGAGAGTATTTGTGATTACTAGGTGTCCTGTTAAGGAAAGCAACACTTTTAGTTAGCAAGAAGTTTATTAAACACCACAAATTCCTAATTATTTGAAAGGAACTCCAATGGAACTAAAAATTATCACCTAAATGCATCTAGCATCATTTTCTAGCTTCTGTGTTAATTCCTTATTTTTTGGAGACTTTTTGGAGTTCTGGTGTTTATTCGGTGCTTACAATTTGTCAGTTCTTACTGTTAGACGACGACGACGATTCAGAGTGCAATTGAGAAGTTCGTATGAATGTCCAGAATTGCAGCAAATAAAGGCAAGCAGTTAAATCATGATTCATCCTATTATTTACCAGTCTATTACATTGTTTGCAACTTGTATGTATGCATTGCTATTTTGTGTCAAATTATGGCTTGATTAGATGATCCTATAGTTGCATAATTTGTAGGTAAATGCCATTCTCTACTACCCTAAGCCTAGGTTAATTGCTGTGGTTGGAGTTCATTGGATGAGATGTTATCACTGAGTAGATTGCGAATTAATCTGCTTAGACATGCTTAGTTACCGGTAGTAATGGGCGATCATCGATTTAGTCGATGATCTTGATCACACAAATCTAATTACTACTCCTGTATGTCCAGCACTTGTGTGTTGTTAATTTGTAAAGTTAAAAACTGAAAATGGAAAATTGATTTGGACTTGGGCACAATGAAATGTTGGTGTGATCTTTTGGTGTGAATGGTATGGTGCCAAAGTCAACAAGGATCGAACATCTTGTGTCACACTCTCCAAGCAATTTAGCGTGCTAACCATGCGAGGGGGATATGAGACTTCTCTTGAATAAGTACTTTGGGAGGTGTTAATTATGAGCTGGTCAGGGGGTTTGTTTTAATAAAATGTGTGGTGTGTGTTGTGAGGGGAGCATTAGCAGATCGGCTGTAAGCTGGCTAATATGTCTTTCTCTCGTGGGTTGCGGCTCGTAATTAGCATCATCCATTGGAAATGTCTCGTATGACTTAGCCGTGCCGGCATACCTAAGGAAGTGTGCTTCATAGCTTGGCAAAAAGGCGGTGTGGCGTGTGGGTACATTGGTACACCCCTGCAGGGTTAAAACTATTCGAATAGCCTCGTCCTAGGTTATGGACACGCTTGGTTAGGTTTTGCAAGAGTTAGACTACAACTTTTAATTAAAACTTGACATGGGTGGTATGAATGGGTAATTCATGCTATTGTCGTGGTGACTATTGGGTTAGTCACTTCCAAGATGTTGTTGTCATCTAAATATTGTTATATTGTTGCCATTTACTGTTATTTGAATGATAAAAACAGATTGTAAACTTGCTTTAAAATGTACTATCTTATTGCAAATAAAGATTACTTTATGCCGAAAATGAAACATACAACCTCCACTTAAATAAGCTTTCATGTAGCATATGTATAGGTCTGTTACCCTACACGTAAGTCTTACGGAGTACAATTTTTGAACTCATTTGCTTTGTTTAACTATTTGTTGCAGAGAAAGAAGGTGAGCCCCAAGGGCCTCACTTTTGTGAGATGTGCTGCGGGTTTGACGACTAGCTTGGCGGCCCTGTTGGTTGCCTTGTGGGTAAAAGGCACACTGATTGGCTCTTTTGTTATCATCATCTTATGGCATTTCGCTTCCGCTGTCTAATTAGTTATTTATATGTCTTTTGGCCGGTCGGCCTTCCTTTTGTAATAACTCTACTATATATGTCTTTTGATTTGTTAGTGTTGCTTTGGTTCTATGTCTTGAATGGAATTGATGCATGAATTTTGTAAAGGGGTGTGTATACTGCATTTCTGGGAAGTATACATATCTCGAAGACACGGGGTATTTTGTTTGTGATGCTAGGGTCAATTGGTGACTAAGCATTACAAACTTAATAATCCGGGGTCCTCACACATTTAATTGCTATTAATTTGGTACAACTTATCTTCAATAGTCTATTAATTTGATTCCAAAATTAAAATAAGCATTACACAACTATAAAACCTTTCAATCTCACAAGTCAGACAACCACTAATAACTCTTTTCATCTCTTTGCAGAAGAAAAATAACACTTTTCATCAACATCGTAACTTTTCACATCTACAACAAGCTAAGATGAGGAGTAGCCAAATGTTGCTCCAAACCCCTGCCTTCCTGGTGATGTCATCTGGTACTTCTCTACCTATTTTTAGTTATAGTACATGGTAGCAGTCTAACAAACTTGGACCGGGATACACTAACAAACTTGGATCGGGGTGCACTACAGTGGTGAAGCAACTACAGATGGTACAGTAGACTGTAGTTGCTTCGTCACTATTGGATCAAAATCATAAGTTTGATATCTTTCAAGCACAGTAGCAAAGAAGTGTATAACTGTAGCAGACTATCACACCACGAAGCAACTACAGTCTACTGTACCATTTGTAGTTGCTAGACACTGTAGTGCACCCCGATCCAAGTTTGTTAGTGCATCTCGATCCAAGTTTGTTAGACTGCTACCATGTACTATAACTGAAAATAGGTAGAGAAGTACCAGATGACATCACCAGGAAGGCAAGAGTTAGGAGCAACATTTGGCTAGTCCTCATCTTAGCTTGTTGCAGATGTGAAAAGTTACGGTGTTGATGAAAAGTGTTATTTTTCTTCTGCAAAGAGATGAAAAGATTTATTAGTGGTTGTCTAACTTGTGAGAATGTTATTCAGATTGAAAGGTTTTATAGTTGTGTGATGCTTATTTTATTTTGGAATCAGATTAATAGACTACAGAAGATAAGTTGTACCAAATTAATAGCAATTAAATGCATTAATTTCTAGATAGACATAAGTTCACATATTATAAAAAAAAGGCAATGAACCTAAAAGAAGGCACTCTATTGTTGTTGATATATGCATATCACTTCATAGAAGAGAACTAGATAAGTCGTAGCAAATTAAGATAAATTAAATGTGATATATTAACACCTCGACTTACTGGTACAGATGGAGGTACATGATTCTCCTTGCATATTATAGCTTGCCAAACGCACTCTTTGCACCAGAACCAATACCATGTCTAGTCTTTCATCTTAAAAGAAAATTAATGGATAATCGTATTAATATTCGCTAAAATAATTGTTTGAGTTCAATGTAATTAAGTCAACATGTCGACACCATTTCTTTCTACCTTCATTATTCACTACAAAGCAAGAAACCTAATGAGCAAGGCCAGCTCCGTTGTCCTTTGAAGTGCTGTCAACCAAATAAGTCAGAAGATCGTGCATTTACTCACTGTTGAGAGAAGGGACATAGCGCTGATGACCACAAAATCAATAGTTCCAGTTGTGAAGGGAAGCATTCTGACGAGGATTAAAATCTCTAAATATTACTTTAATATTTAATTAAAGACCACACGTCCTTTGTGGTCGCAACCCCTATGGCTAACGACCCTCTGGTCGTAAGGATTCCAGAGCTTATTTTATGGGTACCCTAGTCGGAGAGGTGCTATACCTGCTACCTGACTGGATGACTGCTCTTAGGAGCTTTGAACTGGCAGTTGGACCCAGATCCAAGTATATTCCTTACGTGTGACGATGGAACATGTGTCTAAGTTGTTCTAAACCACACGACGTTTATAGCCCTAAGTCACTGACAATAACCATCGTATGGTTATTCTCCCACTGACATCAACCGCTAGTCAATTAGCTTTCCACCAAGTGCCACCCTTTCTCTGACCGGATGCGACATTCCCAAAGGGCGCCTCTTCTAGTGATAACTGTCACCACTTCACCAGTTATTTAAAGGGGAAGACAATCGGGCCAAGGGGGGGACGACCAACGACTAATTTTCATCAAGCCCAAGATGTCTGCATCGAGCTAGTTAGATTCAAGCAATACATGCATTGTAATTAGAGCTAGTCCACCGCCTTGTCAAAAGCACCCCCTGTAATAGCCAGTTCCTTGCAATAAAGAGCAATCACATTCTCTCCCAATAACTCTTTGCTATTTTTCTCTATTTATTTCATAAGATCGGCGACTCGATCGTCAATAGCCGATCGCTAATGAAGGAGATGAAGGCGATCATGCAATTCACTATACTATAGATCATTGTGGGAGGATCCTCTCCACAAGCTAAGCTACATGTTCTTCAATCGCTGTCTAGTGGGGAACACATATTGTGTTGTGATGATCGATACGAGAAGCTTGACAAATGCTACAAACCAAACACTTGTGGATAGATTGGGGTTGGTCACAAAGCCGCATCGGAGCCATATCAGTTGCTTTGGAGGTTCAAGCACATTCCGATCTCAAAACAAGTGGAGTTAAAATTTTCTTTGGACGGGTATACTGCTAATGTTACTTGTGATGTGATTCCTATGCATATGCGAGCATGTTCGTGTGTGATTGGTGCATATTGGTTGGCCGAACAGCACATACACCGAGTTGTATCATGTCCCGTCATGTGTCTCTCTTTTCCTTGGAGAGAACTATGAAGGGAGATTACATCTTGGTTATTGCCAAGGTACCTTGAAGATAGACAGTGGTGTGACAAGGTCCAAGATGCCATTGAAGAGCAACGGTGAAAGCTAAAGGCAAAGAAACAAGAAGAAGAAAGTTTAGCTGAGCAAGAAAAGAAGAAATTAGAATCGATAGACTTTCTTTCTACCCAAAAACAGCAATAGGATGAGTCATATTCTCATGATGACAAAACCACTAGCGAAGCACCACAAGACAGTCTTTGTATGCTGACCAAGATGGTTCAGGTTGATAACACTGCTATTGTCTATAAAGGGCAACAAAGTAATGTGTTTAAATCTGAATGCAAGATCAAAGAGAAGGTTTGCAAGCTTATCATTGATGGTGGCAGCTACAACATCATCTTCAGCAAGGTTTTGGTGCAAGCTTTGGGATTGTCAACGTGGCGGCATCCTCAACCATACTATGCGAAATGATTGCATAATGTCAGTAATCTAAAGACCACTCATTGTGTTACAATTTTGTTTTCAGTGGGTGATTTTGAAGACAAGCTGGATTGTGATGTCGTGCCCATGCATGATTAATCACATGACCCAGAAATCCAACCTCTGAAATGCCCTCCTGATTAATCATATGACCCAGAAATCCACAACTCACATTGTTTCAACAGAAATGCCCTCCTGATTAATCACATGACACAGAAATCCAACCTCTGAAATCCACAACTCACATTTCTTCAGTTTGGCACAAAACTGATTCTTTCTCAAAGTTTCAAGAACCAGCCTCAAATGCTGCTCATGATCCACCTTAGACTTAGAATAGATCAGAATATCGTCAATGAACACCACTACAAAATCATCGAGATACTAATGCAACATATTGTTCATTGCTTCCATAAAAACAGCAGGAGCATTTGTTAGTCCAAAAGACATAACCTAATACTCATAATGCTCATACCTCGTGGAGAAAGGCATCTTCTCAATATCCTGCTCCCACTTCGACTGAAGGTCAATCTTCAAAAACACCTTAGCCCCCTTCATTTGATCAAAAAGATCCTCAATACGGAGTAAAGAGTACTTATTCTTGATTGTCGCCTGATTGAGAGCGCGATAATCCACACACATATGCCAACTTCCATCTTTCTTATTTGTGAAGAGAACAGGCGCGCTCCATGGTGACACACCACACCGGATCATTCTTTTGGATAGCAAATTGTCCAACTATTTCTTCAACTCATCTTGAAAGGGTCGAGCCAAACGATACGGAGACAATGAAATACGATGAGCACCAAGAATAAGGTCAATCCGGAATTCCACATTCTGTACTGGTGGCATTCCCGGAAGCTCTGCAGGGAAAAAACATCAGGATATTCACTCACCACAGGAATCTCCTCAATACGAAGAGAAGAGCTTGGATTTGCAACAAGAGACCAAACAATCCAATTCTTGGTGCTTGTCAACTAGGAAACATGCTGGCCAACGCAAAAAGAGAATCTAACGGTGCACTACCTTCAAAAACCAACTCTATACTTGACGGTGCTTGCAAAGTCACAGTCTTCCAGAAATAACAAATATTGGCATGATAACAACTAGTCCATGACAAGAATAACATCAAATGGCGATAGCTGAATCACCATCAAGTTAGTTGTGAAATCTTCATCATCGATGGTAACAGAACAACCTAGACAAACTATAGAACTGGAAATGACACCCCCTGGGGAACTGACTACAACCAACTGAGAAATATGTTGCGAACTCAAACCCACCCTCCTAGCAAACTCAAGTGACACGAACGAATAGGTAGCCCCTGAATCGAAAAGAACAAATGCCTCATTGGAATCAACAAGTAATGTACCACCACTACGTCGGACGGCCATCTTGTCTCGTGTAGGCATGGCGTAGACTCCAGGTGGTGCCGGGGTAGAGGACGCACCAACACTTGGCGAAGGAAGAGCAGGGACTGTCAGAGGTGTAGCGAACTAGGGTGGTGTAGACGGGCTAGGATTCCAATAGAACCCGACAGGAGGCGCCGAAGGAAACGCGGCAAGAGGAGCCTAAACTAGAGGATGTTGCGACATTGGAGCGGCCACAAGCATCTGAACTGAACCTCGAGATGATGCAGCTGTAGATGTCGAACAAACTGGTTCCCACTTGATGATACTCGAAGGGTTTTGCTTGCAAACAGCGACAACTCCTGAAAAAAGTACATTCTGAAGCACGGTGCCCAACGCCACATCTGGAACAAATCATGCCCTGACTTGGAACAAGGCGCATCGCCGGTGTAGCTGAGGAAGGACGTGGCGCTGAAGTAGAAGACTGCCTCTGCTGAACAGGCCAAGTGGACGACTGAGGGTGTTGACTCCCTTGAAACCTCTTAGGGACGAGTCACTGAGAATACCCGCCCCCCACCAAAACTTCACTTCTGACCACCACCAGAACCACCAGCAGGAACAGACCCACTCTAAGCCTGCATCTTCGAAGTAAGCTCACTCTCCAACTTCATACGCCTGGCCTGCTTGACTACGGAGTTGAAGTCACGCAGACCTGTCACCCCTAGAACGTGGCGATACTACTGATTGAGGCCCCTATGGAACCTCTTTGCCTCCCTATCATCACCAGCCACAACAGGTACAAAACAAACCATATTATTAAACCCTACTTCACCCTCTGCAATTGACAGCTTGCCCTGGACGAAGGTCATCAGTGAATGCTCCATCCTCCTCTCAAGGAAGGACTCTGTATAGTACTTGGCCCTGAACTGATCAACAAAGAGCCCCCACGTGACCGGTCCCTGAACTGGGTTCCTAGCAGCAGATAGAACCCCCTCCCACCAGATGATGATGCCCTAGATGCATCTACTACAGTGGTAAATATATGTAAGTTGTAAGTGTGTGCTAAACCTCGAGTAGACCCTATTATGCATCAATAGAGAAACGAACAAGAACAAGGTTCGGCCAAGTGCAAGGAGAGGGAGGTAGGCTGAAGGGGGAGCTTGAACATACATGGGAAGACAAAAGGACCGATGCCTTTGCATGGTGGAAAGTTTACAAGAGAATCCGACCATGAAAAGACAAATGATCCAAATTCAAACTCAATTTCGAAATCAACGCATTTTCAGCCTAAGAATCCGAAATGGATTTGGATTGGAGCAATTCCAATTCGGATCTTTCTTTAAAAGAGATTAATTTTTAAATTACTTGTAATAGGATAGTTTAATCTATTTTCAGCAATTAGAGTAGTTTAAATATCAAATTAAAGTACGAGTTTGCAATAGGAGCGGGTTGGATTACTGTTCACAGACACTATTCCAACTCGAATTACTGTTCACTGAACGGTTACTGTTCACTAGGACTATATATTTAGGGGTAGAGCCCCATTGTAAACAAGTTAGAGTTGAAGAAAATTCAGAAAAATCACAGGTTTGTGTGGCGTGTAATGAATACATGCGTTTCAGAAATTCCCATCTAGGGTTTTGTGATTGCGTGAATATTGGAGGGATGTTGTTCTTTCAAGATCCGTGATTCCTTGTAGATCATCTCACCAATTCGTAGCATCCTCAATTGCTCACGGTTTGGTGGTGTTCTTCGGGTTTGATTTTGATTCTCTCCTCGGATTGATTCAACATCAACCAAGTATTACTTGCTTTGGAGATACACTTGTTCTTCATTTTTGTCGAACCATGGAGGAAAGTTGGAGTTTTGCTTCGATCAAAATTGAAATACAAGTAACGTGAAAGATTGGACCACATGACGCATCAACTACACATTGATCCGCATCATCTTGGTATCAGAGTGTGGTTGATCACGGTACGTGGAATTTTTTCTTGGTACTTTGAGGTTGATCATCATGTCAAGAACTAGCCAGCATGTTTCTAATAGTGGATCAGAAGAGGAGCCTTTGTACGGTGATACACTATTACCGGATGTACGTGCTCAATTTGATGCAACTACCGTCTATTTTCTTCGTCGCGAGAAGGTGTTACGCCATCAATTTGAAGCTCAAATCCAAGGGGTGCAAAACACACTGAACGATCATCTCAGCGCGTATGAACAGCGTATGATGGAAGGTTTCGACAATTTGAACCTTGCTATCTGTAGCTTGGAGGAGAGGCCACCGCCACCACTAGGAGCTAATGTACCGGTGCTACCCCAACCACAACATAGACGTGCACAACATGTTGTACGCCGAGATGGAGATGACTTCTACGCTGCTGATTCAGAGGAGGCTCTTTTCGATGATCGTGGAAAACATCAACGACGTCCACAACATGATTACTTTGATCGTCGAGGTGCTGGACATGGTGGATATCATAGTAGAGGTGATGAACGTGAAGACGACAGTATCGGGAGAATCAAGATCACCATACCAGAATTCAAGGGTAGATCTGCTCCATAGGCTTATTTGGAGTGGGAGATGCGTGTTAATCAATTATATATTTATGTATTTAGCTACCGCCCTTAAAAATGACCACCGATATTTGTTGTTTTCTTCTACAACCAACAACTCAATCGCTATTACCTACCAAGTGTACCTTGGTACCTTATAACTATGATCCGATATTCTCCACATGTTGATTATAATATCTAGATTAATCCATACATAGATTACACATACATCCTAGTAACCCAACTTCCTTCCAGTTGATCCTAATTGCCCACAATCATATTTGATTCCATCAATTATCATATGATTCATTGATGTCTAGTCTAATGATGCTAAATCAGTGCCTTCTAATCCAAATCGAATTTTCCTTTAGTACGACTATAATTACGTTAATTCTTCTGATAGCCAATCTCTAGAAATTGCTAACAATCCATTTATTGATCACATTATGTGTATAACTTTAATTATTCCTATTAATCCAATATAAATGATTTATCCTAAGTTTTGCTGTAATATCTTTCAAGCACTTATCCATATGTATGCCACGTATTTGATTTATTATCAAAATCATAGATACACTTGATACATTTTCATTAACTACTTATCTTGCAAGTCCTCTATAGCATCGCCTAGACCTAAGGATACAACATGTGCCAATCCATTGTTCGGACTGTCTTACGCACTTTCTTGGTCAGGGACTGCTTCCATGTCGGCTTTGGTGGTTGCAATGCTTACAGCTGCGCGAAAAATTCGTTGTTGTAGTTCAACCGACTTGGTAAGTACCTAGTTTAGACAACACTCTTCGGGATAGTGATCGTGTCTCTCGCAGAGAAAACAGGTGACCCTGCTCGTCGGGCAAACCCCTGGTGGGTGGTCTTCATCGCAGTTGGGGCAGTTGGTATTGCATTGCTTGATGCAGTGTCTTTCCTCACCACAGCGTCAACACGAGATGACCTTCATGATTGCCTTGTTTGAATCTCGTAGACGACAACTCCTATCGAAGTGTTGTTGGACCCGGGAGTAACATCCCCAAATCCTCTGTGTATTTCTGAACTAGTCTAATGATCAGTAGCTAGTTCACACAGTAAACAAATATGGTAACATCCATAATTCACACAATTTTATTAATTATCAGAGTTTATTACAAGAAGGTTTACAAACCACCAATAAAGGATACAACGGAAGACGAAGAAGATGTAGTAGAGTCTAGTTGATCTGCCATAGGCTATCAACTAGGGTAGCGAACTAGTCGTCGAGATCCACACCTGTAGCGAAGTCCTTCTCTGAACATTATTTGCATTAAGCAAGGGGTGAGCACAAACAACCGTACTCCGCAAGTTACACCCATAACAGAGTTAATGCATGCATGGATATTATCAAATAAATGCTTATATGGTTATTTGTGCAAAAACAATATTTAACATTTTAAATACAATACTAATTTCAAAGGCATTTTAGTCTATATCCAAAAACAAATTTCATTTTTATTCATCAATTCTCAAGTGTAGGATAAACCACTATACATAAATGGTGAAGGACTAACCCCCTTACACCAGGCTTATTGCCCCAAATTTCCCACATGAAATAAACATCCATGAAATCAGTTTTGTCAAACCATTTTTAAAATAAAACCATAGTCTAATCCGCGAAAGGCTTTGCTCATCATGTCCATGACCATGTACACAACTATTCAAATATTTTTACTATAACACTCCAGCCCAACATTGAGCTTGGAATACCACTAAACTACCCTAACATCTAGATTTATCTCCATTAACAACGAAATTTCAGCAAACAATTTAATAATATGACCTATCCACGGTCACAATAACCTAAGAATAAGGGCATGACCGACATACATAAATAAACCTCTAGAAGCATAGCAATATAGTAAACCAAAATTGGAGCAAAACCAATCAATTAAATTCTAAGGTAAGAACAAACAAGTTCTAAACCTTCATCTAGGATTAATCCATAATCATCATGACTTAAAAGAATAAACCGTAATGTTAAGGTAAAATTCCTCATGACAAGTGATTAAAAATTGGCGTGTGTGATGTGTTCTATGTAGGTACTGTTTGGTACAACTTTCACTTACAGCTTCTCAATTGATTCTCGTGGAGCCGTACCAAACACCTTGATTCTCGAAACCACTAGATTATACTTCTCGCGAGGAGCTGTCTCGAAAATGAACTAGCAACGAGAAGAAGCCTCCCAGCAGATTCTCGTGAGAATCCAACCTTCAGAAACGTGTGAGGGAAGAGAACCATCTAGAATATCCGGTCATATGTCGAGAACACCCGGAGTCAACAAGTCATATGTCCTCCTTCCTCGCACGACGGACCTAAAAAGCACAAGCAGAAAACATCTGTGCCTCAGTATTGGGGTTAGTGATAAAAGATCTAGGAATCCAGTATTGAGATGCACGATGCCTGGGAACAACAGTAGAAGCAGCAGAAAAATGATCAGGAACAAAATCATAAGAATGCACACGAGAACCACCTAGACCTCTCCGAAACGATCTACCAAAAGATCGATACTCCCCCTGTCTAGATGCTACCTTCAGAAGGTGCAATGGTACTTGACCTTTTGAGGGGTCTGTACTGATGAAACAGAAACACCTTTCTTGCTAGAGGAAGTTTGAGCAAAACCCGCAATTTAAAAACAACCTTAGATGGCTTAGGGGGTTCTACCTCAAACAGACCACTTTTAACAACTCTTGCAATCTTAGGTGGGTGATTCTTGGAATGCTCTAGGGAATTAAAACCTAGGCCACTATTTTTCACACTCACTTTGGATTGGTCAAGAATCATATGGAGTTTCTTTTTCCCACTAGTAAACCTCTCAAGAGTCACTTTGAGGTAATCATTCTCTTTGGCTAAACCCTCACATTTAGTGCATTTTCTTGACTTGATTGGCTCATCATGCTTGCTCTTAAAAAGTGCTACTTCTACTTTCAAGACCTCACAAGACACACAATAGGAATCTCTAATCCTATTCAAATGCTCCTTAAACTTAACTCTAAAAGCCTCTTTTATCTTGCCAACAATTTTTTCAACTTCAGCATGCAAGACACAACAGGAAGAGTCAATAACTTTCTTAGAATCAGTAATATTCATAGATTTTTCAATTTTAGCTTGTTCTTCTAGAGCCTTTTTTCAAAGCTTCAATTTCAGTTGTGAGCTTAGGACAATTTTCACACGAAGCTGATCTAGAGTAAAGAACTATTTCTGTCATCTCTTGCATTTTAACCCTATTATTCTTACACTGAGAGAAAGTGTGACTAGCATCAAATTTCTGCAATTCTTTTATAGCGCTATCCAATTTTAATTCAAGCAAAGCACAATTTGAGTAAGATAACGGGATAGCATCTAAAGCAGTCACATCAAGAGAAATGGCATCCATACAAACAGGACTAGACTTGAGATATTCTAGTTTATCAAGAGCATCTTTCAATTGATTTACAACAGAGGAATGAGCAGATTTTAAGCTTGTCAATTCATTAAGCAAGCTAGAGCAGGAATCATAAATATTATCAGGATTAATGGATTTGAGCCTAACAACTTCTAGGTTCAAGTTATCAATCATAGTGTCATATTTCTTAATCATTTTAGCTTGCTTATGCAGTTTTTGTTCAGCCAGAACCAAAGCTCGTTTCATATCAACAAGCGAAGGGTATACCTCATCGGGATCGCTGAAAGGATCCTCGTCATTGGAGGAGTCAGTGTCGTGGTTGTTCTTGGCCATGAAACACATGCCGGTGAAGTCATGAGCCTTCTTCTTGCCACGGGAGTCACTCTCGTCGTCCTCCGTCTCCGAGTCCACATCGCTCATGTTCACATTCTCAAGAGCAGCAAGGACCCGGCAGACAAACTTGCGATAGTTTGTCTTCTTGGGTTTCGCATCACTTGCTTGAGGATGCCCTCGTGACTCCTTCTCCTCCTTGCCCTTCAGCTTGGGGCACCTCGAGCGAATGTGGTTTGGCTTACCACACTCAAAGCACGTGATAGGGCCACCTCTCCTTCTGTTCCTCACCTTGTTGTATGCTCTCGTGAATTTGGTGGAAAGGAGGGCTAAATCATCCTCAGGTAGTTTCTCAAGTTGCTCATCGCTCAAAGAATGCAGAGCTGATAAAGAAAAACCCGATGAGCTAACATCCAAAGAATCAGAAGAGCTACCCTTAGATTGGTCGACCACTAAAGCCATCGACTCTGTCTTGGGGAGATGCGAGATAAAATCAATCTCATGCGTCTTCAACCTCGAGTATAGCTTATCCATGGTAAGCTCACTCATGACAGTGTTGTCATTTATAGATGTGATTTTCATCCCCCAGACTTTCACATCAAGAGCACCCAAAAGCTGGCGTGCATTTTCCGACTCAGAAAAAACAAGGTCAACAGTGCGGAGATCGTGAAGAATCTTAGAAAATCTTCCCCACAGCTCATCTAAAGACTCGTCAGGCCTTTGCTCGATCTTGGAGTATATTTTCTTGAGCTGGTTCTGTCTCACTTCCTTGATCGCAGTGGAGCCCTCGTGATAATCATAGAGAGTCCGCCAGATCTCATGAGCAGATCTCAAATGAGCAACACGCTCAAATTCAGATCGACTAAGGCCTTGGATCAAAAAATTTCGAGCCTTGCTGTTGGCCTCCGCATCTGGAGTGATCACATCGTCATCGGCTGGCACGACATAAGGATTTTTTACCTTAAGCCAAATTGCGTGCCCTTGAGCCTCGATGTAGGCCTGCATTCGGGCCTTCCAGTAAGCAAACTCAACTCCATAAAAAATATGTGGTTTGGTTGAATACTTGTCAGTCGCCATGGCTCCAAAGACCGGTTAA
Source organism: Hsuehochloa calcarea (assembly GCA_036346395.1). NCBI lineage: Eukaryota > Viridiplantae > Streptophyta > Magnoliopsida > Poales > Poaceae > Hsuehochloa > Hsuehochloa calcarea. The sequence goes on along the minus strand of CM070595.1, from coordinate 26,176,029 downwards.
GATCTATGAGAAGAGCTAACCGGGCTCTGATACCACTTGTAAGAACGAAAAGGTGACTAGAGGGGGTGATAGACGCTATCTTGATTTTTCGCTTTTAATCAAATTCAACACACACTTTTCTTCAATAGCAATGAAAGCTAAGAAGATCAGTAAATGCACAGAGGAAGCCTTGTGCTGAATCCAATTACCCCCTTAAACACAAGATTCAAGAATGGAGATTTGATCTCACTGGACCGGTCTGACCGACGGCCAATTGGCGGTCTGACCGGCGTTCACCTGGCGATCCGAATGGCTGGCGGTCTGACCGCCGGTATAAAATCGGTCGAACCGATTTAGTCCAGTAGCACTGCACAATACCCAAATCCAAAATGAAAATTGGTCCAACTCTTGATTCAACCGATGAAACTTGACCAAACTTGGAGCACGCATCCTTAAGGATATCTGGGACCTATTCCTAGCGACGATCGTCCAGATCCACTTCAAAGAATTGATCTATCTAGGTTTCACCAAAGAAGTGTTCAAAACCTAGAAATATGAAAAACTTGATCCAAAACTTGCTTGTGGTGGATTGAAGATTTAGATAGTTCTAGGAGTATTCCCACACATTATGGCAGGTAAATGAGGTCAAGAGACCAACCAAAAACAACCGGATCAAGGAAGCACCAAAATCATCAAAAGAGAGAAGAGAACATATGAGACTTCATCCTTGAACAAACATCCATAGATCGATTGATTCAAGATGTTGCTTGTCAAAGCCACTCCCACAAGGAGGACAGGAGCTCAATCAAAGAGCACACAAATAAATCTCTCTCTAAACCCTAGCATCTCCTCTCCTCTCCAAACCCTAGAAAACTTAGGGTTTTCTCAAATGAATGCTTGGGGGGCTTTTTCCAACTCCCCCTTTCTATTTATAGGAATGCCTAGGGTTTCTAGTGAGCTCCCATTAAGGCCCAATACAAATGGGACACACACACATCTGTTGAAGCAATCCCCTGCTTCACCATGTGTAGGTTGATCAGCGGCTCTCATCATGTCGGCAAGTCTCTCCCGTCCGAATCCCATCGGAACCTCCACGGCACTTGCACCGACTCCCACGCCGCTTGAACCAACCAGCTGCAACGAACTGCCCGTTCGAACCATCTTGTCCATTCTGCACCATGCTTGAGTCACACGACCTCACCCGGCATCCATGATCATTCTGGACCTCAGCTCTCCAAGCTTAGTCCCGATCCTCCTCACCGTTGACGTCGTTGACCTACAAGCTACCTGCACAGCAATAGACAAAGAAATCGTCTCCGGGAACAAGTTCTTCACAACTTGACCCATATTAGCTCAACAATGCAATATGCAACAATAAAGCATTAACACTCATGCACTAGACACAATCAATACACAACGTTGCTAAGAAGGCCGACGAACAAATGGAATCCGGTCTGACCGCCGTACCTGGCCGGTCTGACTGATTTACCAACCGGTCTGACCGCCCAAAATGACTTAGCCAAAATTTCATCATGAAAATTCGAAACTCTCTGGAATTTTCAAATAAATAGAACTTTTGACTGGAAGCTCCAAAAAAATATGAGACCAAGTGCAGGAGCCTCCCCTCTCTTACCTACACAACATATTTTTGGCCTAGCTCCAAATTCCACCAAGAACTGTGGCCGGTCGGACCGGCAATGCTTGCCGGTCGGACTGCCACACGGCCGACCGACCACGAGACTCGACAAAGACCAAGCTTTTCCGAAAACGCGAGATTCGGCAAACAAACAACGCCATTGACAATTGACTCACCATCCTAAGATCATGCACATATCCCCCACGATATCCACAATGGAATAGGCATACTTCACATGAATACACTTAACAAGCATTTCATCAGATCAAAGAATATTGCCAATCTTCAATATCACTCTAAAATGTACTTACCTTTCGAGTTGCAACAAATCGAAATAGAGTGAGGGTGATACCAATTCGAAGGTCACTCCGCCTACAACAAATACCCCACTCAATACAAGCCTTGGCAAAACAAAACAGCGCTTAAAATATAATACTCCTACCCACTCTCAAGTTCCACAATTCCGACCTAGCACTAAAACTACTATAACTTTCAACTCCCATATCACAAAATAATAAAACATATCATTCTGGAATCTGTACACAAAAACCCACAATTTCTTAGGTGATCATGAGTTCGGATTAATTTGTCTAAACCCTTATTTTTAACCTCGAAGACAGATATATCATCTTCCGAACAACCGAATTAATAATTTTATATCTTTTAATTTGCTCAACCAAAAATAATGATCTAGGACTTTTCAGAATCCACGGGAAATTATCTACCACTAGAAGTTAACCCGCGCCAAGCAGGGTGTATACAGTTAATGTTTGTTTGTTGGCTTTTGTAATCTTTCATGATCGGTTGCAGTGAAGTGGTTATCTTCGTTTGTTCCGTACGTCTTAAGTCTGTAAAGAATCGCAGGCTATCTCGGTGTGGATGTTTGCTGGTCGTATTACGCATCATAGAAGATATGGAAAACGGACGAAGAAATATCAGGCCTGATAAACACTACTTGTCAAGCGAAGTGCTGGATGAAGCAAAAGCTACTACGAAAGGACTGAGGACGGTTCACATAGCTGAGTATTTATACAACTGAAAGGCATACATAAAAGAATAATCAACACGTTGGGCGTGCGTAGTATATTATACTATATATCAGTGGCGGATAGTACTATAGAAATATGTACATTAAGACTGTTTGTTGCTACTGCTGAAGGCTTGATTGTGTTGTTGCCTGCTGGTGATAGCGTTTATAGGAACGGAACAGAGAAGGGAGTAAGATAAAATGAGACAGTATGGCGGGTTGGGAGGATTTTGTAAGTGTAAAATGGTAGTTTATTTTACCAAAGACTCTGCAGTCTGACTGTGCAGTCCAAGGGTATGTACAATGTGAGATCCTTATATACGAGTGTTTAAAGAAAGAGAATATAGCCACGACATCAAGTACCTATATAGACATTTTCTCCGATGCAAACATCTAGTTTGTAGGTACTTAGATGATAATTATATACAGTCATATACACCGGTGTCTAATCAAGCATTGATGTTACAAAATAAACACCTTATCTGTCCTATATGGTAAGAAAATTCAGTTTTTCTTTGGTAAAAACCTCTCTAAACACCTGCATTATACATGCTCTTATATAGAGCGGTCCTGTGACTCCATAGATGTTGTGGGTGATTTCTTTTTTTTTTTTTTAGTGAGCGGTTGAAGCTCAGAATGGTAAGGGGGTGACACGTTTCTGTGTAATAAATTAAGGCGTAGCGTTATGCCGCACGAAATAAGATGAATTAATTAACAGAACATATGGAACTATATGTGTTTTAATTTGTTAGGAGAATATACCTTTTAGCTGGAAGAGTTTGTAGAGGCTTCTCAGCTGGTATGGGTGGGTGCTGAGGGTATGACTCATAAAGGTGCTGTTTTGGATAGGAGAACTGCAATAGCATGTGTTAGGGAGTAGTAAGGAAAAAGAATAAATCTATATATGCAAGATGCAAGGAAAAAAAAAGCTTTTGATGGTAGCACAATCTAAACAGCTGTATATGCATGGAACAGTGCTGGTATTATGCTCTAGAGTATGTGTTTTGCTGGCTTTTTTTGGGTGCAAAACTTAGTTTCTGGTAGCGTACTATGTAGACGTATTTGTGGTTGCCTGGTGAAAAACGGTAACATAAAAGTGGTAGCGTTGGAGGAGACTACAAAGGCTCATCTAATTTTTCTATACAGATATGTACGTAGATCTTCCGTTTGTTTGAGGAAGAAGAATATAAATCGTGGACTATACATAAATTTTCAAATGATGTTGACTAACATAATTTATATTTCGAATTGAATCTTTCATCTAAAATTATGAGACGTTCCTGTGTGTCCATGGTTTGTTTCGCAGGCTCACGATCAGTAAATAAGGTTCTACGACCAGGGTATGATTGAAGGATGGTTTTTTTACTGCATTCAACAATATATAGCTATAGTTTTAACGATCTGAAAAAACTGATGCCAAATATAGTAGAGCGGTATTATAAAATAAAAGTGTCACCGGCTTGATTTTGTGAACGAAGATAGTAGCCGTGGTGAGTTGAAGATCGAGAACCAAAGACTCGGTTTGGGCCACCGGTTCCGTGATGTCATCGTCAGATATAGGGAGACACAGAGACATGGAGGAAGGGCGTTGAAACCAGAACAAGGAGCTGGAGCTGGAAGCAATAATTGAGATTGTAGATTGTTTCTTAATGTACACAAAGGTGATCCTCTCCTTTAAATAGAGAGCCTAACAAAATAGTATACTAGAGAACCTATTCGAAAAGGAAATCGAATCTATTACATAATTCCAGCGTACTCGGAAAGAAAAAGGAAACTAGAAAACAACTAGTCCTAATCTGGCACGGCAACGATACTTACCGAAGCATCCGCACTGAGCTCCCAGCGCAATTAACCGTAACTCCTGTGAGCAGCTATCGAGACTTCTTCCTGCGTTCATATGTAATACCCCACATGATATCTCTCCCCTCCCCAACAAACAGCTCGTCCTTGAGCGGAATGGAAGGATATCGCTGCTAGAACCAAGGCAAATCCTCCCAGGACGTCTCAGCAGCCGGCATATCACGCCGTTGGACAAGAACTTGCCACTATCCACGAGCCTTACAAGCACACAAAACCTTGTCTAGGAGATGAGACACCCTGCCACGATAGATATTGGGAAGAGGTGGTGGACCAGCAGGAGGATCACCCACAAAAAGGTTTCAAAAGACTAACATGAAACACATTAGGAAGACGAAGTTGATAAACCATCGAACCAATGCGCTTCGACTTGATATGGCCCATAAAAACAAGGCGCTAACTTGCCCATATTGCTACTCAAGAAGAGAGGTCACCTTGCGATGATGAATACGCAACCAAACCCACTGATCAATGTCAAACTAGACGTCACCGTGATGAGCATCATAATGTTTCTTGTATTGTTTTCGTGCTTGAAGCAAACGATCATAAACTTCCACAATAAATTCATCCTTGTCATGAAGAAGATGATCTACTACTGGTATTGTGAGAACCCGGGGTATTTAACTTGTAATACTTAACCATTCGAATGGCCCTAGCATTACAAATCAAATATCTCAATTCTCGTCGCATATGTACTTCCCAAAATTGCAGTACACATACGCCATACAAAAATTAAGCATCCAAACCATACAAACCATTCATTTAACAGTCCACATGCTTACAACATAAAGACATACAAGTCCAAATTACAAAAGTAGGGCCGACCGGCCAAATGATAGAAGATAACCAAAGTAGCAGCGGAAAGAAAAGCCATAAGATGACGATAAACAAAAGCCAAACGGTTTGCCATTACCCATAAGGCAACCAACTGGAAACGCCCAAGCTAGTCGTCGAGAGCAAAGTCGAAGTCGGTCTCACAATAGTTAACTCCTTTGGGGTCAACCTCCTCTACAACAATTAAGCAAAGCAACTGAGTACAAAAAGTACTCGCAAGACTTACGAGTAACAAGCATATACATAGCTACATGTAAGCTGAAACAAAGGAGGAGATTATATGGTTCATTTGACGCATAAAGCAACAATTTGTTTGAAATAAGGTTCTACGACCAGGGTATGATTGAAGGATGGTTTTTTTTTACTGCATTCAACAATATATAGCTATAGTTTTAACGATCTGAAAAAACAGATGCCAAATATAGTAGAGCGGTATTATAAAATAAAAGTGTCACCGGCTTGATTTTGTGAACGAAGATAGTAGCCGTGGTGAGTTGAAGATCGAGAACCAAGACTCGGTTTGGGCGGTCACTGTTCCGTGGTGTCATCGTCAGATATAGGGAGACACAGAGACATGGAGGAAGGGCGTTGAAACCAGAACAAGGAGCTGGAAGCAATAATTGAGATTGTAGATTGTTTCTTAATGTACACAAAGGTGATGCTCTCCTTTAAATAGAAAGCCTAACAAAATAGTATACTAGAGAACCTATTCGAAAAGGAAACCGAATCTATTACATAATTCCAGCGTACTCGGAAAGAAAAAAGGAAACTAGAAAACAACTAGTCCTAATCTGGCACGACAACGATACTTACCGAAGCATCCGCACCAGAGCTCCCAGCGCAAATTAACCGTAACTCCTGTGAGCAACTATCGAGACTTCTTCCTGCGTTCATATGTAATACCCACATGATATCTCTCCTCCCCAACAAACAGCTCGTCCTTGAGCGGAATGGAAGGATATCGCTGCTAGAACCAAGGCAAATCCTCCCAGGACGTCTCAGCAGCCGGCATATCACGCCGTTGGACAAGAACTTGCCACTATCCACGAGCCTTACAAGCACACAAAACCTTGTCTAGGAGATGAGACACCCTGCCACGATAGATATTGGGAAGAGGTGGTGGACCAGCAGGAGGATCACCCACAAAAAGGTTTCAAAAGACTAACATGAAACACATTAGGAAGACGAAGTTGATAAACCATCGAACCAATGCGTTTCCTGACTTGATATGGCCCATAAAAACAAGGCGCTAACTTGCCCATATTGCTACCGGCAAGAGAGGCTGCCTTGCGATGATGAATACGCAACCAAACCCACTGATCAATGTCAAACTAGACGTCACCGTGATGAGCATCATAATGTTTCTTGTATTGTTTTCGTGCTTGAAGCAAACGATCATAAACTTCCACAATAAATTCATCCTTGTCATGAAGAAGATGATCTACTACTGGTATTGTGAGAACCAGGGTATTTAACTTGTAATACTTAACCATTCGAATGGCCCTAGCATTACAAATCAAATATCTCAATTCTCGTCGCATATGTACTTCCCAAAATTGCAGTACACATACGCCATACAAAAATTAAGCATCCAAACCATACAAACCATTCATTTAACAGTCCACATGCTTACAACATAAAGACATACAAGTCCAAATTACAAAAGTAGGGCCGACCGGCCAAATGATAGAAGATAACCAAAGTAGCAGCGGAAAGAAAAGCCATAAGATGACGATAAACAAAAGCCAAACGGTTTGCCATTACCCATAAGGCAACCAACTGGAAACGCCCAAGCTAGTCGTCGAGAGCAAAGTCGAAGTCGGTCTCACAATAGTTAACTCCTTTGGGGTCAACCTCCTCTACAACAATTAAGCAAAGCAACTGAGTACAAAAAGTACTCGCAAGACTTACGAGTAACAAGCATATACATAGCTACATGTAAGCTGAAACAAAGGAGGAGATTATATGGTTCATTTGACGCATAAAGCAACAATTTGTTTGCAATAAGTAATAGATTGAAAGAAATTTGACAAATCTGTTTTTAATTGATTAAATAACAACGAGACAACAATAATAAACATAATTAACAACCTAGATGTGACTTCCCAACAGCCACTACAACATAGCACGAATTACCCATTCGTACCACCCGAAATCAAGTTTTACCAAAAACTGTTGAGTCTAACTCTTGTAGAGACCTAACCAAGCATGTCCATAACCAAGGACTTGGCTATTCGAATAGATTATACCCTGCAGGGGTGTACCAATGTACCCACACGGTAGACCGCCTTTTTGCCATACAATAGAACACAATTCCTTAGGTATGCCGGCAAGGCTGAGTCCTACGAAACGCTTCCAATGGATTGTACTAATTACGAGTCGCACGTATGGGGTTGACCCTTAGTGAACCGCCACATTGCTCCCACTAAGGACCCACACGTTGAGTCGAACGCACCGCCCACCAAGCAATCATGGGTGTTCCCGGTATGGCGAACCTAGAAAGGAACCTATCCCTCTCAACCCAAACAAACATTCTCTTTTTCATACCACCAGCGACTTCAATAATTAATACCTCCCAAAGTACTTAGTCAAGAGAGATCCCATATCCCCCTCATGTGGTTAGCACGCAAAAACGCTTGGATCAGTGTCCAAGATGTTCGGTCCTTGCTGACTCGGGCACTATTCACACACCTAAGAACCACACCATCAAACCAATGTGCCCAAGTCTAAAACATTTCACTTCCAGTTTTAGTTTTCCAAATACAATTACATACATGAGTATCCTTACTCAAATAAGTATAGTGATGATAAAATGACCATCGCCGAAGCGATGATCCCCATTCTACCGTTCTAAGTATTTCTAGGCAACATCAACTCGCAAACTAAGTGATTAGAGCACATCCATCGAACTCTAAATCACAGCGAATAAAACCTAGGCTCAGTGGTAGAGGAAGAACATATACCTACAATTCATGCAACTATAGGATCAACTACTCGATCGATAGTCTAACAACAAAATAGAGCATGCATACATACACTTTGCAAACAATATAATAGACTTTGAAAGTAATGGGATCAATATGATCAAATGAAAACAACTGCTTGCCTTGCTGGAGATAACTTTCTTGCTGCAGAGGATCACTCACGTAATCAATAAAGTCGTCAGAACCTAATCGAAAGAATCGAAAGCACAGTAAAAAACAAATAATACCGAAAAGATCCAAAAATACAATTTCATCTAAAAATCATGAAAAATTCTCAGAAGGTAGAACATGCTTTTATATGAATTTATCAATAAAAATCAATTGATTTGGATATTCTATGTAAAAGTTATGGCAGTTTGAAAGTCGGTTTTTCATAAAATCCAAAAAATTTACTAGTTGTCACTATTCATCCAAAAATAGAAGTTTTAGTGAAAATTTCCAGAGAGGTGGTGCATATGAAATTTTTATGGTAGACAGAGCACCACATGAGAAGATAAACAAAAAATGAATCACCTCATTCGGACCTAAGATGAATTTTCTACGATTTTTCCAAGATAAGAAAGTAGTGCACAAGATAATTGTAAAATCAGATTTTCAGAGATAGCAACATGCTCAAAACCTATTTTACTCTAAAGTACAGTAACAGAGGAATATGAGAAAATTGAGTTTACTAAAATTAGAGCTACAGATAAATACTTATGCATTTTTGAAGTTTAAACAATTTTTAAAGCAATAAAAGTATTAAACCTAAAGCAGTTTTGCCAAAAATATTTTCTGGAATAGTAACAAGGTTCAAATCATTTTTATAATAAAGTATATGCAAAAAGGAATCTAGCAAAATTTGAATCATCAAATTTGGAGCTAAAATGAATTACTTATGTAATTTTGAAGTTAATTCATTTTCAGTTCAAAAATAAAGCATTTCAGATTTTACAAAATCATAAACGGCTTTTAATACTAAGTTTATCCTAGCCACTATGTCACGACGAAGGGTCCCATAAACAATGCATTTTCTATTTTGAAACCGAATAGAATTTTCTACCGACAGCGGGTCCACATTTCATACTCACTACTCATAGCACGGTATGTGAGACTCACGGTCCACTACGGTCCACGAGTTCCCAGACGGCACTAAACCCTATGGCCCACATATCATACATCGCGACAATCGGGATTAAAACCTCGCCATCGTGTTCGGCCCCATGTCACCACACTAAGAATCTGAATAAGATACCATTAACTACTAAGCAATCATTAGCAGTTAATGAGCGAGATTTGGTCTTAATGACCTTGCTACAGTATTGTCGAAAATCCGACAATACAGTCCTGGCTTAGCCGGACTCTCGCCGGCGTTCCCGGGCACGGCGACGCTAGCTAAGGGCATAGACGGGTTCACAATACTCTTGCGCACCCAACGGTGGTACCCACGATGGTCGAGCCGGCCGAGGCGCGCAAGACCGAGAGGCGAGGAGAGCTACAAACTAACTGCACGACGCAAAGGAGCTCCGCATTGTCCAGGAAGCGGGTGCCACAAAGATCGACAAGTCGCAGAGAGGCTACCTGAGCGAGGGAGAGACTCGGAGGAGGTCGGAGTTGAGCCAGCGACGAGGAGGGTGACGGCGGCACGGTGCTTCACCGAGGAGAGCTCACTCTGGTGAAGGAGACAGAGAATGAGTGGTAGAGAAAGCTCAAAGACAACCCACAGATGGTGTACAAACAAGGAATCGACAAGGAGCTTACCACACCAGCGATGGGGACGAACGGAAGCTTTGCGGCCGAAAATGGGTCAAACTCGAATTTATCGGGCTCCTGTGAACCGATGGCAAAATAGAGTGAGAGGAAAGATTAAGCAGGGCAAGGCACGGCCGGTGACGCACTTGAGCGAGGACGGGACTCACCGGACACGGAGTTGGCACGGCGGCGGCTCCGGGTGCGAGTTCTGCCACCGAAGAGAGCTCGACGGTGTTCCGGGCGCTACAAGCCAAGGCAAAGCCTCTCATTAGCAAAAATGGAACTAGGGAGGAACGGAGATGGAGCAGGAGGCGGAAGCTCAAAGCTTACATGAGAGAGAGCTGAGATCTCGCCTCCTTTCCCTCGGCCACCGAGAGGGAAAGTGAGAGCTAGCAGGCGAGGGAGACGGAGTTATAGAGCTCCAACGGCCGGGAAGGTGACGGCGAGAAGAGGCGACACTCCAGGATTGGTTAGCCGGGGCGCTGGATCCAAGGCGTCAACGGAAGCGGCAGAGAGCTTCTGCGGCGCTTAGCGCTCAAGCTCTGAGCGCGCGGCGAGTTGCGTAAAACAGTCCGACGAAGGGCCTCATGATGTCGGCGACTCACAGCCAGCAGTCAGAGTAGTCTAGTCCGGTGGATCTGGGCCGCTCGATTGAAATGGACACTGGATTGAGAAGAGAGAAGCCTGCAGTGGTTCGAACGGCACGAGATCCGACCGAGGATCTCAGACGGACGGCCACACGCGACGCTAAGTTAAGGCGGTTGGGCTAAACCGAGGAAGCCGGTCGGAGTTCGACTCGGTTCGAGCCCGAGGAACAAAGATCCCAAATTTGAATTAAAAGGCTCGAGATGGTTTGGGAAATTTCGGATGTAGCTCCACAAATTTCAAAAATTCGAAATTTTAATGAGTGATCCCGACTTCGAGATCAACCGTATAAATTTTTCGAATTTTTCATCCAAAGGCAAGGCTTGCTAGAAAATTCACAAGCTGCTGGACAGGGGGTTTGACCAGGGAGACAACACGTTTGACCAGCCCTTAAGAAATAGCAAATAATTTCTAAAAATTATCAAATTTCTCAGGAAGGTGATCAAGAATTTAGGAAAAATATTTCCAAAGGATGATCACAAGGTTTGACTAGAAGATCTTGAATTGCAACACTTCGAGTCAATAAACTTAATTGAATTTGAAGTCCACCTTTCAAGGAGATAAATTCTAGAGAATTTAAATGACAACAAGGATGCATCCAAACGTTTTAATTTATCCTCATTTTCATACATTGAAAACACAACCCCAGAGCTTTGGGATGTTACAGGTACTCTGGACGAACCATGATCATAAGTCCGCAAGGATGGAGGAGCGCGTCCATACACCACTTTGAAAGGTGTCTCCCGGAGTGAAGATTGATACGAAGCATTGTAACCATTGACACTACGATCTCCGTGAGACATCTTAGGCACATAGTAATGATATTGTTAACTATTGGGATACGGGTAGGCTACGCTTAATGATAATTCAAAAATTCTATCACGTAAACGTGATGTCATGCAAGCAAGAGATCATAGATTGTTACCACCAGACGCGCAATGCAGTAAAAGAATAGTTGTAGAAGCCTGGTCCAATGAAGGGCGTGTCGAAGTAGTGGTCGTAGTCGATCGCCCTCGCAGTCGACCGTCTAGCCTGTGACTAGTCCACGGCCGGTCCACGAGTTCCTGCACTCCATATGGCCCACATGTCCGCAGACATTTCTCTGTTATGTTAGGAGGGCAAATCCATATCCGACTAGTCACATTCCTCCGCATGTTTCATAGCATACTCGAAACCTACCTTTATGACTACCTTACGTTTGCAGTGCAGCCTTTGGCAACCCCAAAGTATACCCTTGCACATGTAGGAAACCATGCTGATCTCAGGTCTAAGGATTATACATCATTATTGCTTGAGACCAACTGATGACACATGAAATCATAACAATCTCAGCAGTGTATCAAGGTGGGTCAATCCAACACCATGTTCTCTAACATGTGTTCATATTATTGATTCGATATCCCTATATCCATGACCGGTGAAACATGATCGTCAATCAATACATGTTCTGGTCGATAGAGTCGCTGGTGGTCAATCAATACATGTTCTGGTCGATAGAGTCACTAGTGTTCCACCAAAGGACTATCGACTAGGGATCCATTTAGAACGACATCATCATAAGTTAAAAGAGTTTCACCAACAAGTCACATACTCGTTAATCTTTATAACTGATAATTCATTACCATAACATAATAACCTTTATTCAATAACTCATAAACATAGACGTGACACACTGATCTCTATGATTGTCTCTATGGCATATCACCAACATTAACTACCTCGGTTTGGCCATCTGACTATGGATGAATTGTGGAACTGCGGTGAAGCCAAATGCTTGCTAATCCAAATAAGTCTTCCCAAAAATGACTGGTAAAGATAGGATCACGATCGCTTACTATCGCACTAGGAATCTCATGTAAATGAACCACTTCAACAAAGAATACTCGGGCGACTGAACTTGCCGAGTAAGGATGTGCAAAAGTAATAAAATGCGCATATTTGGAAAAACGATCAACCACAGTGAGGATTACCGATTTACCACCAACCTTTAGGAGACCTTCAATGAAATCCATTGAAATCTCGTCCCATATATGCATTCCACTCTCAACGGCTGTAAAAGGCCTGCTGGGTGGAGATGACTGCTTTTGTTCTGTTGACAAACTTGACATGCTTGAACAAACTCCTGAACTACCTTACGAGCTTGGGGTATATGAAAGTTAGTGCGTAAGCGATGAAGAGTTTTGTGAATGCCCTCATGTGATCATGTCCCATTGTATGGGTTGTTACAAGAATTGCCCAAAACATATACTTTACCTTTAAAAGTGATGAGGTCATCCACCAAACTCCAACTAGGATTTGTGGTTCATTATTTGAGCTTTATGTGTTTGTAACTCAGTCGACTCCGGGCTCTCACGCTGAATATCAGTGAAGATATCAAATTGAGGTCCAGAAAGTATCGACAGCGACAATGCTTCAGCATCACACCGAGAGAGAGAGAGAGAGAGAGCATCTACCACTGTGTTTTGTTTCCCCGGACGATAATCCACACGAAAATCAAACCCGAGAAGCTTACTACCCAATGATGTTGCAGATAGTCGCTAATCGCTGACCAAGCAAAAATTTCAAACAATAATGATCGGTGACCAAAATGAACGCCCCCACGATACGGCCGCCAATGTCGACATTTGAACCAATCCGATGACTTCTTGCTTAAGCCGCCACATTCTTATGGCGATACCCATCTGGCTCACCGAAAAACAATCGAGCCTTTGGTTTGATGTAAAATGTTTCAACTCCGTAACTAGACGCATCACGGTCCATAATAAAATCATGATGAAAATCAAGAAGTTGTAATACATGAGTCAAGATATAGTATGCCTCAATACTTCAAAGGCGCCGACGAGCGTTGGTCTAAACAAAATTCTCCTTCAGAATAATTTTGTGAGTGGCGCCGCTAGGATTCCATAATCTTTAATAAAGTGTCGATAATAACCAACCAATCCTAAGAACCCACGCAATGCTCTGACTGAGAGAGGCACCGGCCACTCCACAACTTTTTGCTTATCCATTGCAACACCATTGCCACTGATAACATGGCCTAGATAAGTGATTGATAATGTGCCAAAGAGGCATTTGGACCTCTTAAGGAAAAGATGATGATCCTAAAGTAGGCACGAATAATGCGAACATGTCGGAGATGATCCGCCTAAGACGAATCAGAGATGAGAATATCATCAAAGAAAACCAAAACGAATCGTCAAGATAATCTCGTAAGACCATATTCATTAAAGCTTGAAATGTAGCCGACGGATTAGTCAAACCAAAGGGCATAACCAAAAATTCAAACAAGCCTTGATGAGTACGAAAAGCTGTTTTTTCCACATCCTCAAGATGCATGTGTACTTGATAATATCCGTAATGCAAATCTAATTTAGTAAAGTACTAGGCATCCTTGAGTTCATCCAAAAGTTCTTCCACCACCGAATAGGAATTTATCTTTAATAGTTTTCGCCAAAGACTTGATAGTCCACACAAACCGCCAAGATCCATCATGTTTTTTAACAAGCAACATAGGTGCGGAGAATGCCGATGTATTTGGTGAATGGTACCCTGACGAAGTATTTCTTCGCATTGATGCTCAAGCTCATTTTTTTTGATTATGCGGATAACAGTATGGCCGGACTGCAATGGGATTCGTCCCTGGAACGAGACGAATGTGATGATCATGAGAACGCTTCGGCGGCAAACCGTGAGGTGCAAAAACAATCCACAAATTCTTCCAATAGTTCAACATGAGGTCTAGTGATGAAGCGCATAGAGAGTTCAGAGAATGAGCAGATGAGGTTAAACCTTGGCATGTCACCTGATGGCCCATGTGAACGAAAGTCAATGTCAAAGATTTGAAATCCCACAAAATAGGACCGAGAGAACTCAACCACTGTACACCCAGGATAATGTCAAAACCCACTAACAAAATCGAGTAACAGTCCAACCGGAAGGTGTTAATAGCAATTTGTAAGAGTCATGCCACTACAAACACCATTGCTAGAAACATGGTCTCCATTAGCCACTGCAACCCGTAACCCATGCTGAGGCTGCAATTGCACGCCTGCCCTTTGCACAGCCTCGTCTGCTATAAAGTTATGAGTAGACCCAGAATCGACAAGAGCTATTAGCTTGGTTGAACCAATCCAAACCAGCAATTTCATGGTCTGCGTAGATCGCGGTTGAATACCAGTCAATGCATGTAAAGAAATCGCAGTTCATCAAGTCGATTTGTTCTCATTGCCTCAACTCGGTCATCTTAACACGTTCGATATAATCTCCAGAAGGAATAAACGTTTGCAGCGATGTCCAGGGGAAAACTTCTCTTCACAATTGAAACAAAGACCTCCGCCGCCGTTCGCCGCTTGAGCACCGCCACCGCCTCCGGGAATGTATGAGCCACCGGGACTATAGTGCACCAGGAGGTTTGGCAGCGGCGGTTGAAATAACAAAGCTAGGCACCGAAGGCTGCACCTGACGCGGCTGACTAGGAGCACGAAACCCCGGCTTCGACAGTACTGAAGTAAGAGGATGACGCTTCTCATATGCCCGAGCCAAAGCCATTGCTAATTGGAGATCGCCTGATTCTCGCAACTCAATGTCGCATAACGAGTTCCATTAACACCGACGTAAAGAGTTGAATTGTCAGCCCTTCCGCCCACGCGGTAGACGCTCGCTCTGGCGATACTCATTAGCACGTGACTTTCCACCAAGGGGCATTTTTGGAGTTCGCAAGTCGCGCCATTTATGATGGTGGTTTCGCTAGAATCTCTCAAGAAATCATGAGGACTCGCCGGGCTTGCTTTGTGTCGAACAGTGCCTCGGCCCTTCTGGCCAACAGAGTTCCTTGGAAGTTGTTTCGCACCGTCCCGTAGCTACTCCCATGCGATACGGAGCGAGACGAAATGGTGAAGAACCAGTCAACGCCACTCTTTCGAGCTGTGGTGATACTTTTTGGTATCATCCCCCCAACTACCTCGATGGCCGTTTCGTAGACGCGGAGGAACTACGAGTGGTCTGTGGATCCTCAAGAGCTTGACCTTCGACATCTAGAAGCCTTAGGGCTGTGGTGTCGCTTTCACCACGCGCCAAGGGGAGTTAGATCCTCAAACATCGTGCGAAAACAACGACAAAGGTGCATGCTCAATGTGTCACCGCTTCAGTCACCGGCCCGCTGGGGGCCATCGAGACCGACTCTACCGCCGGAGGTCGAGCATCTCTACGGAGGTTGGCAAGCTCTTGGCGGAGTGCCTCGACGCCCCGCTACTGCTGTTCCTAGGTGGCTCGCCCGCCGCCAGACACGGGCACCGCCACACCCGACGATATTTCGCGGCGTGGAGTCGCTCGCTTTTCCTCCGCGAAAGGGGACGGCCACGCGCCACGTAAGTCCCGCTCTTTGGCCCTGGGGTGCTAGATTGCCGCCGCCGCTGCTCCCGCCACGAGCACTTTGGGTGTCGCCTCCGGGTGCCATTCTATCGCTCGAGTCGACTTGACTTTCCGCCAAACCCCACGGATCGCGCCAACCGTCAGAGTAAACGGGGCTATACAAGAAGAGAAGGGGACCTCCGACACGCACGGAGAGCCTGGATGATCCTCGAAAAGGGATTGGCAACCAAAGGAGTGTATAGTGATTGCTTCGACAAATCAAGACCTTTTTCCTCCCTTTCATGTGAAGGGTGGATTCCTATTTATAGCCTTTGCGCATGTGGGCTTTACATTACTACTCTACCCTAGAGATCGCACGCGTAGGAGCCGAGGACATTCCTCCCCATACGCTGTAGGCTTTGGCCTACGCGGCGCTTCCTCGACTCGTCCACCGACTAGTGCGCCGTCCACGGTGTCCGGTTGCGCCGGCCCCTGAATCCTCCAAGCGCGCTTTGGTCCTGCGAGCCAACAGGAGGGCTCACGATCGTGGCCTCCACGGCTGCAGGGGACCGTCGACGACTTCGGCCTCACCCGAGGCAACTCAGCTGGACCACCGCGCCGAGCCTCGAAAGTCCTGTGGACCTCTCGATAACTCCGGCCTCCCAGAGGCGACACGGAGGACTCCGCCGCCCGACCTGGGGCACCCCGGGACCTCCGGTCACCGACGGCCTCCCACTGAGGCGACCCAGAGGACGTGCCGCCCGGCCTGGGGGCACCCGGGACCTCCGACGGCCCTGGCCTCCCGAGGACTCGCTGTCCGGATCTCACGGGGTCCTGGGACCCTCCGGCGGCTCCGAGGAACAGCTTGCTTCGGCCTCACAGGCTCCCTGAGCCTCTCGACAACTTCGGCCTCTACTGCGCGGTCCGACCGACGAGCCTTGCTCGCCGTTTGGCTGCTGGGCCACCCCTCACGACAAACATTGTATCTAAAGATAAATACCGAGGAAGCATTTGTCGGAGTTTTTGTTTTCCCACGAGAGGGGTGTAGTTCGAGGATAATCATCACGGGTCTGTTACGTTGATGAAGATTTGATTGCCTATGGGAGAAAAAAGTACTTAAACAGTGAGGAGCATGGTGGACGTTAGTAGCATGCAGTTGTAAAAAAACAACCTATGGGTACTTAAACAGGTTAAAGTATTTAGGAAGAATTAGGTAATGTAGCAGCATTGGATGTTTGTTATCTATAGCAATAGCTAAAGTATGCACGGCTATGTAAGAAAAATGTTTCTGGATCTAGTACCTTAGATGCTGATAATAAAAAGGAGACATAGAGATAGAGGTGCGTAGTTGCCATGCGATAATTAAATGCTCAAAGCACATAGTCAAATCTAACTGTCTAGTTGGTCACAGCACAATGTTTCTTGCAGAGGCAAAGGCAATTGCAGTAGAAAGTAACGTTTGATGTAAACGTGTCTATGCTTACTATATGACAGGGACGATAGGTATGAGATTGAAATATAGGTAAAGAAAATTATAAAGGTATGAATGTGTGTACTATATATAATGAGTTCATTCGAATGATTTGGCAGGAAAGGTAATATACTGAGCCTTAACCGCCAAGTGTAGTAAGGCGTACAGAGGCTAGTGAGTATATCTAAGACTGACTAATAGAACAACCAAAGAAAGTTAAATAGTGCAAACAGAAAATGTGTTGGAAGTAACCGCTAAGGATGATACTAATGGTGCGACTAAAAGTGGAAATTCAATTCCACAGCAATGGGCTACAAAGTAGGCATCAATCAAGTAGGAAAGTTATTAAAGAAACAAATGAATAGTAAGCACATGAAAAGATAAGACAAATTGAATAAGCATAGAAAGGAACCGATGAAAGTACGCAGAAACGGTAGAAACTAAAAAGGGTACCGTAAAGACTAAAGAGGGTAATCTAAAGGCGGTAGATAGTGACACTAAAAAAAGCATGTAGATGAAACGGTAAAAAGCTATAAGCAGACAAAAAACAAAATAAGAAAGAACAAAATCGTAAGCAGCGGCGTCATTTTCTATAAAAAAAAAAAGGGAGGAAAAACAGGACGAAAAAATAACAGATGAATAAAAAAACAAATGAGCCGGGTTGTAAAGTTGATCAATCATTAAGGCATCATGTAATATGGAAGCAGCAAGACTACTGTTGATGACTAATAGTAGCGGTAACTTACATACAAAGAATAACCTAAAACAACAGTAGCATTTAGCAAGGTAGCGGAGCACAAACCGCAGCTTTATCTAGGAAAAGTTCGGCCAGACGCTCTGAAACAGAGAACACACAAAAAACCTGCAAAAGCAGATAAACAAAGTAATAACCACAATTAGACATGCAATGTAACCAAGGAACACAAAGAACCAAGCTTCAAAGTTTGTCCCCGTGATATGAGTCACCATCCTTCTCGCATACAAGACCCCAAATATCCGATCGTATTTTCCAACCAAATGGTAAACGATTACGTAAATTGCAATGCACGCCCGCATAGATGTAAGAAAACAGATCATAAGCGACACCGACATGATCCCACTCTCCCGTGAACATCGCAGGATAGAGAATACCAAGGTTATATTACTACGCTTATGGCATGCATCGTAATGTGGAATCAATAGCGTAATGAACGACCGACTGTGTACAACACTGCTGCTACAACCGGATCTACCGCCTTACCACCAAGAGAAACCTCCGCAAGGAGGCGTGGAAGAGATGGAGACACGATTTGCAAAATCTTGGAACCCGTCTGCTCAATTCTACCATTAAAGCAACGCTGGCCTGTAATACCATACCAAAAGCAACACAATTTGCAAAGCTATGCTTGCACATGCATCTTGTTGGGGTCAGAGAACCACAATGAATCAATTATCTCTATAGTTTCACGTGATTCAACAAATTAATCAGATACACTCTATTCCTTAATCTAGAACCAAATCCCTACAAAGCTAGCAGACGATTTTGCAACCCCGCCATCCAAGCCTACCAAAACCCTCACAAAGTGACCTCCATCATTTCCGACACGCAACATCACAAAACCTCACCACGAGATGTGGCGATCGTCAGACTTCACAAGAGCTCTGCAAGAGAAGGCACAGGAGACAGAGCGAGCACGCACCTTGAGCCATTCATGAACAATGCGCTGTAGGAAATGATCCTAGCCAATTTCCTACTATAAACTCAAAATCGCTTGGTTTTTTCAAAGTACATGGACCTCACTACCCATATAATTATATAACAAATATCAAAATATAATTTTCGCTTCGTGTATTTCAAACAAAGCAGATTAAAGCATAAAACAACCGAAAGTAAACACAAAGGTATCATTTTGACCGAGAACACTTCAGTGGCAATCAAGCTTAGTTTTCCTAAACAACCAACCAAAGAATAAATTTGTGTGTTGCGTATGCATGATCTCTTCTAGTTTCTTGCCTATGTATATCAAAAATGATCGTAATAGTCAGAATGGACAAATATTATTATGTGAACTTTTTTGTTTCCTCGTCAGAGACAATCAGTTAGCAACATAAAATACTGTTATTAGATTATTTTGGCATTCCAAAGACAATTTTGATCATACACTACATGAATTGAACAATTGGGTATAGGAAAATGTGTACTTGTGAACTCGCACACATCAAAAGGAGTTGCAATACTCATCCCTTGCCAATTCTTGTGGTTAGATTTGACATGACAAAATATAACCATGATATATAATATACCAACATAAAAACGAGATTTGTGAGCATCTACACATCCAAGCATGGCAAACCAAAAGATCTAATCAAGTGGCTGAGCCTCCATTTGATCACATCTTTGCTATCTCCCACGAAGGTAATTCAACCAGTAAGGACTAAACTCAACAAGATATTATATGTAAACTTAATAGCCGGCCAACTATCTTGTAAAATACATGACGCTAATCACGCAGCTTTAGTCTAATCTATTATATGAACTACTAAAAGTACCTGCAAGGAAGTTGATTAAATTCAATAGCAACAATTAAAGGGTGTAGCAAAAATTGGTCAGATTCTCGTGGGCTTGAAAGCAAAGCAGAAAAGGAAATTTTGAATGCTTTATCTCAACAAAGGGTTTGTTATCTCTAATGACTATCCTACACTACCAATTAGCTGAACATGGTGTAAATATTTTTATGGCAAAGGCCACCTCAATAATCTAATTTAGAAATTGTGCTTACAGGGAACTTTTATACATGACGAAACAAAGAGACCATAAGAGCTAATATAGCCAACCTAGATAAGTGCACATGAGCACGTAAGCCGACCAAGATAAGTAGATGCAATTTTTTTTATAGGGTTTATCTAGCAAACATCGAAAGACATCGTTAGAAATTGGGAATGATAGACTAACCGAGCACCGTAAGGCCTCCTCAAGGCGACCCGAGGAACGGCCGCCCGGCCTCACAGGCACCCGGAACCTCCGGACGACTGCCTCCTCGAGGCGCCCGGAGGACTCGCCGCCCGGCCTCGCGGCACCCAGGGACCCTACGAACGGCGACGGACTCTCCGGCGACCGGAGGACCACCGACCGGCTCATGCGGCACCTGTGGACCTCCGGACGGCGACGGAGCAACCGCCGCCCGCCTCACAAGGTCCTCGAGACTCCCACGGCCCAGAGGACTCTGCTCCAGACATCACCGGTGTCCCGGAGCCTCGTCGACTTCTGCCTCTCGCTCCGCAGTCGACCGACGGGTCTTGCCGCCGCTAGGGCCACCCTTACGACAAACATTGTATCTAAAGATAAATACCGGAGGAAGCATTTGTCGGAGTTTCTTGTTTTCCCACAAGGCGGGTGTAGTTGAGGATGATCATCACGGCCTGTTACGCTGATGAAGATTAGATTGCTTATGGGAAAAGTACTTAAACAAAGGAGGAGCATGGTGGACGTTAGTAGCATGCGCTTGTAAAAAAACAAATTTATGGGTAGTTAAACAGTAAAGTATTTAGGAAGAATTAGGCCATGTAACAAAGATTGGATGTTTGTTATGTATAGCAATGGCTAAAGTATGCACTGCTATGTAAGAAAAATGTTTCGATCCAAGACTTAGATGCCGATAATAAAGAGGAGTCATAGAGATAGAGGTGTGTAGTTGTCATGCGATAATTAAATGCCAAAGCACGTAGTCAAATCTAATCTGTAGTTGGTCACAAAGACAAAGTTTTTGCAGAGGCAAAGGCAATTGCAAAGAAAAGTAATGTTTGAAGTAAACGTGTCTATGCTTACTATATGACAGGACGATAGTTATGGGATTGAAATATAGGCAAAAAAATTACAAAGGTATGAATGTGTGCACTATATATAATGAGTTCATTCAAAGATTTATGAAAGGTAATATACTGAGCCTTAACCGCCAAGTGTAGTAAGGCGAGAGAGGCTAGTGAGTATATCTAAGATCGACTAATAGAACTATCAAGAAGCAAAAGAGTGCAAACCGAAAGTGTGATGGAAGTAATCGCTTAAGGATGATACTAATGGTGCGACTAAAAGCTTAAATACATTCCGTCAGCAACGGGCTACAAAGGAGGCATCGATCAAGTAGGAAAGTTATACAAAAAAACAAATGAATAATAAGCACATGAAAAGATAAGACAAATTGAATAAACGTAGAAAGGAACCGATGAAAGTACGCAGAAACTAGAGAAACTAAAAAGCGAACGAAAGACTAAAGAGGGTAATCTAAAGGCGAGATAGTGACACTAAAAGCATGTAGATGAAACGGTAAAAAGCTATAAGGCATTTACAAACAAAATAAGAAAGCACAAAATCGAAAGCAAAGAACGCTATTCTCTAAAAAAGGGAAGGCGATGTAAGAGCGCTGTTTAAAGGAAGGAAAACAAGACTAAAAATAATGATGAGTAAAAACAAAAGAACCGTTGTAAAGATGATCCATCATTAAGGCATCATGTAATATGGAAGCGTTAAGACTATCACGATGACTAATAGTAGCAAGAACTTACATGCATAGAATAACCTAAAACAATGAGCATTTCGCAAGGTAGCGTAACACAAACCTCAAAGATTATCTCAAGAAGTTCGCCCAAGCGCCCCAAGGGAGATCAACCAACAAACGAACAGAGAACAAACAAATAACCTCGCAGCGTATAAACAAAGTAATAACCAAGATTAGACAGCAATGTAACCAAGGAACACAAAGCACCAAGTCTAAAGTTTGCCCTCGTGATATGAGTCACCATCCCTTCTTCGCTTACAAGACTCTCAAACATCCGACTATATTTTCCAACCAAAATGGTAAACGACATCGAAATTGCAATGCACGCCCGAGTAGATGTAAGAAAACATGATCATAGGCGATACTGCATATGATCCCCTCTCCTGTGGACATCTCAAGGAAGAGAAAACCAATGTTTGCTTACTACGCTTATGGCATGCATCGATCGAAGCAATAGCAGATTGAACGACCGACTGTACAACACTCACCGCTACAACCGACGAACGCCTTACCACCAAGAGAAACCTCCGCAAGGAGGCGGGAAGAGGTGGAGACACGGTTTACAAAATCTTGGAACCTCGCCTAGCTCAATTTTACCCCAAAAGCAACGCTGGCCTATAATACCATACCAAAAGCAACACAATTTGCAAAGCTATGCTTGCACATGCATCTTGTTGAGTCAGAGAACCACAATGAATAAATTATCTCTATAGTTCCACGTCATTCAACAAATTAATCATTATATACTCTATTCCTTAATCCGTAACCAAATCACTACAAAGCTAGCAGACGATTTTGCAACCCCGCCATCCCAACCTCCCAAAACCCTCACAAAGTGACTCCATCCTCTCCACACCGCAACAACAAGAAACCTCAACATGATGTGGTGGATCTCTGACTCCCAAGAGCTCTACAGAGAAGGCACAGGAGACAAGAGCGAGCACGCACCTTGAGCCATCCATGAACAATGCGTAGTAGGAAATGATCCTAGCCAATTTCCCATCAGAACTCAAAATCCAGAACTCGCACACATCAAAAGGAGTTGCAATACTCATCCCTTGCCAATTCTTGTGGTGAGATTTCACATGACAAAATATAACCATGACATATAATATACCAACATAAAAAAACAAAATTAGTGAGCATATACACTTCTGAAGCATGGCAAACCTAAAGACCTAATCTTGTGGCTGAGGCTCCATTTGATCACATCTTTGCTATCTCCCACTTAAGGTAATTCAATCAGTAAGGACTAAACTCTACAAGATAATATATGTAAATTTAATAGCCTGCCAATTATCTTGTAAAATACATGACTCTAATCACGCAGCTTTAGTCTAATCTATTATATGAACTACTAAAAGTACCTGCAAGGAAACCGATTAAATTCAACAAATACAATTATAGGGTCTAGCAAAAATTGGTTGTATTCTCGGGGCTTGAAAGCAAGCAGAAAAGGAAATTTTGGACAGTTTATCTCAACAATGGGTTTGTTGCCTCTAACAGACTATCCTACACTACCAATTAGCTGAACATGTTGTAAATATTATTATGCAAACACCACCTCAATAATCTAAATTAGAAATTGTGCTTACATGGAACTTTTGTACATGATTTGAGACCATAAGAGCTAATATAGCCAACCTAGATAGGTGCACATGAGCACGTAAGTTTACCAAGATAAGCCGATCTCGTAGTCGATGCAATTTTTTTATAAGGTTTATCTAGCAAACATCGACAAAGACATCGTTAGAAATCGGAAAGGATAGACGAACCGAGCACCGCGGCGGCCTCCTGTGGACCCTCCGAACAACTCCGGCCTCACTGGGGCACCCGGGACCCTCCGAACGGCGACGGCCTCTCCGAAGCGACCCAGAGGACCCATCGCCCAGTGCCTCACGGGGTCCCGGGACCTCCCGCGGCCCAGAGGACTCGCGCCCGGCCACACGGGGTCCCGAGCCTCGACGACTTCTCGCCTCCGCCTCATGGTCCGACTGGCGGCCTTGCCTGGCCGCTGGGGTGGGTGTAGTTCGAGGATGATCATCACGAGTCTCACATGCTGATGAAGATTAGATTGCTTATGGAAAAACGATTTAAACAAAGGAGGAGCATGGTGACGTTAGTAGCATGCGCTTGTAAAAAAAAGCTTAAACATGTTAAAGTATTTAAGAAGAATTAGGTCATGTAGCAAAGATTGGATGTTTGTTAAATATAGCAATAGCGTAAAGTATACACGCTATGTAAAAAACGCTTCGATCTAGTACCTTAGATGTCGATAATAAAGAGGAGTCATAGAGATAGAGGTGCGAGTTGCTATACGATAATTAAATGCTCAAAGCACGTAGTCAAATCTTACTTGGTAGTTGGTCACAAGACAAAGTTTCTTGCAAAGGCAAAAGCAATTGCGTAAGAAAGTAACGCTTGATGTAAATGTATCTATGCTTACTATATGAGAGGGACGATAGGTATGGCAATGAAATATAGGCAAAGAAAATTATAAAGGTATGAATGTGTGTACTATATATAATGAGTTGCATTTGTCCCGCTTAGTCATCGAAAAGGGTAGAGACGAGGTGGTGCTGTACAAAGATGCTCACGGCAGCTCGCCTCCGCCGCTTCGCCCCTCTCTTCGTGACTAAGGTTGATTCGGGACTGCAAAAAGAGAGTGCAAAGTGCGTTAACATTTTTCGCATCCTACTCAAAAGAAATGTCACTCGGTGGTCAATAACAACGTGCAAATCATGTGACACATACTCCAGATTTTTCTCTGCTGGAGTATAGTCTAATCACAATACTTATATTACATCTACGTAGAAATAAGTGATCAGTGGTGCAGCTCGGATACACTGATGAAGTGGATAGCCTAAATCAACCCAAAGTGGGCTGTTGGAAAGGTTGCGACTTTTATTTGAATTCAACAGCCACACAGGTGGGTACAACTTCGTGTGCATGCATTAATTCAATTTTTGGAATTAGCTACAGTTTAACAAGCTTCACTCCATGGTTAGACGAGAATACACAATGATGATCTGGTATGGAGCTTATACCCGCTACAGTTTTGCAATGCTTTGCAACATTGGACATGTATATTTATCATAATAGTGTACTTAAGAAACAGACTTAATGCAACAAAACAACTAGACAATATAATATAATTAGAATGGTTTGATCAATTTAAGCTCAAGACACGCTTCGTAAAACTTAAGCTTACATGTAGAAGAGAACCTTACACTTATCAAAGAACCTCGGAAGCAAGCCAATCGTTTGGCACATTACCTACGTCAAACATCAAGGGGGCTTTTAAGTTTTAACCATTGAAACGGTTTATAAACTAGATTCAACAAAACTGCTTCTTGAAGCTGTTTTGTTCATAAGCTCTATGCCCAATAAGTTGACTTACAGAACGAGCCCAAACTAGGCAAAACAAGCTCTTCAGTCTAATCAGAAAATAGGTTAAAGCCTGAGCTAAATAGGTAGAAATTAAGCTAACACTCAGTACCGTATTTTTAACAGATAAGCTGAATTTAGTGTGGGTAGTTTATAGAGCTTACAAGTTACAAGTCTATAGCAGCTTTTAAGCTGAGTTTTACCCAAACAGCTTTTATAGCTTACCAAATACAAATGAACATTAAGCTATACACCAAACAGCTTTTATAGCTTACCAAATGCAAATGAACATTAAGCTATACACAGTTACACACAATAAGCTAACTGGTAGGGATAAAACTAAGCTAGGCCAAGCAAGTCATTCAAATTATCTGTACCAGGAACCAGATTTGAACAGGTGAAATGAGGATTTTAATTCAATAAGGCTAAAATAATTTCACCTAACATAGAGAGCCAAAAGAACACACATACAGAGCAAACTAATAGTAAGAGACGGCAAGGGCATTGATCATACCTTGTCTTCCAAGTCTTTGAAGGTAGTGCTCTTTAAACCAACTATTTTCCACCACAGCAGGAGCAGAAGACTTTGTTGTATCTTCTGCTTCTGATGAAGACAAATTTAAAACGAGTGAAGATAGTAGTGAATCAGTGACAGAACTTGATGTATTGGTACCACTGGTTCGACTACTATTTCCAAGCAGCACCTTTAAGTAGGTCTCTGTAGATCTCTCCTGCAAGGGAGAGAGCATTATTGCTAGGTACAGCAGCTCTACGTAATCTGTGATGTCGCTGCAAGTGGCACACCATTAAGGAAACATATGACAGCTACAGTTCAAAAAACAGTTACAAAATTATGCAATTTGCCTACAGAGATTTAATCATCTAGAAAAGGATATTTTAAACAGGTAGCCATGCTGAAGAGTTATATGATCCAACAAGTCCTTTGAAATCCTAGCCGAGCAAACTGGGCAAGCCTGTGGAGTATAAAAGGGAGGTTAGGAGCTGTAGAATTATATAGCAGGCCTATTAGGCCCAGCTTCTCTTAATGCCAAAGGTTGGCTTCGCGTATTGTTTATAAGCCCAAAAATCTGGTTTTTGGCACAAACGCAAAACCCATGTGGGAATTTCTTGATTATATGCATGGTGGTGTTCGAAGAGGGAAAAAGACCCAAGAGGCTTGGGTGGGAAGGCCACACCATAGTTCCCTATATAAGTGAAGCCAGCCTTTATGCCCCTCAGATAAACTGGTTATTTGGCTGCAACTTTGCTTATGCTTGGGATCAAGGTTCCAAATCCCGGCATCGATTACTTCCCGCCGCCGCCGAACGGTAACCGCCGGTAACCGAAAAAATCGCTTGAATTTGATTAAAACCAGCCAATTTCAAAATTGAAATTTGAACTTGTAAAACTCGAGAAAACGCTGGGATTTTTTTCCGTCGCCGCCAGAATGTTTTCCTAATTGGGATAAGCAACGAGGTTGTATCAAATACCCCAATGACAGCTACATTCAGTTTGACAAGGCAGTGAGATAAATGAAATATTAACTTCTAATTTATCATTAATGTCCTTACAGTTTATAAGAATCATTGTGGGGATAACGGGCCAGACAAAGAAGTGGTTCTACCTTATGTGTGTGTTCTACAGGAGCATTATTGTGGACAAAATTTAAGCATGCTAACTGTTATATAGGAAAACTTTTGCTCAATTCATGTTCAGTATTTTGAAGAGACATATGATGTAGTACATATCATTACTGACAAAAGTTCATGTGCTGGAAATCTTATAGCACCTGACCAGGTATTAGCTCAACTCAAGTTCGGAATGACCACAATTGTTTTTTTTTCCAGCATAAAAGATAGCTCACTCAGGCTCAGGTGTACTGTCTTGATAGTTGCTACACATGGTTGCAATAGTTTGCTAAACCAG
This sequence comes from Hsuehochloa calcarea, assembly GCA_036346395.1. Classification (NCBI taxonomy): domain Eukaryota; kingdom Viridiplantae; phylum Streptophyta; class Magnoliopsida; order Poales; family Poaceae; genus Hsuehochloa; species Hsuehochloa calcarea. Next base: position 26,148,671 of record CM070595.1, on the reverse strand, counting down.
CATGTTTATTGTTTCTTTATGAATATTTCAGTACTTGTATCTCAGGAAGCTTACACGCATTAATTATATGAGAATCCCATCCGTAAACCAGAGAAGAATACTGTAGTTGCCTGATGCACCCCCTTTCCTTTTTGTTGTAACTTCCAATATAATATGGCAAAGTGCCAAAGTGCTTATGCACTCTCATCGGCCAATTTTCAAAGACCTAATAGCAGCATTTTATGAATAAATCTCCTGCCTAAAAGGTTTCTTATGTTGAAATGAAGGAAATATGTGAAGCGCTGTAATTTCTAAGGTAGCCATTGAAAATAGGTCTTCTAGGATCACAGTGACTTTACAATACTGTACTGTGAGTATGTAATAAGTTTTGGGAACTCAAAAAAAGAACTTGAAGAGGATTATAATTTCATCACTGTCCTTCCTGTAACAAACTACATAGCTTGTGGAATGAGCACAGTGTCTTGTATAGAGCGACTCCTGAGTCCTGACAAAGGTAGCCATTTAAACACTTGACTGGTTACTGAATAATCACCATCATAGTCTGCCAATAGTGAATTTAGTCCCCATACTACAGTTCCTAAAAGCAGAAGGAAGATCTAAGCTTTCATTTCTACTCCACGGTTCTAATTTAAAACCTAGTACAGTACAACTATGCTTGACAAGTTGACATCAATTCAGCTACTCAAGTGACAAGTCAATTCCACTCATAGTCCAGTGGTTTACTCTGTGTATGTCCTTGTAGTGTATATATTGCCTTTGGGTATTAGTCCGCGCCTTTAGGCCGAAGGGCATGCGGTTGTAGCAGAGGGTACCAATGGGGTGATGAACGTTGTTTTCAGCTCATCTTCCCTTGCCATGAATATTTGACGATAGCCGGAGTAGCGCCGAGGAAGCTCATCGGGCAGCACCGACGTGGTGTCTACGAGCCGGTCGATGCGGGAAGGGGAAGTCGCCTTTGGTGATGCATTGTTGAGATCGGTGAAGCCAACGCACATCCGCCAACTACCCGCGGTGCCTTTCGACGAGGACCGGTTGGCTAACCACCCTGAGTGCCGACTTCCTGATGAATCCCACTTTCTTGAGCTTGGCGATCTTTCTTTGTACCGTGAGTCGGTCCACCGACATCCAACGCAACTTTGCTTCTGCAGCGCCGCTCAGCAGTTGTTAGGCAAGGCTTGATGGTCTCCCGCGGAACCCTGTGGATACCCTGGCTCCAAGCGAAGACGCCGGCATTCATCACGAGTACTTGGAGGATAGCGCCGCATGTTGGCCGGGAGGCGTTCTGCGGCCACCGTCCCATCCGGGTACCATCGATGAGGGGCTCTCGTGAGGTGGCTCTCGTTTTTCCTTGGTGCCCACCTTGCCGAGGTGCCGCCGACCGAGTTGCCGCCGCCTCAAAGCGTGGAGCGAAAGCCCCAAGACCGTAACTATTCCTTCAAAGCGGGGATCTTCATGCACATGTAGTTGTACGCCACCACACTAAAAGAGTTCAACGTGGCTCGACCGAGGATGGCATTGAGCGGTACAACATCCGGACGACGCCGAACGTGATTTATTTCGCTCACGATGCGTAATTTGTCATTGTATGTGAGACCGTGTTGATTTTGTTAGAGATATATGTATCACCGTGTTATTCCCCATTGTTATGAGGGTTATTTGCATATTGTACTTATCTATATATATATCGCCCTTGGCCCTCGATAATACAAGTTGTTATTCCTAACAAGGTATCGTGAGCCCTAGGCTTACCTCCGACGACGTAACTCGCCCCGCCTTCTAGCCGCTACCTCACGCAAGATCCTCCTCTCGCCGGCTTCCCTTCCCGCCCCTCGTTGCTGCCGCCGACTTCTCTCCTGTGTCGCAGCAGATCCGACGCGAGACCCCAAGAATCACCACGTGGGACACCTTCCGATCAGAACCCACCCGGCGAGGCCGTCCGCCGCTTGCACGAAGCGCCCGAGGCCGACCGTTATTGCCGCCTCGCGCGGTCACGCATCAAGTCCGCTTACCGCCGCCTCCTTCTTCCGGGCGCTGCGGATCTTCTCTCGTCACCAGCGCCGATCTCTCGCTGGCGGGCACTAATCTCCGCAGATCGGTTGCGGCCGCCGCCAAAGCACGAGGAGAGGAGCCGATCTCTCGCGCCGGCCGCCGCAGATCACCGCTGAGTGGAGTCGATCTCGCCACGCCGCCGCAGACAAGATCCGCCGAAGGAGAGCGGCGCAAGGAAAGGAAACCTAGTCCTCCTCCCCCACCGCGGTCGATTTTGCCGTGAGCAAAGGTTGGGCGCCCGTTAAAAGGAAAGGCACTTCGACCGCGCTGCCGATTGAGGTCCAGCCGTGGTTTGGCGGCTCGTTAAAAGGAATCGCATTTTTAGCCCGTGAAAAAAACATTGTTCTAACTGGCCGGCCGCCCGGCCGCCGTTAGATCTCATTGCCTTGGTCGCCGCCACGCCCAAATGCCGCCACCAATGGGCACCGCTTCTCCTCGCCGCCTCCGGTGATCTTCGATGTGCATCCACATGCGTGGTCTTCGCCTCGGGCGTTCTTCTGGGCGATGTCACCGTCCGCCTTGCCCTACTCCTCCAACGGAGTTTACGTCACAGGCCGCCTCAACAATACCGACAAGGCTATCGCCGAGGCCGCCGCCTTGCCGACGAAGGTCGCCGCCACCATGAGTCTCGACTCCTACATGGATCGATTGCCCGCCTACACTCGGCCGCTGGTGCGACGACAGCGACTCGAGCCGTTGTCGCCTTCATCGCCAAAGGTCCAATTTCGCCTTCTTCGAGGTTGTGGGACTCTTCTACCATCAAGATGTGTACTCACCTTCGCCGCCACGAACCCTTTGAGATGCCTCACCGTCCGTGGTTCGCCAAAGACTCTTCGCCAGGTGATGCTATCGCTGACGCCTTCTATGCGAAGTTCTGGCTTGAAGGCCACCGACTCTTTCGCGACCGCCGGGCCGCCGCCCTGCTCGTGGCCGCTCGTCAGACGGCCGACTCGAGTTTCAGCTGTTCACGAAGTTCCTTACTCGCTGGCCCCGAGTTCGAGCGCGACACGCGCTCAGCCTTCTGCACACCACCGTGTCACTCTTCCGGAGGTTCTTACCAAGAAACGCTCGTGAGAAGACTCGCTCGAGCGCGCCGGTCCGATACCACTACCTCCGTGCTTGCCGCTTGTTCACCGCTACACCGATCGCTTCCACGCTTCAGACACCGCTTCTCCAATGATCGGATCGCCACAGTGGCGGTGGCCGCCTCCATGTGACAAAGGGTCGCCTCGCTTCTCCCATCGCAACACGGCTTACCACATTGAGTCCCGCAAGACTATAAGAAGCGCCAAGATCTTTCACGCCGTCGTTCTTCTAACACCGCACCTGCTTCTACATCAACATTTGCATCGACTCTTCAAAGAAGCCACCGAAAGCGTGAGATAGCCAGACTTCGACGCCTGCTTGCCGCTTCATGTTCTCCTCAACAGTTTCGCAGGTTCGCCATCAATCTTCTGACAATGAGAAACCACCTACTACACAACCGTGTACCTCTCCGTGGATACTTGATTCCGAGCATCTTTTCGCATGACTTCATATTCTTCCACTGCCTTTTGTTACACCTCTGATTACACCGGCCGATGGTACCTCTTTCGCCTCTAGTGAGGACCTCTTAGAAACTCATCATTTCATGTTCCTTCTATTGCTCATGTTCCTCGCCTAACCATGCAGCTTCTTTCTCACGGACAGACATCGACCTTGGTTGTCGGGTCATTCTGACTCGACTTGTTGTGTTCAGACCGCCACACGGGGCTCTGGCCGGCCTCGGCCCCTCGCTTTGACTCGCCTCTCGAGCTTGACTGCTTCACCTTCCTTCCACCGCCAGCCGCCGCCAGCCTCCGCTCGCAACTCCGCTTCACCACTTTTTCCAAAGAAGGGCACCACCGCTTTGGTCATCCGTGTGGATCTCGCCTCGTCATCTTTAGTTCGTCATGGTCTTCGGGTCCGCCTCAGAGACGATCTTTAGATTGTCGTATCGTAAGTTAGGAAACAGATTCACTTCCCTATTCTCATAGCGAGTCAAGATCTCAAATCATTCTTTGATCTTGTTCATTCAGATTATTGGGTCCGACTCCATTCCTTTCGAAAGGGTCATCGATATTATATTATTTTTATAGATGACTTCTCTCGTCACACTTGGATATACTTTATCTTCCCGTGAGCGAGGCCTTGTCTATCTATAAACAATTTGCCACTATAGTTCACACACGCTTCTCCACTCCTATTCGAAGTCTTCCGTCGACTACCGGCGAGTACCTCTCTCTCATCACTCGCAGCCTTCCTTGTCGAGCAAGGCACTCTCGCTCGCCTCTTGTCCTAGTGCTCGGTGTCGACGGCGTTGCCGAAGCGAAGCATCGCCACCTCCTCGAGACAAACGCATAATCGATGAATGCCCTCTTCGCTTCTTCAAAGTAGATCCTCTGTCGAACGCCCTATGGTATTCCTCCGCACTACTCTACCCTTCGCCTGCTTGGTCGCGTCGCTACGCTCTACTGCGACTCGAGAACTCACCAAACCGTCCGTCACCGTTGAATGTGTTTTTCCGGATACATGTTGACGAGCACAAGGGCATTTGCGCCGAGACCCCGTTGGTCTCCTGATGTGAATTTCTGATGTGACTTTCGACGAGTCTCGCCCCTTCTACCCACGCCCCGCTCTTCTTCTGTCCTCTCGTGGAGTCCCCGTTTTTTACTTTTCCAGCCTACACCCATCTCTCGCTTTTCCTTGTCCACCCGTCCCACTCAGCTCCACATATACCTCCCGAGGCCTTCTCACCGCTGTCGCCGCCGCCTTCGCTTCCTACGGCCTCTCAAGTTCCTCCCACTCTTTTACACTGCCGACTCGATAGGATCTTTCAGATGAGCCATCTTCCCTAATGATTCATCTTCCCGATGCTCCATCTTCCCTCGATGGGTCATCATCTCTCGCCACGGCCTCCGCGATCGCCGATTCTGGCCTCCCCGCCTGCTTTTGGTTTTGGTTTTGCTGTGCAAATACCCATGAGCCTGCCGCCTACCAGATGTCACACTCACCCCGAATGGCAAAGATGCCATGGCCGAGAGAGATTGTCGCCTCGAGCGCATCGGGTACTTGGGATCTTGTTCTTTTCCTCACTCGCTCCATCACGTAAAGGGTCTATAAGATTAAGACTCGCTCGATAGCTCTTGAGTGCTATAAGACTCTTGAGCGCGACAAGGGTCTTGTTGCTTGTGGTTTTCGCCAGAAACATGGTCGTGACTACGACGAGACTTTTGCCCCTCAGAGTCCACATGACCACCGCTCGCGACTCTTCTTTAGTGGCGCCTGCTCGCCATCGACCGCTTTCACCTGATGTCAAAAATGCCTTCTTAATGGCGAAGTTGTTGCGAGGAGGTCTACATACATCCGCCACCGGGTATTGTGTTCCTAAGGGCATGGTCTCGTCATCTCCGCCGCCTTCTATGGATTTAAACAAGCCCTCGTGCTTGGTTTGAACGCTTCTCCTCTCGTGGATCACCGCGGGCTTCTCACCTAGTGATCATGATCCCGCCTCTTTCGTTTATTAATTTCGCCTCGTGGACTCGATTCTTCTTCTTCTCAGATGTTGATGATATGACCATCACCGAGATGATTCTCGAGCACGCTACTTTGTCAACGCCGCCTGCGAGTAGTTCCTTGCGTCTGATCTTGGTTCTCTTCATACTTCCTTGGGATTGAGGTTACTTCCACCCGCATGGTTTCTTTATGTCCCAAGAGAAGTATATTCAGATCTTTTGATCGCGCCTCTCATCGATGAGCGATCGCTGAGACTCACATGAGCTCAACGCTCATCTCCACCTCCGGCGATGAGCCTCTTTCGATCCGACTCGCTATCGCCATCTTGTTGGGAGTCTTGTCTACCTTGTCATACTCGCCCGATATCACTTATCCACCCACATTCTCGAGTCGCTCGCTCTCGCCTCCCACTCGCATCCACTACACCACCTTCTTCGAGTCCCGCGATACCTTCGTGGAACTATCTCTCGCCTCTTCTTCCCACACTCCACCGCTATGCCTTCAAGCTTATTCGGATGTTACTTGGGCCAATGATCCTCCGATCACCGATCTATCTCTCGCCATCGTGTTTTTCTTGATGGTTCTCTCATTGCCTCGAAGACTAAGAAACAGATCATGCAGATCCCGCTCGAGCGCAGAGGCTAAGTTACAAGGTATGGCTCCTCGACAAGCAGAGATTACTTGGCTACACTGTGGTTACATGAGGATTTTGGTGTTGTGCTTCTTCAATATGTGCCTTCCGAGCTTCGTAGATAGTGGATTTCTTCACAAGGCCTGACTGAGCACAACACGGGCTTCTACCTCTCCAAACTTAGTATTGTTGATCCACCATGAGTTTGAGGGGGTGTTGTAGATATATGTTTATTTGTATTTGATCGAGGGCTCATGGTCAGGCAGTGTATCACTGTGTTATTCCCCATTGTTATGAGGGTTATTTGCATATTGTACTTGTCTATATATACCTGCCCTTTGGCCTCTCGATAACACAAGTTGCTATTCCTAATGATTTGACTCATGCTGTCACCGCCAACCCCTCAAGCCTATCAAGGGTATACCGGGTGACAAAGGTCCTTAGAATCATCATTTTGGTGAAGGCTTCATGAACAAAGAAGCTTCAGAGCTTCCTCCATCTACGAGGAAGCCTGGCAGAGCTTCCTCCGTTTATGAGGACGCTACTGACATCGAAGTCCGCGATGTTGGCCGAGGCTGGTGGGTCCTAAAGGCGGAAGTACACACCCGCGCGCCCTGGGCCGTGGCTGCAACGGGGATCTCAACAGAAGGAAAGGGGTCAACACGGGTAGGATGCTACACGTGTATATGGCGGCGAAGGCGCCACGCTTTTTGACGATATGCCCGACGACAACCCTCCAACGATCATGTTGTTGATTCTCCGACGATGCTCCGTTAGGCTCACTCAAGGCGAGTGCTTTGCAAGGCGCAGCAGCTGATTGCCCGCCCTTTGTCTTCACTTCTGGCGCCGCCGCAGCTCATGTAGTCTTGCATGGCTACAATTGCGCAAGATCGTTGGGTCAAAGGACCTTCCTCGCAAATCGCAGAATAGCGCAGTTCCTCGTGCCGACCCGGCGGTAAGACTGGTTAAAGTGATCCTCACCATGTAGGTCCTAAAAGAGCGAGATGCCCGCGCCGCCCGGTGTCCTCGATCTCTGGCCGCCGCGGCGCAAGACAACCGGCCCCCACTTCTCGGGTCCTCCGCCGCCCTCTCGCCCACGCGTAGATGCTCCACCTTCTCCGCGGTTACCACCGGCACGTGACTTGGCTACCGCTTCCACCGCAATGACGGTTCTTTGCGGGCGGTCCGCTTGTTTTGCCACCGAGAGGCGAGGCCGGGAGCCCCGCCCCGCCAGACGCCGTTTTCTTCCACCGGTGTACTCCATCTTGTCGAAGAGCTCCGATACCGAGCTGATGGGCTTGTGGCGAAGGCTTCCGCCAAGGGGCCTTTTTGGAGTCCTCAAGTCACGGCATTTATGATGGTGGTTTCAGAGACGCGAGGAACCACGAGGGTCTGGGGATCCTCAAGAGCTTGACCTCCAGATCTTGAAGACATGGGTCTAGTGGTCAAGCTTTCACCAAGGTGCTCAAGCTGGGAGTTAGGACCGTGCTCAAGAGGGAGTTAGGATTAGATCCTCAAACACTGGTGTCGAAACAACGACACAGTGCCTCCGCCGATGTGTCACTGACTTCAGTCACGGGCGAGGTTGGCTACCTCAGCGGAGTGCTCAGACGCTCACTACGCTTTTGTCGCTCCTAGACATTCAGCTTAGTATACATACGAATGCATGACATGCTATATGAAAACAACTATGTATAAGGAGCAGATCAACATTATGTTTTGTGCCAGAGCCAACTTCTAATAATCTCAATACGAAAAAAATAACCTATAGGATAGTGCACTTGGTTAGCTAGTCAAGAGAGAGCCCTACAATCTGCCTACTAGAGACCCTACACACAAAAAAAAACAACTATAAGACAGCAAACTAGATTACCTACCTACTTGGAAACCCTACAAAAAATAAAATAAAACCTCATCTATAAGACAGTAAAAATAGATTACCTACATAATAGAGAACCTGACAATAAAAAAAAAAATAATTCAACTATCGGAAAGTTAACCTGATTAGCTACTTACTAGTGAACCCTACAGTCTGCCTACTAGTGAACCTTACAAAAAATTCAACTATACATCATTAAACTACAATACCTACCTACTACTGAACCATACAATTAAATTATAAAAGAAGTTCATATTACTTTCCAAAT